>CM055847.1:32906852-33506852 GCA_029490765.1 Euthynnus affinis
AGAGATTAGAAAGAATTATCTTTGTTCCAAAGAAATTTCAGCTCCGGAGGTGATGCCAAAAACTAGAAAAAAACGACAGGTCGCGGGTTGAAAAAATGGTTCAACTTTAAAGGGCGTCAAATATTTCCTAAAACCTGATAAAATGACAATGGGGTGGGTATTAATCGAGAAATTGCAGAGATTAGAAAGAATTATCTTTGTTCAAAAGAAATTTCAGCTCCGGAGGACATTCCAAAAACCAGAAAAAAACGACAGGTGGCGGGTTGAAAAAATGGTTCAAATTTAAAGGGCGTCAGATCTTCCCCAAAACCTGATAAAATGACAAAGGGATGGGTATTTATTGAGAAATTGCAGAGATTAGAAAGAGTTATCTTTGTTCCAAAGAAGTTTCATGTCCGGAGGTTACTTCAAAAACCAGAAAAAAACGACAGGTGGCGGGTTGAAAAAATGGTCAAAATTTAAAGAGCGTCAGATCTTTCCTAAAACCTGATAAAATGACAATGGGGTGGGTATTAATCGAGAAATTGCAGAGATTAGAAAGAGTTATCTTTGTTCCAAAGAAGTTTCATCTCCGGAGGTTACCTCAAAAACCAGAAAAAAACGACAGGTCGCGGGTTGAAAAAATGGTCAAAATTTAAAGAGCGTCAGATCTTTCTTAAAACCTGATAAAATGACAATGGGTTGGGTATTAATCGAGAAATTGCAGAGATTAGAAAGAGTTATCTTTGTTCCAAAGAAATTTCAGCTCCGGAGGTTACGTCAAAAACCAGAAAAAAACGACAGGTCGCGGGTTGAAAAAATGGTCAAAATTTAAAGAGCGTCAGATCTTTCCTAAAACCTGATAAAATGACAATGGGGTGGGTAGTAATCGAGAAATTGCAGAGATTAGAAAGAATTATCTTTGTTCCAAAAAAATTTCAGCTTCGGAGGTTACTTCAAAAACCAGAAAAAAATGACAGGTCGCGGGTTGAAAAAATGGTCAAAATTTAAAGGGCGTCAGATATTCCCTAAAACCTGGTAAAATGACAATGGGGTGGGTATTAATCGAGAAATTGCAGAGATTAGAAAGAATTATCTTTGTTCTAAAGAAATTTCAGCTCCGGAGGGTACTTCAAAAACCAGAAAAAAACGACAGGTCGCGCGGGTTGAAAAAATGGTCAAAATTTAAAGGGCGTCAGATATTCCCGAAAACCTGATAAAATGACGATGGGGTGGGTATTAATCGAGAAATTTCAGAGATTAGAAAGAATCATCTTTGTTCCAAAGAAATTTCAGCTCCGGAGGTGATGCCAAAAACCAGAAAAAAACGACAGGTGGCGGGTTGAAAAAATGGTCAAAATTTGAAGGGTGTCAGATCTTTCCTAAGACCTGATAAAATGACGATGGGGTGGGTATTAATCGAGAAATTGCAGAGATTAGAAAGAATTATCTTTGTTCCAAAGAAATTTCAGCTCCGGAGGTGATGCCAAAAACCAGAAAAAAACGACAGGTCGCGGGTTGAAAAAATGGTCAAAATTTGAAGGGAGTCAGATCTTTCCTAAAACCTGATAAAATGACGATGGAGTGGGTATTAATCGAGAAATTGCAGAGATTAGAAAGAATTATCTTTGTTCCAAAGAAATTTCAGCTTCGGAGGTTACTTCAAAAACCAGAAAAAAAACGATTGGTCGCGGGTTGAAAAAATGGTCAAAATTTAAAGGGCGTCAGATCTTCTCCAAAACCCGATAAAATGACAATGGGATGGGTATTAAAGGTCCAGTGTGTAATATATGGGGTATTTAGCGGCCTCTAATGGTGAAGTTCTAGATTGAAGCACTCCGCTGCTCCCCCCTCCCCTCCCTAAGACTATGGTGGCCTTCACGGACAAGAGGCTATTTGCTGAAGAGGACAGCTCCGAGCATTTCTAACAAGTCAAGGGAAACTGTGAAGATGTATTTAGTTATTTAGTCTATAATACTAGAGGATATAGGTCGTAAGTAAGATAGCAATTATGAGTGCTTTACAAGCTAACATTAGCTACGTAATGCTAAACAAAACTTAGTTATTTTATTCTAATGTTAGGCATATTGATAGATAACGTTAGCATTGGCAGGATAACGTTGCAAATTGTGTTATCCGTTTGCAGAGTAAAGTACCGGAGAATAGAGAGAGAGAGCGAGAGAGGGGAAGAGGGCGAGCTAACTGTGCTGCTTAGCGGTGCTGCTGCAGGCAGGGTTAGGCTAGAGAGGAGAGCAAACACCGGGACTACGACAGCAATGGAAGAAGCTGGAAACCCTCCGACGGGAAAAGACTGAGGTTTGTAACGTTATTGATACAATTATTTTATTAAATTACTATTCGTTCTACACGATATTATATTCAAAATACCAACACAGTGGTATTTACATAGCAGCTTTCTGCTTTACATTACTGTAGTCTGTATAGTGTGATGTGTTATAGCAGTGTAATGTGAGTCAGTAGCCTCTTTTACAGCCCGTTCAAAGCGGGAATACTGCGCCTGTAATCCACCTCGCTGTTCTGTTTAGTCCGTATTCAGACCAAATCAGGCGGTGCAGGGTTAGGAGGCGTATGGGTGTGTTTGTGCTTTAGAAGCTAACAGCTGTAAAACAATTAGAAAATAACGTTTATTGATCTGATTCACGGCTTCTTCACTAACAGCTCAGCCTCGAGCTCACTCAGCTGTTCTCTCGTCTTTTTATTATGAGTCAGGAATAAAGTCTAACTTCACTTTTTACGTTATCAAACAAAGAGAAATGTCCTCCCCTCGGATTTACAGCTATAATGCGTGTTCTCTGTATAAAAGAGGCTACTGAAAACATTAGCAACACTAACTTTGCTGAATGAGTAACGTTATGTAAATAAGATATAGTTCACTAATGAGCAGCACTATTTTGACTTTTTTTTTTTTTAAATCATGTTGTTGTAGACTTGTTTGGGAACACTGGACAGACTACAATCCATATTCTGCACTACCATCACCATATTTCCAACATATCACGAAACTTATAACTTACTAAGCCTTATCTGTGTTTTTCCTGTTTTCATTTTTTCAGACTTCTTGAAGAGATGATCTTGGAGGAGAACAGCAGCTCACCAGTGAACTGCTTCAGAGGCAGCCAGGGTTCATTTGTTCAATTTAAATGTGCAAGTTTACCAAATAAAAGATATTAATCAGATGTGCTGTGGTAATTGCTTTGATATACAATGACAGTACTTCCCTGCAATGTCAGTATATTGTCATTACCACTTCCACTATTGATTTATATTTTCGTTATTTATATATTATTAAGCAACATGAAACAGTAGTGAAGTTTGAATACCACTGATCCTCAGAACATAGCACTGTAGAACATGTAATGGATTCATTTTCATCACTTCAGGTTATGTAAACTGCAATTTACTAGTTTGAACAACAAAATAAAAATATGAAAAACAACACTAAGAATAACATTTATGATATAAATATCTTTTATTAAACAAACATTTTTGGACATCTTTTTCAATCTTTTACTGTTCAAACAAACATTTTTACAGTTTATTCTGTTTTCTTCAGAGTTGACTGATAAAGACAGAATAAGCTGTCAAATCATTAGTCTGTTTAACTAAAAGCAGTCAATTTGCTGCACATATAATAGCAGACAAGGGTCAGACCAAAACCACACCAAAGGTGTTCAGTTTACTGCTCTGGATGAAGATGCTCTCATAGCAGGAACGACACCCATCATTCACTGACACTGCTGTTCCTCATCTGCTCCAGGAGCTGTGTAGAGCAGCAGCTGCAGGGACACATAGAGTTTATTTACTATTTTATACAGTTGAACGTGAAAATAATGCTATTTAACCAAAAGTAGGATTTACAGGTAAGTTAATATGCTACATAGGAAAACAGATGTGTATCACTTACCCAGACTTCTCCTGATTTGGTCTGCAATACTTCTGATATGATGGGTGTGAATGTCACAGACATGGTGAATAATGCCGAACCATAGTGCCTGAGAAAAATGAAAAAAAAAAGCACATGAATGAACTTTTTATTATAATGTTCTAATGTGTTTATCAGAAACTGCTGATTTTCATCCCAACAACAGACTAGATCAGATTATTTCATTAACACACTTTCAGTCAGAGACAAGTAGCTATTCAGTGAAATCAACTTCTGTTGTCTTTGGTTGTAATGAAAACCTCTGTATTTGCAGCCATTAATGGCACATGGTGAAATACTCCTAACATATTATGAAGATAAAGGCAACACTGTGTATCGATGCTGCAGGAGCTCTTTCATAGCTGCAGAAACAGCAGCAACGTCAAGAAAATAGTAACGTGACACAGTCACATAACCTGTAATACATTATGCTACGTCCTAAAATACTTCTGACTGATAAATGTAAAATTAAAGCTGTGGTAGCAATTAACGTTACATGCTCTCCAACATTGAAACAGGAAAAACTTACTTGTGTTGGACTATAAGCTAACTTTACACCGTGTGTACATGTGCTACTAAATGACAGATTAGCAGCAAACAATGAAATTATGGAGCACTATGAAAAATATTCACCGACTGTATGATGAGCCGACTTCTCCTCAGTTTATCTTTCACATTAGTTCATTACTCTGACTTACTGTCCTTAGCTCATCACCAGCGCTAAATACCTTAGTTATCAGTCCGTTGTCTTTACTGCCACAGAAAATGAATAAATCTTTAGGTTATTAGCACCACTTCGCCTCCCTGTTGTCTCTTATTAGACCAGCAGCTCTGAGAGAGGCTCAAACTGAAGCTACAGTCTGCTAATATGGCTAATATGTCACGCTACGTAACGTTAGCGGTGTTTCTATCCACTGAAACGTATCTACTGCTAATGAATACTGTACATCATCTAAGTTATAAAACATTACCAACTGAGAGAAATAAATCTACATTACACTCTTACCTGTCCAGCAGAAAACAGGAAACTTCAGCATCAGTCTGCAAACATTTCTCTCATCACGGATTTCCATCGGGGTTTATCCTCTTTATGTAGTTGCTAGTCCGTTTAGCTTCTTCTGTTTTCGTTTCAGTGACGATGACAATTTTCTAAATAAGTATCATCCTTCATTTATTAGGTTTTGGTTCCAAATCTTCTCACGATACAAAATGTTTGGTCTGTTCTTCTTTTTTCCTGTTTCGTTCCAAAGCCGGTGCATTTCCGGTAGTCCCACTGAATCTAAAACGCGTTTGTGTTAGTTTTTTTCCGTTCAGCGCTACTGTAGAGACTAACATGTCAGCTCCCACGGAGGGCGACCCGCTCCTATGTAAATATAAATGACTTGTTTCTAAGGTAACAAAAGCGTCACAATTATTATTTTCAGATGACTAGACACTAATTTAAATGTACTTTTAAATGATCTATTAAATTTTTACCAAGTCTGTTCTTTTAGATGTTCCTAAATATTACACACTGGACCTTTAATCGAGAAATTTCCGAGATTATAAAGTATCATCTTTGTTCCAAAGAAATTTCAGCTCCGGAGGTGATGCCAAAAACCAGAAAAAAACGACAGGTCGCGGGTTCAAAAAATGGTCAAAATTTTTTAGGGTGTCAGATCTTTCCTAAAACCTGATAAAATGACGATGGGGTGGGTATTAATCGAGAAATTGCAGAGATTAGAAAGAATTATCTTTGTTCCAAAGAAATTTTCAGCTTCGGAGGTTACTTCAAAAACCAGAAAAAAACGAAAGGTCGCGGGTTGAAAAAATGGTCAATTTTGAAGGGTGTCAGATCTTTCCTAAAACCTGATAAAATGACGATGGGGTGGGTATTAATCAAGAAATTGCAGAGATTAGAAAGAATCATCTTTGTTCCAAAGAAATTTCAGCTCCGGAGGTGATGCCAAAAACCAGAAAAAAACGACAGGTCGCGGGTTGAAAAAATGGTCAAAATTTGAAGGGTGTCAGATCTTTCCTAAAACCTGATAAAATGACGATGGGGTGGGTATTAATCGAGAAATTGCAGAGATTAGAAAGAATTATCTTTGTTCCAAAGAAATTTCAGCTCCGGAGGTGATGCCAAAAACCAGAAAAAAACGACAGGTCGCGGGTTGAAAAAATGGTCAAAATTTGAAGGGAGTCAGATCTTTCCTAAAACCTGATAAAATGAAAATGGGGTGGGTATTAATCGAGAAATTGCAGAGATTAGAAAGAATTATCTTTGTTCCAAAGAAATTTCAGCTTTGGTGGCTACTTCAAAAACCAGAAAAAAACGACAGGTCGCGGGTTGAAAAAATGGTCAAAATTTAAAGGGCGTCAGATCTTTCCTAAAACCGGATAAAATGACGATGGGGTGGGTATTAATCGAGAAATTGCAGAGATTAGAAAGAATTATCTTTGTTCCAAAGAAATTTCAACTCCGGAGGTGATGCCAAAAATCAGAAAAAAACGACAGGTCACGGGTTGAAAAAATGGTTAGAATTTAAAGGGCGTCAGATCTTCCCCAAAACCTGATAAAATGACAATGGGGTGGGTATTAATCGAGAAATTGCAGAGATTAGAAAGAATTATCTTTGTTCCAAAGAAATTTCACCTCCGGAGGTTACGTCAAAAACTAGAAAAAAACGACAGGTCGCGGGTTGAAAAAATGGTTCAAATTTAAAGGGCGTCAGATATTTCCTAAAACCTGATAAAATGACAACGGGGTGGGTATTAATCAAGAAATTGTAGAAATTAGAAAGAATTATCTTTATTCCAAAGAAATTTCAGCTTCGGAGGTTACTTCAAAAACCAGAAAGAAACGACAGGTAGCGGGTTGAAAAAATGGTCAAAATTTAAAGGGCGTCAGATCTTCCCCAAAACCTGATAAAATGACAATGGGATGGGTATTAATCGAAAAATTTCAGAGTTTAGAAAGAATTATCTTTGTTCCAAAGAAATTTCAGCTCCGGAGGTGATGCCAAAAACCAGAAAAAAACGACAGGTCGCCGGTTGAAAAAATGGTTCAAATTTAAAGGGCGTCAGATATTTCCTAAAACCTGATAAAATGACAATGGGGTGGGTATTAATCAAGAAATTGTGGAGATTAGAAAGAGTTATCTTTGTTCCAAAGAAATTTCAGCTACGGAGGTTACCTCAAAAACCAGAAAAAAACGACAGGTCGCGGGTTGAAAAAATGGTCAAAATTTAAAGGGCGTCAGATATTCCCCAAAACCTGATAAAATGACAATGGGGTGGGTATTAATCGAGAAATTGCAGAGATTAGAAAGAATTATCTTTGTTCCAAAGAAATTTCAGCTTCGGAGGTTACTTCAAAAACCAGAAAAAAACGACAGGTCGCGGGTTGAAAAAGTGGTCAAAATTTAAAGGGCTTCAGATATTCCCCAAAACCTGATAAAATGACGATGGGGTGGGTAGTAATCCAGAAACTGCAGAGATTAGAAAGAATTATCTTTGTTCCAAAAAAATTTCAGCTTCGGAGGTTACTTCAAAAACCAGAAAAAAACGACAGGTCGCGGGTTGAAAAAATGGTTCAAATTTAAAGGGCGTCAGATATTTCCTAAAACCTGATAAAATGACAATGGGGTGGGTATTAATCAAGAAATTGTGGAGATTAGAAAGAGTTATCTTTGTTCCAAAGAAATTTCAGCTCCGGAGGTTACCTCAAAAACCAGAAAAAAACGACAGGTCGCGGGTTTAAAAAAATGGTCAAAATTTGAAGGGTGTCAGATCTTTCCTAAAACCTGATAAAATGACAATGGGGTGGGTATTAATCGAGAAATTGCAGAGATTAGAAAGAATTATCTTTGTTCCAAAGAAACTTCAGCTTCGGTGGCTACTTCAAAAACCAGAAAAAAACGACAGGTCGCGGGTTGAAAAAATGGTCAAAATTTAAAGGGCGTCAGATCTTTCCTAAAACCGGATAAAATGACGATGGGATGGGTATTAATCGGGAAATTGCAGAGATTAGAAAGAATTATCTTTGTTCCAAAGAAATTTCAGCTTCGGAGGTTACTTCAAAAACCAGAAAGAAACGACAGGTAGCGGGTTGAAAAAATGGTCAAAATTTAAAGGGCGTCAGATCTTCCCCAAAACCTGATAAAATGACAATGGGATGGGTATTAATCGAAAAATTTCAGAGTTTAGAAAGAATTATCTTTCTTCCAAAGAAATTTCAGCTCCGGAGGTGATGCCAAAAACCAGAAAAAAATGACAGGTCGCCGGTTGAAAAAATGGTTCAAATTTAAAGGGCATCAGATATTTCCTAAAACCTGATAAAATGATAATGGGGTGGTTATTAATCAAGAAATTGTGGAGATTAGAAAGAGTCATCTTTGTTCCAAAGAAATTTCAGCTCCGGAGGTTACCTCAAAAACCAGAAAAAAACGACAGGTCGCGGGTTGAAAAAATGGTCAAAATTTAAAGGGCGTCAGATATTCCCCAAAACCTGATAAAATGACAATGGGGTGGGTATTAATCGAGAAATTGCAGAGATTAGAAAGAATTATCTTTGTTCCAAAGAAATTTCAGCTTCGGAGGTTACTTCAAAAACCAGAAAAAAACGACAGGTCGCGGGTTGAAAAAGTGGTCAAAATTTAAAGGGCTTCAGATATTCCCCAAAACCTGATAAAATGACGATGGGGTGGGTAGTAATCCAGAAACTGCAGATATTAGAAAGAATTATCTTTGTTCCAAAAAAATTTCAGCTTCGGAGGTTACTTCAAAAACCAGAAAAAAACGACAGGTCGCGGGTTGAAAAAATGGTTCAAATTTAAAGGGCGTCAGATATTTCCTAAAACCTGATAAAATGACAATGGGGTGGGTATTAATCAAGAAATTGTGGAGATTAGAAAGAGTTATCTTTGTTCCAAAGAAATTTCAGCTCCGGAGGTTACCTCAAAAACCAGAAAAAAACGACAGGTCGCAGGTTTAAAAAAATGGTCAAAATTTGAAGGGTGTCAGATCTTTCCTAAAACCTGATAAAATGACGATGGGGTGGGTATTAATCGAGAAATTACAGAGATTAAAGAGAATTATCTTTGTTCCAAAGAAATTTCAGCTTCGGAGGCTACTTCAAAAACCAGAAAAAAACGACAGGTCGCGGGTTGAAAAAATGGTCAAAATTTAAAGGGCGTCAGATCTTTCCTAAAACCTGATAAAATGACGATGGGGTGGGTATTAATCGAGAAATTGCAGAGATTAGAAAGAATTATATTTGTTCCAAAGAAATTTCAGCTTCGGAGGCTACTTCAAAAACCAGAAAAAAACGACAGGTCGCGGGTTGAAAAAAAGGTCAAAATTTAAAGGGCGTCAGATCTTCCCCAAAACCTGATAAAATGACAATGGGATGGGTATTAATCGAGAAATTGCAGAGATTAGAAAGAGTTATCTTTGTTCCAAAGAAATTTCAGCTCCGGAGGTGATGCGAAAATCCAGAAAAAAACGACAGGTCGTGGGTTGAAAAAATGGTCAAAATTTAAAGGATGTCAGATATTCCCCAAAACCTGATAAAATGACAATGGGGTGGGTATTAATCGAGAAATTTCAGAGATTAGAAAGAATTATCTTTGTTCCAAAGAAATTTCAGCTCCGGAGGTGATGCCAAAAACCAGAAAAAAACGACAGGTCGCGGGTTGAAAAAATGGTCAAAATTTAAAGGGCGTCAGATATTCCCCAAAACCTGATAAAATGACAATGGGGTGGGTATTAATCGAGAAATTTCAGAGATTAGAAAGAATTATCTTTGTTCCAAAGAAATTTCAGCTCCGGAGGTGATTCCAAAAACCAGAAAAAAACGACAGGTCGCGGGTTGAAAAAATAATCAAAATTTGAAGGGCGTCAGATCTTTCCTAAAACCTGATAAAATGACGATGGGGTGGGTAGTAATCGAGAAATTGCAGAGATTAGAAAGATTTATCTTTGTTCCAAAAAAATTTCAGCTTCGGAGGTTACTTCAAAAACCAGAAAAAAACGACAGGTCGCGGGTTGAAAAAATGGTCAAAATTTGAAGGGTGTCAGATCTTTCCTAAAACCTGATAAAATGATGATGGGGTGGGTATTAATCGAAAAATTGCAGAGATAAGAAAGAATTATCTTTGTTCCAAAGAAATTTCAATTCCGGAGGTGATGCCAAAAATTAGAAAAAAACGACAGGTCGCGGGTTGAAAAAATGGTTCAAATTTAAAGGGCGTCAGATATTTCCTAAAACCTGATAAAAAGACAATGGGGTGGGTATTAATCAAGAAATTTTAGAGATTAGAAAGTTATCTTTTTTCCAAAGAAATTTCAGCTCCGGAGGTTACTTCAAAAACCTGAAAAAAACGACAGGTCGCGGGTTGAAAAAATGGTCAAAATTTAAAGGGCGTCAGATCTTTCCTAAAACCTGATAAAATGACAATGGGGTGGGTATTAATCGAGAAATTGCAGAGATTAGAAAGAATTATCTTTGTTCCAAAGAAATTTCAGCTTCGGAGGTTACTTCAAAAACCAGAAAAAAACGACAGGTCGTGGGTTGAAAAAATGGTCAAAATTTAAAGGGCGTCAGATATTCCCCAAAACCTGATAAAATGACAATGGGGTTGGTATTAATCGAGAAATTTCAGAGATTAGAAAGAATTATCTTTGTTCCAAAGAAATTTCAGCTTCGGAGGTTACTTCAAAAACCAGAAAAAAACAACAGGTCGTGGGTTGAAAAAATGGTCAAAATTTAAAGGGCGTCAGATATTCCCCAAAACCTGATAAAATGACAATGGGGTGGGTATTAATCGAGAAATTTCAGAGATTAGAAAGAATTATCTTTGTTCCAAAGAAATTTCAGCTTCGGTGGCTACTTCAAAAACCAGAAAAAAACGACAGGTCGCGGGTTGAAAAAATGGTCAAAATTTAAAGGGCGTCAGATCTTCCCCAAAACCTGATAAAATGACAATGGGATGGGTATTAATCGAGAAATTGCAGAGATTAGAAAGAATTATCTTTGTTCCAAAGAAATTTCAGCTCCGGAGGTGATGCCAAAAACCAGAAAAAAACGAAAGGTCGCGGGTTGAAAAAAATAGTCAAAATTTGAAGGGCGTCAGATATTTCCTAAAACCTGATAAAATGACGATGGGGTGGGTAGTAATCCAGAAATTGCAGAGATTAGAAAGAATTATCTTTGTTCCAAAAAAATTTCAGCTTCGGAGGCTACTTCAAAGACCAGAAAAAAACGATTGGTCGCGGGTTGAAAAAATGGTCAAAATTTGAAGGGTGTCAGATCTTTCCTAAAACCTGATAAAATGACGATGGGGTGGGTATTAATCGAGAAATTTCAGAGATTAGAAAGAATCATCTTTGTTCCAAAGAAATTTCAGCTCCGGAGGTGATGCCAAAAACCAGAAAAAAACGACAGGTCGCGGGTTGAAAAAATGGTCAAAATTTGAAGGGTGTCAGATCTTTCCTAAAACCTGATAAAATGACGATGGGGTGGGTATTAATCGAGAAATTGCAGAGATTAGAAAGAATTATCTTTGTTCCAAAGAAATTTCAGCTCCGGAGGTGATGCCAAAAACCAGAAAAAAACGACAGGTCGCGGGTTGAAAAAATGGTTCAAATTTAAAGGGCGTCAGATATTTCCTAAAACCTGATAAAATGACAATGGGGTGGGTATTAATCGAGAAATTGCAGAGATTAGAAAGAATTATCTTTGTTCCAAAGAAATTTCAGCTCCGGAGGTTACCTCAAAAACCAGAAAAAAACGACAGGTTGCGGGTTTAAAAAAATGGTCAAAATTTGAAGGGTGTCAGATCTTTCCTAAAACCTGATAAAATGACGATGGGGTGGGTATTAATCCAGAAATTGCAGAGATTAGAAAGAATTATCTTTGTTCCAAAGAAATTTCAGCTTTAGAGGCTACTTCAAAAACCAGAAAAAAACGACAGGTCGCGGGTTGAAAAAAAGGTCAAAATTTAAAGGGCGTCAGATATTCCCCAAAACCTGATAAAATGACAATGGGATGGGTATTAATCGAGAAATTGCAGAGATTAGAAAGAGTTATCTTTGTTCCAAAGAAATTTCAGCTCCGGAGGTGATGCCAAAAACCAGAAAAAAACGACAGGTCGCGGGTTGAAAAAATGGTCAAAATTTAAAGGGTGTCAGATATTCCCCAAAACCTGATAAAATGACAATGGGGTGGGTATTAATCGAGAAATTTCAGAGATTAGAAAGAATTATCTTTGTTCCAAAGAAATTTCAGCTTCGGTGGCTACTTCAAAAACCAGAAAAAAACGACAGGTCGCGGGTTGAAAAAATGGTCAAAATTTGAAGGGTGTCAGATCTTTCCTAAAACCTGAAAAAATGACGATGGGGTGGGTATTAATCGAGAAATTGCAGAGATTAGAAAGAATTATCTTTGTTCCAAAGAAATTTCAGCTCCGGAGGTGATGCCAAAAACCAGAAAAAAACGACAGGTCGCGGGTTGAAAAAATGGTTCAAATTTAAAGGGCGTCAGATATTTCCTAAAACCTGAAAAAATGACAATGGGGTGGGTATTAATCAAGAAATTGTGGAGATTAGAAAGAGTGATCTTTGTTCCAAAGAAATTTCAGCTCCGGAGGTTACCTCAAAAACCAGAAAAAAACGACAGGTCGCGGGTTGAAAAAAAGGTCAAAATTTAAAGGGCGTCAGATCTTCCCCAAAACCTGATAAAATGACAATGGGATGGGTATTAATCGAGAAATTGCAGAGATTAGAAAGAATTATCTTTCTTCCAAAGAAATTTCAGCTCCGGAGGTGATGCCAAAAACCAGAAAAAAATGACAGGTCGCCGGTTGAAAAAATGGTTCAAATTTAAAGGGCATCAGATATTTCCTAAAACCTGATAAAATGATAATGGGGTGGTTATTAATCAAGAAATTGTGGAGATTAGAAAGAGTCATCTTTGTTCCAAAGAAATTTCAGCTCCGGAGGTTACCTCAAAAACCAGAAAAAAACGACAGGTCGCGGGTTGAAAAAATGGTCAAAATTTAAAGGGCGTCAGATATTCCCCAAAACCTGATAAAATGACAATGGGGTGGGTATTAATCGAGAAATTGCAGAGATTAGAAAGAATTATCTTTGTTCCAAAGAAATTTCAGCTTCGGAGGTTACTTCAAAAACCAGAAAAAAACGACAGGTTGAAAAAGCGGGTTGAAAAAGTGGTCAAAATTTAAAGGGCTTCAGATATTCCCCAAAACCTGATAAAATGACGATGGGGTGGGTAGTAATCCAGAAACTGCAGATATTAGAAAGAATTATCTTTGTTCCAAAAAAATTTCAGCTTCGGAGGTTACTTCAAAAACCAGAAAAAAACGACAGGTCGCGGGTTGAAAAAATGGTTCAAATTTAAAGGGCGTCAGATATTTCCTAAAACCTGATAAAATGACAATGGGGTGGGTATTAATCAAGAAATTGTGGAGATTAGAAAGAGTTATCTTTGTTCCAAAGAAATTTCAGCTCCGGAGGTTACCTCAAAAACCAGAAAAAAACGACAGGTCGCAGGTTTAAAAAAATGGTCAAAATTTGAAGGGTGTCAGATCTTTCCTAAAACCTGATAAAATGACGATGGGGTGGGTATTAATCGAGAAATTACAGAGATTAAAGAGAATTATCTTTGTTCCAAAGAAATTTCAGCTTCGGAGGCTACTTCAAAAACCAGAAAAAAACGACAGGTCGCGGGTTGAAAAAATGGTCAAAATTTAAAGGGCGTCAGATCTTTCCTAAAACCTGATAAAATGACGATGGGGTGGGTATTAATCGAGAAATTGCAGAGATTAGAAAGAATTATATTTGTTCCAAAGAAATTTCAGCTTCGGAGGCTACTTCAAAAACCAGAAAAAAACGACAGGTCGCGGGTTGAAAAAAAGGTCAAAATTTAAAGGGCGTCAGATCTTCCCCAAAACCTGATAAAATGACAATGGGATGGGTATTAATCGAGAAATTGCAGAGATTAGAAAGAGTTATCTTTGTTCCAAAGAAATTTCAGCTCCGGAGGTGATGCGAAAATCCAGAAAAAAACGACAGGTCGTGGGTTGAAAAAATGGTCAAAATTTAAAGGATGTCAGATATTCCCCAAAACCTGATAAAATGACAATGGGGTGGGTATTAATCGAGAAATTTCAGAGATTAGAAAGAATTATCTTTGTTCCAAAGAAATTTCAGCTCCGGAGGTGATGCCAAAAACCAGAAAAAAACGACAGGTCGCGGGTTGAAAAAATGGTCAAAATTTAAAGGGCGTCAGATATTCCCCAAAACCTGATAAAATGACGATGGGGTGGGTATTAATCGAGAAATTTCAGAGATTAGAAAGAATCATCTTTGTTCCAAAGAAATTTCAGCTCCGGAGGTGATGCCAAAAACCAGAAAAAAACGACAGGTCGCGGGTTGAAAAAATGGTCAAAATTTGAAGGGTGTCAGATCTTTCCTAAAACCTGATAAAATGACGATGGGGTGGGTATTAATCGAGAAATTGCAGAGATTAGAAAGAATTATCTTTGTTCCAAAGAAATTTCAGCTCCGGAGGTGATGCCAAAAACCAGAAAAAAACGACAGGTCGCGGGTTGAAAAAATGGTTCAAATTTAAAGGGCGTCAGATATTTCCTAAAACCTGATAAAATGACAATGGGGTGGGTATTAATCGAGAAATTGCAGAGATTAGAAAGAATTATCTTTGTTCCAAAGAAATTTCAGCTCCGGAGGTTACCTCAAAAACCAGAAAAAAACGACAGGTTGCGGGTTTAAAAAAATGGTCAAAATTTGAAGGGTGTCAGATCTTTCCTAAAACCTGATAAAATGACGATGGGGTGGGTATTAATCCAGAAATTGCAGAGATTAGAAAGAATTATCTTTGTTCCAAAGAAATTTCAGCTTTAGAGGCTACTTCAAAAACCAGAAAAAAACGACAGGTCGCGGGTTGAAAAAAAGGTCAAAATTTAAAGGGCGTCAGATATTCCCCAAAACCTGATAAAATGACAATGGGATGGGTATTAATCGAGAAATTGCAGAGATTAGAAAGAGTTATCTTTGTTCCAAAGAAATTTCAGCTCCGGAGGTGATGCCAAAAACCAGAAAAAAACGACAGGTCGCGGGTTGAAAAAATGGTCAAAATTTAAAGGGTGTCAGATATTCCCCAAAACCTGATAAAATGACAATGGGGTGGGTATTAATCGAGAAATTTCAGAGATTAGAAAGAATTATCTTTGTTCCAAAGAAATTTCAGCTTCGGTGGCTACTTCAAAAACCAGAAAAAAACGACAGGTCGCGGGTTGAAAAAATGGTCAAAATTTGAAGGGTGTCAGATCTTTCCTAAAACCTGAAAAAATGACGATGGGGTGGGTATTAATCGAGAAATTGCAGAGATTAGAAAGAATTATCTTTGTTCCAAAGAAATTTCAGCTCCGGAGGTGATGCCAAAAACCAGAAAAAAACGACAGGTCGCGGGTTGAAAAAATGGTTCAAATTTAAAGGGCGTCAGATATTTCCTAAAACCTGAAAAAATGACAATGGGGTGGGTATTAATCAAGAAATTGTGGAGATTAGAAAGAGTGATCTTTGTTCCAAAGAAATTTCAGCTCCGGAGGTTACCTCAAAAACCAGAAAAAAACGACAGGTCGCGGGTTGAAAAAAAGGTCAAAATTTAAAGGGCGTCAGATCTTCCCCAAAACCTGATAAAATGACAATGGGATGGGTATTAATCGAGAAATTGCAGAGATTAGAAAGAATTATCTTTCTTCCAAAGAAATTTCAGCTCCGGAGGTGATGCCAAAAACCAGAAAAAAATGACAGGTCGCCGGTTGAAAAAATGGTTCAAATTTAAAGGGCATCAGATATTTCCTAAAACCTGATAAAATGATAATGGGGTGGTTATTAATCAAGAAATTGTGGAGATTAGAAAGAGTCATCTTTGTTCCAAAGAAATTTCAGCTCCGGAGGTTACCTCAAAAACCAGAAAAAAACGACAGGTCGCGGGTTGAAAAAATGGTCAAAATTTAAAGGGCGTCAGATATTCCCCAAAACCTGATAAAATGACAATGGGGTGGGTATTAATCGAGAAATTGCAGAGATTAGAAAGAATTATCTTTGTTCCAAAGAAATTTCAGCTTCGGAGGTTACTTCAAAAACCAGAAAAAAACGACAGGTTGAAAAAGCGGGTTGAAAAAGTGGTCAAAATTTAAAGGGCTTCAGATATTCCCCAAAACCTGATAAAATGACGATGGGGTGGGTAGTAATCCAGAAACTGCAGATATTAGAAAGAATTATCTTTGTTCCAAAAAAATTTCAGCTTCGGAGGTTACTTCAAAAACCAGAAAAAAACGACAGGTCGCGGGTTGAAAAAATGGTTCAAATTTAAAGGGCGTCAGATATTTCCTAAAACCTGATAAAATGACAATGGGGTGGGTATTAATCAAGAAATTGTGGAGATTAGAAAGAGTTATCTTTGTTCCAAAGAAATTTCAGCTCCGGAGGTTACCTCAAAAACCAGAAAAAAACGACAGGTCGCAGGTTTAAAAAAATGGTCAAAATTTGAAGGGTGTCAGATCTTTCCTAAAACCTGATAAAATGACGATGGGGTGGGTATTAATCGAGAAATTACAGAGATTAAAGAGAATTATCTTTGTTCCAAAGAAATTTCAGCTTCGGAGGCTACTTCAAAAACCAGAAAAAAACGACAGGTCGCGGGTTGAAAAAATGGTCAAAATTTAAAGGGCGTCAGATCTTTCCTAAAACCTGATAAAATGACGATGGGGTGGGTATTAATCGAGAAATTGCAGAGATTAGAAAGAATTATATTTGTTCCAAAGAAATTTCAGCTTCGGAGGCTACTTCAAAAACCAGAAAAAAACGACAGGTCGCGGGTTGAAAAAAAGGTCAAAATTTAAAGGGCGTCAGATCTTCCCCAAAACCTGATAAAATGACAATGGGATGGGTATTAATCGAGAAATTGCAGAGATTAGAAAGAGTTATCTTTGTTCCAAAGAAATTTCAGCTCCGGAGGTGATGCGAAAATCCAGAAAAAAACGACAGGTCGTGGGTTGAAAAAATGGTCAAAATTTAAAGGATGTCAGATATTCCCCAAAACCTGATAAAATGACAATGGGGTGGGTATTAATCGAGAAATTTCAGAGATTAGAAAGAATTATCTTTGTTCCAAAGAAATTTCAGCTCCGGAGGTGATGCCAAAAACCAGAAAAAAACGACAGGTCGCGGGTTGAAAAAATGGTCAAAATTTAAAGGGCGTCAGATATTCCCCAAAACCTGATAAAATGACAATGGGGTGGGTATTAATCGAGAAATTTCAGAGATTAGAAAGAATTATCTTTGTTCCAAAGAAATTTCAGCTCCGGAGGTGATTCCAAAAACCAGAAAAAAACGACAGGTCGCGGGTTGAAAAAATAATCAAAATTTGAAGGGCGTCAGATCTTTCCTAAAACCTGATAAAATGACGATGGGGTGGGTAGTAATCGAGAAATTGCAGAGATTAGAAAGAATTATCTTTGTTCCAAAGAAATTTCAATTCCGGAGGTGATGCCAAAAATTAGAAAAAAACGACAGGTCGCGGGTTGAAAAAATGGTTCAAATTTAAAGGGCGTCAGATATTTCCTAAAACCTGATAAAAAGACAATGGGGTGGGTATTAATCAAGAAATTTTAGAGATTAGAAAGTTATCTTTTTTCCAAAGAAATTTCAGCTCCGGAGGTGATGCCAAAAACCTGAAAAAAACGAAAGGTCGCGGGTTGAAAAAAATAGTCAAAATTTGAAGGGCGTCAGATATTTCCTAAAACCTGATAAAATGACGATGGGGTGGGTAGTAATCCAGAAATTGCAGAGATTAGAAAGAATTATCTTTGTTCCAAAAAAATTTCAGCTTCGGAGGCTACTTCAAAGACCAGAAAAAAACGATTGGTCGCGGGTTGAAAAAATGGTCAAAATTTGAAGGGTGTCAGATCTTTCCTAAAACCTGATAAAATGACGATGGGGTGGGTATTAATCGAGAAATTTCAGAGATTAGAAAGAATCATCTTTGTTCCAAAGAAATTTCAGCTCCGGAGGTGATGCCAAAAACCAGAAAAAAACGACAGGTCGCGGGTTGAAAAAATGGTCAAAATTTGAAGGGTGTCAGATCTTTCCTAAAACCTGATAAAATGACGATGGGGTGGGTATTAATCGAGAAATTGCAGAGATTAGAAAGAATTATCTTTGTTCCAAAGAAATTTCAGCTTCGGTGGCTACTTCAAAAACCAGAAAAAAACGACAGGTCGCGGGTTGAAAAAATGGTCAAAATTTGAAGGGTGTCAGATCTTTCCTAAAACCTGATAAAATGACGATGGGGTGGGTATTAATCGAGAAATTGCAGAGATTAGAAAGAATTATCTTTGTTCCAAAGAAATTTCAGCTCCGGAGGTGATGCCAAAAACCAGAAAAAAACGACAGGTCGCGGGTTGAAAAAATGGTTCAAATTTAAAGGGCGTCAGATATTTCCTAAAACCTGATAAAATGACAATGGGGTGGGTATTAATCGAGAAATTGCAGAGATTAGAAAGAATTATCTTTGTTCCAAAGAAATTTCAGCTCCGGAGGTTACCTCAAAAACCAGAAAGAAACGACAGGTTGCGGGTTTAAAAAAATGGTCAAAATTTGAAGGGTGTCAGATCTTTCCTAAAACCTGATAAAATGACGATGGGGTGGGTATTAATCCAGAAATTGCAGAGATTAGAAAGAATTATCTTTGTTCCAAAGAAATTTCAGCTTTAGAGGCTACTTCAAAAACCAGAAAAAAACGACAGGTCGCGGGTTGAAAAAAAGGTCAAAATTTAAAGGGCGTCAGATATTCCCCAAAACCTGATAAAATGACAATGGGATGGGTATTAATCGAGAAATTGCAGAGATTAGAAAGAGTTATCTTTGTTCCAAAGAAATTTCAGCTCCGGAGGTGATGCCAAAAACCAGAAAAAAACGACAGGTCGCGGGTTGAAAAAATGGTCAAAATTTAAAGGGTGTCAGATATTCCCCAAAACCTGATAAAATGACAATGGGGTGGGTATTAATCGAGAAATTTCAGAGATTAGAAAGAATTATCTTTGTTCCAAAGAAATTTCAGCTTCGGTGGCTACTTCAAAAACCAGAAAAAAACGACAGGTCGCGGGTTGAAAAAATGGTCAAAATTTGAAGGGTGTCAGATCTTTCCTAAAACCTGAAAAAATGACGATGGGGTGGGTATTAATCGAGAAATTGCAGAGATTAGAAAGAATTATCTTTGTTCCAAAGAAATTTCAGCTCCGGAGGTGATGCCAAAAACCAGAAAAAAACGACAGGTCGCGGGTTGAAAAAATGGTTCAAATTTAAAGGGCGTCAGATATTTCCTAAAACCTGATAAAATGACAATGGGGTGGGTATTAATCAAGAAATTGTGGAGATTAGAAAGAGTGATCTTTGTTCCAAAGAAATTTCAGCTCCGGAGGTTACCTCAAAAACCAGAAAAAAACGACAGGTCGCGGGTTGAAAAAAAGGTCAAAATTTAAAGGGCGTCAGACCTTCCCCAAAACCTGATAAAATGACAATGGGATGGGTATTAATCGAGAAATTGCAGAGATTAGAAAGAGTTATTTTTGTTCCAAAGAAATTTCAGCTCCGGAGGTGATGCCAAAGACCAGAAAAAAACGACAGGTTGCGGGTTGAAAAAATGGTCAAAATTTGAAAGGTGTCAGATCTTTCCTAAAACCTGATAAAATGACGATGGGGTGGGTATTAATCCAGAAATTGCGGAGATTAGAAAGAATCATCTTTGTTCCAAAGAAATTTCAGCTTTAGAGGCTACTTCAAAAACCAGAAAAAAACGACAGGTCGCGGGTTGAAAAAAAGGTCAAAATTTAAAGGGCGTCAGATATTCCCCAAAACCTGATAAAATGACAATGGGATGGGTATTAATCGAGAAATTGCAGAGATTAGAAAGAGTTATCTTTGTTCCAAAGAAATTTCAGCTCCGGAGGTGATGCCAAAAACCAGAAAAAAACGACAGGTCGCGGGTTGAAAAAATGGTCAAAATTTAAAGGGTGTCAGATATTCCCCAAAACCTGATAAAATGACAATGGGGTGGGTATTAATCGAGAAATTTCAGAGATTAGAAAGAATTATCTTTGTTCCAAAGAAATTTCAGCTTCGGTGGCTACTTCAAAAACCAGAAAAAAACGACAGGTCGCGGGTTGAAAAAATGGTCAAAATTTGAAGGGTGTCAGATCTTTCCTAAAACCTGAAAAAATGACAATGGGGTGGGTATTAATCAAGAAATTGTGGAGATTAGAAAGAGTGATCTTTGTTCCAAAGAAATTTCAGCTCCGGAGGTTACCTCAAAAACCAGAAAAAAACGACAGGTCGCGGGTTGAAAAAAAGGTCAAAATTTAAAGGGCGTCAGATCTTCCCCAAAACCTGATAAAATGACAATGGGATGGGTATTAATCGAGAAATTGCAGAGATTAGAAAGAGTTATCTTTGTTCCAAAGAAATTTCAGCTCCGGAGGTGATGCCAAAAACCAGAAAAAAACGACAGGTCGCGGGTTGAAAAAATGGTCAAAATTTAAAGGGTGTCAGATATTCCCCAAAACCTGATAAAATGACGATGGGGTGGGTATTAATCGAGAAATTGCAGAGATTAGAAAGAATTATCTTTGTTCCAAAGAAATTTCAGCTCCGGAGGTGATGCCAAAAACCAGAAAAAAACGACAGGTCGCGGGTTGAAAAAATGGTTCAAATTTAAAGGGCGTCAGATCTTCCCCAAAACCTGATAAAATGACAATGGGATGGGTATTAATCGAGAAATTGCAGAGATTAGAAAGAGTTATCTTTGTTCCAAAGAAATTTCAGCTCCGGAGGTGATGCCAAAAACCAGAAAAAAACGACAGGTCGCGGGTTGAAAAAATGGTCAAAATTTAAAGGGCGTCAGATATTCCCCAAAACCTGATAAAATGACAATGGGGTGGGTAATAATCGAGAAATTTCAGAGATAAGAAAGAATTATCTTTGTTCCAAAGAAATTTCAGCTCCGGAGGTGATGCCAAAAACCAGAAAAAAACGAAAGGTCGTGGGTTGAAAAAAAGGTCAAAATTTAAAGGGCGTCAGATCTTCCCCAAAACCTGATAAAATGACAATGGGATGGGTATTAATCGAGAAATTGCAGAGATTAGAAAGAGTTATCTTTGTTCCAAAGAAATTTCAGCTCCGGAGGTGATGCCAAAAACCAGAAAAAAACGACAGGTCGCGGGTTGAAAAAATGGTCAAAATTTAAAGGGCGTCAGATATTCCCCAAAACCTGATAAAATGACAATGGTGTGGGTATTAATCGAGAGATTTCAGAGATTAGAAAGAATTATCTTTGTTCCAAAGAAATTTCAGCTCCGGAGGTGATGCCAAAAACCAGAAAAAAACGAAAGGTCGCGGGTTGAAAAAATAGTCAAAATTTGAAGGGCGTCAGATATTTCCTAAAACCTGATAAAATGACGATGGGGTGGGTAGTAATCCAGAAATTGCAGAGATTAGAAAGAATTATCTTTGTTCCAAAAAAATTTCAGCTTCGGAGGCTACTTCAAAGACCAGAAAAAAACGATTGGTCGCGGGTTGAAAAAATGGTCAAAATTTGAAGGGTGTCAGATCTTTCCTAAAACCTGATAAAATGACGATGGGGTGGGTATTAATCGAGAAATTTCAGAGATTAGAAAGAATCATCTTTGTTCCAAAGAAATTTCAGCTCCGGAGGTGATGCCAAAAACCAGAAAAAAACGACAGGTCGCGGGTTGAAAAAATGGTCAAAATTTGAAGGGTGTCAAATCTTTCCTAAAACCTGATAAAATGACGATGGGGTGGGTATTAATCGAGAAATTGCAGAGATTAGAAAGAATTATCTTTGTTCCAAAGAAATTTCAGCTCCGGAGGTGATGCCAAAGACCAGAAAAAAACGACAGGTTGCGGGTTGAAAAAATGGTCAAAATTTGAAAGGTGTCAGATCTTTCCTAAAACCTGATAAAATGACGATGGGGTGGGTATTAATCCAGAAATTGCGGAGATTAGAAAGAATCATCTTTGTTCCAAAGAAATTTCAGCTTTGGAGGCTACTTCAAAAACCAGAAAAAAACGACAGGTCGCGGGTTGAAAAAAAGGTCAAAATTTAAAGGGCGTCAGATCTTCCCCAAAACCTGATAAAATGACAATGGGATGGGTATTAATCGAGAAATTGCAGAGATTAGAAAGAGTTATCTTTGTTCCAAAGAAATTTCAGCTCCGGAGGTGATGCCAAAAACCAGAAAAAAACGACAGGTCGCGGGTTGAAAAAATGGTTTAAAATTTAAAGGGCGTCAGATATTCCCCAAAACCTGATAAAATGACAATGGGGTGGGTATTAATCGAGAAATTTCAGAGATTAGAAAGAATTATCTTTGTTCTAAAGAAATTTCAGCTCTGGAGGTGATGCCAAAAACCAGAAAAAAACGAAAGGTCGTGGGTTGAAAAAAAGGTCAAAATTTAAAGGGCGTCAGATCTTCCCCAAAACCTGATAAAATGACAATGGGATGGGTATTAATCGAGAAATTGCAGAGATTAGAAAGAGTTATCTTTGTTCCAAAGAAATTTCAGCTCTGGAGGTGATGCCAAAAACCAGAAAAAAACGACAGGTCGCGGGTTGAAAAAATGGTCAAAATTTAAAGGGCGTCAGATATTCCCCAAAACCTGATAAAATGACAATGGGGTGGGTATTAATCGAGAAATTTCAGAGATTAGAAAGAATTATCTTTGTTCCAAAGAAATTTCAGCTCCGGAGGTGATGCCAAAAACCAGAAAAAAACAACAGGTCGCGGGTTGAAAAAATGGTCAAAATTTGAAGGGAGTCAGATCTTTCCTAAAACCTGATAAAATGACAATGGGGTGGGTATTAATCAAAAAATTGTGGAGATTAGAAAGAGTTATCTTTGTTCCAAAGAAATTTCAGCTCCGGAGGTTACCTCAAAAACCAGAAAAAAACGACAGGTCGCTGGTTTAAAATAATGGTCAAAATTTGAAGGGTGTCAGATCTTTCCTAAAACCTGATAAAATGACGATGGGGTGGGTATTAATCCAGAAATTGCGGAGATTAGAAAGAATCATCTTTGTTCCAAAGAAATTTCAGCTTTGGAGGCTACTTCAAAAACCAGAAAAAAACGACAGGTCGCGGGTTGAAAAAAAGGTCAAAATTTAAAGGGCGTCAGATCTTCCCCAAAACCTGATAAAATGACAATGGGATGGGTATTAATCGAGAAATTGCAGAGATTAGAAAGAGTTATCTTTGTTCCAAAGAAATTTCAGCTCCGGAGGTGATGCCAAAAACCAGAAAAAAACGACAGGTCGCGGGTTGAAAAAATGGTCAAAATTTAAAGGGCGTCAGATATTCCCCAAAACCTGATAAAATGACAATGGGGTGGGTAATAATCGAGAAATTTCAGAGATAAGAAAGAATTATCTTTGTTCCAAAGAAATTTCAGCTCCGGAGGTGATGCCAAAAACCAGAAAAAAACGAAAGGTCGTGGGTTGAAAAAAAGGTCAAAATTTAAAGGGCGTCAGATCTTCCCCAAAACCTGATAAAATGACAATGGGATGGGTATTAATCGAGAAATTGCAGAGATTAGAAAGAGTTATCTTTGTTCCAAAGAAATTTCAGCTCCGGAGGTGATGCCAAAAACCAGAAAAAAACGACAGGTCGCGGGTTGAAAAAATGGTCAAAATTTAAAGGGCGTCAGATATTCCCCAAAACCTGATAAAATGACAATGGTGTGGGTATTAATCGAGAAATTTCAGAGATTAGAAAGAATTATCTTTGTTCCAAAGAAATTTCAGCTCCGGAGGTGATGCCAAAAACCAGAAAAAAACGAAAGGTCGCGGGTTGAAAAAATAGTCAAAATTTGAAGGGCGTCAGATATTTCCTAAAACCTGATAAAATGACGATGGGGTGGGTAGTAATCCAGAAATTGCAGAGATTAGAAAGAATTATCTTTGTTCCAAAAAAATTTCAGCTTCGGAGGCTACTTCAAAGACCAGAAAAAAACGATTGGTCGCGGGTTGAAAAAATGGTCAAAATTTGAAGGGTGTCAGATCTTTCCTAAAACCTGATAAAATGACGATGGGGTGGGTATTAATCGAGAAATTTCAGAGATTAGAAAGAATCATCTTTGTTCCAAAGAAATTTCAGCTCCGGAGGTGATGCCAAAAACCAGAAAAAAACGACAGGTCGCGGGTTGAAAAAATGGTCAAAATTTGAAGGGTGTCAAATCTTTCCTAAAACCTGATAAAATGACGATGGGGTGGGTATTAATCGAGAAATTGCAGAGATTAGAAAGAATTATCTTTGTTCCAAAGAAATTTCAGCTCCGGAGGTGATGCCAAAGACCAGAAAAAAACGACAGGTTGCGGGTTGAAAAAATGGTCAAAATTTGAAAGGTGTCAGATCTTTCCTAAAACCTGATAAAATGACGATGGGGTGGGTATTAATCCAGAAATTGCGGAGATTAGAAAGAATCATCTTTGTTCCAAAGAAATTTCAGCTTTGGAGGCTACTTCAAAAACCAGAAAAAAACGACAGGTCGCGGGTTGAAAAAAAGGTCAAAATTTAAAGGGCGTCAGATCTTCCCCAAAACCTGATAAAATGACAATGGGATGGGTATTAATCGAGAAATTGCAGAGATTAGAAAGAGTTATCTTTGTTCCAAAGAAATTTCAGCTCCGGAGGTGATGCCAAAAACCAGAAAAAAATGACAGGTCGCGGGTTGAAAAAATGGTTTAAAATTTAAAGGGCGTCAGATATTCCCCAAAACCTGATAAAATGACAATGGGGTGGGTATTAATCGAGAAATTTCAGAGATTAGAAAGAATTATCTTTGTTCTAAAGAAATTTCAGCTCTGGAGGTGATGCCAAAAACCAGAAAAAAACGAAAGGTCGTGGGTTGAAAAAAAGGTCAAAATTTAAAGGGCGTCAGATCTTCCCCAAAACCTGATAAAATGACAATGGGATGGGTATTAATCGAGAAATTGCAGAGATTAGAAAGAGTTATCTTTGTTCCAAAGAAATTTCAGCTCTGGAGGTGATGCCAAAAACCAGAAAAAAACGACAGGTCGCGGGTTGAAAAAATGGTCAAAATTTAAAGGGCGTCAGATATTCCCCAAAACCTGATAAAATGACAATGGGGTGGGTATTAATCGAGAAATTTCAGAGATTAGAAAGAATTATCTTTGTTCCAAAGAAATTTCAGCTCCGGAGGTGATGCCAAAAACCAGAAAAAAACAACAGGTCGCGGGTTGAAAAAATGGTCAAAATTTGAAGGGAGTCAGATCTTTCCTAAAACCTGATAAAATGACAATGGGGTGGGTATTAATCAAAAAATTGTGGAGATTAGAAAGAGTTATCTTTGTTCCAAAGAAATTTCAGCTCCGGAGGTTACCTCAAAAACCAGAAAAAAACGACAGGTCGCTGGTTTAAAATAATGGTCAAAATTTGAAGGGTGTCAGATCTTTCCTAAAACCTGATAAAATGACGATGGGGTGGGTATTAATCCAGAAATTGCGGAGATTAGAAAGAATCATCTTTGTTCCAAAGAAATTTCAGCTTTGGAGGCTACTTCAAAAACCAGAAAAAAACGACAGGTCGCGGGTTGAAAAAAAGGTCAAAATTTAAAGGGCGTCAGATCTTCCCCAAAACCTGATAAAATGACAATGGGATGGGTATTAATCGAGAAATTGCAGAGATTAGAAAGAGTTATCTTTGTTCCAAAGAAATTTCAGCTCCGGAGGTGATGCCAAAAACCAGAAAAAAACGACAGGTCGCGGGTTGAAAAAATGGTCAAAATTTAAAGGGCGTCAGACATTCCCCAAAACCTGATAAAATGACAATGGGGTGGGTAATAATCGAGAAATTTCAGAGATAAGAAAGAATTATCTTTGTTCCAAAGAAATTTCAGCTCCGGAGGTGATGCCAAAAACCAGAAAAAAACGAAAGGTCGTGGGTTGAAAAAAAGGTCAAAATTTAAAGGGCGTCAGATCTTCCCCAAAACCTGATAAAATGACAATGGGATGGGTATTAATCGAGAAATTGCAGAGATTAGAAAGAGTTATCTTTGTTCCAAAGAAATTTCAGCTCCGGAGGTGATGCCAAAAACCAGAAAAAAACGACAGGTCGCGGGTTGAAAAAATGGTCAAAATTTAAAGGGCGTCAGATATTCCCCAAAACCTGATAAAATGACAATGGTGTGGGTATTAATCGAGAAATTTCAGAGATTAGAAAGAATTATCTTTGTTCCAAAGAAATTTCAGCTCCGGAGGTGATGCCAAAAACCAGAAAAAAACGACAGGTCGCGGGTTGAAAAAATAGTCAAAATTTGAAGGGCGTCAGATATTTCCTAAAACCTGATAAAATGACGATGGGGTGGGTAGTAATCCAGAAATTGCAGAGATTAGAAAGAATTATCTTTGTTCCAAAAAAATTTCAGCTTCGGAGGCTACTTCAAAGACCAGAAAAAAACGATTGGTCGCGGGTTGAAAAAATGGTCAAAATTTGAAGGGTGTCAGATCTTTCCTAAAACCTGATAAAATGACGATGGGGTGGGTATTAATCGAGAAATTTCAGAGATTAGAAAGAATCATCTTTGTTCCAAAGAAATTTCAGCTCCGGAGGTGATGCCAAAAACCAGAAAAAAACGACAGGTCGCGGGTTGAAAAAATGGTCAAAATTTGAAGGGTGTCAAATCTTTCCTAAAACCTGATAAAATGACGATGGGGTGGGTATTAATCGAGAAATTGCAGAGATTAGAAAGAATTATCTTTGTTCCAAAGAAATTTCAGCTCCGGAGGTGATGCCAAAGACCAGAAAAAAACGACAGGTTGCGGGTTGAAAAAATGGTCAAAATTTGAAAGGTGTCAGATCTTTCCTAAAACCTGATAAAATGACGATGGGGTGGGTATTAATCCAGAAATTGCGGAGATTAGAAAGAATCATCTTTGTTCCAAAGAAATTTCAGCTTTGGAGGCTACTTCAAAAACCAGAAAAAAACGACAGGTCGCGGGTTGAAAAAAAGGTCAAAATTTAAAGGGCGTCAGATCTTCCCCAAAACCTGATAAAATGACAATGGGATAGGTATTAATCGAGAAATTGCAGAGATTAGAAAGAGTTATCTTTGTTCCAAAGAAATTTCAGCTCCGGAGGTGATGCCAAAAACCAGAAAAAAACGACAGGTCGCGGGTTGAAAAAATGGTTTAAAATTTAAAGGGCGTCAGATATTCCCCAAAACCTGATAAAATGACAATGGGGTGGGTATTAATCGAGAAATTTCAGAGATTAGAAAGAATTATCTTTGTTCTAAAGAAATTTCAGCTCTGGAGGTGATGCCAAAAACCAGAAAAAAACGAAAGGTCGTGGGTTGAAAAAAAGGTCAAAATTTAAAGGGCGTCAGATCTTCCCCAAAACCTGATAAAATGACAATGGGATGGGTATTAATCGAGAAATTGCAGAGATTAGAAAGAGTTATCTTTGTTCCAAAGAAATTTCAGCTCTGGAGGTGATGCCAAAAACCAGAAAAAAACGACAGGTCGCGGGTTGAAAAAATGGTCAAAATTTAAAGGGCGTCAGATATTCCCCAAAACCTGATAAAATGACAATGGGGTGGGTATTAATCGAGAAATTTCAGAGATTAGAAAGAATTATCTTTGTTCCAAAGAAATTTCAGCTCCGGAGGTGATGCCAAAAACCAGAAAAAAACAACAGGTCGCGGGTTGAAAAAATGGTCAAAATTTGAAGGGAGTCAGATCTTTCCTAAAACCTGATAAAATGACAATGGGGTGGGTATTAATCGAGAAATTGCAGAGATTAGAAAGAATTATCTTTGTTCCAAAGAAATTTCAGCTCCGGAGGTGATGCCAAAAACCAGAAAAAAACGAAAGGTCGCGGGTTGAAAAAAATAGTCAAAATTTGAAGGGCGTCAGATATTTCCTAAAACCTGATAAAATGACGATGGGGTGGGTAGTAATCCAGAAATTGCAGAGATTAGAAAGAATTATCTTTGTTCCAAAAAAATTTCAGCTTCGGAGGCTACTTCAAAGACCAGAAAAAAACGATTGGTCGCGGGTTGAAAAAATGGTCAAAATTTGAAGGGTGTCAGATCTTTCCTAAAACCTGATAAAATGACGATGGGGTGGGTATTAATCGAGAAATTTCAGAGATTAGAAAGAATCATCTTTGTTCCAAAGAAATTTCAGCTCCGGAGGTGATGCCAAAAACCAGAAAAAAACGACAGGTCGTGGGTTGAAAAAATGGTCAAAATTTGAAGGGTGTCAGATCTTTCCTAAAACCTGATAAAATGACGATGGGGTGGGTATTAATCGAGAAATTGCAGAGATTAGAAAGAATTATCTTTGTTCCAAAGAAATTTCAGCTTCGGTGGCTACTTCAAAAACCAGAAAAAAACGACAGGTCGCGGGTTGAAAAAATGGTCAAAATTTGAAGGGTGTCAGATCTTTCCTAAAACCTGATAAAATGACGATGGGGTGGGTATTAATCGAGAAATTGCAGAGATTAGAAAGAATTATCTTTGTTCCAAAGAAATTTCAGCTCCGGAGGTGATGCCAAAAACCAGAAAAAAACGACAGGTCGCGGGTTGAAAAAATGGTTCAAATTTAAAGGGCGTCAGATATTTCCTAAAACCTGATAAAATGACAATGGGGTGGGTATTAATCGAGAAATTGCAGAGATTAGAAAGAATTATCTTTGTTCCAAAGAAATTTCAGCTCCGGAGGTTACCTCAAAAACCAGAAAAAAACGACAGGTTGCGGGTTTAAAAAAATGGTCAAAATTTGAAGGGTGTCAGATCTTTCCTAAAACCTGATAAAATGACGATGGGGTGGGTATTAATCCAGAAATTGCAGAGATTAGAAAGAATTATCTTTGTTCCAAAGAAATTTCAGCTTTAGAGGCTACTTCAAAAACCAGAAAAAAACGACAGGTCGCGGGTTGAAAAAAAGGTCAAAATTTAAAGGGCGTCAGATATTCCCCAAAACCTGATAAAATGACAATGGGATGGGTATTAATCGAGAAATTGCAGAGATTAGAAAGAGTTATCTTTGTTCCAAAGAAATTTCAGCTCCGGAGGTGATGCCAAAAACCAGAAAAAAACGACAGGTCGCGGGTTGAAAAAATGGTCAAAATTTAAAGGGTGTCAGATATTCCCCAAAACCTGATAAAATGACAATGGGGTGGGTATTAATCGAGAAATTTCAGAGATTAGAAAGAATTATCTTTGTTCCAAAGAAATTTCAGCTTCGGTGGCTACTTCAAAAACCAGAAAAAAACGACAGGTCGCGGGTTGAAAAAATGGTCAAAATTTGAAGGGTGTCAGATCTTTCCTAAAACCTGAAAAAATGACGATGGGGTGGGTATTAATCGAGAAATTGCAGAGATTAGAAAGAATTATCTTTGTTCCAAAGAAATTTCAGCTCCGGAGGTGATGCCAAAAACCAGAAAAAAACGACAGGGCGTCAGATATTTCCTAAAACCTGAAAAAATGGTTCAAATTTAAAGGGCGTCAGATATTTCCTAAAACCTGAAAAAATGACAATGGGGTGGGTATTAATCAAGAAATTGTGGAGATTAGAAAGAGTGATCTTTGTTCCAAAGAAATTTCAGCTCCGGAGGTTACCTCAAAAACCAGAAAAAAACGACAGGTCGCGGGTTGAAAAAAAGGTCAAAATTTAAAGGGCGTCAGATCTTCCCCAAAACCTGATAAAATGACAATGGGATGGGTATTAATCGAGAAATTGCAGAGATTAGAAAGAGTTATCTTTGTTCCAAAGAAATTTCAGCTCCGGAGGTGATGCCAAAAACCAGAAAAAAACGACAGGTCGCGGGTTGAAAAAATGGTCAAAATTTAAAGGGTGTCAGGTATTCCCCAAAACCTGATAAAATGACAATGGGGTGGGTATTAATCGAGAAATTGCAGAGATTAGAAAGAATTATCTTTGTTCCAAAGAAATTTCAGCTCCGGAGGTGATGCCAAAAACCAGAAAAAAACGACAGGTCGCGGGTTGAAAAAATGGTTCAAATTTAAAGGGCGTCAGATCTTCCCCAAAACCTGATAAAATGACAATGGGATGGGTATTAATCGAGAAATTGCAGAGATTAGAAAGAGTTATCTTTGTTCCAAAGAAATTTCAGCTCCGGAGGTGATGCCAAAAACCAGAAAAAAACGACAGGTTGCGGGTTGAAAAAATGGTCAAAATTTAAAGGGCGTCAGATATTCCCCAAAACCTGATAAAATGACAATGGGGTGGGTAATAATCGAGAAATTTCAGAGATAAGAAAGAATTATCTTTGTTCCAAAGAAATTTCAGCTCCGGAGGTGATGCCAAAAACCAGAAAAAAACGAAAGGTCGTGGGTTGAAAAAAAGGTCAAAATTTAAAGGGCGTCAGATCTTCCCCAAAACCTGATAAAATGACAATGGGATGGGTATTAATCGAGAAATTGCAGAGATTAGAAAGAGTTATCTTTGTTCCAAAGAAATTTCAGCTCCGGAGGTGATGCCAAAAACCAGAAAAAAACGACAGGTCGCGGGTTGAAAAAATGGTCAAAATTTAAAGGGCGTCAGATATTCCCCAAAACCTGATAAAATGACAATGGTGTGGGTATTAATCGAGAAATTTCAGAGATTAGAAAGAATTATCTTTGTTCCAAAGAAATTTCAGCTCCGGAGGTGATGCCAAAAACCAGAAAAAAACGAAAGGTCGCGGGTTGAAAAAATAGTCAAAATTTGAAGGGCGTCAGATATTTCCTAAAACCTGATAAAATGACGATGGGGTGGGTAGTAATCCAGAAATTGCAGAGATTAGAAAGAATTATCTTTGTTCCAAAAAAATTTCAGCTTCGGAGGCTACTTCAAAGACCAGAAAAAAACGACAGGTGGCGGGTTGAAAAAATCGTCAAAATTTGAAGGGTGTCAGATCTTTCCTAAAACCTGATAAAATGACGATGGGGTGGGTATTAATCGAGAAATTGCAGAGATTAGAAAGAATTATCTTTGTTCCAAAGAAATTTCAGCTCCGGAGGTGATGCCAAAAACCAGAAAAAAACGACAGGTCGCGGGTTGAAAAAATGGTTAGAATTTAAAGGGCGTCAGATATTTCCTAAAACCTGATAAAATGACAATGGGGTGGGCATTAATCAAGAAATTGCGGAGATTAGAAAGAGTTATCTTTGTTCCAAAGAAATTTCAGCTCCGGAGGTTACCTCAAAAACCAGAAAAAAACGACAGGTCGCGGGTTTAAAAAAATGGTCAAAATTTGAAGGGTGTCAGATCTTTCCTAAAACCTGATAAAATGACGATGGGGTGGGTATTAATCCAGAAATTGCAGAGATTAGAAAGAATTATCTTTGTTACAAAGAAATTTCAGCTTTAGAGGCTACTTCAAAAACCAGAAAAAAACGACAGGTCGTGGGTTGAAAAAAAGGTCAAAATTTAAAGGGCGTCAGATCTTCTCCAAAATCTGATAAAATGACAATGGGATGGGTATTAATCGAGAAATTGCAGAGATTAGAAAGAGTTATCTTTGTTCCAAAGAAATTTCAGCTCCGGAGGTGATGCCAAAAACCAGAAAAAAACGACAGGTCGCGGGTTGAAAAAATGGTCAAAATTTAAAGGGCGTCAGATATTCCCCAAAACCTGATAAAATGACAATGGGGTGGGTATTAATCGAGAAATTTCAGAGATTAGAAAGAATTATCTTTGTTCCAAAGAAATTTCAGCTCCGGAGGTGATGCCAAAAACCAGAAAAAAACGAAAGGTCGTGGGTTGAAAAAAAGGTCAAAATTTAAAGGGCGTCAGATCTTCCCCAAAACCTGATAAAATGACAATGGGATGGGTATTAATCGAGAAATTGCAGAGATTAGAAAGAGTTATCTTTGTTCCAAAGAAATTTCAGCTCCGGAGGTGATGCCAAAAACCAGAAAAAAACGACAGGTCGCGGGTTGAAAAAATGGTCAAAATTTAAAGGCCGTCAGATATTCCCCAAAACCTGATAAAATGACAATGGGGTGGGTATTAATCGAGAAATTTCAGAGATTAGAAAGAATTATCTTTGTTCCAAAGAAATTTCAGCTCCGGAGGTGATGCCAAAAACCAGAAAAAAACGAAAGGTCGCGGGTTGAAAAAAATAGTCAAAATTTGAAGGGCGTCAGATATTTCCTAAAACCTGATAAAATGACGATGGGGTGGGTAGTAATCCAGAAATTGCAGAGATGAGAAAGAATTATCTTTGTTCCAAAAAAATTTCAGCTTCGGAGGCTACTTCAAAGACCAGAAAAAAACGATTGGTCGCGGGTTGAAAAAATGGTCAAAATTTGAAGGGTGTCAGATCTTTCCTAAAACCTGATAAAATGACGATGGGGTGGGTATTAATCGAGAAATTTCAGAGATTAGAAAGAATCATCTTTGTTCCAAAGAAATTTCAGCTCCGGAGGTGATGCCAAAAACCAGAAAAAAACGACAGGTCGCGGGTTGAAAAAATGGTCAAAATTTGAAGGGTGTCAGATCTTTCCTAAAACCTGATAAAATGACGATGGGGTGGGTATTAATCGAGAAATTGCAGAGATTAGAAAGAATTATCTTTGTTCCAAAGAAATTTCAGCTTCGGTGGCTACTTCAAAAACCAGAAAAAAACGACAGGTCGCGGGTTGAAAAAATGGTCAAAATTTGAAGGGTGTCAGATCTTTCCTAAAACCTGATAAAATGACGATGGGGTGGGTATTAATCCAGAAATTGCGGAGATTAGAAAGAATCATCTTTGTTCCAAAGAAATTTCAGCTTTGGAGGCTACTTCAAAAACCAGAAAAAAACGACAGGTCGCGGGTTGAAAAAAAGGTCAAAATTTAAAGGGCGTCAGATCTTCCCCAAAACCTGATAAAATGACAATGGGATGGGTATTAATCGAGAAATTGCAGAGATTAGAAAGAGTTATCTTTGTTCCAAAGAAATTTCAGCTCCGGAGGTGATGCCAAAAACCAGAAAAAAACGACAGGTCGCGGGTTGAAAAAATGGTCAAAATTTAAAGGGCGTCAGATATTCCCCAAAACCTGATAAAATGACAATGGGGTGGGTAATAATCGAGAAATTTCAGAGATAAGAAAGAATTATCTTTGTTCCAAAGAAATTTCAGCTCCGGAGGTGATGCCAAAAACCAGAAAAAAACGAAAGGTCGTGGGTTGAAAAAAAGGTCAAAATTTAAAGGGCGTCAGATCTTCCCCAAAACCTGATAAAATGACAATGGGATGGGTATTAATCGAGAAATTGCAGAGATTAGAAAGAGTTATCTTTGTTCCAAAGAAATTTCAGCTCCGGAGGTGATGCCAAAAACCAGAAAAAAACGACAGGTCGCGGGTTGAAAAAATGGTCAAAATTTAAAGGGCGTCAGATATTCCCCAAAACCTGATAAAATGACAATGGTGTGGGTATTAATCGAGAAATTTCAGAGATTAGAAAGAATTATCTTTGTTCCAAAGAAATTTCAGCTCCGGAGGTGATGCCAAAAACCAGAAAAAAACGAAAGGTCGCGGGTTGAAAAAATAGTCAAAATTTGAAGGGCGTCAGATATTTCCTAAAACCTGATAAAATGACGATGGGGTGGGTAGTAATCCAGAAATTGCAGAGATTAGAAAGAATTATCTTTGTTCCAAAAAAATTTCAGCTTCGGAGGCTACTTCAAAGACCAGAAAAAAACGATTGGTCGCGGGTTGAAAAAATGGTCAAAATTTGAAGGGTGTCAGATCTTTCCTAAAACCTGATAAAATGACGATGGGGTGGGTATTAATCGAGAAATTTCAGAGATTAGAAAGAATCATCTTTGTTCCAAAGAAATTTCAGCTCCGGAGGTGATGCCAAAAACCAGAAAAAAACGACAGGTCGCGGGTTGAAAAAATGGTCAAAATTTGAAGGGTGTCAAATCTTTCCTAAAACCTGATAAAATGACGATGGGGTGGGTATTAATCGAGAAATTGCAGAGATTAGAAAGAATTATCTTTGTTCCAAAGAAATTTCAGCTCCGGAGGTGATGCCAAAGACCAGAAAAAAACGACAGGTTGCGGGTTGAAAAAATGGTCAAAATTTGAAAGGTGTCAGATCTTTCCTAAAACCTGATAAAATGACGATGGGGTGGGTATTAATCCAGAAATTGCGGAGATTAGAAAGAATCATCTTTGTTCCAAAGAAATTTCAGCTTTGGAGGCTACTTCAAAAACCAGAAAAAAACGACAGGTCGCGGGTTGAAAAAAAGGTCAAAATTTAAAGGGCGTCAGATCTTCCCCAAAACCTGATAAAATGACAATGGGATGGGTATTAATCGAGAAATTGCAGAGATTAGAAAGAGTTATCTTTGTTCCAAAGAAATTTCAGCTCCGGAGGTGATGCCAAAAACCAGAAAAAAACGACAGGTCGCGGGTTGAAAAAATGGTTTAAAATTTAAAGGGCGTCAGATATTCCCCAAAACCTGATAAAATGACAATGGGGTGGGTATTAATCGAGAAATTTCAGAGATTAGAAAGAATTATCTTTGTTCTAAAGAAATTTCAGCTCTGGAGGTGATGCCAAAAACCAGAAAAAAACGAAAGGTCGTGGGTTGAAAAAAAGGTCAAAATTTAAAGGGCGTCAGATCTTCCCCAAAACCTGATAAAATGACAATGGGATGGGTATTAATCGAGAAATTGCAGAGATTAGAAAGAGTTATCTTTGTTCCAAAGAAATTTCAGCTCTGGAGGTGATGCCAAAAACCAGAAAAAAACGACAGGTCGCGGGTTGAAAAAATGGTCAAAATTTAAAGGGCGTCAGATATTCCCCAAAACCTGATAAAATGACAATGGGGTGGGTATTAATCGAGAAATTTCAGAGATTAGAAAGAATTATCTTTGTTCCAAAGAAATTTCAGCTCCGGAGGTGATGCCAAAAACCAGAAAAAAACAACAGGTTGCGGGTTGAAAAAATGGTCAAAATTTGAAGGGAGTCAGATCTTTCCTAAAACCTGATAAAATGACAATGGGGTGGGTATTAATCGAGAAATTGCAGAGATTAGAAAGAATTATCTTTGTTCCAAAGAAATTTCAGCTCCGGAGGTGATGCCAAAAACCAGAAAAAAACGAAAGGTCGCGGGTTGAAAAAAATAGTCAAAATTTGAAGGGCGTCAGATATTTCCTAAAACCTGATAAAATGACGATGGGGTGGGTAGTAATCTAGAAATTGCAGAGATTAGAAAGAATTATCTTTGTTCCAAAAAAATTTCAGCTTCGGAGGCTACTTCAAAGACCAGAAAAAAACGATTGGTCGCGGGTTGAAAAAATGGTCAAAATTTGAAGGGTGTCAGATCTTTCCTAAAACCTGATAAAATGACGATGGGGTGGGTATTAATCGAGAAATTTCAGAGATTAGAAAGAATCATCTTTGTTCCAAAGAAATTTCAGCTCCGGAGGTGATGCCAAAAACCAGAAAAAAACGACAGGTCGCGGTTTGAAAAAATGGTCAAAATTTGAAGGGTGTCAGATCTTTCCTAAAACCTGATAAAATGACGATGGGGTGGGTATTAATCGAGAAATTGCAGAGATTAGAAAGAATTATCTTTGTTCCAAAGAAATTTCAGCTTCGGTGGCTACTTCAAAAACCAGAAAAAAACGACAGGTCGCGGGTTGAAAAAATGGTCAAAATTTGAAGGGTGTCAGATCTTTCCTAAAACCTGATAAAATGACGATGGGGTGGGTATTAATCGAGAAATTGCAGAGATTAGAAAGAATTATCTTTGTTCCAAAGAAATTTCAGCTCCGGAGGTGATGCCAAAAACCAGAAAAAAACGACAGGTCGCGGGTTGAAAAAATGGTTCAAATTTAAAGGGCGTCAGATATTTCCTAAAACCTGATAAAATGACAATGGGGTGGGTATTAATCGAGAAATTGCAGAGATTAGAAAGAATTATCTTTGTTCCAAAGAAATTTCAGCTCCGGAGGTTACCTCAAAAACCAGAAAAAAACGACAGGTTGCGGGTTTAAAAAAATGGTCAAAATTTGAAGGGTGTCAGATCTTTCCTAAAACCTGATAAAATGACGATGGGGTGGGTATTAATCCAGAAATTGCAGAGATTAGAAAGAATTATCTTTGTTCCAAAGAAATTTCAGCTTTAGAGGCTACTTCAAAAACCAGAAAAAAACGACAGGTCGCGGGTTGAAAAAAAGGTCAAAATTTAAAGGGCGTCAGATATTCCCCAAAACCTGATAAAATGACAATGGGATGGGTATTAATCGAGAAATTGCAGAGATTAGAAAGAGTTATCTTTGTTCCAAAGAAATTTCAGCTCCGGAGGTGATGCCAAAAACCAGAAAAAAACGACAGGTCGCGGGTTGAAAAAATGGTCAAAATTTAAAGGGTGTCAGATATTCCCCAAAACCTGATAAAATGACAATGGGGTGGGTATTAATCGAGAAATTTCAGAGATTAGAAAGAATTATCTTTGTTCCAAAGAAATTTCAGCTTCGGTGGCTACTTCAAAAACCAGAAAAAAACGACAGGTCGCGGGTTGAAAAAATGGTCAAAATTTGAAGGGTGTCAGATCTTTCCTAAAACCTGAAAAAATGACGATGGGGTGGGTATTAATCGAGAAATTGCAGAGATTAGAAAGAATTATCTTTGTTCCAAAGAAATTTCAGCTCCGGAGGTGATGCCAAAAACCAGAAAAAAACGACAGGTCGTGGGTTGAAAAAATGGTTCAAATTTAAAGGGCGTCAGATATTTCCTAAAACCTGAAAAAATGACAATGGGGTGGGTATTAATCAAGAAATTGTGGAGATTAGAAAGAGTGATCTTTGTTCCAAAGAAATTTCAGCTCCGGAGGTTACCTCAAAAACCAGAAAAAAACGACAGGTCGCGGGTTGAAAAAAAGGTCAAAATTTAAAGGGCGTCAGATCTTCCCCAAAACCTGATAAAATGACAATGGGATGGGTATTAATCGAGAAATTGCAGAGATTAGAAAGAGTTATCTTTGTTCCAAAGAAATTTCAGCTCCGGAGGTGATGCCAAAAACCAGAAAAAAACGACAGGTCGCGGGTTGAAAAAATGGTCAAAATTTAAAGGGTGTCAGGTATTCCCCAAAACCTGATAAAATGACAATGGGGTGGGTATTAATCGAGAAATTGCAGAGATTAGAAAGAATTATCTTTGTTCCAAAGAAATTTCAGCTCCGGAGGTGATGCCAAAAACCAGAAAAAAACGACAGGTCGCGGGTTGAAAAAATGGTTCAAATTTAAAGGGCGTCAGATCTTCCCCAAAACCTGATAAAATGACAATGGGATGGGTATTAATCGAGAAATTGCAGAGATTAGAAAGAGTTATCTTTGTTCCAAAGAAATTTCAGCTCCGGAGGTGATGCCAAAAACCAGAAAAAAACGACAGGTTGCGGGTTGAAAAAATGGTCAAAATTTAAAGGGCGTCAGATATTCCCCAAAACCTGATAAAATGACAATGGGGTGGGTAATAATCGAGAAATTTCAGAGATAAGAAAGAATTATCTTTGTTCCAAAGAAATTTCAGCTCCGGAGGTGATGCCAAAAACGAGAAAAAAACGAAAGGTCGTGGGTTGAAAAAAAGGTCAAAATTTAAAGGGCGTCAGATCTTCCCCAAAACCTGATAAAATGACAATGGGATGGGTATTAATCGAGAAATTGCAGAGATTAGAAAGAGTTATCTTTGTTCCAAAGAAATTTCAGCTCCGGAGGTGATGCCAAAAACCAGAAAAAAACGACAGGTCGCGGGTTGAAAAAATGGTCAAAATTTAAAGGGCGTCAGATATTCCCCAAAACCTGATAAAATGACAATGGTGTGGGTATTAATCGAGAAATTTCAGAGATTAGAAAGAATTATCTTTGTTCCAAAGAAATTTCAGCTCCGGAGGTGATGCCAAAAACCAGAAAAAAACGAAAGGTCGCGGGTTGAAAAAATAGTCAAAATTTGAAGGGCGTCAGATATTTCCTAAAACCTGATAAAATGACGATGGGGTGGGTAGTAATCCAGAAATTGCAGAGATTAGAAAGAATTATCTTTGTTCCAAAAAAATTTCAGCTTCGGAGGCTACTTCAAAGACCAGAAAAAAACGACAGGTGGCGGGTTGAAAAAATCGTCAAAATTTGAAGGGTGTCAGATCTTTCCTAAAACCTGATAAAATGACGATGGGGTGGGTATTAATCGAGAAATTGCAGAGATTAGAAAGAATTATCTTTGTTCCAAAGAAATTTCAGCTCCGGAGGTGATGCCAAAAACCAGAAAAAAACGACAGGTCGCGGGTTGAAAAAATGGTTAGAATTTAAAGGGCGTCAGATATTTCCTAAAACCTGATAAAATGACAATGGGGTGGGCATTAATCAAGAAATTGCGGAGATTAGAAAGAGTTATCTTTGTTCCAAAGAAATTTCAGCTCCGGAGGTTACCTCAAAAACCAGAAAAAAACGACAGGTCGCGGGTTTAAAAAAATGGTCAAAATCTGAAGGGTGTCAGATCTTTCCTAAAACCTGATAAAATGACGATGGGGTGGGTATTAATCCAGAAATTGCAGAGATTAGAAAGAATTATCTTTGTTACAAAGAAATTTCAGCTTTAGAGGCTACTTCAAAAACCAGAAAAAAACGACAGGTCGCGGGTTGAAAAAAAGGTCAAAATTTAAAGGGCGTCAGATCTTCTCCAAAATCTGATAAAATGACAATGGGATGGGTATTAATCGAGAAATTGCAGAGATTAGAAAGAGTTATCTTTGTTCCAAAGAAATTTCAGCTCCGGAGGTGATGCCAAAAACCAGAAAAAAACGACAGGTCGCGGGTTGAAAAAATGGTCAAAATTTAAAGGGCGTCAGATATTCCCCAAAACCTGATAAAATGACAATGGGGTGGGTATTAATCGAGAAATTTCAGAGATTAGAAAGAATTATCTTTGTTCCAAAGAAATTTCAGCTCCGGAGGTGATGCCAAAAACCAGAAAAAAACGAAAGGTCGTGGGTTGAAAAAAAGGTCAAAATTTAAAGGGCGTCAGATCTTCCCCAAAACCTGATAAAATGACAATGGGATGGGTATTAATCGAGAAATTGCAGAGATTAGAAAGAGTTATCTTTGTTCCAAAGAAATTTCAGCTCCGGAGGTGATGCCAAAAACCAGAAAAAAACGACAGGTCGCGGGTTGAAAAAATGGTCAAAATTTAAAGGGCGTCAGATATTCCCCAAAACCTGATAAAATGACAATGGGGTGGGTATTAATCGAGAAATTTCAGAGATTAGAAAGAATTATCTTTGTTCCAAAGAAATTTCAGCTCCGGAGGTGATGCCAAAAACCAGAAAAAAACGAAAGGTCGCGGGTTGAAAAAAATAGTCAAAATTTGAAGGGCGTCAGATATTTCCTAAAACCTGATAAAATGACGATGGGGTGGGTAGTAATCCAGAAATTGCAGAGATTAGAAAGAATTATCTTTGTTCCAAAAAAATTTCAGCTTCGGAGGCTACTTCAAAGACCAGAAAAAAACGATTGGTCGCGGGTTGAAAAAATGGTCAAAATTTGAAGGGTGTCAGATCTTTCCTAAAACCTGATAAAATGACGATGGGGTGGGTATTAATCGAGAAATTTCAGAGATTAGAAAGAATCATCTTTGTTCCAAAGAAATTTCAGCTCCGGAGGTGATGCCAAAAACCAGAAAAAAACGACAGGTCGCGGGTTGAAAAAATGGTCAAAATTTGAAGGGTGTCAGATCTTTCCTAAAACCTGATAAAATGACGATGGGGTGGGTATTAATCGAGAAATTGCAGAGATTAGAAAGAATTATCTTTGTTCCAAAGAAATTTCAGCTTCGGTGGCTACTTCAAAAACCAGAAAAAAACGACAGGTCGCGGGTTGAAAAAATGGTCAAAATTTGAAGGGTGTCAGATCTTTCCTAAAACCTGATAAAATGACGATGGGGTGGGTATTAATCGAGAAATTGCAGAGATTAGAAAGAATTATCTTTGTTCCAAAGAAATTTCAGCTCCGGAGGTGATGCCAAAAACCAGAAAAAAACGACAGGTCGCGGGTTGAAAAAATGGTTCAAATTTAAAGGGCGTCAGATATTTCCTAAAACCTGATAAAATGACAATGGGGTGGGTATTAATCGAGAAATTGCAGAGATTAGAAAGAATTATCTTTGTTCCAAAGAAATTTCAGCTCCGGAGGTTACCTCAAAAACCAGAAAGAAACGACAGGTTGCGGGTTTAAAAAAATGGTCAAAATTTGAAGGGTGTCAGATCTTTCCTAAAACCTGATAAAATGACGATGGGGTGGATATTAATCCAGAAATTGCAGAGATTAGAAAGAATTATCTTTGTTCCAAAGAAATTTCAGCTTTAGAGGCTACTTCAAAAACCAGAAAAAAACGACAGGTCGCGGGTTGAAAAAAAGGTCAAAATTTAAAGGGCGTCAGATATTCCCCAAAACCTGATAAAATGACAATGGGATGGGTATTAATCGAGAAATTGCAGAGATTAGAAAGAGTTATCTTTGTTCCAAAGAAATTTCAGCTCCGGAGGTGATGCCAAAAACCAGAAAAAAACGACAGGTCGCGGGTTGAAAAAATGGTCAAAATTTAAAGGGTGTCAGATATTCCCCAAAACCTGATAAAATGACAATGGGGTGGGTATTAATCGAGAAATTTCAGAGATTAGAAAGAATTATCTTTGTTCCAAAGAAATTTCAGCTTCGGTGGCTACTTCAAAAACCAGAAAAAAACGACAGGTCGCGGGTTGAAAAAATGGTCAAAATTTGAAGGGTGTCAGATCTTTCCTAAAACCTGAAAAAATGACGATGGGGTGGGTATTAATCGAGAAATTGCAGAGATTAGAAAGAATTATCTTTGTTCCAAAGAAATTTCAGCTCCGGAGGTGATGCCAAAAACCAGAAAAAAACGACAGGTCGCGGGTTGAAAAAATGGTTCAAATTTAAAGGGCGTCAGATATTTCCTAAAACCTGATAAAATGACAATGGGGTGGGTATTAATCAAGAAATTGTGGAGATTAGAAAGAGTGATCTTTGTTCCAAAGAAATTTCAGCTCCGGAGGTAACCTCAAAAACCAGAAAAAAACGACAGGTCGCGGGTTGAAAAAAAGGTCAAAATTTAAAGGGCGTCAGATCTTCCCCAAAACCTGATAAAATGACAATGGGATGGGTATTAATCGAGAAATTGCAGAGATTAGAAAGAGTTATCTTTGTTCCAAAGAAATTTCAGCTCCGGAGGTTACTTCAAAAACCAGAAAGAAACGACAGGTAGCGGGTTGAAAAAATGGTCAAAATTTAAAGGGTGTCAGATATTCCCCAAAACCTGATAAAATGACAATGGGGTGGGTATTAATCGAGAAATTGCAGAGATTAGAAAGAATCATCTTTGTTCCAAAGAAATTTCAGCTCCGGAGGTGATGCCAAAAACCAGAAAAAAACGACAGGTCGCGGGTTGAAAAAATGGTCAAAATTTAAAGGGTGTCAGATATTCCCCAAAACCTGATAAAATGACAATGGGGTGGGTATTAATCGAGAAATTGCAGAGATTAGAAAGAATCATCTTTGTTCCAAAGAAATTTCAGCTCCGGAGGTGATGCCAAAAACCAGAAAAAAACGACAGGTCGCGGGTTGAAAAAATGGTCAAAATTTGAAGGGTGTCAAATCTTTCCTAAAACCTGATAAAATGACGATGGGGTGGGTATTAATCGAGAAATTGCAGAGATTAGAAAGAATTATCTTTGTTCCAAAGAAATTTCAGCTCCGGAGGTGATGCCAAAGACCAGAAAAAAACGACAGGTTGCGGGTTGAAAAAATGGTCAAAATTTGAAGGGTGTCAGATATTCCCCAAAACCTGATAAAATGACGATGGGGTGGGTATTAATCCAGAAATTGCGGAGATTAGAAAGAATCATCTTTGTTCCAAAGAAATTTCAGCTTTAGAGGCTACTTCAAAAACCAGAAAAAAACGACAGGTCGCGGGTTGAAAAAAAGGTCAAAATTTAAAGGGCGTCAGATATTCCCCAAAACCTGATAAAATGACAATGGGATGGGTATTAATCGAGAAATTGCAGAGATTAGAAAGAGTTATCTTTGTTCCAAAGAAATTTCAGCTCCGGAGGTGATGCCAAAAACCAGAAAAAAACGACAGGTCGCGGGTTGAAAAAATGGTCAAAATTTAAAGGGTGTCAGATATTCCCCAAAACCTGATAAAATGACAATGGGGTGGGTATTAATCGAGAAATTTCAGAGATTAGAAAGAATTATCTTTGTTCCAAAGAAATTTCAGCTTCGGTGGCTACTTCAAAAACCAGAAAAAAACGACAGGTCGCGGGTTGAAAAAATGGTCAAAATTTGAAGGGTGTCAGATCTTTCCTAAAACCTGAAAAAATGACGATGGGGGGGGTATTAATCGAGAAATTGCAGAGATTAGAAAGAATTATCTTTGTTCCAAAGAAATTTCAGCTCCGGAGGTGATGCCAAAAACCAGAAAAAAACGACAGGTCGCGGGTTGAAAAAATGGTTCAAATTTAAAGGGCGTCAGATATTTCCTAAAACCTGATAAAATGACAATGGGGTGGGTATTAATCAAGAAATTGTGGAGATTAGAAAGAGTGATCTTTGTTCCAAAGAAATTTCAGCTCCGGAGGTTACCTCAAAAACCAGAAAAAAACGACAGGTCGCGGGTTGAAAAAATGGTCAAAATTTAAAGGGCGTCAGATATTCCCCAAAACCTGATAAAATGACAATGGGGTGGGTAATAATCGAGAAATTTCAGAGATAAGAAAGAATTATCTTTGTTCCAAAGAAATTTCAGCTCCGGAGGTGATGCCAAAAACCAGAAAAAAACGAAAGGTCGTGGGTTGAAAAAAAGGTCAAAATTTAAAGGGCGTCAGATCTTCCCCAAAACCTGATAAAATGACAATGGGATGGGTATTAATCGAGAAATTGCAGAGATTAGAAAGAGTTATCTTTGTTCCAAAGAAATTTCAGCTCCGGAGGTGATGCCAAAAACCAGAAAAAAACGACAGGTCGCGGGTTGAAAAAATGGTTCAAATTTAAAGGGCGTCAGATATTCCCCAAAACCTGATAAAATGACAATGGTGTGGGTATTAATCGAGAGATTTCAGAGATTAGAAAGAATTATCTTTGTTCCAAAGAAATTTCAGCTCCGGAGGTGATGCCAAAAACCAGAAAAAAACGAAAGGTCGCGGGTTGAAAAAATAGTCAAAATTTGAAGGGCGTCAGATATTTCCTAAAACCTGATAAAATGACGATGGGGTGGGTAGTAATCCAGAAATTGCAGAGATTAGAAAGAATTATCTTTGTTCCAAAAAAATTTCAGCTTCGGAGGCTACTTCAAAGACCAGAAAAAAACGATTGGTCGCGGGTTGAAAAAATGGTCAAAATTTGAAGGGTGTCAGATCTTTCCTAAAACCTGATAAAATGACGATGGGGTGGGTATTAATCGAGAAATTTCAGAGATTAGAAAGAATCATCTTTGTTCCAAAGAAATTTCAGCTCCGGAGGTGATGCCAAAAACCAGAAAAAAACGACAGGTCGCGGGTTGAAAAAATGGTCAAAATTTGAAGGGTGTCAAATCTTTCCTAAAACCTGATAAAATGACGATGGGGTGGGTATTAATCGAGAAATTGCAGAGATTAGAAAGAATTATCTTTGTTCCAAAGAAATTTCAGCTCCGGAGGTGATGCCAAAGACCAGAAAAAAACGACAGGTTGCGGGTTGAAAAAATGGTCAAAATTTGAAAGGTGTCAGATCTTTCCTAAAACCTGATAAAATGACGATGGGGTGGGTATTAATCCAGAAATTGCGGAGATTAGAAAGAATCATCTTTGTTCCAAAGAAATTTCAGCTTTGGAGGCTACTTCAAAAACCAGAAAAAAACGACAGGTCGCGGGTTGAAAAAAAGGTCAAAATTTAAAGGGCGTCAGATCTTCCCCAAAACCTGATAAAATGACAATGGGATGGGTATTAATCGAGAAATTGCAGAGATTAGAAAGAGTTATCTTTGTTCCAAAGAAATTTCAGCTCCGGAGGTGATGCCAAAAACCAGAAAAAAACGACAGGTCGCGGGTTGAAAAAATGGTTTAAAATTTAAAGGGCGTCAGATATTCCCCAAAACCTGATAAAATGACAATGGGGTGGGTATTAATCGAGAAATTTCAGAGATTAGAAAGAATTATCTTTGTTCTAAAGAAATTTCAGCTCTGGAGGTGATGCCAAAAACCAGAAAAAAACGAAAGGTCGTGGGTTGAAAAAAAGGTCAAAATTTAAAGGGCGTCAGATCTTCCCCAAAACCTGATAAAATGACAATGGGATGGGTATTAATCGAGAAATTGCAGAGATTAGAAAGAGTTATCTTTGTTCCAAAGAAATTTCAGCTCTGGAGGTGATGCCAAAAACCAGAAAAAAACGACAGGTCGCGGGTTGAAAAAATGGTCAAAATTTAAAGGGCGTCAGATATTCCCCAAAACCTGATAAAATGACAATGGGGTGGGTATTAATCGAGAAATTTCAGAGATTAGAAAGAATTATCTTTGTTCCAAAGAAATTTCAGCTCCGGAGGTGATGCCAAAAACCAGAAAAAAACAACAGGTCGCGGGTTGAAAAAATGGTCAAAATTTGAAGGGAGTCAGATCTTTCCTAAAACCTGATAAAATGACAATGGGGTGGGTATTAATCAAAAAATTGTGGAGATTAGAAAGAGTTATCTTTGTTCCAAAGAAATTTCAGCTCCGGAGGTTACCTCAAAAACCAGAAAAAAACGACAGGTCGCTGGTTTAAAATAATGGTCAAAATTTGAAGGGTGTCAGATCTTTCCTAAAACCTGATAAAATGACGATGGGGTGGGTATTAATCCAGAAATTGCGGAGATTAGAAAGAATCATCTTTGTTCCAAAGAAATTTCAGCTTTGGAGGCTACTTCAAAAACCAGAAAAAAACGACAGGTCGCGGGTTGAAAAAAAGGTCAAAATTTAAAGGGCGTCAGATCTTCCCCAAAACCTGATAAAATGACAATGGGATGGGTATTAATCGAGAAATTGCAGAGATTAGAAAGAGTTATCTTTGTTCCAAAGAAATTTCAGCTCCGGAGGTGATGCCAAAAACCAGAAAAAAACGACAGGTCGCGGGTTGAAAAAATGGTCAAAATTTAAAGGGCGTCAGATATTCCCCAAAACCTGATAAAATGACAATGGGGTGGGTAATAATCGAGAAATTTCAGAGATAAGAAAGAATTATCTTTGTTCCAAAGAAATTTCAGCTCCGGAGGTGATGCCAAAAACCAGAAAAAATCGAAAGGTCGTGGGTTGAAAAAAAGGTCAAAATTTAAAGGGCGTCAGATCTTCCCCAAAACCTGATAAAATGACAATGGGATGGGTATTAATCGAGAAATTGCAGAGATTAGAAAGAGTTATCTTTGTTCCAAAGAAATTTCAGCTCCGGAGGTGATGCCAAAAACCAGAAAAAAACGACAGGTCGCGGGTTGAAAAAATGGTCAAAATTTAAAGGGCGTCAGATATTCCCCAAAACCTGATAAAATGACAATGGTGTGGGTATTAATCGAGAAATTTCAGAGATTAGAAAGAATTATCTTTGTTCCAAAGAAATTTCAGCTCCGGAGGTGATGCCAAAAACCAGAAAAAAACGAAAGGTCGCGGGTTGAAAAAATAGTCAAAATTTGAAGGGCGTCAGATATTTCCTAAAACCTGATAAAATGACGATGGGGTGGGTAGTAATCCAGAAATTGCAGAGATTAGAAAGAATTATCTTTGTTCCAAAAAAATTTCAGCTTCGGAGGCTACTTCAAAGACCAGAAAAAAACGATTGGTCGCGGGTTGAAAAAATGGTCAAAATTTGAAGGGTGTCAGATCTTTCCTAAAACCTGATAAAATGACGATGGGGTGGGTATTAATCGAGAAATTTCAGAGATTAGAAAGAATCATCTTTGTTCCAAAGAAATTTCAGCTCCGGAGGTGATGCCAAAAACCAGAAAAAAACGACAGGTCGCGGGTTGAAAAAATGGTCAAAATTTGAAGGGTGTCAAATCTTTCCTAAAACCTGATAAAATGACGATGGGGTGGGTATTAATCGAGAAATTGCAGAGATTAGAAAGAATTATCTTTGTTCCAAAGAAATTTCAGCTCCGGAGGTGATGCCAAAGACCAGAAAAAAACGACAGGTTGCGGGTTGAAAAAATGGTCAAAATTTGAAAGGTGTCAGATCTTTCCTAAAACCTGATAAAATGACGATGGGGTGGGTATTAATCCAGAAATTGCGGAGATTAGAAAGAATCATCTTTGTTCCAAAGAAATTTCAGCTTTGGAGGCTACTTCAAAAACCAGAAAAAAACGACAGGTCGCGGGTTGAAAAAAAGGTCAAAATTTAAAGGGCGTCAGATCTTCCCCAAAACCTGATAAAATGACAATGGGATGGGTATTAATCGAGAAATTGCAGAGATTAGAAAGAATTATCTTTGTTCCAAAGAAATTTCAGCTCCGGAGGTGATGCCAAAAACCAGAAAAAAACGACAGGTCGCGGGTTGAAAAAATGGTTCAAATTTAAAGGGCGTCAGATATTTCCTAAAACCTGATAAAATGACAATGGGGTGGGTATTAATCGAGAAATTGCAGAGATTAGAAAGAATTATCTTTGTTCCAAAGAAATTTCAGCTCCGGAGGTTACCTCAAAAACCAGAAAAAAACGACAGGTTGCGGGTTTAAAAAAATGGTCAAAATTTCAAGGGTGTCAGATCTTTCCTAAAACCTGATAAAATGACGATGGGGTGGGTATTAATCCAGAAATTGCAGAGATTAGAAAGAATTATCTTTGTTCCAAAGAAATTTCAGCTTTAGAGGCTACTTCAAAAACCAGAAAAAAACGACAGGTCGCGGGTTGAAAAAAAGGTCAAAATTTAAAGGGCGTCAGATATTCCCCAAAACCTGATAAAATGACAATGGGATGGGTATTAATCGAGAAATTGCAGAGATTAGAAAGAGTTATCTTTGTTCCAAAGAAATTTCAGCTCCGGAGGTGATGCCAAAAACCAGAAAAAAACGACAGGTCGCGGGTTGAAAAAATGGTCAAAATTTAAAGGGTGTCAGATATTCCCCAAAACCTGATAAAATGACAATGGGGTGGGTATTAATCGAGAAATTTCAGAGATTAGAAAGAATTATCTTTGTTCCAAAGAAATTTCAGCTTCGGTGGCTACTTCAAAAACCAGAAAAATACGACAGGTCGCGGGTTGAAAAAATGGTCAAAATTTGAAGGGTGTCAGATCTTTCCTAAAACCTGAAAAAATGACGATGGGGTGGGTATTAATCGAGAAATTGCAGAGATTAGAAAGAATTATCTTTGTTCCAAAGAAATTTCAGCTCCGGAGGTGATGCCAAAAACCAGAAAAAAACGACAGGTCGCGGGTTGAAAAAATGGTTCAAATTTAAAGGGCGTCAGATATTTCCTAAAACCTGAAAAAATGACAATGGGGTGGGTATTAATCAAGAAATTGTGGAGATTAGAAAGAGTGATCTTTGTTCCAAAGAAATTTCAGCTCCGGAGGTTACCTCAAAAACCAGAAAAAAACGACAGGTCGCGGGTTGAAAAAAAGGTCAAAATTTAAAGGGCGTCAGATCTTCCCCAAAACCTGATAAAATGACAATGGGATGGGTATTAATCGAGAAATTGCAGAGATTAGAAAGAGTTATCTTTGTTCCAAAGAAATTTCAGCTCCGGAGGTGATGCCAAAAACCAGAAAAAAACGACAGGTCGCGGGTTGAAAAAATGGTCAAAATTTAAAGGGTGTCAGGTATTCCCCAAAACCTGATAAAATGACAATGGGGTGGGTATTAATCGAGAAATTGCAGAGATTAGAAAGAATTATCTTTGTTCCAAAGAAATTTCAGCTCCGGAGGTGATGCCAAAAACCAGAAAAAAACGACAGGTCGCGGGTTGAAAAAATGGTTCAAATTTAAAGGGCGTCAGATCTTCCCCAAAACCTGATAAAATGACAATGGGATGGGTATTAATCGAGAAATTGCAGAGATTAGAAAGAGTTATCTTTGTTCCAAAGAAATTTCAGCTCCGGAGGTGATGCCAAAAACCAGAAAAAAACGACAGGTTGCGGGTTGAAAAAATGGTCAAAATTTAAAGGGCGTCAGATATTCCCCAAAACCTGATAAAATGACAATGGGGTGGGTAATAATCGAGAAATTTCAGAGATAAGAAAGAATTATCTTTGTTCCAAAGAAATTTCAGCTCCGGAGGTGATGCCAAAAACGAGAAAAAAACGAAAGGTCGTGGGTTGAAAAAAAGGTCAAAATTTAAAGGGCGTCAGATCTTCCCCAAAACCTGATAAAATGACAATGGGATGGGTATTAATCGAGAAATTGCAGAGATTAGAAAGAGTTATCTTTGTTCCAAAGAAATTTCAGCTCCGGAGGTGATGCCAAAAACCAGAAAAAAACGACAGGTCGCGGGTTGAAAAAATGGTCAAAATTTAAAGGGCGTCAGATATTCCCCAAAACCTGATAAAATGACAATGGTGTGGGTATTAATCGAGAAATTTCAGAGATTAGAAAGAATTATCTTTGTTCCAAAGAAATTTCAGCTCCGGAGGTGATGCCAAAAACCAGAAAAAAACGAAAGGTCGCGGGTTGAAAAAATAGTCAAAATTTGAAGGGCGTCAGATATTTCCTAAAACCTGATAAAATGACGATGGGGTGGGTAGTAATCCAGAAATTGCAGAGATTAGAAAGAATTATCTTTGTTCCAAAAAAATTTCAGCTTCGGAGGCTACTTCAAAGACCAGAAAAAAACGACAGGTGGCGGGTTGAAAAAATCGTCAAAATTTGAAGGGTGTCAGATCTTTCCTAAAACCTGATAAAATGACGATGGGGTGGGTATTAATCGAGAAATTGCAGAGATTAGAAAGAATTATCTTTGTTCCAAAGAAATTTCAGCTCCTGAGGTGATGCCAAAAACCAGAAAAAAACGACAGGTCGCGGGTTGAAAAAATGGTTAGAATTTAAAGGGCGTCAGATATTTCCTAAAACCTGATAAAATGACAATGGGGTGGGCATTAATCAAGAAATTGCGGAGATTAGAAAGAGTTATCTTTGTTCCAAAGAAATTTCAGCTCCGGAGGTTACCTCAAAAACCAGAAAAAAACGACAGGTCGCGGGTTTAAAAAAATGGTCAAAATCTGAAGGGTGTCAGATCTTTCCTAAAACCTGATAAAATGACGATGGGGTGGGTATTAATCCAGAAATTGCAGAGATTAGAAAGAATTATCTTTGTTACAAAGAAATTTCAGCTTGAGAGGCTACTTCAAAAACCAGAAAAAAACGACAGGTCGCGGGTTGAAAAAAAGGTCAAAATTTAAAGGGCGTCAGATCTTCCCCAAAACCTGATAAAATGACAATGGGATGGGTATTAATCGAGAAATTGCAGAGATTAGAAAGAGTTATCTTTGTTCCAAAGAAATTTCAGCTCCGGAGGTTACTTCAAAAACCAGAAAAAAACGACAGGTCGCGGGTTGAAAAAATGGTCAAAATTTAAAGGGCGTCAGATATTCCCCAAAACCTGATAAAATGACAATGGGGTGGGTATTAATCGAGAAATTTCAGAGATTAGAAAGAATTATCTTTGTTCCAAAGAAATTTCAGCTCCGGAGGTGATGCCAAAAACCAGAAAAAAACGAAAGGTCGCGGGTTGAAAAAAATAGTCAAAATTTGAAGGGCGTCAGATATTTCCTAAAACCTGATAAAATGACGATGGGGTGGGTAGTAATCCAGAAATTGCAGAGATTAGAAAGAATTATCTTTGTTCCAAAAAAATTTCAGCTTCGGAGGCTACTTCAAAGACCAGAAAAAAACGATTGGTCGCGGGTTGAAAAAATGGTCAAAATTTGAAGGGTGTCAGATCTTTCCTAAAACCTGATAAAATGACGATGGGGTGGGTATTAATCGAGAAATTTCAGAGATTAGAAAGAATCATCTTTGTTCCAAAGAAATTTCAGCTCCGGAGGTGATGCCAAAAACCAGAAAAAAACGACAGGTCGCGGGTTGAAAAAATGGTCAAAATTTGAAGGGTGTCAGATCTTTCCTAAAACCTGATAAAATGACGATGGGGTGGGTATTAATCGAGAAATTGCGGAGATTAGAAAGAATTATCTTTGTTCCAAAGAAATTTCAGCTTCGGTGGCTACTTCAAAAACCAGAAAAAAACGACAGGTCGCGGGTTGAAAAAATGGTCAAAATTTGAAGGGTGTCAGATCTTTCCTAAAACCTGATAAAATGACGATGGGGTGGGTATTAATCGAGAAATTGCAGAGATTAGAAAGAATTATCTTTGTTCCAAAGAAATTTCAGCTCCGGAGGTGATGCCAAAAACCAGAAAAAAACGACAGGTCGCGGGTTGAAAAAATGGTTCAAATTTAAAGGGCGTCAGATATTTCCTAAAACCTGATAAAATGACAATGGGGTGGGTATTAATCGAGAAATTGCAGAGATTAGAAAGAATTATCTTTGTTCCAAAGAAATTTCAGCTCCGGAGGTTACCTCAAAAACCAGAAAGAAACGACAGGTTGCGGGTTTAAAAAAATGGTCAAAATTTGAAGGGTGTCAGATCTTTCCTAAAACCTGATAAAATGACGATGGGGTGGGTATTAATCCAGAAATTGCAGAGATTAGAAAGAATTATCTTTGTTCCAAAGAAATTTCAGCTTTAGAGGCTACTTCAAAAACCAGAAAAAAACGACAGGTCGCGGGTTGAAAAAAAGGTCAAAATTTAAAGGGCGTCAGATATTCCCCAAAACCTGATAAAATGACAATGGGATGGGTATTAATCGAGAAATTGCAGAGATTAGAAAGAGTTATCTTTGTTCCAAAGAAATTTCAGCTCCGGAGGTGATGCCAAAAACCAGAAAAAAACGACAGGTCGCGGGTTGAAAAAATGGTCAAAATTTAAAGGGTGTCAGATATTCCCCAAAACCTGATAAAATGACAATGGGGTGGGTATTAATCGAGAAATTTCAGAGATTAGAAAGAATTATCTTTGTTCCAAAGAAATTTCAGCTTCGGTGGCTACTTCAAAAACCAGAAAAATACGACAGGTCGCGGGTTGAAAAAATGGTCAAAATTTGAAGGGTGTCAGATCTTTCCTAAAACCTGAAAAAATGACGATGGGGTGGGTATTAATCGAGAAATTGCAGAGATTAGAAAGAATTATCTTTGTTCCAAAGAAATTTCAGCTCCGGAGGTGATGCCAAAAACCAGAAAAAAACGACAGGTCGCGGGTTGAAAAAATGGTTCAAATTTAAAGGGCGTCAGATATTTCCTAAAACCTGAAAAAATGACAATGGGGTGGGTATTAATCAAGAAATTGTGGAGATTAGAAAGAGTGATCTTTGTTCCAAAGAAATTTCAGCTCCGGAGGTTACCTCAAAAACCAGAAAAAAACGACAGGTCGCGGGTTGAAAAAAAGGTCAAAATTTAAAGGGCGTCAGATCTTCCCCAAAACCTGATAAAATGACAATGGGATGGGTATTAATCGAGAAATTGCAGAGATTAGAAAGAGTTATCTTTGTTCCAAAGAAATTTCAGCTCCGGAGGTGATGCCAAAAACCAGAAAAAAACGACAGGTCGCGGGTTGAAAAAATGGTCAAAATTTAAAGGGTGTCAGGTATTCCCCAAAACCTGATAAAATGACAATGGGGTGGGTATTAATCGAGAAATTGCAGAGATTAGAAAGAATTATCTTTGTTCCAAAGAAATTTCAGCTCCGGAGGTGATGCCAAAAACCAGAAAAAAACGACAGGTCGCGGGTTGAAAAAATGGTTCAAATTTAAAGGGCGTCAGATCTTCCCCAAAACCTGATAAAATGACAATGGGATGGGTATTAATCGAGAAATTGCAGAGATTAGAAAGAGTTATCTTTGTTCCAAAGAAATTTCAGCTCCGGAGGTGATGCCAAAAACCAGAAAAAAACGACAGGTTGCGGGTTGAAAAAATGGTCAAAATTTAAAGGGCGTCAGATATTCCCCAAAACCTGATAAAATGACAATGGGGTGGGTAATAATCGAGAAATTTCAGAGATAAGAAAGAATTATCTTTGTTCCAAAGAAATTTCAGCTCCGGAGGTGATGCCAAAAACGAGAAAAAAACGAAAGGTCGTGGGTTGAAAAAAAGGTCAAAATTTAAAGGGCGTCAGATCTTCCCCAAAACCTGATAAAATGACAATGGGATGGGTATTAATCGAGAAATTGCAGAGATTAGAAAGAGTTATCTTTGTTCCAAAGAAATTTCAGCTCCGGAGGTGATGCCAAAAACCAGAAAAAAACGACAGGTCGCGGGTTGAAAAAATGGTCAAAATTTAAAGGGCGTCAGATATTCCCCAAAACCTGATAAAATGACAATGGTGTGGGTATTAATCGAGAAATTTCAGAGATTAGAAAGAATTATCTTTGTTCCAAAGAAATTTCAGCTCCGGAGGTGATGCCAAAAACCAGAAAAAAACGAAAGGTCGCGGGTTGAAAAAATAGTCAAAATTTGAAGGGCGTCAGATATTTCCTAAAACCTGATAAAATGACGATGGGGTGGGTAGTAATCCAGAAATTGCAGAGATTAGAAAGAATTATCTTTGTTCCAAAAAAATTTCAGCTTCGGAGGCTACTTCAAAGACCAGAAAAAAACGACAGGTGGCGGGTTGAAAAAATCGTCAAAATTTGAAGGGTGTCAGATCTTTCCTAAAACCTGATAAAATGACGATGGGGTGGGTATTAATCGAGAAATTGCAGAGATTAGAAAGAATTATCTTTGTTCCAAAGAAATTTCAGCTCCTGAGGTGATGCCAAAAACCAGAAAAAAACGACAGGTCGCGGGTTGAAAAAATGGTTAGAATTTAAAGGGCGTCAGATATTTCCTAAAACCTGATAAAATGACAATGGGGTGGGCATTAATCAAGAAATTGCGGAGATTAGAAAGAGTTATCTTTGTTCCAAAGAAATTTCAGCTCCGGAGGTTACCTCAAAAACCAGAAAAAAACGACAGGTCGCGGGTTTAAAAAAATGGTCAAAATCTGAAGGGTGTCAGATCTTTCCTAAAACCTGATAAAATGACGATGGGGTGGGTATTAATCCAGAAATTGCAGAGATTAGAAAGAATTATCTTTGTTACAAAGAAATTTCAGCTTGAGAGGCTACTTCAAAAACCAGAAAAAAACGACAGGTCGCGGGTTGAAAAAAAGGTCAAAATTTAAAGGGCGTCAGATCTTCCCCAAAACCTGATAAAATGACAATGGGATGGGTATTAATCGAGAAATTGCAGAGATTAGAAAGAGTTATCTTTGTTCCAAAGAAATTTCAGCTCCGGAGGTTACTTCAAAAACCAGAAAAAAACGACAGGTCGCGGGTTGAAAAAATGGTCAAAATTTAAAGGGCGTCAGATATTCCCCAAAACCTGATAAAATGACAATGGGGTGGGTATTAATCGAGAAATTTCAGAGATTAGAAAGAATTATCTTTGTTCCAAAGAAATTTCAGCTCCGGAGGTGATGCCAAAAACCAGAAAAAAACGAAAGGTCGCGGGTTGAAAAAAATAGTCAAAATTTGAAGGGCGTCAGATATTTCCTAAAACCTGATAAAATGACGATGGGGTGGGTAGTAATCCAGAAATTGCAGAGATTAGAAAGAATTATCTTTGTTCCAAAAAAATTTCAGCTTCGGAGGCTACTTCAAAGACCAGAAAAAAACGATTGGTCGCGGGTTGAAAAAATGGTCAAAATTTGAAGGGTGTCAGATCTTTCCTAAAACCTGATAAAATGACGATGGGGTGGGTATTAATCGAGAAATTTCAGAGATTAGAAAGAATCATCTTTGTTCCAAAGAAATTTCAGCTCCGGAGGTGATGCCAAAAACCAGAAAAAAACGACAGGTCGCGGGTTGAAAAAATGGTCAAAATTTGAAGGGTGTCAGATCTTTCCTAAAACCTGATAAAATGACGATGGGGTGGGTATTAATCGAGAAATTGCGGAGATTAGAAAGAATTATCTTTGTTCCAAAGAAATTTCAGCTTCGGTGGCTACTTCAAAAACCAGAAAAAAACGACAGGTCGCGGGTTGAAAAAATGGTCAAAATTTGAAGGGTGTCAGATCTTTCCTAAAACCTGATAAAATGACGATGGGGTGGGTATTAATCGAGAAATTGCAGAGATTAGAAAGAATTATCTTTGTTCCAAAGAAATTTCAGCTCCGGAGGTGATGCCAAAAACCAGAAAAAAACGACAGGTCGCGGGTTGAAAAAATGGTTCAAATTTAAAGGGCGTCAGATATTTCCTAAAACCTGATAAAATGACAATGGGGTGGGTATTAATCGAGAAATTGCAGAGATTAGAAAGAATTATCTTTGTTCCAAAGAAATTTCAGCTCCGGAGGTTACCTCAAAAACCAGAAAGAAACGACAGGTTGCGGGTTTAAAAAAATGGTCAAAATTTGAAGGGTGTCAGATCTTTCCTAAAACCTGATAAAATGACGATGGGGTGGGTATTAATCCAGAAATTGCAGAGATTAGAAAGAATTATCTTTGTTCCAAAGAAATTTCAGCTTTAGAGGCTACTTCAAAAACCAGAAAAAAACGACAGGTCGCGGGTTGAAAAAAAGGTCAAAATTTAAAGGGCGTCAGATATTCCCCAAAACCTGATAAAATGACAATGGGATGGGTATTAATCGAGAAATTGCAGAGATTAGAAAGAGTTATCTTTGTTCCAAAGAAATTTCAGCTCCGGAGGTGATGCCAAAAACCAGAAAAAAACGACAGGTCGCGGGTTGAAAAAATGGTCAAAATTTAAAGGGTGTCAGATATTCCCCAAAACCTGATAAAATGACAATGGGGTGGGTATTAATCGAGAAATTTCAGAGATTAGAAAGAATTATCTTTGTTCCAAAGAAATTTCAGCTTCGGTGGCTACTTCAAAAACCAGAAAAAAACGACAGGTCGCGGGTTGAAAAAATGGTCAAAATTTGAAGGGTGTCAGATCTTTCCTAAAACCTGAAAAAATGACGATGGGGTGGGTATTAATCGAGAAATTGCAGAGATTAGAAAGAATTATCTTTGTTCCAAAGAAATTTCAGCTCCGGAGGTGATGCCAAAAACCAGAAAAAAACGACAGGTCGCAGGTTGAAAAAATGGTTCAAATTTAAAGGGCGTCAGATATTTCCTAAAACCTGATAAAATGACAATGGGGTGGGTATTAATCAAGAAATTGTGGAGATTAGAAAGAGTGATCTTTGTTCCAAAGAAATTTCAGCTCCGGAGGTAACCTCAAAAACCAGAAAAAAACGACAGGTCGCGGGTTGAAAAAAAGGTCAAAATTTAAAGGGCGTCAGATCTTCCCCAAAACCTGATAAAATGACAATGGGATGGGTATTAATCGAGAAATTGCAGAGATTAGAAAGAGTTATCTTTGTTCCAAAGAAATTTCAGCTCCGGAGGTTACTTCAAAAACCAGAAAGAAACGACAGGTAGCGGGTTGAAAAAATGGTCAAAATTTAAAGGGTGTCAGATATTCCCCAAAACCTGATAAAATGACAATGGGGTGGGTATTAATCGAGAAATTGCAGAGATTAGAAAGAATCATCTTTGTTCCAAAGAAATTTCAGCTCCGGAGGTGATGCCAAAAACCAGAAAAAAACGACAGGTCGCGGGTTGAAAAAATGGTCAAAATTTAAAGGGTGTCAGATATTCCCCAAAACCTGATAAAATGACAATGGGGTGGGTATTAATCGAGAAATTGCAGAGATTAGAAAGAATCATCTTTGTTCCAAAGAAATTTCAGCTCCGGAGGTGATGCCAAAAACCAGAAAAAAACGACAGGTCGCGGGTTGAAAAAATGGTCAAAATTTGAAGGGTGTCAAATCTTTCCTAAAACCTGATAAAATGACGATGGGGTGGGTATTAATCGAGAAATTGCAGAGATTAGAAAGAATTATCTTTGTTCCAAAGAAATTTCAGCTCCGGAGGTGATGCCAAAGACCAGAAAAAAACGACAGGTTGCGGGTTGAAAAAATGGTCAAAATTTGAAAGGTGTCAGATCTTTCCTAAAACCTGATAAAATGACGATGGGGTGGGTATTAATCCAGAAATTGCGGAGATTAGAAAGAATCATCTTTGTTCCAAAGAAATTTCAGCTTTAGAGGCTACTTCAAAAACCAGAAAAAAACGACAGGTCGCGGGTTGAAAAAAAGGTCAAAATTTAAAGGGCGTCAGATATTCCCCAAAACCTGATAAAATGACAATGGGATGGGTATTAATCGAGAAATTGCAGAGATTAGAAAGAGTTATCTTTGTTCCAAAGAAATTTCAGCTCCGGAGGTGATGCCAAAAACCAGAAAAAAACGACAGGTCGCGGGTTGAAAAAATGGTCAAAATTTAAAGGGTGTCAGATATTCCCCAAAACCTGATAAAATGACAATGGGGTGGGTATTAATCGAGAAATTTCAGAGATTAGAAAGAATTATCTTTGTTCCAAAGAAATTTCAGCTTCGGTGGCTACTTCAAAAACCAGAAAAAAACGACAGGTCGCGGGTTGAAAAAATGGTCAAAATTTGAAGGGTGTCAGATCTTTCCTAAAACCTGAAAAAATGACGATGGGGGGGGTATTAATCGAGAAATTGCAGAGATTAGAAAGAATTATCTTTGTTCCAAAGAAATTTCAGCTCCGGAGGTGATGCCAAAAACCAGAAAAAAACGACAGGTCGCGGGTTGAAAAAATGGTTCAAATTTAAAGGGCGTCAGATATTTCCTAAAACCTGATAAAATGACAATGGGGTGGGTATTAATCAAGAAATTGTGGAGATTAGAAAGAGTGATCTTTGTTCCAAAGAAATTTCAGCTCCGGAGGTTACCTCAAAAACCAGAAAAAAACGACAGGTCGCGGGTTGAAAAAATGGTCAAAATTTAAAGGGCGTCAGATATTCCCCAAAACCTGATAAAATGACAATGGGGTGGGTAATAATCGAGAAATTTCAGAGATAAGAAAGAATTATCTTTGTTCCAAAGAAATTTCAGCTCCGGAGGTGATGCCAAAAACCAGAAAAAAACGAAAGGTCGTGGGTTGAAAAAAAGGTCAAAATTTAAAGGGCGTCAGATCTTCCCCAAAACCTGATAAAATGACAATGGGATGGGTATTAATCGAGAAATTGCAGAGATTAGAAAGAGTTATCTTTGTTCCAAAGAAATTTCAGCTCCGGAGGTGATGCCAAAAACCAGAAAAAAACGACAGGTCGCGGGTTGAAAAAATGGTCAAAATTTAAAGGGCGTCAGATATTCCCCAAAACCTGATAAAATGACAATGGTGTGGGTATTAATCGAGAGATTTCAGAGATTAGAAAGAATTATCTTTGTTCCAAAGAAATTTCAGCTCCGGAGGTGATGCCAAAAACCAGAAAAAAACGAAAGGTCGCGGGTTGAAAAAATAGTCAAAATTTGAAGGGCGTCAGATATTTCCTAAAACCTGATAAAATGACGATGGGGTGGGTAGTAATCCAGAAATTGCAGAGATTAGAAAGAATTATCTTTGTTCCAAAAAAATTTCAGCTTCGGAGGCTACTTCAAAGACCAGAAAAAAACGATTGGTCGCGGGTTGAAAAAATGGTCAAAATTTGAAGGGTGTCAGATCTTTCCTAAAACCTGATAAAATGACGATGGGGTGGGTATTAATCGAGAAATTTCAGAGATTAGAAAGAATCATCTTTGTTCCAAAGAAATTTCAGCTCCGGAGGTGATGCCAAAAACCAGAAAAAAACGACAGGTCGCGGGTTGAAAAAATGGTCAAAATTTGAAGGGTGTCAAATCTTTCCTAAAACCTGATAAAATGACGATGGGGTGGGTATTAATCGAGAAATTGCAGAGATTAGAAAGAATTATCTTTGTTCCAAAGAAATTTCAGCTCCGGAGGTGATGCCAAAGACCAGAAAAAAACGACAGGTTGCGGGTTGAAAAAATGGTCAAAATTTGAAAGGTGTCAGATCTTTCCTAAAACCTGATAAAATGACGATGGGGTGGGTATTAATCCAGAAATTGCGGAGATTAGAAAGAATCATCTTTGTTCCAAAGAAATTTCAGCTTTGGAGGCTACTTCAAAAACCAGAAAAAAACGACAGGTCGCGGGTTGAAAAAAAGGTCAAAATTTAAAGGGCGTCAGATCTTCCCCAAAACCTGATAAAATGACAATGGGATGGGTATTAATCGAGAAATTGCAGAGATTAGAAAGAGTTATCTTTGTTCCAAAGAAATTTCAGCTCCGGAGGTGATGCCAAAAACCAGAAAAAAACGACAGGTCGCGGGTTGAAAAAATGGTTTAAAATTTAAAGGGCGTCAGATATTCCCCAAAACCTGATAAAATGACAATGGGGTGGGTATTAATCGAGAAATTTCAGAGATTAGAAAGAATTATCTTTGTTCTAAAGAAATTTCAGCTCTGGAGGTGATGCCAAAAACCAGAAAAAAACGAAAGGTCGTGGGTTGAAAAAAAGGTCAAAATTTAAAGGGCGTCAGATCTTCCCCAAAACCTGATAAAATGACAATGGGATGGGTATTAATCGAGAAATTGCAGAGATTAGAAAGAGTTATCTTTGTTCCAAAGAAATTTCAGCTCTGGAGGTGATGCCAAAAACCAGAAAAAAACGACAGGTCGCGGGTTGAAAAAATGGTCAAAATTTAAAGGGCGTCAGATATTCCCCAAAACCTGATAAAATGACAATGGGGTGGGTATTAATCGAGAAATTTCAGAGATTAGAAAGAATTATCTTTGTTCCAAAGAAATTTCAGCTCCGGAGGTGATGCCAAAAACCAGAAAAAAACAACAGGTCGCGGGTTGAAAAAATGGTCAAAATTTGAAGGGAGTCAGATCTTTCCTAAAACCTGATAAAATGACAATGGGGTGGGTATTAATCAAAAAATTGTGGAGATTAGAAAGAGTTATCTTTGTTCCAAAGAAATTTCAGCTCCGGAGGTTACCTCAAAAACCAGAAAAAAACGACAGGTCGCTGGTTTAAAATAATGGTCAAAATTTGAAGGGTGTCAGATCTTTCCTAAAACCTGATAAAATGACGATGGGGTGGGTATTAATCCAGAAATTGCGGAGATTAGAAAGAATCATCTTTGTTCCAAAGAAATTTCAGCTTTGGAGGCTACTTCAAAAACCAGAAAAAAACGACAGGTCGCGGGTTGAAAAAAAGGTCAAAATTTAAAGGGCGTCAGATCTTCCCCAAAACCTGATAAAATGACAATGGGATGGGTATTAATCGAGAAATTGCAGAGATTAGAAAGAGTTATCTTTGTTCCAAAGAAATTTCAGCTCCGGAGGTGATGCCAAAAACCAGAAAAAAACGACAGGTCGCGGGTTGAAAAAATGGTCAAAATTTAAAGGGCGTCAGATATTCCCCAAAACCTGATAAAATGACAGTGGGGTGGGTAATAATCGAGAAATTTCAGAGATAAGAAAGAATTATCTTTGTTCCAAAGAAATTTCAGCTCCGGAGGTGATGCCAAAAACCAGAAAAAAACGAAAGGTCGTGGGTTGAAAAAAAGGTCAAAATTTAAAGGGCGTCAGATCTTCCCCAAAACCTGATAAAATGACAATGGGATGGGTATTAATCGAGAAATTGCAGAGATTAGAAAGAGTTATCTTTGTTCCAAAGAAATTTCAGCTCCGGAGGTGATGCCAAAAACCAGAAAAAAACGACAGGTCGCGGGTTGAAAAAATGGTCAAAATTTAAAGGGCGTCAGATATTCCCCAAAACCTGATAAAATGACAATGGTGTGGGTATTAATCGAGAAATTTCAGAGATTAGAAAGAATTATCTTTGTTCCAAAGAAATTTCAGCTCCGGAGGTGATGCCAAAAACCAGAAAAAAACGAAAGGTCGCGGGTTGAAAAAATAGTCAAAATTTGAAGGGCGTCAGATATTTCCTAAAACCTGATAAAATGACGATGGGGTGGGTAGTAATCCAGAAATTGCAGAGATTAGAAAGAATTATCTTTGTTCCAAAAAAATTTCAGCTTCGGAGGCTACTTCAAAGACCAGAAAAAAACGATTGGTCGCGGGTTGAAAAAATGGTCAAAATTTGAAGGGTGTCAGATCTTTCCTAAAACCTGATAAAATGACGATGGGGTGGGTATTAATCGAGAAATTTCAGAGATTAGAAAGAATCATCTTTGTTCCAAAGAAATTTCAGCTCCGGAGGTGATGCCAAAAACCAGAAAAAAACGACAGGTCGCGGGTTGAAAAAATGGTCAAAATTTGAAGGGTGTCAAATCTTTCCTAAAACCTGATAAAATGACGATGGGGTGGGTATTAATCGAGAAATTGCAGAGATTAGAAAGAATTATCTTTGTTCCAAAGAAATTTCAGCTCCGGAGGTGATGCCAAAGACCAGAAAAAAACGACAGGTTGCGGGTTGAAAAAATGGTCAAAATTTGAAAGGTGTCAGATCTTTCCTAAAACCTGATAAAATGACGATGGGGTGGGTATTAATCCAGAAATTGCGGAGATTAGAAAGAATCATCTTTGTTCCAAAGAAATTTCAGCTTTGGAGGCTACTTCAAAAACCAGAAAAAAACGACAGGTCGCGGGTTGAAAAAAAGGTCAAAATTTAAAGGGCGTCAGATCTTCCCCAAAACCTGATAAAATGACAATGGGATGGGTATTAATCGAGAAATTGCAGAGATTAGAAAGAGTTATCTTTGTTCCAAAGAAATTTCAGCTCCGGAGGTGATGCCAAAAACCAGAAAAAAACGACAGGTCGCGGGTTGAAAAAATGGTCAAAATTTAAAGGGCGTCAGATATTCCCCAAAACCTGATAAAATGACAATGGGGTGGGTATTAATCGAGAAATTTCAGAGATTAGAAAGAATTATCTTTGTTCCAAAGAAATTTCAGCTCCGGAGGTGATGCCAAAAACCAGAAAAAAACAACAGGTCGCGGGTTGAAAAAATGGTCAAAATTTGAAGGGAGTCAGATCTTTCCTAAAACCTGATAAAATGACAATGGGGTGGGTATTAATCAAAAAATTGTGGAGATTAGAAAGAGTTATCTTTGTTCCAAAGAAATTTCAGCTCCGGAGGTTACCTCAAAAACCAGAAAAAAACGACAGGTCGCTGGTTTAAAATAATGGTCAAAATTTGAAGGGTGTCAGATCTTTCCTAAAACCTGATAAAATGACGATGGGGTGGGTATTAATCCAGAAATTGCGGAGATTAGAAAGAATCATCTTTGTTCCAAAGAAATTTCAGCTTTGGAGGCTACTTCAAAAACCAGAAAAAAACGACAGGTCGCGGGTTGAAAAAAAGGTCAAAATTTAAAGGGCGTCAGATCTTCCCTAAAACCTGATAAAATGACAATGGGATGGGTATTAATCGAGAAATTGCAGAGATTAGAAAGAGTTATCTTTGTTCCAAAGAAATTTCAGCTCCGGAGGTGATGCCAAAAACCAGAAAAAAACGACAGGTCGCGGGTTGAAAAAATGGTCAAAATTTAAAGGGCGTCAGATATTCCCCAAAACCTGATAAAATGACAATGGGGTGGGTAATAATCGAGAAATTTCAGAGATAAGAAAGAATTATCTTTGTTCCAAAGAAATTTCAGCTCCGGAGGTGATGCCAAAAACCAGAAAAAAACGAAAGGTCGTGGGTTGAAAAAAAGGTCAAAATTTAAAGGGCGTCAGATCTTCCCCAAAACCTGATAAAATGACAATGGGATGGGTATTAATCGAGAAATTGCAGAGATTAGAAAGAGTTATCTTTGTTCCAAAGAAATTTCAGCTCCGGAGGTGATGCCAAAAACCAGAAAAAAACGACAGGTCGCGGGTTGAAAAAATGGTCAAAATTTAAAGGGCGTCAGATATTCCCCAAAACCTGATAAAATGACAATGGTGTGGGTATTAATCGAGAAATTTCAGAGATTAGAAAGAATTATCTTTGTTCCAAAGAAATTTCAGCTCCGGAGGTGATGCCAAAAACCAGAAAAAAACGAAAGGTCGCGGGTTGAAAAAATAGTCAAAATTTGAAGGGCGTCAGATATTTCCTAAAACCTGATAAAATGACGATGGGGTGGGTAGTAATCCAGAAATTGCAGAGATTAGAAAGAATTATCTTTGTTCCAAAAAAATTTCAGCTTCGGAGGCTACTTCAAAGACCAGAAAAAAACGATTGGTCGCGGGTTGAAAAAATGGTCAAAATTTGAAGGGTGTCAGATCTTTCCTAAAACCTGATAAAATGACGATGGGGTGGGTATTAATCGAGAAATTTCAGAGATTAGAAAGAATCATCTTTGTTCCAAAGAAATTTCAGCTCCGGAGGTGATGCCAAAAACCAGAAAAAAACGACAGGTCGCGGGTTGAAAAAATAGTCAAAATTTAAAGGGCGTCAGATCTTTCCTAAAACCTGATAAAATGACGATGGGGTGGGTAGTAATCCAGAAATTGCAGAGATTAGAAAGAATTGTCTTTGTTCCAAAAAAATTTCAACTTCGGAGGTTACTTCAAAAACCAGAAAAAAACGACAGGTCGCGGGTTGAAAAAATGGTCAAAATTTGAAGGGTGTCAGATCTTTCCTAAAACCTGATAAAATGACGATGGGGTGGGTATTAATCGAGAAATTGCAGAGATTAGAAAGAATTATCTTTGTTCCAAAGAAATTTCAGCTTCGGAGGTTACTTCAAAAACCAGAAAAAAACGACAGGTCGCGGGTTGAAAAAATGGTCAAAATTTAAAGGGCGTCAGATATTCCCCAAAACCTGATAAAATGACAATGGGGTGGGTATTAATCGAGAAATTTCAGGGATTAGAAAGAATTATCTTTGTTCCAAAGAAATTTCAGCTCCGGAGGTGATGCCAAAAACCAGAAAAAAACGACAGGTCGCGGGATGAAAAAATAGTCAAAATTTGAAGGGTGTCAGATCTTTCCTAAAACCTGATAAAATGACAATGGGGTGGGTATTAATCGAGAAATTGCAGAGATTAGAAAGAATTATCTTTGTTCCAAAGAAATTTCAGCTTCGGAGGCTACTTCAAAAACCAGAAAAAAATGACAGGTCGCGGGTTGAAAAAAAGGTCAAAATTTAAAGGGCGTCAGATCTTCCCCAAAACCTGATAAAATGACGATGGGATGGGAATTAATCGAGAAATTGCAGAGATTAGAAAGAGTTATCTTTGTTCCAAAGAAATTTCAGCTTCGGAGGTTACTTCAAAAACCAGAAAAAACGACAGGTCGCGGGTTGAAAAAATGGTCAAAATTTGAAGGGTGTCAGATCTTTCCTAAAACCTGATAAAATGACGATGGGGTGGGTATTAATCGAGAAATTGCAGAGATTAGAAAGAATTATCTTTGTTCCAAAGAAATTTCAGCTCCGGAGGTGATGCCAAAAACTAGAAAAAAACGACAGGTCGCGGGTTGAAAAAATGGTTCAAATTTAAAGGGCGTCAGATATTTCCTAAAACCTGATAAAATGACAATGGGGTGGGTATTAATCAAGAAATTTTGGAGATTAGAAAGAATTATCTTTGTTCCAAAGAAATTTCAGCTTCGGAGGCTACTTCAAAAACCAGAAAAAAACGACAGGTCGCGGGTTGAAAAAATGGTCAAAATTTAAAGGGCGTCAGATCTTTCTTAAAACCTGATAAAATCACAATGGGGTGGGTATTAATCGAGAAATTTCCGAGATTAGAAAGAATTATCTTTGTTCCAAAGAAATTTCAGCTCCGGAGGTGATGCCAAAAACCAGAAAAAAACGACAGGTCGCGGGTTGAAAAAATAGTCAAAATTTAAAGGGCGTCAGATCTTTCCTAAAACCTGATAAAATGACGATGGGGTGGGTAGTAATCCAGAAATTGCAGAGATTAGAAAGAATTGTCTTTGTTCCAAAAAAATTTCAACTTCGGAGGTTACTTCAAAAACCAGAAAAAAACGACAGGTCGCGGGTTGAAAAAATGGTCAAAATTTGAAGGGTGTCAGATCTTTCCTAAAACCTGATAAAATGACGATGGGGTGGGTATTAATCGAGAAATTGCAGAGATTAGAAAGAATTATCTTTGTTCCAAAGAAATTTCAGCTTCGGAGGTTACTTCAAAAACCAGAAAAAAACGACAGGTCGCGGGTTGAAAAAATGGTCAAAATTTAAAGGGCGTCAGATATTCCCCAAAACCTGATAAAATGACAATGGGGTGGGTATTAATCGAGAAATTTCACAGATTAGAAAGAATTATCTTTGTTCCAAAGAAATTTCAGCTCCGGAGGTGATGCCAAAAACCAGAAAAAAACGACAGGTCGCGGGATGAAAAAATAGTCAAAATTTGAAGGGTGTCAGATCTTTCCTAAAACCTGATAAAATGACAATGGGGTGGGTATTAATCGAGAAATTGCAGAGATTAGAAAGAATTATCTTTGTTCCAAAGAAATTTCAGCTCCGGAGGTGATGCCAAAAACCAGAAAAAAACGACAGGTCGCGGGTTGAAAAAATAGTCAAAATTTAAAGGGCGTCAGATCTTTCCTAAAACCTGATAAAATGACGATGGGGTGGGTAGTAATCCAGAAATTGCAGAGATTAGAAAGAATTATCTTTGTTCCAAAAAAATTTCAGCTTCGGAGGTTACTTCAAAAACCAGAAAAAAACGATTGGTCGCGGGATGAAAAAATGGTCAAAATTCGAAGGGTGTCAGATCTTTCGTAAAACCTGATAAAATTACGATGGGGTGGGTATTAATCGAGAAATTGCAGAGATTAGAAAGAATTATCTTTGTTCCAAAGAAATTTCAGCTTCGGAGGTTATTTCAAAAACCAGAAAAAAACGACAGGTCGCGGGTTGAAAAAATGGTCAAAATTTAAAGGGCGTCAGATATTCCCCAAAACCTGATAAAATGACAATGGGGTGGGTATTAATCGAGAAATTTCAGAGATTAGAAAGAATTATCTTTGTTCCAAAGAAATTTCAGCTCCGGAGGTGATGCCAAAAACCAGAAAAAAACGACAGGTCGCGGGTTGAAGAAATAGTCAAAATTTGAAGGGTGTCAGATCTTTCCTAAAACCTGATAAAATGACGATGGGGTGGGTAGTAATCGAGAAATTGCAGAGATTAGAAAGAATTATCTTTGTTCCAAAAAAATTTCAGCTTCGGAGGTTACTTCAAAAACCAGAAAAAAACGACAGGTCGCGGGTTGAAAAAACGGTCAAAATTTGAAGGGTGTCAGATCTTTCCTAAAACCTGATAAAATGACGATGGGGTGGGTATTAATCGAGAAATTGCAGAGATTAGAAAGAATTATCTTTGTTCCAAAGAAATTTCAGCTCCGGAGGTTACCTCAAAAACCAGAAAAAAACGACAGGTCGCGGGTTTAAAAAAATGGTCAAAATTTGAAGGGTGTCAGATCTTTCCTAAAACCTGATAAAATGACGATGGGGTGGGTATTAATCGAGAAATTGCAGAGATTAGAAAGAATTATCTTTGTTCCAAAGAAATTTCAGCTTCGGAGGCTACTTCAAAAACCAGAAAAAAACGACAGGTCGCGGGTTGAAAAAAAGGTCAAAATTTAAAGGGCGTCAGATCTTCCCCAAAACCTGATAAAATGACAATGGGATGGGAATTAATTGAGAAATTGCAGAGATTAGAAAGAGTTATCTTTGTTCCAAAGAAATTTCAGCTCCGGAGGTGATGCCAAAAACTAGAAAAAAACGACAGGTCGCGGGTTGAAAAAATGGTCAAAATTTAAAGGGCGTCAGATATTCCCCAAAACCTGATAAAATGACAATGGGGTGGGTATTAATCGAGAAATTTCCGAGAGTAGAAAGAATTATCTTTGTTCCAAAGAAATTTCAGCTCCGGAGGTGATGCCAAAAACCAGAAAAGAACGACAGGTCGCGGGTTGAAGAAATAGTCAAAATTTGAAGGGCGTCAGATCTTTCCTAAAACCTGATAAAATGACGATGGGGTGGGTAGTAATTGAGAAATTGCAGAGATTAGAAAGAATTATCTTTGTTCCAAAAAAATTTCAGCTTCGGAGGTTACTTCAAAAACCAGAAAAAAACGACAGGTCGCGGGTTAAAAAAATGGTCAAAATTTGAAGGGTGTCAGATCTTTCCTAAAACCTGATAAAATGACGATGGGGTGGGTATTAATCGAGAAATTGCAGAGATTAGAAAGAATTATCTTTGTTCCAAAGAAATTTCAGCTTCGGAGGTTACTTCAAAAACCAGAAAAAAACGACAGGTCGCGGGTTGAAAAAATGGTCAAAATTTAAAGGGCGTCAGATATTCCCCAAAACCTGATAAAATGACAATGGGGTGGGTATTACTCGAGAAATTTCACAGATTAGAAAGAATTATCTTTGTTCCAAAGAAATTTCAGCTCCGGAGGTGATGCCAAAAACCAGAAAAAAACGACAGGTCGCGGGATGAAAAAATAGTCAAAATTTGAAGGGTGTCAGATCTTTCCTAAAACCTGATAAAATGACAATGGGGTGGGTATTAATCGAGAAATTGCAGAGATTAGAAAGAATTATCTTTGTTCCAAAGAAATTTCAGCTCCGGAGGTGATGCCAAAAACCAGAAAAAAACGACAGGTCGCGGGTTGAAAAAATAGTCAAAATTTAAAGGGCGTCAGATCTTTCCTAAAACCTGATAAAATGACGATGGGGTGGGTAGTAATCGAGAAATTGCAGAGATTAGAAAGAATTATCTTTGTTCCAAAAAAATTTCAGCTTCGGAGGTTACTTCAAAAACCAGAAAAAAACGATTGGTCGCGGGATGAAAAAATGGTCAAAATTCGAAGGGTGTCAGATCTTTCGTAAAACCTGATAAAATTACGATGGGGTGGGTATTAATCGAGAAATTGCAGAGATTAGAAAGAATTATCTTTGTTCCAAAGAAATTTCAGCTCCGGAGGTTACTTCAAAAACCAGAAAAAAACGACAGGTCGCGGGTTGAAAAAATGGTCAAAATTTAAAGGGCGTCAGATATTCCCCAAAACCTGATAAAATGACAATGGGGTGGGTATTAATCGAGAAATTTCAGAGATTAGAAAGAATTATCTTTGTTCCAAAGAAATTTCAGCTCCGGAGGTGATGCCAAAAACCAGAAAAAAACGACAGGTCGCGGGTTGAAGAAATAGTCAAAATTTGAAGGGTGTCAGATCTTTCCTAAAACCTGATAAAATGACGATGGGGTGGGTAGTAATCGAGAAATTGCAGAGATTAGAAAGAATTATCTTTGTTCCAAAAAAATTTCAGCTTCGGAGGTTACTTCAAAAACCAGAAAAAAACGACAGGTCGCGGGTTGAAAAAATGGTCAAAATTTAAAGGGCGTCAGATATTCCCCAAAACCTGATAAAATGACAATGGGGTGGGTATTAATCGAGAAATTGCAGAGATTAGAAAGAATTATCTTTGTTCCAAAGAAATTTCAGCTTCGGAGGCTACTTCAAAAACCGGAAAAAATGACAGATCGCGGGTTGAAAAAAAGGTCAAAATTTGAAGGGCGTCAGATCTTCCCCAAAACCTGATAAAATGACAATGGGATGGGAATTAATCGAGAAATTGCAGAGATTAGAAAGAGTTATCTTTGTTCCAAAGAAATTTCAGCTTCGGAGGTTACTTCAAAAACCAGAAAAAAACGACAGGTCGCGGGTTGAAAAAATGGTCAAAATTTGAAGGGTGTCAGATCTTTCCTAAAACCTGATAAAATGACGATGGGGTGGGTATTAATCGAGAAATTGCAGAGATTAGAAAGAATTATCTTTGTTCCAAAGAAATTTCAGCTCCGGAGGTGATGCCAAAAACTAGAAAAAAATGACAGGTCGCGGGTTGAAAAAATGGTTCAAATTTAAAGGGCGTCAGATATTTCCTAAAACCTGATAAAATGACAATGGGGTGGGTATTAATCAAGAAATTTTAGAGATTAGAAAGTTATCTTTGTTCCAAAGAAATTTCTACTCCGGAGATTACTTCAAAAACCTGAAAAAAACGACAGGTCGCGGGTTGAAAAAATGGTCAAAATTTAAAGGGCGTCAGATCTTTCTTAAAACCTGATAAAATGACAATGGGGTGGGTATTAATCGAGAAATTTCCGAGATTAGAAAAAATTATCTTTGTTCCAAAGAAATTTCAGCTCCGGAGGTGATGCCAAAAACCAGAAAAAAACGACAGGTCGCGGGTTGAAAAAATAGTCAAAATTTAAAGGGCGTCAGATCTTTCCTAAAACCTGATAAAATGACGATGGGGTGGGTAGTAATCCAGAAATTGCAGAGATTAGAAAGAATTGTCTTTGTTCCAAAAAAATTTCAACTTCGGAGGTTACTTCAAAAACCAGAAAAAAACGACAGGTCGCGGGTTGAAAAAATGGTCAAAATTTGAAGGGTGTCAGATCTTTCCTAAAACCTGATAAAATGACGATGGGGTGGGTATTAATCGAGAAATTGCAGAGATTAGAAAGAATTATCTTTGTTCCAAAGAAATTTCAGCTTCGGAGGTTACTTCAAAAACCAGAAAAAAACGACAGGTCGCGGGTTGAAAAAATGGTCAAAATTTAAAGGGCGTCAGATATTCCCCAAAACCTGATAAAATGACAATGGGGTGGGTATTAATCGAGAAATTTCAGAGATTAGAAAGAATTATCTTTGTTCCAAAGAAATTTCAGCTCCGGAGGTGATGCCAAAAACCAGAAAAAAACGACAGGTCGCGGGATGAAAAAATAGTCAAAATTTGAAGGGTGTCAGATCTTTCCTAAAACCTGATAAAATGACAATGGGGTGGGTATTAATCGAGAAATTGCAGAGATTAGAAAGAATTATCTTTGTTCCAAAGAAATTTCAGCTTCGGAGGCTACTTCAAAAACCAGAAAAAAATGACAGGTCGCGGGTTGAAAAAAAGGTCAAAATTTAAAGGGCGTCAGATCTTCCCCAAAACCTGATAAAATGACAATGGGATGGGAATTAATCGAGAAATTGCAGAGATTAGAAAGAGTTATCTTTGTTCCAAAGAAATTTCAGCTTCGGAGGTTACTTCAAAAACCAGAAAAAAACGACAGGTCGCGGGTTGAAAAAATGGTCAAAATTTGAAGGGTGTCAGATCTTTCCTAAAACCTGATAAAATGACGATGGGGTGGGTATTAATCGAGAAATTGCAGAGATTAGAAAGAATTATCTTTGTTCCAAAGAAATTTCAGCTCCGGAGGTGATGCCAAAAACTAGAAAAAAACGACAGGTCGCGGGTTGAAAAAATGGTTCAAATTTAAAGGGCGTCAGATATTTCCTAAAACCTGATAAAATGACAATGGGGTGGGTATTAATCAAGAAATTTTAGAGATTAGAAAGAATTATCTTTGTTCCAAAGAAATTTCAGCTTCGGAGGCTACTTCAAAAACCTGAAAAAAACGACAGGTCGCGGGTTGAAAAAATGGTCAAAATTTAAAGGGCGTCAGATCTTTCTTAAAACCTGATAAAATGACAATGGGGTGGGTATTAATCGAGAAATTTCCGAGATTAGAAAGAATTATCTTTGTTCCAAAGAAATTTCAGCTCCGGAGGTGATGCCAAAAACCAGAAAAAAACGACAGGTCGCGGGTTGAAAAAATAGTCAAAATTTAAAGGGCGTCAGATCTTTCCTAAAACCTGATAAAATGACGATGGGGTGGGTAGTAATCCAGAAATTGCAGAGATTAGAAAGAATTATCTTTGTTCCAAAGAAATTTCAGCTCCGGAGGTGATGCCAAAAACTAGAAAAAAACGACAGGTCGCGGGTTGAAAAAATGGTTCAAATTTAAAGGGCGTCAGATATTTCCTAAAACCTGATAAAATGACAATGGGGTGGGTATTAATCAAGAAATTTTAGAGATTAGAAAGTTATCTTTGTTCCAAAGAAATTTCTACTCCGGAGGTTACTTCAAAAACCTGAAAAAAACGACAGGTCGCGGGTTGAAAAAATGGTCAAAATTTAAAGGGCGTCAGATCTTTCTTAAAACCTGATAAAATGACAATGGGGTGGGTATTAATCGAGAAATTGCAGAGATTAGAAAGAATTATCTTTGTTCCAAAGAAATTTCAGCTCCGGAGGTGATGCCAAAAACCAGAAAAAAACGACAGGTCGCGGGTTGAAAAAATAGTCAAAATTTAAAGGGCGTCAGATCTTTCCTAAAACCTGATAAAATGACGATGGGGTGGGTAGTAATCCAGAAATTGCAGAGATTAGAAAGAATTGTCTTTGTTCCAAAAAAATTTCAACTTCGGAGGTTACTTCAAAAACCAGATAAAAACGACAGGTCGCGGGTTGAAAAAATGGTCAAAATTTGAAGGGTGTCAGATCTTTCCTAAAACCTGATAAAATGACGATGGGGTGGGTATTAATCGAGAAATTGCAGAGATTAGAAAGAATTATCTTTGTTCCAAAGAAATTTCAGCTTCGGAGGTTACTTCAAAAACCAGAAAAAAACGACAGGTCGCGGGTTGAAAAAATGGTCAAAATTTAAAGGGCGTCAGATATTCCCCAAAACCTGATAAAATGACAATGGGGTGGGTATTAATCGAGAAATTTCACAGATTAGAAAGAATTATCTTTGTTCCAAAGAAATTTCAGCTCCGGAGGTGATGCCAAAAACCAGAAAAAAACGACAGGTCGCGGGATGAAAAAATAGTCAAAATTTGAAGGGTGTCAGATCTTTCCTAAAACCTGATAAAATGACAATGGGGTGGGTATTAATCGAGAAATTGCAGAGATTAGAAAGAATTATCTTTGTTCCAAAGAAATTTCAGCTCCGGAGGTGATGCCAAAAACCAGAAAAAAACGACAGGTCACGGGTTGAAAAAATAGTCAAAATTTAAAGGGCGTCAGATCTTTCCTAAAACCTGATAAAATGACGATGGGGTGGGTATTAATCGAGAAATTGCAGAGATTTGAAAGAATTATCTTTGTTCCAAAAAAATTTCAGCTTCGGAGGTTACTTCAAAAACCAGAAAAAAACGATTGGTCGCGGGATGAAAAAATGGTCAAAATTCGAAGGGTGTCAGATCTTTCGTAAAACCTGATAAAATTACGATGGGGTGGGTATTAATCGAGAAATTGCAGAGATTAGAAAGAATTATCTTTGTTCCAAAGAAATTTCAGCTTCGGAGGTTACTTCAAAAACCAGAAAAAAACGACAGGTCGCGGGTTGAAAAAATGGTCAAAATTTAAAGGGCGTCAGATATTCCCCAAAACCTGATAAAATGACAATGGGGTGGGTATTAATCGAGAAATTTCAGAGATTAGAAAGAATTATCTTTGTTCCAAAGAAATTTCAGCTCCGGAGGTGATGCCAAAAACCAGAAAAAAACGACAGGTCGCGGGTTGAAGAAATAGTCAAAATTTGAAGGGTGTCAGATCTTTCCTAAAACCTGATAAAATGACGATGGGGTGGGTAGTAATCGAGAAATTGCAGAGATTAGAAAGAATTATCTTTGTTCCAAAAAAATTTCAGCTTCGGAGGTTACTTCAAAAACCAGAAAAAAACGACAGGTCGCGGGTTGAAAAAATGGTCAAAATTTAAAGGGCGTCAGATATTCCCCAAAACCTGATAAAATGACAATGGGGTGGGTATTAATCGAGAAATTGCAGAGATTAGAAAGAATTATCTTTGTTCCAAAGAAATTTCAGCTTCGGAGGCTACTTCAAAAACCGGAAAAAATGACAGATCGCGGGTTGAAAAAAAGGTCAAAATTTGAAGGGCGTCAGATCTTCCCCAAAACCTGATAAAATGACAATGGGATGGGAATTAATCGAGAAATTGCAGAGATTAGAAAGAGTTATCTTTGTTCCAAAGAAATTTCAGCTTCGGAGGTTACTTCAAAAACCAGAAAAAAACGACAGGTCGCGGGTTGAAAAAATGGTCAAAATTTGAAGGGTGTCAGATCTTTCCTAAAACCTGATAAAATGACGATGGGGTGGGTATTAATCGAGAAATTGCAGAGATTAGAAAGAATTATCTTTGTTCCAAAGAAATTTCAGCTCCGGAGGTGATGCCAAAAACTAGAAAAAAATGACAGGTCGCGGGTTGAAAAAATGGTTCAAATTTAAAGGGCGTCAGATATTTACTAAAACCTGATAAAATGACAATGGGGTGGGTATTAATCAAGAAATTTTAGAGATTAGAAAGTTATCTTTGTTCCAAAGAAATTTCTACTCCGGAGATTACTTCAAAAACCTGAAAAAAACGACAGGTCGCGGGTTGAAAAAATGGTCAAAATTTAAAGGGCGTCAGATATTCCCCAAAACCTGATAAAATGACAATGGGGTGGGTATTAATCGAGAAATTTCAGAGATTAGAAAGAATTATCTTTGTTCCAAAGAAATTTCAGCTCCGGAGGTGATGCCAAAAACCAGAAAAAAACGACAGGTCGCGGGATGAAAAAATAGTCAAAATTTGAAGGGTGTCAGATCTTTCCTAAAACCTGATAAAATGACAATGGGGTGGGTATTAATCGAGAAATTGCAGAGATTAGAAAGAATTATCTTTGTTCCAAAGAAATTTCAGCTTCGGAGGCTACTTCAAAAACCAGAAAAAAATGACAGGTCGCGGGTTGAAAAAAAGGTCAAAATTTAAAGGGCGTCAGATCTTCCCCAAAACCTGATAAAATGACAATGGGATGGGAATTAATCGAGAAATTGCAGAGATTAGAAAGAGTTATCTTTGTTCCAAAGAAATTTCAGCTTCGGAGGTTACTTCAAAAACCAGAAAAAAACGACAGGTCGCGGGTTGAAAAAATGGTCAAAATTTGAAGGGTGTCAGATCTTTCCTAAAACCTGATAAAATGACGATGGGGTGGGTATTAATCGAGAAATTGCAGAGATTAGAAAGAATTATCTTTGTTCCAAAGAAATTTCAGCTCCGGAGGTGATGCCAAAAACTAGAAAAAAACGACAGGTCGCGGGTTGAAAAAATGGTTCAAATTTAAAGGGCGTCAGATATTTCCTAAAACCTGATAAAATGACAATGGGGTGGGTATTAATCAAGAAATTTTAGAGATTAGAAAGAATTATCTTTGTTCCAAAGAAATTTCAGCTTCGGAGGCTACTTCAAAAACCTGAAAAAAACGACAGGTCGCGGGTTGAAAAAATGGTCAAAATTTAAAGGGCGTCAGATCTTTCTTAAAACCTGATAAAATGACAATGGGGTGGGTATTAATCGAGAAATTTCCGAGATTAGAAAGAATTATCTTTGTTCCAAAGAAATTTCAGCTCCGGAGGTGATGCCAAAAACCAGAAAAAAACGACAGGTCGCGGGTTGAAAAAATAGTCAAAATTTAAAGGGCGTCAGATCTTTCCTAAAACCTGATAAAATGACGATGGGGTGGGTAGTAATCCAGAAATTGCAGAGATTAGAAAGAATTATCTTTGTTCCAAAGAAATTTCAGCTCCGGAGGTGATGCCAAAAACTAGAAAAAAACGACAGGTCGCGGGTTGAAAAAATGGTTCAAATTTAAAGGGCGTCAGATATTTCCTAAAACCTGATAAAATGACAATGGGGTGGGTATTAATCAAGAAATTTTAGAGATTAGAAAGTTATCTTTGTTCCAAAGAAATTTCTACTCCGGAGGTTACTTCAAAAACCTGAAAAAAACGACAGGTCGCGGGTTGAAAAAATGGTCAAAATTTAAAGGGCGTCAGATCTTTCTTAAAACCTGATAAAATGACAATGGGGTGGGTATTAATCGAGAAATTGCAGAGATTAGAAAGAATTATCTTTGTTCCAAAGAAATTTCAGCTCCGGAGGTGATGCCAAAAACCAGAAAAAAACGACAGGTCGCGGGTTGAAAAAATAGTCAAAATTTAAAGGGCGTCAGATCTTTCCTAAAACCTGATAAAATGACGATGGGGTGGGTAGTAATCCAGAAATTGCAGAGATTAGAAAGAATTGTCTTTGTTCCAAAAAAATTTCAACTTCGGAGGTTACTTCAAAAACCAGATAAAAACGACAGGTCGCGGGTTGAAAAAATGGTCAAAATTTGAAGGGTGTCAGATCTTTCCTAAAACCTGATAAAATGACGATGGGGTGGGTATTAATCGAGAAATTGCAGAGATTAGAAAGAATTATCTTTGTTCCAAAGAAATTTCAGCTTCGGAGGTTACTTCAAAAACCAGAAAAAAACGACAGGTCGCGGGTTGAAAAAATGGTCAAAATTTAAAGGGCGTCAGATATTCCCCAAAACCTGATAAAATGACAATGGGGTGGGTATTAATCGAGAAATTTCACAGATTAGAAAGAATTATCTTTGTTCCAAAGAAATTTCAGCTCCGGAGGTGATGCCAAAAACCAGAAAAAAACGACAGGTCGCGGGATGAAAAAATAGTCAAAATTTGAAGGGTGTCAGATCTTTCCTAAAACCTGATAAAATGACAATGGGGTGGGTATTAATCGAGAAATTGCAGAGATTAGAAAGAATTATCTTTGTTCCAAAGAAATTTCAGCTCCGGAGGTGATGCCAAAAACCAGAAAAAAACGACAGGTCACGGGTTGAAAAAATAGTCAAAATTTAAAGGGCGTCAGATCTTTCCTAAAACCTGATAAAATGACGATGGGGTGGGTATTAATCGAGAAATTGCAGAGATTTGAAAGAATTATCTTTGTTCCAAAAAAATTTCAGCTTCGGAGGTTACTTCAAAAACCAGAAAAAAACGATTGGTCGCGGGATGAAAAAATGGTCAAAATTCGAAGGGTGTCAGATCTTTCGTAAAACCTGATAAAATTACGATGGGGTGGGTATTAATCGAGAAATTGCAGAGATTAGAAAGAATTATCTTTGTTCCAAAGAAATTTCAGCTTCGGAGGTTACTTCAAAAACCAGAAAAAAACGACAGGTCGCGGGTTGAAAAAATGGTCAAAATTTAAAGGGCGTCAGATATTCCCCAAAACCTGATAAAATGACAATGGGGTGGGTATTAATCGAGAAATTTCAGAGATTAGAAAGAATTATCTTTGTTCCAAAGAAATTTCAGCTCCGGAGGTGATGCCAAAAACCAGAAAAAAACGACAGGTCGCGGGTTGAAGAAATAGTCAAAATTTGAAGGGTGTCAGATCTTTCCTAAAACCTGATAAAATGACGATGGGGTGGGTAGTAATCGAGAAATTGCAGAGATTAGAAAGAATTATCTTTGTTCCAAAAAAATTTCAGCTTCGGAGGTTACTTCAAAAACCAGAAAAAAACGACAGGTCGCGGGTTGAAAAAATGGTCAAAATTTAAAGGGCGTCAGATATTCCCCAAAACCTGATAAAATGACAATGGGGTGGGTATTAATCGAGAAATTGCAGAGATTAGAAAGAATTATCTTTGTTCCAAAGAAATTTCAGCTTCGGAGGCTACTTCAAAAACCGGAAAAAATGACAGATCGCGGGTTGAAAAAAAGGTCAAAATTTGAAGGGCGTCAGATCTTCCCCAAAACCTGATAAAATGACAATGGGATGGGAATTAATCGAGAAATTGCAGAGATTAGAAAGAGTTATCTTTGTTCCAAAGAAATTTCAGCTTCGGAGGTTACTTCAAAAACCAGAAAAAAACGACAGGTCGCGGGTTGAAAAAATGGTCAAAATTTGAAGGGTGTCAGATCTTTCCTAAAACCTGATAAAATGACGATGGGGTGGGTATTAATCGAGAAATTGCAGAGATTAGAAAGAATTATCTTTGTTCCAAAGAAATTTCAGCTCCGGAGGTGATGCCAAAAACTAGAAAAAAATGACAGGTCGCGGGTTGAAAAAATGGTTCAAATTTAAAGGGCGTCAGATATTTACTAAAACCTGATAAAATGACAATGGGGTGGGTATTAATCAAGAAATTTTAGAGATTAGAAAGTTATCTTTGTTCCAAAGAAATTTCTACTCCGGAGATTACTTCAAAAACCTGAAAAAAACGACAGGTCGCGGGTTGAAAAAATGGTCAAAATTTAAAGGGCGTCAGATCTTTCTTAAAACCTGATAAAATGACAATGGGGTGGGTATTAATCGAGAAATTTCCGAGATTAGAAAAAATTATCTTTGTTCCAAAGAAATTTCAGCTCCGGAGGTGATGCCAAAAACCAGAAAAAAACGACAGGTCGCGGGTTGAAAAAATAGTCAAAATTTAAAGGGCGTCAGATCTTTCCTAAAACCTGATAAAATGACGATGGGGTGGGTAGTAATCCAGAAATTGCAGAGATTAGAAAGAATTGTCTTTGTTCCAAAAAAATTTCAACTTCGGAGGTTACTTCAAAAACCAGAAAAAAACGACAGGTCGCGGGTTGAAAAAATGGTCAAAATTTGAAGGGTGTCAGATCTTTCCTAAAACCTGATAAAATGACGATGGGGTGGGTATTAATCGAGAAATTGCAGAGATTAGAAAGAATTATCTTTGTTCCAAAGAAATTTCAGCTTCGGAGGTTACTTCAAAAACCAGAAAAAAACGACAGGTCGCGGGTTGAAAAAATGGTCAAAATTTAAAGGGCGTCAGATATTCCCCAAAACCTGATAAAATGACAATGGGGTGGGTATTAATCGAGAAATTTCAGAGATTAGAAAGAATTATCTTTGTTCCAAAGAAATTTCAGCTCCGGAGGTGATGCCAAAAACCAGAAAAAAACGACAGGTCGCGGGATGAAAAAATAGTCAAAATTTGAAGGGTGTCAGATCTTTCCTAAAACCTGATAAAATGACAATGGGGTGGGTATTAATCGAGAAATTGCAGAGATTAGAAAGAATTATCTTTGTTCCAAAGAAATTTCAGCTTCGGAGGCTACTTCAAAAACCAGAAAAAAATGACAGGTCGCGGGTTGAAAAAAAGGTCAAAATTTAAAGGGCGTCAGATCTTCCCCAAAACCTGATAAAATGACAATGGGATGGGAATTAATCGAGAAATTGCAGAGATTAGAAAGAGTTATCTTTGTTCCAAAGAAATTTCAGCTTCGGAGGTTACTTCAAAAACCAGAAAAAAACGACAGGTCGCGGGTTGAAAAAATGGTCAAAATTTGAAGGGTGTCAGATCTTTCCTAAAACCTGATAAAATGACGATGGGGTGGGTATTAATCGAGAAATTGCAGAGATTAGAAAGAATTATCTTTGTTCCAAAGAAATTTCAGCTCCGGAGGTGATGCCAAAAACTAGAAAAAAACGACAGGTCGCGGGTTGAAAAAATGGTTCAAATTTAAAGGGCGTCAGATATTTCCTAAAACCTGATAAAATGACAATGGGGTGGGTATTAATCAAGAAATTTTAGAGATTAGAAAGAATTATCTTTGTTCCAAAGAAATTTCAGCTTCGGAGGCTACTTCAAAAACCTGAAAAAAACGACAGGTCGCGGGTTGAAAAAATGGTCAAAATTTAAAGGGCGTCAGATCTTTCTTAAAACCTGATAAAATGACAATGGGGTGGGTATTAATCGAGAAATTTCCGAGATTAGAAAGAATTATCTTTGTTCCAAAGAAATTTCAGCTCCGGAGGTGATGCCAAAAACCAGAAAAAAACGACAGGTCGCGGGTTGAAAAAATAGTCAAAATTTAAAGGGCGTCAGATCTTTCCTAAAACCTGATAAAATGACGATGGGGTGGGTAGTAATCCAGAAATTGCAGAGATTAGAAAGAATTGTCTTTGTTCCAAAGAAATTTCAGCTCCGGAGGTGATGCCAAAAACTAGAAAAAAACGACAGGTCGCGGGTTGAAAAAATGGTTCAAATTTAAAGGGCGTCAGATATTTCCTAAAACCTGATAAAATGACAATGGGGTGGGTATTAATCAAGAAATTTTAGAGATTAGAAAGTTATCTTTGTTCCAAAGAAATTTCTACTCCGGAGGTTACTTCAAAAACCTGAAAAAAACGACAGGTCGCGGGTTGAAAAAATGGTCAAAATTTAAAGGGCGTCAGATCTTTCTTAAAACCTGATAAAATGACAATGGGGTGGGTATTAATCGAGAAATTGCAGAGATTAGAAAGAATTATCTTTGTTCCAAAGAAATTTCAGCTCCGGAGGTGATGCCAAAAACCAGAAAAAAACGACAGGTCGCGGGTTGAAAAAATAGTCAAAATTTAAAGGGCGTCAGATCTTTCCTAAAACCTGATAAAATGACGATGGGGTGGGTAGTAATCCAGAAATTGCAGAGATTAGAAAGAATTGTCTTTGTTCCAAAAAAATTTCAACTTCGGAGGTTACTTCAAAAACCAGAAAAAAACGACAGGTCGCGGGTTGAAAAAATGGTCAAAATTTGAAGGGTGTCAGATCTTTCCTAAAACCTGATAAAATGACGATGGGGTGGGTATTAATCGAGAAATTGCAGAGATTAGAAAGAATTATCTTTGTTCCAAAGAAATTTCAGCTTCGGAGGTTACTTCAAAAACCAGAAAAAAACGACAGGTCGCGGGTTGAAAAAATGGTCAAAATTTAAAGGGCGTCAGATATTCCCCAAAACCTGATAAAATGACAATGGGGTGGGTATTAATCGAGAAATTTCACAGATTAGAAAGAATTATCTTTGTTCCAAAGAAATTTCAGCTCCGGAGGTGATGCCAAAAACCAGAAAAAAACGACAGGTCGCGGGATGAAAAAATAGTCAAAATTTGAAGGGTGTCAGATCTTTCCTAAAACCTGATAAAATGACAATGGGGTGGGTATTAATCGAGAAATTGCAGAGATTAGAAAGAATTATCTTTGTTCCAAAGAAATTTCAGCTCCGGAGGTGATGCCAAAAACCAGAAAAAAACGACAGGTCACGGGTTGAAAAAATAGTCAAAATTTAAAGGGCGTCAGATCTTTCCTAAAACCTGATAAAATGACGATGGGGTGGGTATTAATCGAGAAATTGCAGAGATTTGAAAGAATTATCTTTGTTCCAAAAAAATTTCAGCTTCGGAGGTTACTTCAAAAACCAGAAAAAAACGATTGGTCGCGGGATGAAAAAATGGTCAAAATTCGAAGGGTGTCAGATCTTTCGTAAAACCTGATAAAATTACGATGGGGTGGGTATTAATCGAGAAATTGCAGAGATTAGAAAGAATTATCTTTGTTCCAAAGAAATTTCAGCTTCGGAGGTTACTTCAAAAACCAGAAAAAAACGACAGGTCGCGGGTTGAAAAAATGGTCAAAATTTAAAGGGCGTCAGATATTCCCCAAAACCTGATAAAATGACAATGGGGTGGGTATTAATCGAGAAATTTCAGAGATTAGAAAGAATTATCTTTGTTCCAAAGAAATTTCAGCTCCGGAGGTGATGCCAAAAACCAGAAAAAAACGACAGGTCGCGGGTTGAAGAAATAGTCAAAATTTGAAGGGTGTCAGATCTTTCCTAAAACCTGATAAAATGACGATGGGGTGGGTAGTAATCGAGAAATTGCAGAGATTAGAAAGAATTATCTTTGTTCCAAAAAAATTTCAGCTTCGGAGGTTACTTCAAAAACCAGAAAAAAACGACAGGTCGCGGGTTGAAAAAATGGTCAAAATTTGAAGGGTGTCAGATCTTTCCTAAAACCTGATAAAATGACGATGGGGTGGGTATTAATCGAGAAATTGCAGAGATTAGAAAGAATTATCTTTGTTCCAAAGAAATTTCAGCTCCGGAGGTTACCTCAAAAACCAGAAAAAAACGACAGGTCGCGGGTTTAAAAAAATGGTCAAAATTTGAAGGGTGTCAGATCTTTCCTAAAACCTGATAAAATGACGATGGGGTGGGTATTAATCGAGAAATTGCAGAGATTAGAAAGAATTATCTTTGTTCCAAAGAAATTTCAGCTTCGGAGGCTACTTCAAAAACCAGAAAAAAACGACAGGTCGCGGGTTGAAAAAAAGGTCAAAATTTAAAGGGCGTCAGATCTTCCCCAAAACCTGATAAAATGACAATGGGATGGGAATTAATTGAGAAATTGCAGAGATTAGAAAGAGTTATCTTTGTTCCAAAGAAATTTCAGCTCCGGAGGTGATGCCAAAAACTAGAAAAAAACGACAGGTCGCGGGTTGAAAAAATGGTCAAAATTTAAAGGGCGTCAGATATTCCCCAAAACCTGATAAAATGACAATGGGGTGGGTATTAATCGAGAAATTTCCGAGAGTAGAAAGAATTATCTTTGTTCCAAAGAAATTTCAGCTCCGGAGGTGATGCCAAAAACCAGAAAAGAATGACAGGTCGCGGGTTGAAGAAATAGTCAAAATTTGAAGGGCGTCAGATCTTTCCTAAAACCTGATAAAATGACGATGGGGTGGGTAGTAATTGAGAAATTGCAGAGATTAGAAAGAATTATCTTTGTTCCAAAAAAATTTCAGCTTCGGAGGTTACTTCAAAAACCAGAAAAAAACGACAGGTCGCGGGTTAAAAAAATGGTCAAAATTTGAAGGGTGTCAGATCTTTCCTAAAACCTGATAAAATGACGATGGGGTGGGTATTAATCGAGAAATTGCAGAGATTAGAAAGAATTATCTTTGTTCCAAAGAAATTTCAGCTTCGGAAGTTACTTCAAAAACCAGAAAAAAACGACAGGTCGCGGGTTGAAAAAATGGTCAAAATTTAAAGGGCGTCAGATATTCCCCAAAACCTGATAAAATGACAATGGGGTGGGTATTAATCGAGAAATTGCAGAGATTAGAAAGAATTATCTTTGTTCCAAAGAAATTTCAGCTCCGGAGGTGATGCCAAAAACCAGAAAAAAACGACAGGTCGCGGGATGAAAAAATAGTCAAAATTTGAAGGGTGTCAGATCTTTCCTAAAACCTGATAAAATGACAATGGGGTGGGTATTAATCGAGAAATTGCAGAGATTAGAAAGAATTATCTTTGTTCCAAAGAAATTTCAGCTTCGGAGGCTACTTCAAAAACCAGAAAAAAATGACAGGTCGCGGGTTGAAAAAAAGTTCAAAATTTGAAGGGCGTCAGATCTTCCCCAAAACCTGATAAAATGACAATGGGATGGGAATTAATCGAGAAATTGCAGAGATTAGAAAGAGTTATCTTTGTTCCAAAGAAATTTCAGCTTCGGAGGTTACTTCAAAAACCAGAAAAAAACGACAGGTCGCGGGTTGAAAAAATGGTCAAAATTTGAAGGGTGTCAGATCTTTCCTAAAACCTGATAAAATGACGATGGGGTGGGTATTAATCGAGAAATTGCAGAGATTAGAAAGAATTATCTTTGTTCCAAAGAAATTTCAGCTCCGGAGGTGATGCCAAAAACTAGAAAAAAATGACAGGTCGCGGTTTGAAAAAATGGTTCAAATTTAAAGGGCGTCAGATATTTCCTAAAACCTGATAAAATGACAATGGGGTGGGTATTAATCAAGAAATTTTAGAGATTAGAAAGTTATCTTTGTTCCAAAGAAATTTCAGCTTCGGAGGTTACTTCAAAAACCAGAAAAAAACGACAGGTCGCGGGTTGAAAAAATGGTCAAAATTTAAAGGGCGTCAGATATTCCCCAAAACCTGATAAAATGACAATGGGGTGGGTATTAATCGAGAAATTTCAGAGATTAGAAAGAATTATCTTTGTTCCAAAGAAATTTCAGCTCCGGAGGTGATGCCAAAAACCAGAAAAAAACGACAGGTCGCGGGTTGAAGAAATAGTCAAAATTTGAAGGGTGTCAGATCTTTCCTAAAACCTGATAAAATGACGATGGGGTGGGTAGTAATCGAGAAATTGCAGAGATTAGAAAGAATTATCTTTGTTCCAAAAAAATTTCAGCTTCGGAGGTTACTTCAAAAACCAGAAAAAAACGACAGGTCGCGGGTTGAAAAAATGGTCAAAATTTGAAGGGTGTCAGATCTTTCCTAAAACCTGATAAAATGACGATGGGGTGGGTATTAATCGAGAAATTGCAGAGATTAGAAAGAATTATCTTTGTTCCAAAGAAATTTCAGCTCCGGAGGTTACCTCAAAAACCAGAAAAAAACGACAGGTCGCGGGTTTAAAAAAATGGTCAAAATTTGAAGGGTGTCAGATCTTTCCTAAAACCTGATAAAATGACGATGGGGTGGGTATTAATCGAGAAATTGCAGAGATTAGAAAGAATTATCTTTGTTCCAAAGAAATTTCAGCTTCGGAGGCTACTTCAAAAACCAGAAAAAAACGACAGGTCGCGGGTTGAAAAAAAGGTCAAAATTTAAAGGGCGTCAGATCTTCCCCAAAACCTGATAAAATGACAATGGGATGGGAATTAATTGAGAAATTGCAGAGATTAGAAAGAGTTATCTTTGTTCCAAAGAAATTTCAGCTCCGGAGGTGATGCCAAAAACTAGAAAAAAACGACAGGTCGCGGGTTGAAAAAATGGTCAAAATTTAAAGGGCGTCAGATATTCCCCAAAACCTGATAAAATGACAATGGGGTGGGTATTAATCGAGAAATTTCCGAGAGTAGAAAGAATTATCTTTGTTCCAAAGAAATTTCAGCTCCGGAGGTGATGCCAAAAACCAGAAAAGAATGACAGGTCGCGGGTTGAAGAAATAGTCAAAATTTGAAGGGCGTCAGATCTTTCCTAAAACCTGATAAAATGACGATGGGGTGGGTAGTAATTGAGAAATTGCAGAGATTAGAAAGAATTATCTTTGTTCCAAAAAAATTTCAGCTTCGGAGGTTACTTCAAAAACCAGAAAAAAACGACAGGTCGCGGGTTAAAAAAATGGTCAAAATTTGAAGGGTGTCAGATCTTTCCTAAAACCTGATAAAATGACGATGGGGTGGGTATTAATCGAGAAATTGCAGAGATTAGAAAGAATTATCTTTGTTCCAAAGAAATTTCAGCTTCGGAAGTTACTTCAAAAACCAGAAAAAAACGACAGGTCGCGGGTTGAAAAAATGGTCAAAATTTAAAGGGCGTCAGATATTCCCCAAAACCTGATAAAATGACAATGGGGTGGGTATTAATCGAGAAATTGCAGAGATTAGAAAGAATTATCTTTGTTCCAAAGAAATTTCAGCTCCGGAGGTGATGCCAAAAACCAGAAAAAAACGACAGGTCGCGGGATGAAAAAATAGTCAAAATTTGAAGGGTGTCAGATCTTTCCTAAAACCTGATAAAATGACAATGGGGTGGGTATTAATCGAGAAATTGCAGAGATTAGAAAGAATTATCTTTGTTCCAAAGAAATTTCAGCTTCGGAGGCTACTTCAAAAACCAGAAAAAAATGACAGGTCGCGGGTTGAAAAAAAGTTCAAAATTTGAAGGGCGTCAGATCTTCCCCAAAACCTGATAAAATGACAATGGGATGGGAATTAATCGAGAAATTGCAGAGATTAGAAAGAGTTATCTTTGTTCCAAAGAAATTTCAGCTTCGGAGGTTACTTCAAAAACCAGAAAAAAACGACAGGTCGCGGGTTGAAAAAATGGTCAAAATTTGAAGGGTGTCAGATCTTTCCTAAAACCTGATAAAATGACGATGGGGTGGGTATTAATCGAGAAATTGCAGAGATTAGAAAGAATTATCTTTGTTCCAAAGAAATTTCAGCTCCGGAGGTGATGCCAAAAACTAGAAAAAAATGACAGGTCGCGGTTTGAAAAAATGGTTCAAATTTAAAGGGCGTCAGATATTTCCTAAAACCTGATAAAATGACAATGGGGTGGGTATTAATCAAGAAATTTTAGAGATTAGAAAGTTATCTTTGTTCCAAAGAAATTTCAGCTTCGGAGGCTACTTCAAAAACCAGAAAAAAACGACAGGTCGCGGGTTGAAAAAAAGGTCAAAATTTAAAGGGCGTCAGATCTTCCCCAAAACCTGATAAAATGACAATGGGATGGGAATTAATTGAGAAATTGCAGAGATTAGAAAGAGTTATCTTTGTTCCAAAGAAATTTCAGCTCCGGAGGTGATGCCAAAAACTAGAAAAAAACGACAGGTCGCGGGTTGAAAAAATGGTCAAAATTTAAAGGGCGTCAGATATTCCCCAAAACCTGATAAAATGACAATGGGGTGGGTATTAATCGAGAAATTTCCGAGAGTAGAAAGAATTATCTTTGTTCCAAAGAAATTTCAGCTCCGGAGGTGATGCCAAAAACCAGAAAAGAACGACAGGTCGCGGGTTGAAGAAATAGTCAAAATTTGAAGGGCGTCAGATCTTTCCTAAAACCTGATAAAATGACGATGGGGTGGGTAGTAATTGAGAAATTGCAGAGATTAGAAAGAATTATCTTTGTTCCAAAAAAATTTCAGCTTCGGAGGTTACTTCAAAAACCAGAAAAAAACGACAGGTCGCGGGTTAAAAAAATGGTCAAAATTTGAAGGGTGTCAGATCTTTCCTAAAACCTGATAAAATGACGATGGGGTGGGTATTAATCGAGAAATTGCAGAGATTAGAAAGAATTATCTTTGTTCCAAAGAAATTTCAGCTTCGGAGGTTACTTCAAAAACCAGAAAAAAACGACAGGTCGCGGGTTGAAAAAATGGTCAAAATTTAAAGGGCGTCAGATATTCCCCAAAACCTGATAAAATGACAATGGGGTGGGTATTAATCGAGAAATTTCACAGATTAGAAAGAATTATCTTTGTTCCAAAGAAATTTCAGCTCCGGAGGTGATGCCAAAAACCAGAAAAAAACGACAGGTCGCGGGATGAAAAAATAGTCAAAATTTGAAGGGTGTCAGATCTTTCCTAAAACCTGATAAAATGACAATGGGGTGGGTATTAATCGAGAAATTGCAGAGATTAGAAAGAATTATCTTTGTTCCAAAGAAATTTCAGCTCCGGAGGTGATGCCAAAAACCAGAAAAAAACGACAGGTCGCGGGTTGAAAAAATAGTCAAAATTTAAAGGGCGTCAGATCTTTCCTAAAACCTGATAAAATGACGATGGGGTGGGTAGTAATCCAGAAATTGCAGAGATTAGAAAGAATTATCTTTGTTCCAAAAAAATTTCAGCTTCGGAGGTTACTTCAAAAACCAGAAAAAAACGATTGGTCGCGGGATGAAAAAATGGTCAAAATTCGAAGGGTGTCAGATCTTTCGTAAAACCTGATAAAATTACGATGGGGTGGGTATTAATCGAGAAATTGCAGAGATTAGAAAGAATTATCTTTGTTCCAAAGAAATTTCAGCTTCGGAGGTTACTTCAAAAACCAGAAAAAAACGACAGGTCGCGGGTTGAAAAAATGGTCAAAATTTAAAGGGCGTCAGATATTCCCCAAAACCTGATAAAATGACAATGGGGTGGGTATTAATCGAGAAATTTCAGAGATTAGAAAGAATTATCTTTGTTCCAAAGAAATTTCAGCTCCGGACGTGATGCCAAAAACCAGAAAAAAACGACAGGTCGCGGGTTGAAGAAATAGTCAAAATTTGAAGGGTGTCAGATCTTTCCTAAAACCTGATAAAATGACGATGGGGTGGGTAGTAATCGAGAAATTGCAGAGATTAGAAAGAATTATCTTTGTTCCAAAAAAATTTCAGCTTCGGAGGTTACTTCAAAAACCAGAAAAAAACGACAGGTCGCGGGTTGAAAAAATGGTCAAAATTTAAAGGGCGTCAGATATTCCCCAAAACCTGATAAAATGACAATGGGGTGCGTATTAATCGAGAAATTGCAGAGATTAGAAAGAATTATCTTTGTTCCAAAGAAATTTCAGCTTCGGAGGCTACTTCAAAAACCGGAAAAAATGACAGATCGCGGGTTGAAAAAAAGGTCAAAATTTGAAGGGCGTCAGATCTTCCCCAAAACCTGATAAAATGACAATGGGATGGGAATTAATCGAGAAATTGCAGAGATTAGAAAGAGTTATCTTTGTTCCAAAGAAATTTCAGCTTCGGAGGTTACTTCAAAAACCAGAAAAAAACGACAGGTCGCGGGTTGAAAAAATGGTCAAAATTTGAAGGGTGTCAGATCTTTCCTAAAACCTGATAAAATGACGATGGGGTGGGTATTAATCGAGAAATTGCAGAGATTAGAAAGAATTATCTTTGTTCCAAAGAAATTTCAGCTCCGGAGGTGATGCCAAAAACTAGAAAAAAATGACAGGTCGCGGGTTGAAAAAATGGTTCAAATTTAAAGGGCGTCAGATATTTCCTAAAACCTGATAAAATGACAATGGGGTGGGTATTAATCAAGAAATTTTAGAGATTAGAAAGTTATCTTTGTTCCAAAGAAATTTCTACTCCGGAGATTACTTCAAAAACCTGAAAAAAACGACAGGTCGCGGGTTGAAAAAATGGTCAAAATTTAAAGGGCGTCAGATCTTTCTTAAAACCTGATAAAATGACAATGGGGTGGGTATTAATCGAGAAATTTCCGAGATTAGAAAAAATTATCTTTGTTCCAAAGAAATTTCAGCTCCGGAGGTGATGCCAAAAACCAGAAAAAAACGACAGGTCGCGGGTTGAAAAAATAGTCAAAATTTAAAGGGCGTCAGATCTTTCCTAAAACCTGATAAAATGACGATGGGGTGGGTAGTAATCCAGAAATTGCAGAGATTAGAAAGAATTGTCTTTGTTCCAAAAAAATTTCAACTTCGGAGGTTACTTCAAAAACCAGAAAAAAACGACAGGTCGCGGGTTGAAAAAATGGTCAAAATTTGAAGGGTGTCAGATCTTTCCTAAAACCTGATAAAATGACGATGGGGTGGGTATTAATCGAGAAATTGCAGAGATTAGAAAGAATTATCTTTGTTCCAAAGAAATTTCAGCTTCGGAGGTTACTTCAAAAACCAGAAAAAAACGACAGGTCGCGGGTTGAAAAAATGGTCAAAATTTAAAGGGCGTCAGATATTCCCCAAAACCTGATAAAATGACAATGGGGTGGGTATTAATCGAGAAATTTCACAGATTAGAAAGAATTATCTTTGTTCCAAAGAAATTTCAGCTCCGGAGGTGATGCCAAAAACCAGAAAAAAACGACAGGTCGCGGGATGAAAAAATAGTCAAAATTTGAAGGGTGTCAGATCTTTCCTAAAACCTGATAAAATGACAATGGGGTGGGTATTAATCGAGAAATTGCAGAGATTAGAAAGAATTATCTTTGTTCCAAAGAAATTTCAGCTTCGGAGGCTACTTCAAAAACCAGAAAAAAATGACAGGTCGCGGGTTGAAAAAAAGGTCAAAATTTAAAGGGCGTCAGATCTTCCCCAAAACCTGATAAAATGACAATGGGATGGGAATTAATCGAGAAATTGCAGAGATTAGAAAGAGTTATCTTTGTTCCAAAGAAATTTCAGCTTCGGAGGTTACTTCAAAAACCAGAAAAAAACGACAGGTCGCGGGTTGAAAAAATGGTCAAAATTTGAAGGGTGTCAGATCTTTCCTAAAACCTGATAAAATGACGATGGGGTGGGTATTAATCGAGAAATTGCAGAGATTAGAAAGAATTATCTTTGTTCCAAAGAAATTTCAGCTCCGGAGGTGATGCCAAAAACTAGAAAAAAACGACAGGTCGCGGGTTGAAAAAATGGTTCAAATTTAAAGGGCGTCAGATATTTCCTAAAACCTGATAAAATGACAATGGGGTGGGTATTAATCAAGAAATTTTAGAGATTAGAAAGAATTATCTTTGTTCCAAAGAAATTTCAGCTTCGGAGGCTACTTCAAAAACCTGAAAAAAACGACAGGTCGCGGGTTGAAAAAATGGTCAAAATTTAAAGGGCGTCAGATCTTTCTTAAAACCTGATAAAATGACAATGGGGTGGGTATTAATCGAGAAATTTCCGAGATTAGAAAGAATTATCTTTGTTCCAAAGAAATTTCAGCTCCGGAGGTGATGCCAAAAACCAGAAAAAAACGACAGGTCGCGGGTTGAAAAAATAGTCAAAATTTAAAGGGCGTCAGATCTTTCCTAAAACCTGATAAAATGACGATGGGGTGGGTAGTAATCCAGAAATTGCAGAGATTAGAAAGAATTGTCTTTGTTCCAAAGAAATTTCAGCTCCGGAGGTGATGCCAAAAACTAGAAAAAAACGACAGGTCGCGGGTTGAAAAAATGGTTCAAATTTAAAGGGCGTCAGATATTTCCTAAAACCTGATAAAATGACAATGGGGTGGGTATTAATCAAGAAATTTTAGAGATTAGAAAGTTATCTTTGTTCCAAAGAAATTTCTACTCCGGAGGTTACTTCAAAAACCTGAAAAAAACGACAGGTCGCGGGTTGAAAAAATGGTCAAAATTTAAAGGGCGTCAGATCTTTCTTAAAACCTGATAAAATGACAATGGGGTGGGTATTAATCGAGAAATTGCAGAGATTAGAAAGAATTATCTTTGTTCCAAAGAAATTTCAGCTCCGGAGGTGATGCCAAAAACCAGAAAAAAACGACAGGTCGCGGGTTGAAAAAATAGTCAAAATTTAAAGGGCGTCAGATCTTTCCTAAAACCTGATAAAATGACGATGGGGTGGGTAGTAATCCAGAAATTGCAGAGATTAGAAAGAATTGTCTTTGTTCCAAAAAAATTTCAACTTCGGAGGTTACTTCAAAAACCAGAAAAAAACGACAGGTCGCGGGTTGAAAAAATGGTCAAAATTTGAAGGGTGTCAGATCTTTCCTAAAACCTGATAAAATGACGATGGGGTGGGTATTAATCGAGAAATTGCAGAGATTAGAAAGAATTATCTTTGTTCCAAAGAAATTTCAGCTTCGGAGGTTACTTCAAAAACCAGAAAAAAACGACAGGTCGCGGGTTGAAAAAATGGTCAAAATTTAAAGGGCGTCAGATATTCCCCAAAACCTGATAAAATGACAATGGGGTGGGTATTAATCGAGAAATTTCACAGATTAGAAAGAATTATCTTTGTTCCAAAGAAATTTCAGCTCCGGAGGTGATGCCAAAAACCAGAAAAAAACGACAGGTCGCGGGATGAAAAAATAGTCAAAATTTGAAGGGTGTCAGATCTTTCCTAAAACCTGATAAAATGACAATGGGGTGGGTATTAATCGAGAAATTGCAGAGATTAGAAAGAATTATCTTTGTTCCAAAGAAATTTCAGCTCCGGAGGTGATGCCAAAAACCAGAAAAAAACGACAGGTCACGGGTTGAAAAAATAGTCAAAATTTAAAGGGCGTCAGATCTTTCCTAAAACCTGATAAAATGACGATGGGGTGGGTAGTAATCCAGAAATTGCAGAGATTAGAAAGAATTATCTTTGTTCCAAAAAAATTTCAGCTTCGGAGGTTACTTCAAAAACCAGAAAAAAACGATTGGTCGCGGGATGAAAAAATGGTCAAAATTCGAAGGGTGTCAGATCTTTCGTAAAACCTGATAAAATTACGATGGGGTGGGTATTAATCGAGAAATTGCAGAGATTAGAAAGAATTATCTTTGTTCCAAAGAAATTTCAGCTTCGGAGGTTACTTCAAAAACCAGAAAAAAACGACAGGTCGCGGATTGAAAAAATGGTCAAAATTTAAAGGGCGTCAGATATTCCCCAAAACCTGATAAAATGACAATGGTGTGGGTATTAATCGAGAAATTTCAGAGATTAGAAAGAATTATCTTTGTTCCAAAGAAATTTCAGCTCCGGAGGTGATGCCAAAAACCAGAAAAAAACGACAGGTCGCGGGTTGAAGAAATAGTCAAAATTTGAAGGGTGTCAGATCTTTCCTAAAACCTGATAAAATGACGATGGGGTGGGTAGTAATCGAGAAATTGCAGAGATTAGAAAGAATTATCTTTGTTCCAAAAAAATTTCAGCTTCGGAGGTTACTTCAAAAACCAGAAAAAAACGACAGGTCGCGGGTTGAAAAAATGGTCAAAATTTGAAGGGTGTCAGATCTTTCCTAAAACCTGATAAAATGACGATGGGGTGGGTATTAATCGAGAAATTGCAGAGATTAGAAAGAATTATCTTTGTTCCAAAGAAATTTCAGCTCCGGAGGTTACCTCAAAAACCAGAAAAAAACGACAGGTCGCGGGTTTAAAAAAATGGTCAAAATTTGAAGGGTGTCAGATCTTTCCTAAAACCTGATAAAATGACGATGGGGTGGGTATTAATCGAGAAATTGCAGAGATTAGAAAGAATTATCTTTGTTCCAAAGAAATTTCAGCTTCGGAGGCTACTTCAAAAACCAGAAAAAAACGACAGGTCGCGGGTTGAAAAAAAGGTCAAAATTTAAAGGGCGTCAGATCTTCCCCAAAACCTGATAAAATGACAATGGGATGGGAATTAATTGAGAAATTGCAGAGATTAGAAAGAGTTATCTTTGTTCCAAAGAAATTTCAGCTCCGGAGGTGATGCCAAAAACTAGAAAAAAACGACAGGTCGCGGGTTGAAAAAATGGTCAAAATTTAAAGGGCGTCAGATATTCCCCAAAACCTGATAAAATGACAATGGGGTGGGTATTAATCGAGAAATTTCCGAGAGTAGAAAGAATTATCTTTGTTCCAAAGAAATTTCAGCTCCGGAGGTGATGCCAAAAACCAGAAAAGAACGACAGGTCGCGGGTTGAAGAAATAGTCAAAATTTGAAGGGCGTCAGATCTTTCCTAAAACCTGATAAAATGACGATGGGGTGGGTAGTAATTGAGAAATTGCAGAGATTAGAAAGAATTATCTTTGTTCCAAAAAAATTTCAGCTTCGGAGGTTACTTCAAAAACCAGAAAAAAACGACAGGTCGCGGGTTAAAAAAATGGTCAAAATTTGAAGGGTGTCAGATCTTTCCTAAAACCTGATAAAATGACGATGGGGTGGGTATTAATCGAGAAATTGCAGAGATTAGAAAGAATTATCTTTGTTCCAAAGAAATTTCAGCTTCGGAGGTTACTTCAAAAACCAGAAAAAAACGACAGGTCGCGGGTTGAAAAAATGGTCAAAATTTAAAGGGCGTCAGATATTCCCCAAAACCTGATAAAATGACAATGGGGTGGGTATTAATCGAGAAATTGCAGAGATTAGAAAGAATTATCTTTGTTCCAAAGAAATTTCAGCTCCGGAGGTGATGCCAAAAACCAGAAAAAAACGACAGGTCGCGGGATGAAAAAATAGTCAAAATTTGAAGGGTGTCAGATCTTTCCTAAAACCTGATAAAATGACAATGGGGTGGGTATTAATCGAGAAATTGCAGAGATTAGAAAGAATTATCTTTGTTCCAAAGAAATTTCAGCTTCGGAGGCTACTTCAAAAACCAGAAAAAAATGACAGGTCGCGGGTTGAAAAAAAGGTCAAAATTTGAAGGGCGTCAGATCTTCCCCAAAACCTGATAAAATGACAATGGGATGGGAATTAATCGAGAAATTGCAGAGATTAGAAAGAGTTATCTTTGTTCCAAAGAAATTTCAGCTTCGGAGGTTACTTCAAAAACCAGAAAAAAACGACAGGTCGCGGGTTGAAAAAATGGTCAAAATTTGAAGGGTGTCAGATCTTTCCTAAAACCTGATAAAATGACGATGGGGTGGGTATTAACCGAGAAATTGCAGAGATTAGAAAGAATTATCTTTGTTCCAAAGAAATTTCAGCTCCGGAGGTGATGCCAAAAACTAGAAAAAAATGACAGGTCGCGGGTTGAAAAAATGGTTCAAATTTAAAGGGCGTCAGATATTTCCTAAAACCTGATAAAATGACAATGGGGTGGGTATTAATCAAGAAATTTTAGAGATTAGAAAGTTATCTTTGTTCCAAAGAAATTTCTACTCCGGAGGTTACTTCAAAAACCTGAAAAAAACGACAGGTCGCGGGTTGAAAAAATGGTCAAAATTTAAAGGGCGTCAGATCTTTCTTAAAACCTGATAAAATGACAATGGGGTGGGTATTAATCGAGAAATTTCCGAGATTAGAAAGAATTATCTTTGTTCCAAAGAAATTTCAGCTCCGGAGGTGATGCCAAAAACCAGAAAAAAACGACAGGTCGCGGGTTGAAAAAATAGTCAAAATTTAAAGGGCGTCAGATCTTTCCTAAAACCTGATAAAATGACGATGGGGTGGGTAGTAATCCAGAAATTGCAGAGATTAGAAAGAATTGTCTTTGTTCCAAAAAAATTTCAACTTCGGAGGTTACTTCAAAAACCAGAAAAAAACGACAGGTCGCGGGTTGAAAAAATGGTCAAAATTTGAAGGGTGTCAGATCTTTCCTAAAACCTGATAAAATGACGATGGGGTGGGTATTAATCGAGAAATTGCAGAGATTAGAAAGAATTATCTTTGTTCCAAAGAAATTTCAGCTTCGGAGGTTACTTCAAAAACCAGAAAAAAACGACAGGTCGCGGGTTGAAAAAATGGTCAAAATTTAAAGGGCGTCAGATATTCCCCAAAACCTGATAAAATGACAATGGGGTGGGTATTAATCGAGAAATTTCAGAGATTAGAAAGAATTATCTTTGTTCCAAAGAAATTTCAGCTCCGGAGGTGATGCCAAAAACCAGAAAAAAACGACAGGTCGCGGGATGAAAAAATAGTCAAAATTTGAAGGGTGTCAGATCTTTCCTAAAACCTGATAAAATGACAATGGGGTGGGTATTAATCGAGAAATTGCAGAGATTAGAAAGAATTATCTTTGTTCCAAAGAAATTTCAGCTTCGGAGGCTACTTCAAAAACCAGAAAAAAATGACAGGTCGCGGGTTGAAAAAATAGTCAAAATTTAAAGGGCGTCAGATCTTTCCTAAAACCTGATAAAATGACGATGGGGTGGGTAGTAATCCAGAAATTGCAGAGATTAGAAAGAATTATCTTTGTTTCAAAGAAATTTCAGCTCCGGAGGTGATGCCAAAAACTAGAAAAAAACGACAGGTCGCGGGTTGAAATAATGGTTCAAATTTAAAGGGCGTCAGATATTTCCTAAAACCTGATAAAATGACAATGGGGTGGGTATTAATCAAGAAATTTTAGAGATTAGAAAGAATTATCTTTGTTCCAAAGAAATTTCAGCTTCGGAGGCTACTTCAAAAACCTGAAAAAAACGACAGGTCGCGGGTTGAAAAAATGGTCAAAATTTAAAGGGCGTCAGATCTTTCCTAAAACCTGATAAAATGACAATGGGGTGGCTATTAATCGAGAAATTGCAGAGATTGGAAAGAATTATCTTTGTTCCAAAGAAATTTCAGCTCCGGAGGTGATGCCAAAAACCAGAAAAAAACGACAGGTCGCGGGATGAAAAAATAGTCAAAATTTGAAGGGTGTCAGATCTTTCCTAAAACCTGATAAAATGACAATGGGGTGGGTATTAATCGAGAAATTGCAGAGATTAGAAAGAATTATCTTTGTTCCAAAGAAATTTCAGCTTCGGAGGCTACTTCAAAAACCAGAAAAAAATGACAGGTCGCGGGTTGAAAAAATGGTCAAAATTTGAAGGGCGTCAGATATTCCCCAAAACCTGATAAAATGACAATGGGATGGGAATTAATCGAGAAATTGCAGAGATTAGAAAGAGTTATCTTTGTTCCAAAGAAATTTCAGCTTCGGAGGTTACTTCAAAAACCAGAAAAAAACGACAGGTCGCGGGTTGAAAAAATGGTCAAAATTTGAAGGGTGTCAGATCTTTCCTAAAACCTGATAAAATGACGATGGGGTGGGTATTAACCGAGAAATTGCAGAGATTAGAAAGAATTATCTTTGTTCCAAAGAAATTTCAGCTCCGGAGGTGATGCCAAAAACTAGAAAAAAATGACAGGTCGCGGGTTGAAAAAATGGTTCAAATTTAAAGGGCGTCAGATATTTCCTAAAACCTGATAAAATGACAATGGGGTGGGTATTAATCAAGAAATTTTAGAGATTAGAAAGTTATCTTTGTTCCAAAGAAATTTCTACTCCGGAGGTTACTTCAAAAACCTGAAAAAAACGACAGGTCGCGGGTTGAAAAAATGGTCAAAATTTAAAGGGCGTCAGATCTTTCTTAAAACCTGATAAAATGACAATGGGGTGGGTATTAATCGAGAAATTTCCGAGATTAGAAAGAATTATCTTTGTTCCAAAGAAATTTCAGCTCCGGAGGTGATGCCAAAAACCAGAAAAAAACGACAGGTCGCGGGTTGAAAAAATAGTCAAAATTTAAAGGGCGTCAGATCTTTCCTAAAACCTGATAAAATGACGATGGGGTGGGTAGTAATCCAGAAATTGCAGAGATTAGAAAGAATTGTCTTTGTTCCAAAAAAATTTCAACTTCGGAGGTTACTTCAAAAACCAGAAAAAAACGACAGGTCGCGGGTTGAAAAAATGGTCAAAATTTGAAGGGTGTCAGATCTTTCCTAAAACCTGATAAAATGACGATGGGGTGGGTATTAATCGAGAAATTGCAGAGATTAGAAAGAATTATCTTTGTTCCAAAGAAATTTCAGCTTCGGAGGTTACTTCAAAAACCAGAAAAAAACGACAGGTCGCGGGTTGAAAAAATGGTCAAAATTTAAAGGGCGTCAGATATTCCCCAAAACCTGATAAAATGACAATGGGGTGGGTATTAATCGAGAAATTTCAGAGATTAGAAAGAATTATCTTTGTTCCAAAGAAATTTCAGCTCCGGAGGTGATGCCAAAAACCAGAAAAAAACGACAGGTCGCGGGATGAAAAAATAGTCAAAATTTGAAGGGTGTCAGATCTTTCCTAAAACCTGATAAAATGACAATGGGGTGGGTATTAATCGAGAAATTGAAGAGATTAGAAAGAATTATCTTTGTTCCAAAGAAATTTCAGCTTCGGAGGCTACTTCAAAAACCAGAAAAAAACGACAGGTCGCGGGTTGAAAAAATAGTCAAAATTTAAAGGGCGTCAGATCTTTCCTAAAACCTGATAAAATGACGATGGGGTGGGTAGTAATCCAGAAATTGCAGAGATTAGAAAGAATTATCTTTGTTCCAAAGAAATTTCAGCTCCGGAGGTGATGCCAAAAACTAGAAAAAAACGACAGGTCGCGGGTTGAAATAATGGTTCAAATTTAAAGGGCGTCAGATATTTCCTAAAACCTGATAAAATGACAATGGGGTGGGTATTAATCAAGAAATTTTAGAGATTAGAAAGAATTATCTTTGTTCCAAAGAAATTTCAGCTTCGGAGGCTACTTCAAAAACCTGAAAAAAACGACAGGTCGCGGGTTGAAAAAATGGTCAAAATTTAAAGGGCGTCAGATCTTTCTTAAAACCTGATAAAATGACAATGGGGTGGGTATTAATCGAGAAATTTCCGAGATTAGAAAGAATTATCTTTGTTCCAAAGAAATTTCAGCTCCGGAGGTGATGCCAAAACCCAGAAAAAAACGACAGGTCGCGGGTTGAAAAAATAGTCAAAATTTAAAGGGCGTCAGATCTTTCCTAAAACCTGATAAAATGACGATGGGGTGGGTAGTAATCCAGAAATTGCAGAGATTAGAAAGAATTGTCTTTGTTCCAAAGAAATTTCAGCTCCGGAGGTGATGCCAAAAACTAGAAAAAAACGACAGGTCGCGGGTTGAAAAAATGGTTCAAATTTAAAGGGCGTCAGATATTTCCTAAAACCTGATAAAATGACAATGGGGTGGGTATTAATCAAGAAATTTTAGAGATTAGAAAGTTATCTTTGTTCCAAAGAAATTTCTACTCCGGAGGTTACTTCAAAAACCTGAAAAAAACGACAGGTCGCGGGTTGAAAAAATGGTCAAAATTTAAAGGGCGTCAGATCTTTCTTAAAACCTGATAAAATGACAATGGGGTGGGTATTAATCGAGAAATTTCCGAGATTAGAAAGAATTATCTTTGTTCCAAAGAAATTTCAGCTCCGGAGGTGATGCCAAAAACCAGAAAAAAACGACAGGTCGCGGGTTGAAAAAATAGTCAAAATTTAAAGGGCGTCAGATCTTTCCTAAAACCTGATAAAATGACGATGGGGTGGGTAGTAATCCAGAAATTGCAGAGATTAGAAAGAATTGTCTTTGTTCCAAAAAAATTTCAACTTCGGAGGTTACTTCAAAAACCAGAAAAAAACGACAGGTCGCGGGTTGAAAAAATGGTCAAAATTTGAAGGGTGTCAGATCTTTCCTAAAACCTGATAAAATGACGATGGGGTGGGTATTAACCGAGAAATTGCAGAGATTAGAAAGAATTATCTTTGTTCCAAAGAAATTTCAGCTCCGGAGGTGATGCCAAAAACTAGAAAAAAATGACAGGTCGCGGGTTGAAAAAATGGTTCAAATTTAAAGGGCGTCAGATATTTCCTAAAACCTGATAAAATGACAATGGGGTGGGTATTAATCAAGAAATTTTAGAGATTAGAAAGTTTTCTTTGTTCCAAAGAAATTTCTACTCCGGAGGTTACTTCAAAAACCTGAAAAAAACGACAGGTCGCGGGTTGAAAAAATGGTCAAAATTTAAAGGGCGTCAGATCTTTCTTAAAACCTGATAAAATGACAATGGGGTGGGTATTAATCGAGAAATTTCCGAGATTAGAAAGAATTATCTTTGTTCCAAAGAAATTTCAGCTCCGGAGGTGATGCCAAAAACCAGAAAAAAACGACAGGTCGCGGGTTGAAAAAATAGTCAAAATTTAAAGGGCGTCAGATCTTTCCTAAAACCTGATAAAATGACGATGGGGTGGGTAGTAATCCAGAAATTGCAGAGATTAGAAAGAATTGTCTTTGTTCCAAAAAAATTTCAACTTCGGAGGTTACTTCAAAAACCAGAAAAAAACGACAGGTCGCGGGTTGAAAAAATGGTCAAAATTTGAAGGGTGTCAGATCTTTCCTAAAACCTGATAAAATGACGATGGGGTGGGTATTAATCGAGAAATTGCAGAGATTAGAAAGAATTATCTTTGTTCCAAAGAAATTTCAGCTTCGGAGGTTACTTCAAAAACCAGAAAAAAACGACAGGTCGCGGGTTGAAAAAATGGTCAAAATTTAAAGGGCGTCAGATATTCCCCAAAACCTGATAAAATGACAATGGGGTGGGTATTAATCGAGAAATTTCAGAGATTAGAAAGAATTATCTTTGTTCCAAAGAAATTTCAGCTCCGGAGGTGATGCCAAAAACCAGAAAAAAACGACAGGTCGCGGGATGAAAAAATAGTCAAAATTTGAAGGGTGTCAGATCTTTCCTAAAACCTGATAAAATGACAATGGGGTGGGTATTAATCGAGAAATTGAAGAGATTAGAAAGAATTATCTTTGTTCCAAAGAAATTTCAGCTTCGGAGGCTACTTCAAAAACCAGAAAAAAATGACAGGTCGCGGGTTGAAAAAATAGTCAAAATTTAAAGGGCGTCAGATCTTTCCTAAAACCTGATAAAATGACGATGGGGTGGGTAGTAATCCAGAAATTGCAGAGATTAGAAAGAATTATCTTTGTTCCAAAGAAATTTCAGCTCCGGAGGTGATGCCAAAAACTAGAAAAAAACGACAGGTCGCGGGTTGAAATAATGGTTCAAATTTAAAGGGCGTCAGATATTTCCTAAAACCTGATAAAATGACAATGGGGTGGGTATTAATCAAGAAATTTTAGAGATTAGAAAGAATTATCTTTGTTCCAAAGAAATTTCAGCTTCGGAGGCTACTTCAAAAACCTGAAAAAAACGACAGGTCGCGGGTTGAAAAAATGGTCAAAATTTAAAGGGCGTCAGATCTTTCTTAAAACCTGATAAAATGACAATGGGGTGGGTATTAATCGAGAAATTTCCGAGATTAGAAAGAATTATCTTTGTTCCAAAGAAATTTCAGCTCCGGAGGTGATGCCAAAACCCAGAAAAAAACGACAGGTCGCGGGTTGAAAAAATAGTCAAAATTTAAAGGGCGTCAGATCTTTCCTAAAACCTGATAAAATGACGATGGGGTGGGTAGTAATCCAGAAATTGCAGAGATTAGAAAGAATTGTCTTTGTTCCAAAGAAATTTCAGCTCCGGAGGTGATGCCAAAAACTAGAAAAAAACGACAGGTCGCGGGTTGAAAAAATGGTTCAAATTTAAAGGGCGTCAGATATTTCCTAAAACCTGATAAAATGACAATGGGGTGGGTATTAATCAAGAAATTTTAGAGATTAGAAAGTTATCTTTGTTCCAAAGAAATTTCTACTCCGGAGGTTACTTCAAAAACCTGAAAAAAACGACAGGTCGCGGGTTGAAAAAATGGTCAAAATTTAAAGGGCGTCAGATCTTTCTTAAAACCTGATAAAATGACAATGGGGTGGGTATTAATCGAGAAATTTCCGAGATTAGAAAGAATTATCTTTGTTCCAAAGAAATTTCAGCTCCGGAGGTGATGCCAAAAACCAGAAAAAAACGACAGGTCGCGGGTTGAAAAAATAGTCAAAATTTAAAGGGCGTCAGATCTTTCCTAAAACCTGATAAAATGACGATGGGGTGGGTAGTAATCCAGAAATTGCAGAGATTAGAAAGAATTGTCTTTGTTCCAAAAAAATTTCAACTTCGGAGGTTACTTCAAAAACCAGAAAAAAACGACAGGTCGCGGGTTGAAAAAATGGTCAAAATTTGAAGGGTGTCAGATCTTTCCTAAAACCTGATAAAATGACGATGGGGTGGGTATTAACCGAGAAATTGCAGAGATTAGAAAGAATTATCTTTGTTCCAAAGAAATTTCAGCTCCGGAGGTGATGCCAAAAACTAGAAAAAAATGACAGGTCGCGGGTTGAAAAAATGGTTCAAATTTAAAGGGCGTCAGATATTTCCTAAAACCTGATAAAATGACAATGGGGTGGGTATTAATCAAGAAATTTTAGAGATTAGAAAGTTTTCTTTGTTCCAAAGAAATTTCTACTCCGGAGGTTACTTCAAAAACCTGAAAAAAACGACAGGTCGCGGGTTGAAAAAATGGTCAAAATTTAAAGGGCGTCAGATCTTTCTTAAAACCTGATAAAATGACAATGGGGTGGGTATTAATCGAGAAATTTCCGAGATTAGAAAGAATTATCTTTGTTCCAAAGAAATTTCAGCTCCGGAGGTGATGCCAAAAACCAGAAAAAAACGACAGGTCGCGGGTTGAAAAAATAGTCAAAATTTAAAGGGCGTCAGATCTTTCCTAAAACCTGATAAAATGACGATGGGGTGGGTAGTAATCCAGAAATTGCAGAGATTAGAAAGAATTGTCTTTGTTCCAAAAAAATTTCAACTTCGGAGGTTACTTCAAAAACCAGAAAAAAACGACAGGTCGCGGGTTGAAAAAATGGTCAAAATTTGAAGGGTGTCAGATCTTTCCTAAAACCTGATAAAATGACGATGGGGTGGGTATTAATCGAGAAATTGCAGAGATTAGAAAGAATTATCTTTGTTCCAAAGAAATTTCAGCTTCGGAGGTTACTTCAAAAACCAGAAAAAAACGACAGGTCGCGGGTTGAAAAAATGGTCAAAATTTAAAGGGCGTCAGATATTCCCCAAAACCTGATAAAATGACAATGGGGTGGGTATTAATCGAGAAATTTCAGAGATTAGAAAGAATTATCTTTGTTCCAAAGAAATTTCAGCTCCGGAGGTGATGCCAAAAACCAGAAAAAAACGACAGGTCGCGGGATGAAAAAATAGTCAAAATTTGAAGGGTGTCAGATCTTTCCTAAAACCTGATAAAATGACAATGGGGTGGGTATTAATCGAGAAATTGAAGAGATTAGAAAGAATTATCTTTGTTCCAAAGAAATTTCAGCTTCGGAGGCTACTTCAAAAACCAGAAAAAAATGACAGGTCGCGGGTTGAAAAAATAGTCAAAATTTAAAGGGCGTCAGATCTTTCCTAAAACCTGATAAAATGACGATGGGGTGGGTAGTAATCCAGAAATTGCAGAGATTAGAAAGAATTGTCTTTGTTCCAAAGAAATTTCAGCTCCGGAGGTGATGCCAAAAACTAGGAAAAAACGACAGGTCGCGGGTTGAAAAAATGGTTCAAATTTAAAGGGCGTCAGATATTTCCTAAAACCTGATAAAATGACAATGGGGTGGGTATTAATCAAGAAATTTTAGAGATTAGAAAGTTATCTTTGTTCCAAAGAAATTTCTACTCCGGAGGTTACTTCAAAAACCTGAAAAAAACGACAGGTCGCGGGTTGAAAAAATGGTCAAAATTTAAAGGGCGTCAGATCTTTCTTAAAACCTGATAAAATGACAATGGGGTGGGTATTAATCGAGAAATTTCCGAGATTAGAAAGAATTATCTTTGTTCCAAAGAAATTTCAGCTCCGGAGGTGATGCCAAAAACCAGAAAAAAACGACAGGTCGCGGGTTGAAAAAATAGTCAAAATTTAAAGGGCGTCAGATCTTTCCTAAAACCTGATAAAATGACGATGGGGTGGGTAGTAATCCAGAAATTGCAGAGATTAGAAAGAATTGTCTTTGTTCCAAAAAAATTTCAACTTCGGAGGTTACTTCAAAAACCAGAAAAAAACGACAGGTCGCGGGTTGAAAAAATGGTCAAAATTTGAAGGGTGTCAGATCTTTCCTAAAACCTGATAAAATGACGATGGGGTGGGTATTAATCGAGAAATTGCAGAGATTAGAAAGAATTATCTTTGTTCCAAAGAAATTTCAGCTTCGGAGGTTACTTCAAAAACCAGAAAAAAACGACAGGTCGCGGGTTGAAAAAATGGTCAAAATTTAAAGGGCGTCAGATATTCCCCAAAACCTGATAAAATGACAATGGGGTGGGTATTAATCGAGAAATTTCACAGATTAGAAAGAATTATCTTTGTTCCAAAGAAATTTCAGCTCCGGAGGTGATGCCAAACACCAGAAAAAAACGACAGGTCGCGGGATGAAAAAATAGTCAAAATTTGAAGGGTGTCAGATCTTTCCTAAAACCTGATAAAATGACAATGGGGTGGGTATTAATCGAGAAATTGCAGAGATTAGAAAGAATTATCTTTGTTCCAAAGAAATTTCAGCTTCGGAGGCTACTTCAAAAACCAGAAAAAAATGACAGGTCGCGGGTTGAAAAAAAGGTCAAAATTTAAAGGGCGTCAGATCTTCCCCAAAACCTGATAAAATGACAATGGGATGGGAATTAATCGAGAAATTGCAGAGATTAGAAAGAGTTATCTTTGTTCCAAAGAAATTTCAGCTTCGGAGGTTACTTCAAAAACCAGAAAAAAACGACAGGTCGCGGGTTGAAAAAATGGTCAAAATTTGAAGGGTGTCAGATCTTTCCTAAAACCTGATAAAATGACGATGGGGTGGGTATTAATCGAGAAATTTCCGAGATTAGAAAGAATTATCTTTGTTCCAAAGAAATTTCAGCTCCGGAGGTGATGCCAAAAACCAGAAAAAAACGACAGGTCGCGGGTTGAAAAAATAGTCAAAATTTAAAGGGCGTCAGATCTTTCCTAAAACCTGATAAAATGACGATGGGGTGGGTAGTAATCCAGAAATTGCAGAGATTAGAAAGAATTGTCTTTGTTCCAAAGAAATTTCAGCTCCGGAGGTGATGCCAAAAACTAGAAAAAAACGACAGGTCGCGGATTGAAAAAATGGTTCAAATTTAAAGGGCGTCAGATATTTCCTAAAACCTGATAAAATGACAATGGGGTGGGTATTAATCAAGAAATTTTAGAGATTAGAAAGTTATCTTTGTTCCAAAGAAATTTCTACTCCGGAGGTTACTTCAAAAACCTGAAAAAAACGACAGGTCGCGGGTTGAAAAAATGGTCAAAATTTAAAGGGCGTCAGATCTTTCTTAAAACCTGATAAAATGACAATGGGGTGGGTATTAAACGAGAAATTTCCGAGATTAGAAAGAATTATCTTTGTTCCAAAGAAATTTCAGCTCCGGAGGTGATGCCAAAAACCAGAAAAAAACGACAGGTCGCGGGTTGAAAAAATAGTCAAAATTTAAAGGGCGTCAGATCTTTCCTAAAACCTGATAAAATGACGATGGGGTGGGTAGTAATCCAGAAATTGCAGAGATTAGAAAGAATTGTCTTTGTTCCAAAAAAATTTCAACTTCGGAGGTTACTTCAAAAACCAGAAAAAAACGACAGGTCGCGGGTTGAAAAAATGGTCAAAATTTGAAGGGTGTCAGATCTTTCCTAAAACCTGATAAAATGACGATGGGGTGGGCATTAATCGAGAAATTGCAGAGATTAGAAAGAATTATCTTTGTTCCAAAGAAATTTCAGCTTCGGAGGTTACTTCAAAAACCAGAAAAAAACGACAGGTCGCGGGTTGAAAAAATGGTCAAAATTTAAAGGGCGTCAGATATTCCCCAAAACCTGATAAAATGACAATGGGGTGGGTATTAATCGAGAAATTTCAGAGATTAGAAAGAATTATCTTTGTTCCAAAGAAATTTCAGCTCCGGAGGTGATGCCAAAAACCAGAAAAAAATGACAGGATGCGGGTTGAAAAAAAGGTCAAAATTTAAAGGGCGTCAGATCTTCCCCAAAACCTGATAAAATGACAATGGGATGGGAATTAATCGAGAAATTGCAGAGATTAGAAAGAGTTATCTTTGTTCCCAAGAAATTTCAGCTTCGGAGGTTACTTCAAAAACCAGAAAAAAACGACAGGTCGCGGGTTGAAAAAATGGTCAAAATTTGAAGGGTGTCAGATCTTTCCTAAAACCTGATAAAATGACGATGGGGTGGGTATTAATCGAGAAATTGCAGAGATTAGAAAGAATTATCTTTGTTCCAAAGAAATTTCAGCTCCGGAGGTGATGCCAAAAACTAGAAAAAAACGACAGGTCGCGGGTTGAAAAAATGGTTCAAATTTAAAGGGCGTCAGATATTTCCTAAAACCTGATAAAATGACGATGGGGTGGGTATTAATCGAGAAATTGCAGAGATTAGAAAGAATTATCTTTGTTCCAAAGAAATTTCAGCTTCGGAGGCTACTTCAAAAACCAGAAAAAAACGACAGGTCGCGGGTTGAAAAAATGGTCAAAATTTAAAGGGCGTCAGATCTTTCTTAAAACCTGATAAAATGACAATGGGGTGGGTATTAATCGAGAAATTTCCGAGATTAGAAAGAATTATCTTTGTTCCAAAGAAATTTCAGCTCCGGAGGTGATGCCAAAAACCAGAAAAAAACGACAGGTTGCGGGTTGAAAAAATGGTCAAAATTTGAGGGCGTCAGATCTTCCCCAAAACCTGATAAAATGACAATGGGATGGGAATTAATTAAGAAATTGCAGAGATTAGAAAGAGTTATCTTTGTTCCAAAGAAATTTCAGCTCCGGAGGTGATGCCAAAAACCAGAAAAAAACGACAGGTTGAGGGTTGAAAAAATGGTCAAAATTTAAAGGGCGTCAGATATTCCCCAAAACCTGATAAAATGACAATGGGGTGGGTATTATTCGAGAAATTTCAGAGATTAGAAAGAATTATCTTTGTTCCAAAGAAATTTCAGCTCCGGAGGTGATGCCAAAAACCAGAAAAAAACGACAGGTTGCGGGTTGAAAAAATGGTCAAAATTTGAAGGGTGTCAGATCTTTCCTAAAACCTGATAAAATGACAATGGGGTGGGTATTAATCGAGAAATTGCAGAGATTAGAAAGAATTATCTTTGTTCCAAAGAAATTTCAGCTTCGGAGGCTACTTCAAAAACCAGAAAAAAATGACAGGTCGCAGGTTGAAAAAAAGGTCAAAATTTAAAGGGCGTCAGATCTTCCCCAAAACCTGATAAAATGACAATGGGATGGGAATTAATCGAGAAATTGCAGAGATTAGAAAGAGTTATCTTTGTTCCAAAGAAATTTCAGCTTCGGAGGTTACTTCAAAAACCAGAAAAAGACGACAGGTCGCGGGTTGAAAAAAAGGTCAAAATTTAAAGGGCGTCAGATCTTCCCCAAAACCTGATAAAATGACAATGGGATGGGAATTAATCGAGAAATTGCAGAGATTAGAAAGAATTATCTTTGTTCCAAAGAAATTTCAGCTCCGGAGGTGATGCCAAAAACTAGAAAAAAACGACAGGTTGCGGGTTGAAAAAATGGTTCAAATTTAAAGGGCGTCAGATATTTCCTAAAACCTGATAAAATGACAATGGGGTGGGTATTAATCAAGAAATTTTAGAGATTAGAAAGTTATCTTTGTTCCAAAGAAATTTCTACTCCGGAGGTTACTTCAAAAACCTGAAAAAAACGACAGGTCGCGGGTTGAAAAAATGGTCAAAATTTAAAGGGCGTCAGATCTTTCCTAAAACCTGATAAAATGACAATGGGGTGGGTATTAATCGAGAAATTTCCGAGATTAGAAAGAATTATCTTTGTTCCAAAGAAATTTCAGCTCCGGAGGTGATGCCAAAAACCAGAAAAAAACGACAGGTCGCGGGTTGAAAAAATAGTCAAAATTTAAAGGGCGTCAGATCTTTCCTAAAACCTGATAAAATGACGATGGGGTGGGTAGTAATCCAGAAATTGCAGAGATTAGAAAGAATTGTCTTTGTTCCAAAAAAATTTCAGCTTCGGAGGTTACTTCAAAAACCAGAAAAAAACGACAGGTCGCGGGTTGAAAAAATGGTCAAAATTTGAAGGGTGTCAGATCTTTCCTAAAACCTGATAAAATTACGATGGGGTGGGTATTAATCGAGAAATTGCAGAGATTAGAAAGAATTATCTTTGTTCCAAAGAAATTTCAGCTTCGGAGGTTACTTCAAAAACCAGAAAAAAACGACAGGTCGCGGGTTGAAAAAATGGTCAAAATTTAAAGGGCGTCAGATATTCCCCAAAACCTGATAAAATGACAATGGGGTGGGTATTAATCGAGAAATTTCAGAGATTAGAAAGAATTATCTTTGTTCCAAAGAAATTTCAGCTCCGGAGGTGATGCCAAAAACCAGAAAAAAACGACAGGTCGCGGGTTGAAGAAATAGTCAAAATTTGAAGGGTGTCAGATCTTTCCTAAAACCTGATAAAATGACGATGGGGTGGGTAGTAATCGAGAAATTGCAGAGATTAGAAAGAATTATCTTTGTTCCAAAAAAATTTCAGCTTCGGAGGTTACTTCAAAAACCAGAAAAAAACGACAGGTCGCGGGTTGAAAAAATGGTCAAAATTTGAAGGGTGTCAGATCTTTCCTAAAACCTGATAAAATGACGATGGGGTGGGTATTAATCGAGAAATTGCAGAGATTAGAAAGAATTATCTTTGTTCCAAAGAAATTTCAGCTTCGGAGGCTACTTCAAAAACCAGAAAAAAACGACAGGTCGCGGGTTGAAAAAAATGTCAAAATTTAAAGGGCGTCAGATCTTCCCCAAAACCTGATAAAATGACAATGGGATGGGAATTAATTAAGAAATTGCAGAGATTAGAAAGAGTTATCTTTGTTCCAAAGAAATTTCAGCTCCGGAGATGATGCCAAAAACCTGAAAAAAACGACAGGTTGCGGGTTGAAAAAATGGTCAAAATTTAAAGGGCGTCAGATATTCCCCAAAACCTGATAAAATGACAATGGGGTGGGTATTAATCGAGAAATTTCAGAGATTAGAAAGAATTATCTTTGTTCCAAAGAAATTTCAGCTCCGGAGGTGATGCCAAAAACCAGAAAAAAACGAAAGGTCGCGGGTTGAAGAAATAGTCAAAATTTGAAGGGCGTCAGATCTTTCCTAAAACCTGATAAAATGACGATGGGGTGGGTATTAATCCAGAAATTGCAGAGATTAGAAAGAATTATCTTTGTTCCAAAAAAATTTCAGCTTCGGAGATTACTTCAAAAACCAGAAAAAAACGACAGGTCGCGGGTTGAAAAAATGGTCAAAATTTGAAGGGTGTCAGATCTTTCCTAAAACCTGATAAAATGACGATGGGGTGGGTATTAATCCAGAAATTGTAGAGATTAGAAAGAATTATCTTTGTTCCAAAGAAATTTCAGCTCCGGAGGTGATGCCAAAAACCAGGAAAAAACGACAGGTCGCTGGTTGAAAAAATGGTTCAAATTTAAAGGGCGTCAGATATTTCCTAAAACCTGATAAAATGACAATGGGGTGGGTATTAATCAAGAAATTGTAGAGATTAGAAAGAATTATCTTTGTTCCAAAGAAATTTCAGCTCCGGAGGTGATGCCAAAAACCAGGAAAAAACGACAGGTCGCGGGTTGAAAAAATAGTCAAAATTTGAAGGGTGTCAGATCTTTCCTAAAACCTGATAAAATGACGATGGGGTGGGTAGTAATCGAGAAATTGCAGAGATTAGAAAGAATTATCTTTGTTCCAAAAAAATTTCAGCTTCGGAGGTTACTTCAAAAACCAGAAAAAAACGACAGGTCGCGGGTTGAAAAAATGGTCAAAATTTGAAGGGTGTCAGATCTTTCCTAAAACCTGATAAAATGACGATGGGGTGGGTATTAATCGAGAAATTGCAGAGATTAGAAAGAATTATCTTTGTTCCAAAGAAATTTCAGCTCCGGAGGTTACCTCAAAAACCAGAAAAAAACGACAGGTCGCGGGTTTAAAAAAATGGTCAAAATTTGAAGGGTGTCAGATCTTTCCTAAAACCTGATAAAATGACGATGGGGTGGGTATTAATCGAGAAATTGCAGAGATTAGAAAGAATTATCTTTGTTCCAAAGAAATTTCAGCTTCGGAGGCTACTTCAAAAACCAGAAAAAAACGACAGGTCGCGGGATGAAAAAAATGTCAAAATTTAAAGGGCGTCAGATCTTCCCCAAAACCTGATAAAATGACAATGGGATGGGAATTAATTAAGAAATTGCAGAGATTAGAAAGAGTTATCTTTGTTCCAAAGAAATTTCAGCTCCGGAGGTGATGCCAAAAACCAGAAAAAAACGACAGGTTGAGGGTTGAAAAAATGGTCAAAATTTGAAGGGTGTCAGATCTTTCCTAAAACCTGATAAAATGACAATGGGGTGGGTATTAATCGAGAAATTGCAGAGATTAGAAAGAATTATCTTTGTTCCAAAGAAATTTCAGCTCCGGAGGTGATGCCAAAAACTAGAAAAAAACGACAGGTCGCGGGTTGAAAAAATGGTTCAAATTTAAAGGGCGTCAGATATTTCCTAAAACCTGATAAAATGACAATGGGGTGGGTATTAATCAAGAAATTTTAGAGATTAGAAAGTTATCTTTGTTCCAAAGAAATTTCTACTCCGGAGGTTACTTCAAAAACCTGAAAAAAACGACAGGTCGCGGGTTGAAAAAATGGTCAAAATTTAAAGGGCGTCAGATCTTTCCTAAAACCTGATAAAATGACAATGGGGTGGGTATTAATCGAGAAATTTCCGAGATTAGAAAGAATTATCTTTGTTCCAAAGAAATTTCAGCTCCGGAGGTGATGCCAAAAACCAGAAAAAAACGACAGGTCGCGGGTTGAAAAAATAGTCAAAATTTAAAGGGCGTCAGATCTTTCCTAAAACCTGATAAAATGACGATGGGGTGGGTAGTAATCCAGAAATTGCAGAGATTAGAAAGAATTGTCTTTGTTCCAAAAAAATTTCAGCTTCGGAGGTTACTTCAAAAACCAGAAAAAAACGACAGGTCGCGGGTTGAAAAAATGGTCAAAATTTGAAGGGTGTCAGATCTTTCCTAAAACCTGATAAAATTAAGATGGGGTGGGTATTAATCGAGAAATTGCAGAGATTAGAAAGAATTATCTTTGTTCCAAAGAAATTTCAGCTTCGGAGGTTACTTCAAAAACCAGAAAAAAACGACAGGTCGCGGGTTGAAAAAATGGTCAAAATTTAAAGGGCGTCAGATATTCCCCAAAACCTGATAAAATGACAATGGGGTGGGTATTAATCGAGAAATTTCAGAGATTAGAAAGAATTATCTTTGTTCCAAAGAAATTTCAGCTCCGGAGGTGATGCCAAAAACCAGAAAAAAACGACAGGTCGCGGGTTGAAGAAATAGTCAAAATTTGAAGGGTGTCAGATCTTTCCTAAAACCTGATAAAATGACGATGGGGTGGGTAGTAATCGAGAAATTGCAGAGATTAGAAAGAATTATCTTTGTTCCAAAAAAATTTCAGCTTCGGAGGTTACTTCAAAAACCAGAAAAAAACGACAGGTCGCGGGTTGAAAAAATGGTCAAAATTTGAAGGGTGTCAGATCTTTCCTAAAACCTGATAAAATGACGATGGGGTGGGTATTAATCGAGAAATTGCAGAGATTAGAAAGAATTATCTTTGTTCCAAAGAAATTTCAGCTCCGGAGGTTATCTCAAAAACCAGAAAAAAACGACAGGTCGCGGGTTTAAAAAAATGGTCAAAATTTGAAGGGCGTCAGATCTTTCCTAAAACCTGATAAAATGACGATGGGGTGGGTATTAATCGAGAAATTGCAGAGATTAGAAAGAATTATCTTTGTTCCAAAGAAATTTCAGCTCCGGAGGTGATGCCAAAAACCAGAAAAAAACGACAGGTCGCGGGTTGAAAAAATGGTCAAAATTTGAAGGGTGTCAGATCTTTCCTAAAACCTGATAAAATGACGATGGGGTGGGTAGTAATCCAGAAATTGTAGAGATTAGAAAGAATTATCTTTGTTCCAAAGAAATTTCAGCTCCGGAGGTGATGCCAAAAACCAGGAAAAAACGACAGGTCGCGGGTTGAAAAAATGGTTCAAATTTAAAGGGCGTCAGATATTTCCTAAAACCTGATAAAATGACAATGGGGTGGGTATTAATCAAGAAATTGTAGAGATTAGAAAGAATTATCTTTGTTCCAAAGAAATTTCAGCTCCGGAGGTGATGCCAAAAACCAGAAAAAAAACGACAGGTCGCGGGTTGAAAAAATGGTTCAAATTTAAAGGGCGTCAGATATTTCCTAAAACCTGATAAAATGACAATGGGGTGGGTATTAATCAAGAAATTGTAGAGATTAGAAAGAATTATCTTTGTTCCAAAGAAATTTCAGCTCCGGAGGTGATGCCAAAAACCAGAAAAAAACGACAGGTCGCGGGTTGAAAGAATGGTCAAAATTTAAAGGGCGTCAGATATTCCCCAAAACCTGATAAAATGACAATGGGGTGGGTATTAATCGAGAAATTTCAGAGATTAGAAAGAATTATCTTTGTTCCAAAGAAATTTCAGCTCCGGAGGTGATGCCAAAAACCAGAAAAAAACGACAGGTCGCGGGTTGAAAAAATAGTCAAAATTTGAAGGGCGTCAGTTCTTTCTTAAAACCTGAAAAAATGACGATGGGGTGGGTAGTAATCCAGAAATTGCAGAGATTAGAAAGAATTATCTTTGTTCCAAAAAAATTTCAGCTTCGGAGGTTACTTCAAAAACCAGAAAAAAATGACAGGTCGCGGGTTGAAAAAATGGTCAAAATTTGAAGGGTGTCAGATCTTTCCTAAAACCTGATAAAATGACGATGGGGTGGGTATTAATCGAGAAATTGCAGATAATAGAAAGAATTTTCTTTGTTCCAAAGAAATTTCAGCTCCGGAGGTGATGCCAAAAACTAGAAAAAAACGACAGGTCGCGGGTTGAAAAAATGATTCAAATTTAAAGGGCGTCAGATATTCCCCAAAACCTGATAAAATGACAATGGGGTTGGTATTAATCGAGAAATTTTAGAGATTGGAAAGTTATCTTTGTTCCAAAGAAATTTCAACTCTGGAGGTTACTTCAAAAACCAGAAAAAAACGACAGGTCGCGGGTTGAAAAAATGGTCAAAATTTAAGGGGCGTCAGATATTCCCCAAAACCTGATAAAATGACAATGGGGTTGGTATTAATCGAGAAATTGCAGAGATTAGAAAGAGTTATCTTTGTTCCAAAGAAATTTCAGCTCCGGACGTTACTTCACAAACCAGAAAAAAATGACAGGTCGCGGGTTGAAAAAATGGTCAAAATTTAAAGGGCGTCAGATCTTTCCTAAAACCTGATAAAATGACGATGGGGTGGGTAGTAATTGAGAAATTGCAGAGATTAGAAAGAATTATCTTTGTTCCAAAAACATTTCAGCTTCGGAGGTTACTTCAAAAACCAGAAAAAAACGACAGGTCGCGGGTTGAAAAAATGGTCAAAATTTAAAGGGCGTCAGATATTTCCTAAAACCTGATAAAATGACGATGGGGTGGGTAATAATCCAGAAATTGAAGAGATTAGAAAGAATTATCTTTGTTCCAAAAAAATTTCGGCTTCGGAGGTTACTTCAAAGACCAGAAAAAAACGATTGGTCGCGGGTTGAAAAAATGGTCAAAATTTGAAGGGTGTCAGATCTTTCCTAAGACATGATAAAATGACGATGGGGTGGGTAGTAATCGAGAAATTGTAGAGATTAGAAAGAATTATCTTTGTTCTAAAAAAATTTCAGCTTCGGAGGTTACTTCAAAAACCAGAAAAAAACGACAGGTCGCGGGTTGAAAAAATGGTCAAAATTTGAAGGGTGTCAGATCTTTCCTAAAACCTGATAAAATGACGATGGGGTGGGTATTAATCGAGAAATTGCAGAGATTAGAAAGAATTATCTTTGTTCCAAAGAAATTTCAGAGATTAGAAAGAATTATCTTTGTTCCAAAGAAATTTCAGCTCCGGAGGTGATGCCAAAAACTAGAAAAAAACGACAGGTCGCGGGTTGAAAAAATGATTCAAATTTAAAGGGCGTCAGATATTTCCTAAAACCTGATAAAATGACAATGGGGTGGGTATTAATCAAGAAATTTTAGAGATTGGAAAGTTATCTTTGTTCCAAAGAAATTTCAACTCCGGAGGTTACTTCAAAAACCAGAAAAAAACGACAGGTCGCGGGTTGAAAAAATGGTCAAAATTTAAGGGGCGTCAGATATTCCCCAAAACCTGATAAAATGACAATGGGGTTGGTATTAATCGAGAAATTGCAGAGATTAGAAAGAGTTATCTTTGTTCCAAAGAAATTTCAGCTCCGGACGTTATCTCAAAAACCAGAAAAAAACGACAGGTCGCGGGTTTAAAAAAATGGTCAAAATTTGAAGGGTGTCAGATCTTTCCTAAAACCTGATAAAATGACGATGGGGTGGGTATTAATCGAGAAATTGCAGAGATTAGAAAGAATTATCTTTGTTCCAAAGAAATTTCAGCTTCGGAGGCTACTTCAAAAACCAGAAAAAAATGACAGGTCGCGGGTTGAAAAAAATGTCAAAATTTAAAGGGCGTCAGATCTTCCCCAAAACCTGATAAAATGACAATGGGATGGGAATTAATTAAGAAATTGCAGAGATTAGAAAGAGTTATCTTTGTTCCAAAGAAATTTCAGCTCCGGAGATGATGCCAAAAACCAGAAAAAAACGACAGGTTGCGGGTTGAAAAAATGGTCAAAATTTAAAGGGCGTCAGATATTCCCCAAAACCTGATAAAATGACAATGGGGTGGGTATTAATCGAGAAATTTCAGAGATTAGAAAGAATTATCTTTGTTCCAAAGAAATTTCAGCTCCGGAGGTGATGCCAAAAACCAGAAAAAAACGAAAGGTCGCGGGTTGAAGAAATAGTCAAAATTTGAAGGGCGTCAGATCTTTCCTAAAACCTGATAAAATGACGATGGGGTGGGTATTAATCCAGAAATTGCAGAGATTAGAAAGAATTATCTTTGTTCCAAAAAAATTTCAGCTTCGGAGATTACTTCAAAAACCAGAAAAAAACGACAGGTCGCGGGTTGAAAAAATGGTCAAAATTTGAAGGGTGTCAGATCTTTCCTAAAACCTGATAAAATGACAATGGGGTGGGTATTAATCGAGAAATTGCAGAGATTAGAAAGAATTATCTTTGTTCCAAAGAAATTTCATCTCCGGAGGTTACCTCAAAAACCAGAAAAAAACGACAGGTCGCGGGTTTAAAAAAATGGTCAAAATTTGAAGGGTGTCAGATCTTTCCCAAAACCTGATAAAATGACGATGGGGTGGGTATTAATCGAGAAATTGCAGAGATTAGAATGAATTATCTTTGTTCCAAAGAAATTTCAGCTCCGGAGGTGATGCCAAAAACCAGAAAAAAACGACAGGTCGCTGGTTGAAAAAATGGTTCAAATTTAAAGGGCGTCAGATATTTCCTAAAACCTGATAAAATGACAATGGGGTGGGTATTAATCAAGAAATTGTAGAGATTAGAAAGAATTATCTTTGTTCCAAAGAAATTTCAGCTCCGGAGGTGATGCCAAAAACCAGGAAAAAACGACAGGTCGCGGGTTGAAAAAATAGTCAAAATTTGAAGGGTGTCAGATCTTTCCTAAAACCTGATAAAATGATGATGGGGTGGGTATTAACCGAGAAATTGCAGAGATTAGAAAGAATTATCGTTGTTCCAAAGAAATTTCAACTCCGGAGGTTACTTCAAAAACCTTAAAAAAACGACAGGTCGCGGGTTGAAAAAATGGTCAAAATTTAAAGGGCGTCAGATCTTTCCAAAAACCTGATAAAATGACAATGGGATGGGTATTAATCGAGAAATTGCAGAGATTAGAAAGAATTATCTTTGTTCCAAAGAAATTTCAGCTCCGGAGGTGATGTCAAAAACCAGAAAAAAACGACAGGTCGCGGGTTGAAAAAATGGTCAAAATTTAAAGGGCGTCAGATCTTTCCTAAAACCTGATAAAATGACGATGGGGTGGGTATTAATCGAGAAATTGCAGAGATTAGAAAGAATTATCTTTGTTCCAAAGAAATTTCAGCTCCGGACGTGATGCCAAAAACCAGAAAAAAACGACAGGTCGCGGGTTGAAAAAATGGTCAAAATTTGAAGGGTGTCAGATCTTTCCTAAAACCTGATAAAATGACGATGGGATGGGTAGTAATCCAGAAATTGTAGAGATTAGAAAGAATTATCTTTGTTCCAAAGAAATTTCAGCTCCGGAGGTGATGCCAAAAACCAGGAAAAAACGACAGGTCGCGGGTTGAAAAAATGGTTCAAATTTAAAGGGCGTCAGATATTTCCTAAAACCTGATAAAATGACAATGGGGTGGGTATTAATCAAGAAATTGTAGAGATTAGAAAGAATTATCTTTGTTCCAAAGAAATTTCAGCTCCGGAGGTGATGCCAAAAACCAGAAAAAAAACGACAGGTCGCGGGTTGAAAAAATGGTTCAAATTTAAAGGGCGTCAGATATTTCCTAAAACCTGATAAAATGACAATGGGGTGGGTATTAATCAAGAAATTGTAGAGATTAGAAAGAATTATCTTTGTTCCAAAGAAATTTCAGCTCCGGAGGTGATGCCAAAAACCAGAAAAAAACGACAGGTCGCGGGTTGAAAGAATGGTCAAAATTTAAAGGGCGTCAGATATTCCCCAAAACCTGATAAAATGACAATGGGGTGGGTATTAATCGAGAAATTTCAGAGATTAGAAAGAATTATCTTTGTTCCAAAGAAATTTCAGCTCCGGAGGTGATGCCAAAAACCAGAAAAAAACGACAGGTCGCGGGTTGAAAAAATAGTCAAAATTTGAAGGGCGTCAGTTCTTTCTTAAAACCTGAAAAAATGACGATGGGGTGGGTAGTAATCCAGAAATTGCAGAGATTAGAAAGAATTATCTTTGTTCCAAAAAAATTTCAGCTTCGGAGGTTACTTCAAAAACCAGAAAAAAATGACAGGTCGCGGGTTGAAAAAATGGTCAAAATTTGAAGGGTGTCAGATCTTTCCTAAAACCTGATAAAATGACGATGGGGTGGGTATTAATCGAGAAATTGCAGATAATAGAAAGAATTTTCTTTGTTCCAAAGAAATTTCAGCTCCGGAGGTGATGCCAAAAACTAGAAAAAAACGACAGGTCGCGGGTTGAAAAAATGATTCAAATTTAAAGGGCGTCAGATATTCCCCAAAACCTGATAAAATGACAATGGGGTTGGTATTAATCGAGAAATTGCAGAGATTAGAAAGAGTTATCTTTGTTCCAAAGAAATTTCAGCTCCGGACGTTACTTCAAAAACCAGAAAAAAATGAGAGGTCGCGGGTTGAAAAAATGGTCAAAATTTAAAGGGCGTCAGATCTTTCCTAAAACCTGATAAAATGACGATGGGGTGGGTAGTAATTGAGAAATTGCAGAGATTAGAAAGAATTATCTTTGTTCCAAAAACATTTCAGCTTCGGAGGTTACTTCAAAAACCAGAAAAAAACGACAGGTCGCGGGTTGAAAAAATGGTCAAAATTTAAAGGGCGTCAGATATTTCCTAAAACCTGATAAAATGACGATGGGGTGGGTAATAATCCAGAAATTGAAGAGATTAGAAAGAATTATCTTTGTTCCAAAAAAATTTCGGCTTCGGAGGTTACTTCAAAGACCAGAAAAAAACGATTGGTCGCGGGTTGAAAAAATGGTCAAAATTTGAAGGGTGTCAGATCTTTCCTAAGACATGATAAAATGACGATGGGGTGGGTAGTAATCGAGAAATTGTAGAGATTAGAAAGAATTATCTTTGTTCTAAAAAAATTTCAGCTTCGGAGGTTACTTCAAAAACCAGAAAAAAACGACAGGTCGCGGGTTGAAAAAATGGTCAAAATTTGAAGGGTGTCAGATCTTTCCTAAAACCTGATAAAATGACGATGAGGTGGGTATTAATCGAGAAATTGCAGAGATTAGAAAGAATTATCTTTGTTCCAAAGAAATTTCAGAGATTAGAAAGAATTATCTTTGTTCCAAAGAAATTTCAGCTCCGGAGGTGATGCCAAAAACTAGAAAAAAACGACAGGTCGCGGGTTGAAAAAATGATTCAAATTTAAAGGGCGTCAGATATTTCCTAAAACCTGATAAAATGACAATGGGGTGGGTATTAATCAAGAAATTTTAGAGATTGGAAAGTTATCTTTGTTCCAAAGAAATTTCAACTCCGGAGGTTACTTCAAAAACCAGAAAAAAACGACAGGTCGCGGGTTGAAAAAATGGTCAAAATTTAAGGGGCGTCAGATATTCCCCAAAACCTGATAAAATGACAATGGGGTTGGTATTAATCGAGAAATTGCAGAGATTAGAAAGAGTTATCTTTGTTCCAAAGAAATTTCAGCTCCGGACGTTACTTCAAAAACCAGAAAAAAATGACAGGTCGCGGGTTGAAAAAATGGTCAAAATTTAAAGGGCGTCAGATCTTTCCTAAAACCTGATAAAATGACGATGGGGTGGGTAGTAATTGAGAAATTGCAGAGATTAGAAAGAATTATCTTTGTTCCAAAAACATTTCAGCTTCGGAGATTACTTCAAAAACCAGAAAAAAACGACAGGTCGCGGGTTGAAAAAATGGTCAAAATTTAAAGGGCGTCAGATATTTCCTAAAACCTGATAAAATGACGATGGGGTGGGTAATAATCCAGAAATTGAAGAGATTAGAAAGAATTATCTTTGTTCCAAAAAAATTTCGGCTTCGGAGGTTACTTCAAAGACCAGAAAAAAACGATTGGTCGCGGGTTGAAAAAATGGTCAAAATTTGAAGGGTGTCAGATCTTTCCTAAGACATGATAAAATGACGATGGGGTGGGTAGTAATCGAGAAATTGTAGAGATTAGAAAGAATTATCTTTGTTCTAAAAAAATTTCAGCTTCGGAGGTTACTTCAAAAACCAGAAAAAAACGACAGGTCGCGGGTTGAAAAAATGGTCAAAATTTGAAGGGTGTCAGATCTTTCCTAAAACCTGATAAAATGACGATGGGGTGGGTATTAATCGAGAAATTGCAGAGATTAGAAAGAATTATCTTTGTTCCAAAGAAATTTCAGAGATTAGAAAGAATTATCTTTGTTCCAAAGAAATTTCAGCTCCGGAGGTGATGCCAAAAACTAGAAAAAAACGACAGGTCGCGGGTTGAAAAAATGATTCAAATTTAAAGGGCGTCAGATATTTCCTAAAACCTGATAAAATGACAATGGGGTGGGTATTAATCAAGAAATTTTAGAGATTGGAAAGTTATCTTTGTTCCAAAGAAATTTCAACTCCGGAGGTTACTTCAAAAACCAGAAAAAAACGACAGGTCGCGGGTTGAAAAAATGGTCAAAATTTAAGGGGCGTCAGATATTCCCCAAAACCTGATAAAATGACAATGGGGTTGGTATTAATCGAGAAATTGCAGAGATTAGAAAGAGTTATCTTTGTTCCAAAGAAATTTCAGCTCCGGACGTTACTTCAAAAACCAGAAAAAAATGACAGGTCGCGGGTTGAAAAAATGGTCAAAATTTAAAGGGCGTCAGATCTTTCCTAAAACCTGATAAAATGACGATGGGGTGGGTAGTAATTGAGAAATTGCAGAGATTAGAAAGAATTATCTTTGTTCCAAAAACATTTCAGCTTCGGAGGTTACTTCAAAAACCAGAAAAAAACGACAGGTCGCGGGTTGAAAAAATGGTCAAAATTTAAAGGGCGTCAGATATTTCCTAAAACCTGATAAAATGACAATGGGGTGGGTATTAATCGAGAAATTGCAGAGATTAGAAAGAATTATCTTTGTTCCAAAGAAATTTCAGCTCCGGAGGTGGTGCCAAAAACCAGAAAAAAACGACAGGTCGCGGGTTGAAAAAATGGTCAAAATTTGAAGGGTGTCAGATCTTTCCTAAGACATGATAAAATGACGATGGGGTGGGTAGTAATCGAGAAATTGTAGAGATTAGAAAGAATTATCTTTGTTCTAAAAAAATTTCAGCTTCGGAGGTTACTTCAAAAACCAGAAAAAAACGACAGGTCGCGGGTTGAAAAAATGGTCAAAATTTGAAGGGTGTCAGATCTTTCCTAAAACCTGATAAGATGACGATGGGGTGGGTATTAATCGAGAAATTGCAGAGATTAGAAAGAATTATCTTTGTTCCAAAGAAATTTCAGCTCCGGAGGTGATGCCAAAAACCAGAAAAAAACGACAGGTCGCGGGTTGAAAAAATAGTCAAAATTTGAAGGGCGTCAGTTCTTTCTTAAAACCTGAAAAAATGACGATGGGGTGGGTAGTAATCCAGAAATTGCAGAGATTAGAAAGAATTATCTTTGTTCCAAAAAAATTTCAGCTTCGGAGGTTACTTCAAAAACCAGAAAAAAATGACAGGTCGCGGGTTGAAAAAATGGTCAAAATTTGAAGGGTGTCAGATCTTTCCTAAAACCTGATAAAATGACGATGGGGTGGGTATTAATCGAGAAATTGCAGATAATAGAAAGAATTTTCTTTGTTCCAAAGAAATTTCAGCTCCGGAGGTGATGCCAAAAACTAGAAAAAAACGACAGGTCGCGGGTTGAAAAAATGATTCAAATTTAAAGGGCGTCAGATATTCCCCAAAACCTGATAAAATGACAATGGGGTTGGTATTAATCGAGAAATTGCAGAGATTAGAAAGAGTTATCTTTGTTCCAAAGAAATTTCAGCTCCGGACGTTACTTCAAAAACCAGAAAAAAATGAGAGGTCGCGGGTTGAAAAAATGGTCAAAATTTAAAGGGCGTCAGGTCTTTCCTAAAACCTGATAAAATGACGATGGGGTGGGTAGTAATTGAGAAATTGCAGAGATTAGAAAGAATTATCTTTGTTCCAAAAACATTTCAGCTTCGGAGGTTACTTCAAAAACCAGAAAAAAACGACAGGTCGCGGGTTGAAAAAATGGTCAAAATTTAAAGGGCGTCAGATATTTCCTAAAACCTGATAAAATGACGATGGGGTGGGTAATAATCCAGAAATTGAAGAGATTAGAAAGAATTATCTTTGTTCCAAAAAAATTTCGGCTTCGGAGGTTACTTCAAAGACCAGAAAAAAACGATTGGTCGCGGGTTGAAAAAATGGTCAAAATTTGAAGGGTGTCAGATCTTTCCTAAGACATGATAAAATGACGATGGGGTGGGTAGTAATCGAGAAATTGTAGAGATTAGAAAGAATTATCTTTGTTCTAAAAAAATTTCAGCTTCGGAGGTTACTTCAAAAACCAGAAAAAAACGACAGGTCGCGGGTTGAAAAAATGGTCAAAATTTGAAGGGTGTCAGATCTTTCCTAAAACCTGATAAAATGACGATGGGGTGGGTATTAATCGAGAAATTGCAGAGATTAGAAAGAATTATCTTTGTTCCAAAGAAATTTCAGAGATTAGAAAGAATTATCTTTGTTCCAAAGAAATTTCAGCTCCGGAGGTGATGCCAAAAACTAGAAAAAAACGACAGGTCGCGGGTTGAAAAAATGATTCAAATTTAAAGGGCGTCAGATATTTCCTAAAACCTGATAAAATGACAATGGGGTGGGTAGTAATCAAGAAATTTTAGAGATTGGAAAGTTATCTTTGTTCCAAAGAAATTTCAACTCCGGAGGTTACTTCAAAAACCAGAAAAAAACGACAGGTCGCGGGTTGAAAAAATGGTCAAAATTTAAGGGGCGTCAGATATTCCCCAAAACCTGATAAAATGACAATGGGGTTGGTATTAATCGAGAAATTGCAGAGATTAGAAAGAGTTATCTTTGTTCCAAAGAAATTTCAGCTCCGGACGTTACTTCAAAAACCAGAAAAAAATGAGAGGTCGCGGGTTGAAAAAATGGTCAAAATTTAAAGGGCGTCAGATCTTTCCTAAAACCTGATAAAATGACGATGGGGTGGGTAGTAATTGAGAAATTGCAGAGATTAGAAAGAATTATCTTTGTTCCAAAAACATTTCAGCTTCGGAGGTTACTTCAAAAACCAGAAAAAAACGACAGGTCGCGGGTTGAAAAAATGGTCAAAATTTAAAGGGCGTCAGATATTTCCTAAAACCTGATAAAATGACGATGGGGTGGGTAATAATCCAGAAATTGAAGAGATTAGAAAGAATTATCTTTGTTCCAAAAAAATTTCGGCTTCGGAGGTTACTTCAAAGACCAGAAAAAAACGATTGGTCGCGGGTTGAAAAAATGGTCAAAATTTGAAGGGTGTCAGATCTTTCCTAAGACATGATAAAATGACGATGGGGTGGGTAGTAATCGAGAAATTGTAGAGATTAGAAAGAATTATCTTTGTTCTAAAAAAATTTCAGCTTCGGAGGTTACTTCAAAAACCAGAAAAAAACGACAGGTCGCGGGTTGAAAAAATGGTCAAAATTTGAAGTGTGTCAGATCTTTCCTAAAACCTGATAAAATGACGATGGGGTGGGTATTAATCGAGAAATTGCAGAGATTAGAAAGAATTATCTTTGTTCCAAAGAAATTTCAGAGATTAGAAAGAATTATCTTTGTTCCAAAGAAATTTCAGCTCCGGAGGTGATGCCAAAAACTAGAAAAAAACGACAGGTCGCGGGTTGAAAAAATGATTCAAATTTAAAGGGCGTCAGATATTTCCTAAAACCTGATAAAATGACAATGGGGTGGGTATTAATCAAGAAATTTTAGAGATTGGAAAGTTATCTTTGTTCCAAAGAAATTTCAACTCCGGAGGTTACTTCAAAAACCAGAAAAAAACGACAGGTCGCGGGTTGAAAAAATGGTCAAAATTTAAGGGGCGTCAGATATTCCCCAAAACCTGATAAAATGACAATGGGGTTGGTATTAATCGAGAAATTGCAGAGATTAGAAAGAGTTATCTTTGTTCCAAAGAAATTTCAGCTCCGGACGTTACTTCAAAAACCAGAAAAAAATGACAGGTCGCGGGTTGAAAAAATGGTCAAAATTTAAAGGGCGTCAGATCTTTCCTAAAACCTGATAAAATGACGATGGGGTGGGTAGTAATTGAGAAATTGCAGAGATTAGAAAGAATTATCTTTGTTCCAAAAACATTTCAGCTTCGGAGGTTACTTCAAAAACCAGAAAAAAACGACAGGTCGCGGGTTGAAAAAATGGTCAAAATTTAAAGGGCGTCAGATATTTCCTAAAACCTGATAAAATGACAATGGGGTGGGTATTAATCGAGAAATTGCAGAGATTAGAAAGAATTATCTTTGTTCCAAAGAAATTTCAGCTCCGGAGGTGGTGCCAAAAACCAGAAAAAAACGACAGGTCGCGGGTTGAAAAAATGGTCAAAATTTGAAGGGTGTCAGATCTTTCCTAAGACATGATAAAATGACGATGGGGTGGGTAGTAATCGAGAAATTGTAGAGATTAGAAAGAATTATCTTTGTTCTAAAAAAATTTCAGCTTCGGAGGTTACTTCAAAAACCAGAAAAAAACGACAGGTCGCGGGTTGAAAAAATGGTCAAAATTTGAAGGGTGTCAGATCTTTCCTAAAACCTGATAAAATGACGATGGGGTGGGTATTAATCGAGAAATTGCAGAGATTAGAAAGAATTATCTTTGTTCCAAAGAAATTTCAGCTCCGGAGGTGATGCCAAAAACTAGAAAAAAACGACAGGTTGCGGGTTGAAAAAATGGTCAAAATTTGAAGGGAGTCAGATCTTTCCTAAAACCTGATAAAATGACAATGGGGTGGGTATTAATCGAGAAATTGCAGAGATTAGAAAGAATTATCTTTGTTCCAAAGAAATTTCAGCTTCGGTGGCTACTTCAAAAACCAGAAAAAAACGACAGGTCGTGGTTTGAAAAAATGGTCAAAATTTAAAGGGCGTCAGATCTTCCCCAAAACCTGATAAAATGACAATGGGATGGGTATTAATCGAGAAATTTCAGAGATTAGAAAGAATCATCTTTGTTCCAAAGAAATTTCAGCTCCGGAGGTGATGCCAAAAACCAGAAAAAAACGACAGGTCGCGGGTTGAAAAGATGGTCAAAATTTGAAGGGTGTCAGATCTTTCCTAAAACCTGATAAAATGACGATGGGGTGGGTATTAATCGAGAAATTTCCGAGATTAGAAAGAATTATCTTTGTTCCAAAGAAATTTCACCTCCGGACGTTACTTCAAAAACCAGAAAAAAATGACAGGTCGCGGGTTGAAAAAATGGTCAAAATTTAAAGGGCGTCAGATCTTTCCTAAAACCTGATAAAATGACGATGGGGTGGGTAGTAATTGAGAAATTGCAGAGATTAGAAAGAATTATCTTTGTTCCAAAAACATTTCAGCTTCGGAGGTTACTTCAAAAACCAGAAAAAAACGACAGGTCGCGGGTTGAAAAAATGGTCAAAATTTAAAGGGCGTCAGATATTTCCTAAAACCTGATAAAATGACGATGGGGTGGGTAATAATCCAGAAATTGAAGAGATTAGAAAGAATTATCTTTGTTCCAAAAAAATTTCGGCTTCGGAGGTTACTTCAAAGACCAGAAAAAAACGATTGGTCGCGGGTTGAAAAAATGGTCAAAATTTGAAGGGTGTCAGATCTTTCCTAAGACATGATAAAATGACGATGGGGTGGGTAGTAATCGAGAAATTGTAGAGATTAGAAAGAATTATCTTTGTTCTAAAAAAATTTCAGCTTCGGAGGTTACTTCAAAAACCAGAAAAAAACGACAGGTCGCGGGTTGAAAAAATGGTCAAAATTTGAAGGGTGTCAGATCTTTCCTAAAACCTGATAAAATGACGATGGGGTGGGTATTAATCGAGAAATTGCAGAGATTAGAAAGAATTATCTTTGTTCCAAAGAAATTTCAGAGATTAGAAAGAATTATCTTTGTTCCAAAGAAATTTCAGCTCCGGAGGTGATGCCAAAAACTAGAAAAAAACGACAGGTCGCGGGTTGAAAAAATGATTCAAATTTAAAGGGCGTCAGATATTTCCTAAAACCTGATAAAATGACAATGGGGTGGGTATTAATCAAGAAATTTTAGAGATTGGAAAGTTATCTTTGTTCCAAAGAAATTTCAACTCCGGAGGTTACTTCAAAAACCAGAAAAAAACGACAGGTCGCGGGTTGAAAAAATGGTCAAAATTTAAGGGGCGTCAGATATTCCCCAAAACCTGATAAAATGACAATGGGGTTGGTATTAATCGAGAAATTGCAGAGATTAGAAAGAGTTATCTTTGTTCCAAAGAAATTTCAGCTCCGGACGTTACTTCAAAAACCAGAAAAAAACGACAGGTCGCGGGTTGAAAAAATGGTCAAAATTTAAAGGGCGTCAGATCTTTCCTAAAACCTGATAAAATGACGATGGGGTGGGTAGTAATTGAGAAATTGCAGAGATTAGAAAGAATTATCTTTGTTCCAAAAACATTTCAGCTTCGGAGGTTACTTCAAAAACCAGAAAAAAACGACAGGTCGCGGGTTGAAAAAATGGTCAAAATTTAAAGGGCGTCAGATATTTCCTAAAACCTGATAAAATGACAATGGGGTGGGTATTAATCGAGAAATTGCAGAGATTAGAAAGAATTATCTTTGTTCCAAAGAAATTTCAGCTCCGGAGGTGGTGCCAAAAACCAGAAAAAAACGACAGGTCGCGGGTTGAAAAAATGGTCAAAATTTGAAGGGTGTCAGATCTTTCCTAAGACATGATAAAATGACGATGGGGTGGGTAGTAATCGAGAAATTGTAGAGATTAGAAAGAATTATCTTTGTTCTAAAAAAATTTCAGCTTCGGAGGTTACTTCAAAAACCAGAAAAAAACGACAGGTCGCGGGTTGAAAAAATGGTCAAAATTTGAAGGGTGTCAGATCTTTCCTAAAACCTGATAAGATGACGATGGGGTGGGTATTAATCGAGAAATTGCAGAGATTAGAAAGAATTATCTTTGTTCCAAAGAAATTTCAGCTCCGGAGGTGATGCCAAAAACCAGAAAAAAACGACAGGTCGCGGGTTGAAAAAATAGTCAAAATTTGAAGGGCGTCAGTTCTTTCTTAAAACCTGAAAAAATGACGATGGGGTGGGTAGTAATCCAGAAATTGCAGAGATTAGAAAGAATTATCTTTGTTCCAAAAAAATTTCAGCTTCGGAGGTTACTTCAAAAACCAGAAAAAAATGACAGGTCGCGGGTTGAAAAAATGGTCAAAATTTGAAGGGTGTCAGATCTTTCCTAAAACCTGATAAAATGACGATGGGGTGGGTATTAATCGAGAAATTGCAGATAATAGAAAGAATTTTCTTTGTTCCAAAGAAATTTCAGCTCCGGAGGTGATGCCAAAAACTAGAAAAAAACGACAGGTCGCGGGTTGAAAAAATGATTCAAATTTAAAGGGCGTCAGATATTCCCCAAAACCTGATAAAATGACAATGGGGTTGGTATTAATCGAGAAATTGCAGAGATTAGAAAGAGTTATCTTTGTTCCAAAGAAATTTCAGCTCCGGACGTTACTTCAAAAACCAGAAAAAAATGAGAGGTCGCGGGTTGAAAAAATGGTCAAAATTTAAAGGGCGTCAGATCTTTCCTAAAACCTGATAAAATGACGATGGGGTGGGTAGTAATTGAGAAATTGCAGAGATTAGAAAGAATTATCTTTGTTCCAAAAACATTTCAGCTTCGGAGGTTACTTCAAAAACCAGAAAAAAACGACAGGTCGCGGGTTGAAAAAATGGTCAAAATTTAAAGGGCGTCAGATATTTCCTAAAACCTGATAAAATGACGATGGGGTGGGTAATAATCCAGAAATTGAAGAGATTAGAAAGAATTATCTTTGTTCCAAAAAAATTTCGGCTTCGGAGGTTACTTCAAAGACCAGAAAAAAACGATTGGTCGCGGGTTGAAAAAATGGTCAAAATTTGAAGGGTGTCAGATCTTTCCTAAGACATGATAAAATGACGATGGGGTGGGTAGTAATCGAGAAATTGTAGAGATTAGAAAGAATTATCTTTGTTCTAAAAAAATTTCAGCTTCGGAGGTTACTTCAAAAACCAGAAAAAAACGACAGGTCGCGGGTTGAAAAAATGGTCAAAATTTGAAGTGTGTCAGATCTTTCCTAAAACCTGATAAAATGACGATGGGGTGGGTATTAATCGAGAAATTGCAGAGATTAGAAAGAATTATCTTTGTTCCAAAGAAATTTCAGAGATTAGAAAGAATTATCTTTGTTCCAAAGAAATTTCAGCTCCGGAGGTGATGCCAAAAACTAGAAAAAAACGACAGGTCGCGGGTTGAAAAAATGATTCAAATTTAAAGGGCGTCAGATATTTCCTAAAACCTGATAAAATGACAATGGGGTGGGTATTAATCAAGAAATTTTAGAGATTGGAAAGTTATCTTTGTTCCAAAGAAATTTCAACTCCGGAGGTTACTTCAAAAACCAGAAAAAAACGACAGGTCGCGGGTTGAAAAAATGGTCAAAATTTAAGGGGCGTCAGATATTCCCCAAAACCTGATAAAATGACAATGGGGTTGGTATTAATCGAGAAATTGCAGAGATTAGAAAGAGTTATCTTTGTTCCAAAGAAATTTCAGCTCCGGACGTTACTTCAAAAACCAGAAAAAAATGACAGGTCGCGGGTTGAAAAAATGGTCAAAATTTAAAGGGCGTCAGATCTTTCCTAAAACCTGATAAAATGACGATGGGGTGGGTAGTAATTGAGAAATTGCAGAGATTAGAAAGAATTATCTTTGTTCCAAAAACATTTCACCTTCGGAGGTTACTTCAAAAACCAGAAAAAAACGACAGGTCGCGGGTTGAAAAAATGGTCAAAATTTAAAGGGCGTCAGATATTTCCTAAAACCTGATAAAATGACAATGGGGTGGGTATTAATCGAGAAATTGCAGAGATTAGAAAGAATTATCTTTGTTCCAAAGAAATTTCAGCTCCGGAGGTGGTGCCAAAAACCAGAAAAAAACGACAGGTCGCGGGTTGAAAAAATGGTCAAAATTTGAAGGGTGTCAGATCTTTCCTAAGACATGATAAAATGACGATGGGGTGGGTAGTAATCGAGAAATTGTAGAGATTAGAAAGAATTATCTTTGTTCTAAAAAAATTTCAGCTTCGGAGGTTACTTCAAAAACCAGAAAAAAACGACAGGTCGCGGGTTGAAAAAATGGTCAAAATTTGAAGGGTGTCAGATCTTTCCTAAAACCTGATAAAATGACGATGGGGTGGGTATTAATCGAGAAATTGCAGAGATTAGAAAGAATTATCTTTGTTCCAAAGAAATTTCAGCTCCGGAGGTGATGCCAAAAACTAGAAAAAAACGACAGGTTGCGGGTTGAAAAAATGGTCAAAATTTGAAGGGAGTCAGATCTTTCCTAAAACCTGATAAAATGACAATGGGGTGGGTATTAATCGAGAAATTGCAGAGATTAGAAAGAATTATCTTTGTTCCAAAGAAATTTCAGCTTCGGTGGCTACTTCAAAAACCAGAAAAAAACGACAGGTCGTGGTTTGAAAAAATGGTCAAAATTTAAAGGGCGTCAGATCTTTCCTAAAACCTGATAAAATGACGATGGGGTGGGTATTAATCGAGAAGTTGCAGAGATTAGAAAGAATTATCTTTGTTCCAAAGAAATTTCAGCTCCGGAGGTGATGCCAAAAACTAGAAAAAAACGACAGGTCGCGGGTTGAAAAAATGGTCAAAATTTGAAGGGAGTCAGATCTTTCCTAAAACCTGATAAAATGACAATGGGGTGGGTATTAATCGAGAAATTGCAGAGATTAGAAAGAATTATCTTTGTTCCAAAGAAATTTCAGCTCCGGAGGTGATGCCAAAAACCAGGAAAAAACGACAGGTCGCGGGTTGAAAAAATGGTTCAAATTTAAAGGGCGTCAGATCTTTCCTAAAACCTGATAAAATGACAATGGGATGGGTATTAATCAAGAAATTGTAGAGATTAGAAAGAGTTATCTTTGTTCCAAAGAAATTTCAGCTCCGGAGGTGATGCCAAAAACCAGAAAAAAACGACAGGTCGCGGGTTGAAAAAATGGTAAAAAATTTGAAGGGTGTCAGGTCTTTCCTAAAACCTGATAAAATGACAATGGGGTGGGTATTAATCGAGAAATTGCAGAGATTAGAAAGAATTATCTTTGTTCCAAAGAAATTTCACCTCCGGAGGTTACGTCAAAAATCAGAAAAAAACGACAGGTCGTGGGTTGAAAAAATGGTTCAAATTTAAAGGGCGTCAGATATTTCCTAAAACCTGATAAAATGACAATGGGGTGGGTATTAATCAAGAAATTGTAGAGATTAGAAAGAGTTATCTTTGTTCCAAAGACATTTCAGCTCCGGAAGTTACCTCAAAAACCAGAAAAAAACGACAGGTCGCGGGTTGAAAAAAAGGTCAAAATTTGAAGGGTGTCAGATCTTTCCTAAAACCTGATAAAATGACGATGGGGTGGGTATTAATCGAGAAATTGCAGAGATTAGAAAGAATTATCTTTGTTCCAAAGAAATTTCAGCTCCGGAGGTGATGCCAAAAACCAGAAAAAAACGACAGGTCGCGGGTTGAAAAAATGGTCAAAATTTGAAGGGCGTCAGATCTTTCCTAAAACCTGATAAAATGACGATGGGGTGGGTAGTAATCCAGAAATTGCAGAGATTAGAAAGAATTATTTTTGTTCCAAAAAAATTTCAGCTTCGGAGGTTACTTCAAAAACCAGAAAAAATCGACAGGTCGCGGGTTGAAAAAATGGTTCAAATTTAAAGGGCGTCAGATATTTCCTAGAACCTGATAATTTGACAATGGGGTGGGTATTAATCAAGAAATTTTAGAGATTGGAAAGTTATCTTTGTTCCAAAGAAATTTCAACTCCGGAGGTTACTTCAAAAACCTGAAAAAAACGACAGGTCGCGAGTTGAAATAATGGTCAAAATTTAAAGGGCGTCAGATCTTTCCTAAAACCTGATAAAATGACAATGGGATGGGTATTAATCGAGAAATTTCAGAGATTAGAAAGAATCATCTTTGTTCCAAAGAAATTTCAGCTCCGGAGGTGATGCCAAAAACCAGAAAAAAACGACAGGTCGCGGGTTGAAAAAATGGTCAAAATTTGAAGGGTGTCAGATCTTTCCTAAAACCTGATAAAATGACGATGGGGTGGGTATTAATCGAGAAATTGCAGAGATTTGAAAGAATTATCTTTGTTCCAAAGAAATTTCAGCTCCGGAGGTGATGCCAAAAACCAGAAAAAAACGACAGGTCGCGGGTTGAAAAAATGGTCAAAATTTAAAGGGCGTCAGATATTCCCCAAAACCTGATAAAATGACAATGGGGTGGGTATTAATCGAGAAATTTCAGAGATTAGAAAGAATTATCTTTGTTCCAAAGAAATTTCAGCTCCAGAGGTGATGCCAAAAACCAGAAAAAAACGACAGGTCGCGGGTTGAAAAAATAGTCAAAATTTGAAGGGCGTCAGATCTTTCCTAAAACCTGATAAAATGACGATGGGGTGGGTAGTAATTGAGAAATTGCAGAGATTAGAAAGAATTATCTTTGTTCCAAAGAAATTTCAGCTCCGGAGGTGATGCCAAAAACCAGGAAAAAACGACAGGTCGCGGGTTGAAAAAATGGTTCAAATTTAAAGGGCGTCAGATCTTTCCTAAAACCTGATAAAATGACAATGGGATGGGTATTAATCAAGAAATTGTAGAGATTAGAAAGAGTTATCTTTGTTCCAAAGAAATTTCAGCTCCGGAGGTGATGCCAAAAACCAGAAAAAAACGACAGGTCGCGGGTTGAAAAAATGGTAAAAAATTTGAAGGGTGTCAGGTCTTTCCTAAAACCTGATAAAATGACGATGGGGTGGGTATTAATCGAGAAGTTGCAGAGATTAGAAAGAATTATCTTTGTTCCAAAGAAATTTCAGCTCCGGAGGTGATGCCAAAAACTAGAAAAAAACGACAGGTCGCGGGTTGAAAAAATGGTCAAAATTTGAAGGGAGTCAGATCTTTCCTAAAACCTGATAAAATGACAATGGGGTGGGTATTAATCGAGAAATTGCAGAGATTAGAAAGAATTATCTTTGTTCCAAAGAAATTTCAGCTCCGGAGGTGATGCCAAAAACCAGGAAAAAACGACAGGTCGCGGGTTGAAAAAATGGTTCAAATTTAAAGGGCGTCAGATCTTTCCTAAAACCTGATAAAATGACAATGGGATGGGTATTAATCAAGAAATTGTAGAGATTAGAAAGAGTTATCTTTGTTCCAAAGAAATTTCAGCTCCGGAGGTGATGCCAAAAACCAGAAAAAAACGACAGGTCGCGGGTTGAAAAAATGGTAAAAAATTTGAAGGGTGTCAGGTCTTTCCTAAAACCTGATAAAATGACGATGGGGTGGGTATTAATCGAGAAATTGCAGAGATTAGAAAGAATTATCTTTGTTCCAAAGAAATTTCACCTCCGGAGGTTACGTCAAAAATCAGAAAAAAACGACAGGTCGTGGGTTGAAAAAATGGTTCAAATTTAAAGGGCGTCAGATATTTCCTAAAACCTGATAAAATGACAATGGGGTGGGTATTAATCAAGAAATTGTAGAGATTAGAAAGAGTTATCTTTGTTCCAAAGACATTTCAGCTCCGGAAGTTACCTCAAAAACCAGAAAAAAACGACAGGTCGCGGGTTGAATAAATAGTCAAAATTTGAAGGGCGTCAGTTCTTTCCTAAAACCTGAAAAAATGACGATGGGGTGGGTAGTAATCCAGAAATTGCAGAGATTAGAAAGAACTATCTTTGTTCCAAAAAAATTTCAGCTTCGGAGGTTACTTCAAAAACCAGGAAAAAACGACAGGTCGCGGGTTGAAAAAATGGTCAAAATTTGAAGGGTGTCAGGTCTTTCCTAAAACCTGATAAAATGACGATGGGGTGGGTAGTAATTGAGAAATTGTAGAGATTAGAAAGAATTATCTTTGTTCCAAAGAAATTTCAGCTCCGGAGGTGATGCCAAAAACCAGGAAAAAACGACAGGTCGCGGGTTGAAAAAATGGTTCAAATTTAAAGGGCGTCAGATCTTTCCTAAAACCTGATAAAATGACAATGGGATGGGTATTAATCAAGAAATTGTAGAGATTAGAAAGAGTTATCTTTGTTCCAAAGAAATTTCAGCTCCGGAGGTGATGCCAAAAACCAGAAAAAAACGACAGGTCGCGGGTTGAAAAAATAGTCAAAATTTGAAGGGCGTCAGTTCTTTCCTAAAACCTGAAAAAATGACGATGGGGTGGGTAGTAATCCAGAAATTGCAGAGATTAGAAAGAACTATCTTTGTTCCAAAAAAATTTCAGCTTCAGAGGTTACTTCAAAAACCTGAAAAAAACGACAGGTCGCGGGTTGAAAAAATGGTCAAAATTTGAAGGGTGTCAGATCTTTCCTAAAACCTGATAAAATGACGATGGGGTGGGTATTAATCGAGAAATTGCAGAGATTAGAAAGAATTATCTTTGTTCCAAAGAAATTTCAGCTCCGGAGGTGATGCCAAAAACCAGAAAAAAATGACAGGTCGCGGGTTGAAAAAATGGTTCAAATTTAAAGGGCGTCAGATATTTCCTAAAACCTGATAAAATGACAATGGGGTGGGTATTAATCAAGAAATTGTAGAGATTAGAAAGAATTATCTTTGTTCCAAAGAAATTTCAGCTCCGGAGGTTACCTCAAAAACCAGAAAAAAATGACAGGTCGCGGGTTGAAAAAATGGTCAAAATTTGAAGGATGTCAGATCTTTCCTAAAACCTGATAAAATGACGATGGGGTGGGTGTTAATCGAGAAATTGCAGAGATTAGAAAGAATTATCTTTGTTCCAAAGAAATTTCAGCTCCGGAGGTGATGCCAAAAACCAGAAAAAACGACAGGTCGCGGGTTGAAAAAATAGTCAAAATTTGAAGGGTGTCAGATCTTTCCTAAAACCTGATAAAATGACGATGGGGTGGGTATTAATCGAGAAATTGCAGAGATTAGAAAGAATTATCTTTGTTCCAAAGAAATTTCAGCTCCGGAGGTGATGCCAAAAACTAGAAAAAAACGACAGGTCGCGGGTTGAAAAAATGGTTCAAATTTAAAGGGCGTCAGATATTTCCTAAAACCTGATAAAATGACGATGGGGTGGGTAGTAATCCAGAAATTGCAGAGATTAGAAAGAATTATCTTTGTTCCAAAAAACTTTCAGCTTCGGAGGTTACTTCAAAAACCAGAAAAAAACGACAGGTCGCGGGTTGAAAAAATGGTTCAAATTTAAAGGGCGTCAGATATTTCCTAAAACCTGATAAAATGACAATGGGGTGGGTATTAATCAAGAAATTTTAGAGATTGGAAAGTTATCTTTGTTCCAAAGAAATTTCAACTCCGGAGGTTACTTCAAAAACCTGAAAAAAACGGCAGGTCGCGAGTTGAAAAAATGGTCAAAATTTAAAGGGCGTCAGATCTTTCCTAAAACCTGATAAAATGACAATGGGGTGGGTATTAATCAAGAAATTGTAGAGATTAGAAAGAATTATCTTTGTTCCAAAGAAATTTCAGCTCCGGAGGTTACCTCAAAAACCAGAAAAAAACGACAGGTCGCGGGTTGAAAAAATGGTCAAAATTTGAAGGGTGTCAGATCTTTCCTAAAACCTGATAAAATGACGATGGGGTGGGTATTAATCGAGAAATTGCAGAGATTAGAAAGAATTATCTTTGTTCCAAAGAAATTTCAGCTCCGGAGGTGATGCCAAAAACCAGAAAAAACGACAGGTCGCGGGTTGAAAAAATAGTCAAAATTTGAAGGGTGTCAGATCTTTCCTAAAACCTGATAAAATGACGATGGGGTGGGTATTAATCGAGAAATTGCAGAGATTAGAAAGAATTATCTTTGTTCCAAAGAAATTTCAGCTTCGGTGGCTACTTCAAAAACCAGAAAAAATTGACAGGTCGCGGGTTGAAAAAATGGTCAAAATTTAAAGGGCGTCAGATCTTCCCCAAAACCTGATAAAATGACAATGGGATGGGTATTAATCGAGAAATTTCAGAGATTAGAAAGAATCATCTTTGTTCCAAAGAAATTTCAGCTCCGGAGGTGATGCCAAAAACCAGAAAAAAACGACAGGTCGCGGGTTGAAAAAATGGTCAAAATTTGAAGGGTGTCAGATCTTTCCTAAAACCTGATAAAATGACGATGGGGTGGGTATTAATCGAGAAATTGCAGAGATTTGAAAGAATTATCTTTGTTCCAAAAAAATTTCACCTCCGGAGGTTACGTCAAAAATCAGAAAAAAACGACAGGTCGCGGGTTGAAAAAATGGTTCAAATTTAAAGGGCGTCAGATATTTCCTAAAACCTGATAAAATGACAATGGGGTGGGTATTAATCAAGAAATTGTAGAGATTAGAAAGAGTTATCTTTGTTCCAAAGACATTTCAGCTCCGGAAGTTACCTCAAAAACCAGAAAAAAACGACAGGTCGCGGGTTGAAAAAATAGTCAAAATTTGAAGGGCGTCAGTTCTTTCCTAAAACCTGAAAAAATGACGATGGGGTGGGTAGTAATCCAGAAATTGCAGAGATTCGAAAGAACTATCTTTGTTCCAAAAAAATTTCAGCTTCGGAGGTTACTTCAAAAACCAGAAAAAAACGACAGGTCGCGGGTTGAAAAAATGGTCAAAATTTGAAGGGCGTCAGATCTTTCCTAAAACCTGAAAAAATGACGATGGGGTGGGTATTAATCGAGAAGTTGCAGAGATTAGAAAGAATTATCTTTGTTCCAAAGAAATTTCAGCTCCGGAGGTGATGCCAAAAACTAGAAAAAACGACAGGTCGCGGGTTGAAAAAATGGTCAAAATTTGAAGGGAGTCAGATCTTTCCTAAAACCTGATAAAATGACAATGGGATGGGTATTAATCGAGAAATTGCAGAGATTAGAAAGAATTATCTTTGTTACAAAGAAATTTCAGCTCCGGAGGTGATGCCAAAAACCAGAAAAAAACAACAGGTCGCGGGTTGAAAAAATAGTCAAAATTTGAAGGGCGTCAGATCTTTCCTAAAACCTGATAAAATGACGATGGGGTGGGTATTAATCGAGAAATTGCAGAGATTAGAAAGAATTATCTTTGTTCCAAAAAAATTTCAGCTTCGGAGGTTACTTCAAAAACCAGAAAAAAACGACAGGTCGCGGGTTGAAAAAATGGTTCAAATTTAAAGGGCGTCAGATATTTCCTAAAACCTGATAAAATGACAATGGGGTGGGTATTAATCAAGAAATTTTAGAGATTGGAAAGTTATCTTTGTTCCAAAGAAATTTCATCTCCGGAGGTTACTTCAAAAACCTGAAAAAAACGACAGGTCGCGAGTTGAAAAAATGGTCAAAATTTAAAGGGCGTCAGATCTTTCCTAAAACCTGAAAAAATGACGATGGGGTGGGTATTAATCGAGAAGTTGCAGAGATTAGAAAGAATTATCTTTGTTCCAAAGAAATTTCAGCTCCGGAGGTGATGCCAAAAACTAGAAAAAAACGACAGGTCGCGGGTTGAAAAAATGGTCAAAATTTGAAGGGAGTCAGATCTTTCCTAAAACCTGATAAAATGACAATGGGGTGGGTATTAATCGAGAAATTGCAGAGATTAGAAAGAATTATCTTTGTTCCAAAGAAATTTCAGCTTCGGTGGCTACTTCAAAAACCAGAAAAAAACGACAGATCGCGGTTTGAAAAAATGGTCAAAATTTAAAGGGCGTCAGATATTCCCAAAAACCTGATAAAATGACAATGGGGTGGGTATTAATCGAGAAATTTCAGAGATTAGAAAGAATTATCTTTGTTCCAAAGAAATTTCAGCTCCAGAGGTGATGCCAAAAACCAGAAAAAAACGACAGGTCGCGGGTTGAAAAAATAGTCAAAATTTGAAGGGCGTCAGATCTTTCCTAAAACCTGATAAAATGACGATGGGGTGGGTAGTAATTGAGAAATTGCAGAGATTAGAAAGAATTATCTTTGTTCCAAAGAAATTTCAGCTCCGGAGGTGATGCCAAAAACCAGGAAAAAACGACAGGTCGCGGGTTGAAAAAATGGTTCAAATTTAAAGGGCGTCAGATCTTCCCCAAAACCTGATAAAATGACAATGGGATGGGTATTAATCGAGAAATTGTAGAGATTAGAAAGAGTTATCTTTGTTCCAAAGAAATTTCAGCTCCGGAGGTGATGCCAAATACCAGGAAAAAACGACAGGTCGCGGGTTGAAAAAATGGTCAAAATTTGAAGGGTGTCAGGTCTTTCCTAAAACCTGATAAAATGACAATGGGATGGGTATTAATCAAGAAATTGTAGAGATTAGAAAGAGTTATCTTTGTTCCAAAGAAATTTCAGCTCCGGAGGTGATGCCAAAAACCAGAAAAAAACGACAGGTCGCGGGTTGAAAAAATGGTCAAAATTTGAAGGGTGTCAGGTCTTTCCTAAAACCTGATAAAATGACGATGGGGTGGGTATTAATCGAGAAATTGCAGAGATTAGAAAGAATTATCTTTGTTCCAAAAAAATTTCAGCTTCGGAGGTTACTTCAAAAACCAGAAAAAAACGACAGGTCGCGGGTTGAAAAAATGGTTCAAATTTAAAGGGCGTCAGATATTTCCTAAAACCTGATAAAATGACGATGGGGTGGGTAGTAATCCAGAAATTGCAGAGATTAGAAAGAATTATCTTTGTTCCAAAAAACTTTCAGCTTCGGAGGTTACTTCAAAAACCAGAAAAAAACGACAGGTCGCGGGTTGAAAAAATGGTTCAAATTTAAAGGGCGTCAGATATTTCCTAAAACCTGATAAAATGACAATGGGGTGGGTATTAATCAAGAAATTTTAGAGATTGGAAAGTTATCTTTGTTCCAAAGAAATTTCAACTCCGGAGGTTACTTCAAAAACCTGAAAAAAACGGCAGGTCGCGAGTTGAAAAAATGGTCAAAATTTAAAGGGCGTCAGATCTTTCCTAAAACCTGATAAAATGACAATGGGGTGGGTATTAATCAAGAAATTGTAGAGATTAGAAAGAATTATCTTTGTTCCAAAGAAATTTCAGCTCCGGAGGTTAACTCAAAAACCAGAAAAAAACGACAGGTCGCGGGTTGAAAAAATGGTCAAAATTTGAAGGGTGTCAGATCTTTCCTAAAACCTGATAAAATGACGATGGGGTGGGTATTAATCGAGAAATTGCAGAGATTAGAAAGAATTATCTTTGTTCCAAAGAAATTTCAGCTCCGGAGGTGATGCCAAAAACCAGAAAAAACGACAGGTCGCGGGTTGAAAAAATAGTCAAAATTTGAAGGGTGTCAGATCTTTCCTAAAACCTGATAAAATGACGATGGGGTGGGTATTAATCGAGAAGTTGCAGAGATTAGAAAGAATTATCTTTGTTCCAAAGAAATTTCAGCTCCGGAGGTGATGCCAAAAACTAGAAAAAAACGACAGGTCGCGGGTTGAAAAAATGGTCAAAATTTGAAGGGAGTCAGATCTTTCCTAAAACCTGATAAAATGACAATGGGGTGGGTATTAATCGAGAAATTGCAGAGATTAGAAAGAATTATCTTTGTTCCAAAGAAATTTCAGCTCCGGAGGTGATGCCAAAAACCAGGAAAAAACGACAGGTCGCGGGTTGAAAAAATGGTTCAAATTTAAAGGGCGTCAGATCTTTCCTAAAACCTGATAAAATGACAATGGGATGGGTATTAATCAAGAAATTGTAGAGATTAGAAAGAGTTATCTTTGTTCCAAAGAAATTTCAGCTCCGGAGGTGATGCCAAAAACCAGAAAAAAACGACAGGTCGCGGGTTGAAAAAATGGTAAAAAATTTGAAGGGTGTCAGGTCTTTCCTAAAACCTGATAAAATGACAATGGGGTGGGTATTAATCGAGAAATTGCAGAGATTAGAAAGAATTATCTTTGTTCCAAAGAAATTTCACCTCCGGAGGTTACGTCAAAAATCAGAAAAAAACGACAGGTCGTGGGTTGAAAAAATGGTTCAAATTTAAAGGGCGTCAGATATTTCCTAAAACCTGATAAAATGACAATGGGGTGGGTATTAATCAAGAAATTGTAGAGATTAGAAAGAGTTATCTTTGTTCCAAAGACATTTCAGCTCCGGAAGTTACCTCAAAAACCAGAAAAAAACGACAGGTCGCGGGTTGAAAAAAAGGTCAAAATTTGAAGGGTGTCAGATCTTTCCTAAAACCTGATAAAATGACGATGGGGTGGGTATTAATCGAGAAATTGCAGAGATTAGAAAGAATTATCTTTGTTCCAAAGAAATTTCAGCTCCGGAGGTGATGCCAAAAACCAGAAAAAAACGACAGGTCGCGGGTTGAAAAAATGGTCAAAATTTGAAGGGCGTCAGATCTTTCCTAAAACCTGATAAAATGACGATGGGGTGGGTAGTAATCCAGAAATTGCAGAGATTAGAAAGAATTATTTTTGTTCCAAAAAAATTTCAGCTTCGGAGGTTACTTCAAAAACCAGAAAAAATCGACAGGTCGCGGGTTGAAAAAATGGTTCAAATTTAAAGGGCGTCAGATATTTCCTAGAACCTGATAATTTGACAATGGGGTGGGTATTAATCAAGAAATTTTAGAGATTGGAAAGTTATCTTTGTTCCAAAGAAATTTCAACTCCGGAGGTTACTTCAAAAACCTGAAAAAAACGACAGGTCGCGAGTTGAAATAATGGTCAAAATTTAAAGGGCGTCAGATCTTTCCTAAAACCTGATAAAATGACAATGGGATGGGTATTAATCGAGAAATTTCAGAGATTAGAAAGAATCATCTTTGTTCCAAAGAAATTTCAGCTTCGGAGGTTACTTCAAAAACCAGAAAAAAACAACAGGTCGCGGGTTGAAAAAATGGTCAAAATTTGAAGGGTGTCAGATCTTTCCTAAAACCTGATAAAATGACGATGGGGTGGGTATTAATCGAGAAATTGCAGAGATTAGAAAGAATTATCTTTGTTCCAAAGAAATTTCAGCTCCGGAGGTGATGCCAAAAACCAGAAAAAACGACAGATCGCGGGTTGAAAAAATAGTCAAAATTTGAAGGGCGTCAGATCTTTCCTAAAACCTGATAAAATGACGATGGGGTGGGTATTAATCGAGAAATTGCAGAGATTAGAAAGAATTATCTTTGTTCCAAAAAAATTTCAGCTTCGGAGGTTACTTCAAAAACCAGAAAAAAACGACAGGTCGCGGGTTGAAAAAATGGTTCAAATTTAAAGGGCGTCAGATATTTCCTAAAACCTGATAAAATGACGATGGGGTGGGTAGTAATCCAGAAATTGCAGAGATTAGAAAGAATTATCTTTGTTCCAAAAAACTTTCAGCTTCGGAGGTTACTTCAAAAACCAGAAAAAAACGACAGGTCGCGGGTTGAAAAAATGGTTCAAATTTAAAGGGCGTCAGATATTTCCTAAAACCTGATAAAATGACAATGGGGTGGGTATTAATCAAGAAATTTTAGAGATTAGAAAGTTATCTTTGTTCCAAAGAAATTTCAACTCCGGAGGTTACTTCAAAAACCTGAAAAAAACGGCAGGTCGCGAGTTGAAAAAATGGTCAAAATTTAAAGGGCGTCAGATCTTTCCTAAAACCTGATAAAATGACAATGGGGTGGGTATTAATCAAGAAATTGTAGAGATTAGAAAGAATTATCTTTGTTCCAAAGAAATTTCAGCTCCGGAGGTTACCTCAAAAACCAGAAAAAAACGACAGGTCGCGGGTTGAAAAAATGGTCAAAATTTGAAGGGAGTCAGATCTTTCCTAAAACCTGATAAAATGACAATGGGGTGGGTATTAATCGAGAAATTGCAGAGATTAGAAAGAATTATCTTTGTTCCAAAGAAATTTCAGCTCCGGAGGTGATGCCAAAAACCAGGAAAAAACGACAGGTCGCGGGTTGAAAACATGGTTCAAATTTAAAGGGCGTCAGATCTTTCCTAAAACCTGATAAAATGACAATGGGATGGGTATTAATCAAGAAATTGTAGAGATTAGAAAGAGTTATCTTTGTTCCAAAGAAATTTCAGCTCCGGAGGTGATGCCAAAAACTAGAAAAAACGACAGGTCGCGGGTTGAAAAAATGGTCAAAATTTGAAGGGAGTCAGATCTTTCCTAAAACCTGATAAAATGACAATGGGATGGGTATTAATCGAGAAATTGCAGAGATTAGAAAGAATTATCTTTGTTACAAAGAAATTTCAGCTCCGGAGGTGATGCCAAAAACCAGAAAAAAACAACAGGTCGCGGGTTGAAAAAATAGTCAAAATTTGAAGGGCGTCAGATCTTTCCTAAAACCTGATAAAATGACGATGGGGTGGGTAGTAATCCAGAAATTGCAGAGATTAGAAAGAATTATCTTTGTTCCAAAGAAATTTCAGCTTCGGAGGTTACTTCAAAAACCAGAAAAAAACAACAGGTCGCGGGTTGAAAAAATGGTCAAAATTTGAAGGGTGTCAGATCTTTCCTAAAACCTGATAAAATGACGATGGGGTGGGTATTAATCGAGAAATTGCAGAGATTAGAAAGAATTATCTTTGTTCCAAAGAAATTTCAGCTCCGGAGGTGATGCCAAAAACCAGAAAAAACGACAGATCGCGGGTTGAAAAAATAGTCAAAATTTGAAGGGCGTCAGATCTTTCCTAAAACCTGATAAAATGACGATGGGGTGGGTATTAATCGAGAAATTGCAGAGATTAGAAAGAATTATCTTTGTTCCAAAAAAATTTCAGCTTCGGAGGTTACTTCAAAAACCAGAAAAAAACGACAGGTCGCGGGTTGAAAAAATGGTTCAAATTTAAAGGGCGTCAGATATTTCCTAAAACCTGATAAAATGACAATGGGGTGGGTATTAATCAAGAAATTTTAGAGATTGGAAAGTTATCTTTGTTCCAAAGAAATTTCATCTCCGGAGGTTACTTCAAAAACCTGAAAAAAACGACAGGTCGCGAGTTGAAAAAATGGTCAAAATTTAAAGGGCGTCAGATCTTTCCTAAAACCTGAAAAAATGACGATGGGGTGGGTATTAATCGAGAAGTTGCAGAGATTAGAAAGAATTATCTTTGTTCCAAAGAAATTTCAGCTCCGGAGGTGATGCCAAAAACTAGAAAAAAACGACAGGTCGCGGGTTGAAAAAATGGTCAAAATTTGAAGGGAGTCAGATCTTTCCTAAAACCTGATAAAATGACAATGGGGTGGGTATTAATCGAGAAATTGCAGAGATTAGAAAGAATTATCTTTGTTCCAAAGAAATTTCAGCTTCGGTGGCTACTTCAAAAACCAGAAAAAAACGACAGATCGCGGTTTGAAAAAATGGTCAAAATTTAAAGGGCGTCAGATATTCCCAAAAACCTGATAAAATGACAATGGGGTGGGTATTAATCGAGAAATTTCAGAGATTAGAAAGAATTATCTTTGTTCCAAAGAAATTTCAGCTCCAGAGGTGATGCCAAAAACCAGAAAAAAACGACAGGTCGCGGGTTGAAAAAATAGTCAAAATTTGAAGGGCGTCAGATCTTTCCTAAAACCTGATAAAATGACGATGGGGTGGGTAGTAATTGAGAAATTGCAGAGATTAGAAAGAATTATCTTTGTTCCAAAGAAATTTCAGCTCCGGAGGTGATGCCAAAAACCAGGAAAAAACGACAGGTCGCGGGTTGAAAAAATGGTTCAAATTTAAAGGGCGTCAGATCTTCCCCAAAACCTGATAAAATGACAATGGGATGGGTATTAATCGAGAAATTGTAGAGATTAGAAAGAGTTATCTTTGTTCCAAAGAAATTTCAGCTCCGGAGGTGATGCCAAATACCAGGAAAAAACGACAGGTCGCGGGTTGAAAAAATGGTCAAAATTTGAAGGGTGTCAGGTCTTTCCTAAAACCTGATAAAATGACAATGGGATGGGTATTAATCAAGAAATTGTAGAGATTAGAAAGAGTTATCTTTGTTCCAAAGAAATTTCAGCTCCGGAGGTGATGCCAAAAACCAGAAAAAAACGACAGGTCGCGGGTTGAAAAAATGGTCAAAATTTGAAGGGTGTCAGGTCTTTCCTAAAACCTGATAAAATGACGATGGGGTGGGTATTAATCGAGAAATTGCAGAGATTAGAAAGAATTATCTTTGTTCCAAAAAAATTTCAGCTTCGGAGGTTACTTCAAAAACCAGAAAAAAACGACAGGTCGCGGGTTGAAAAAATGGTTCAAATTTAAAGGGCGTCAGATATTTCCTAAAACCTGATAAAATGACAATGGGGTGGGTATTAATCAAGAAATTTTAGAGATTGGAAAGTTATCTTTGTTCCAAAGAAATTTCAACTCCGGAGGTTACTTCAAAAACCTGAAAAAAACGGCAGGTCGCGAGTTGAAAAAATGGTCAAAATTTAAAGGGCGTCAGATCTTTCCTAAAACCTGATAAAATGACAATGGGGTGGGTATTAATCAAGAAATTGTAGAGATTAGAAAGAATTATCTTTGTTCCAAAGAAATTTCAGCTCCGGAGGTTACCTCAAAAACCAGAAAAAAACGACAGGTCGCGGGTTGAAAAAATGGTCAAAATTTGAAGGGTGTCAGATCTTTCCTAAAACCTGATAAAATGACGATGGGGTGGGTATTAATCGAGAAATTGCAGAGATTAGAAAGAATTATCTTTGTTCCAAAGAAATTTCAGCTCCGGAGGTGATGCCAAAAACCAGAAAAAACGACAGGTCGCGGGTTGAAAAAATAGTCAAAATTTGAAGGGTGTCAGATCTTTCCTAAAACCTGATAAAATGACGATGGGGTGGGTATTAATCGAGAAGTTGCAGAGATTAGAAAGAATTATCTTTGTTCCAAAGAAATTTCAGCTCCGGAGGTGATGCCAAAAACTAGAAAAAAACGACAGGTCGCGGGTTGAAAAAATGGTCAAAATTTGAAGGGAGTCAGATCTTTCCTAAAACCTGATAAAATGACAATGGGGTGGGTATTAATCGAGAAATTGCAGAGATTAGAAAGAATTATCTTTGTTCCAAAGAAATTTCAGCTCCGGAGGTGATGCCAAAAACCAGGAAAAAACGACAGGTCGCGGGTTGAAAAAATGGTTCAAATTTAAAGGGCGTCAGATCTTTCCTAAAACCTGATAAAATGACAATGGGATGGGTATTAATCAAGAAATTGTAGAGATTAGAAAGAGTTATCTTTGTTCCAAAGAAATTTCAGCTCCGGAGGTGATGCCAAAAACCAGAAAAAAACGACAGGTCGCGGGTTGAAAAAATGGTAAAAAATTTGAAGGGTGTCAGGTCTTTCCTAAAACCTGATAAAATGACAATGGGGTGGGTATTAATCGAGAAATTGCAGAGATTAGAAAGAATTATCTTTGTTCCAAAGAAATTTCACCTCCGGAGGTTACGTCAAAAATCAGAAAAAAACGACAGGTCGTGGGTTGAAAAAATGGTTCAAATTTAAAGGGCGTCAGATATTTCCTAAAACCTGATAAAATGACAATGGGGTGGGTATTAATCAAGAAATTGTAGAGATTAGAAAGAGTTATCTTTGTTCCAAAGACATTTCAGCTCCGGAAGTTACCTCAAAAACCAGAAAAAAACGACAGGTCGCGGGTTGAAAAAAAGGTCAAAATTTGAAGGGTGTCAGATCTTTCCTAAAACCTGATAAAATGACGATGGGGTGGGTAGTAATCCAGAAATTGCAGAGATTAGAAAGAATTATCTTTGTTCCAAAGAAATTTCAGCTCCGGAGGTGATGCCAAAAACCAGAAAAAAACGACAGGTCGCGGGTTGAAAAAATGGTCAAAATTTGAAGGGCGTCAGATCTTTCCTAAAACCTGATAAAATGACGATGGGGTGGGTAGTAATCCAGAAATTGCAGAGATTAGAAAGAATTATTTTTGTTCCAAAAAAATTTCAGCTTCGGAGGTTACTTCAAAAACCAGAAAAAATCGACAGGTCGCGGGTTGAAAAAATGGTTCAAATTTAAAGGGCGTCAGATATTTCCTAGAACCTGATAATTTGACAATGGGGTGGGTATTAATCAAGAAATTTTAGAGATTGGAAAGTTATCTTTGTTCCAAAGAAATTTCAACTCCGGAGGTTACTTCAAAAACCTGAAAAAAACGACAGGTCGCGAGTTGAAATAATGGTCAAAATTTAAAGGGCGTCAGATCTTTCCTAAAACCTGATAAAATGACAATGGGATGGGTATTAATCGAGAAATTTCAGAGATTAGAAAGAATCATCTTTGTTCCAAAGAAATTTCAGCTTCGGAGGTTACTTCAAAAACCAGAAAAAAACAACAGGTCGCGGGTTGAAAAAATGGTCAAAATTTGAAGGGTGTCAGATCTTTCCTAAAACCTGATAAAATGACGATGGGGTGGGTATTAATCGAGAAATTGCAGAGATTAGAAAGAATTATCTTTGTTCCAAAGAAATTTCAGCTCCGGAGGTGATGCCAAAAACCAGAAAAAACGACAGATCGCGGGTTGAAAAAATAGTCAAAATTTGAAGGGCGTCAGATCTTTCCTAAAACCTGATAAAATGACGATGGGGTGGGTATTAATCGAGAAATTGCAGAGATTAGAAAGAATTATCTTTGTTCCAAAAAAATTTCAGCTTCGGAGGTTACTTCAAAAACCAGAAAAAAACGACAGGTCGCGGGTTGAAAAAATGGTTCAAATTTAAAGGGCGTCAGATATTTCCTAAAACCTGATAAAATGACAATGGGGTGGGTATTAATCAAGAAATTTTAGAGATTGGAAAGTTATCTTTGTTCCAAAGAAATTTCATCTCCGGAGGTTACTTCAAAAACCTGAAAAAAACGACAGGTCGCGAGTTGAAAAAATGGTCAAAATTTAAAGGGCGTCAGATCTTTCCTAAAACCTGAAAAAATGACGATGGGGTGGGTATTAATCGAGAAGTTGCAGAGATTAGAAAGAATTATCTTTGTTCCAAAGAAATTTCAGCTCCGGAGGTGATGCCAAAAACTAGAAAAAAACGACAGGTCGCGGGTTGAAAAAATGGTCAAAATTTGAAGGGAGTCAGATCTTTCCTAAAACCTGATAAAATGACAATGGGGTGGGTATTAATCGAGAAATTGCAGAGATTAGAAAGAATTATCTTTGTTCCAAAGAAATTTCAGCTTCGGTGGCTACTTCAAAAACCAGAAAAAAACGACAGATCGCGGTTTGAAAAAATGGTCAAAATTTAAAGGGCGTCAGATATTTCCTAGAACCTGATAATTTGACAATGGGGTGGGTATTAATCAAGAAATTTTAGAGATTGGAAAGTTATCTTTGTTCCAAAGAAATTTCAACTCCGGAGGTTACTTCAAAAACCTGAAAAAAACGACAGGTCGCGAGTTGAAATAATGGTCAAAATTTAAAGGGCGTCAGATCTTTCCTAAAACCTGATAAAATGACAATGGGATGGGTATTAATCGAGAAATTTCAGAGATTAGAAAGAATCATCTTTGTTCCAAAGAAATTTCAGCTTCGGAGGTTACTTCAAAAACCAGAAAAAAACAACAGGTCGCGGGTTGAAAAAATGGTCAAAATTTGAAGGGTGTCAGATCTTTCCTAAAACCTGATAAAATGACGATGGGGTGGGTATTAATCGAGAAATTGCAGAGATTAGAAAGAATTATCTTTGTTCCAAAGAAATTTCAGCTCCGGAGGTGATGCCAAAAACCAGAAAAAACGACAGATCGCGGGTTGAAAAAATAGTCAAAATTTGAAGGGCGTCAGATCTTTCCTAAAACCTGATAAAATGACGATGGGGTGGGTATTAATCGAGAAATTGCAGAGATTAGAAAGAATTATCTTTGTTCCAAAAAAATTTCAGCTTCGGAGGTTACTTCAAAAACCAGAAAAAAACGACAGGTCGCGGGTTGAAAAAATGGTTCAAATTTAAAGGGCGTCAGATATTTCCTAAAACCTGATAAAATGACAATGGGGTGGGTATTAATCAAGAAATTTTAGAGATTGGAAAGTTATCTTTGTTCCAAAGAAATTTCATCTCCGGAGGTTACTTCAAAAACCTGAAAAAAACGACAGGTCGCGAGTTGAAAAAATGGTCAAAATTTAAAGGGCGTCAGATCTTTCCTAAAACCTGAAAAAATGACGATGGGGTGGGTATTAATCGAGAAGTTGCAGAGATTAGAAAGAATTATCTTTGTTCCAAAGAAATTTCAGCTCCGGAGGTGATGCCAAAAACTAGAAAAAAACGACAGGTCGCGGGTTGAAAAAATGGTCAAAATTTGAAGGGAGTCAGATCTTTCCTAAAACCTGATAAAATGACAATGGGGTGGGTATTAATCGAGAAATTGCAGAGATTAGAAAGAATTATCTTTGTTCCAAAGAAATTTCAGCTTCGGTGGCTACTTCAAAAACCAGAAAAAAACGACAGATCGCGGTTTGAAAAAATGGTCAAAATTTAAAGGGCGTCAGATATTCCCAAAAACCTGATAAAATGACAATGGGGTGGGTATTAATCGAGAAATTTCAGAGATTAGAAAGAATTATCTTTGTTCCAAAGAAATTTCAGCTCCAGAGGTGATGCCAAAAACCAGAAAAAAACGACAGGTCGCGGGTTGAAAAAATAGTCAAAATTTGAAGGGCGTCAGATCTTTCCTAAAACCTGATAAAATGACGATGGGGTGGGTAGTAATTGAGAAATTGCAGAGGTTAGAAAGAATTATCTTTGTTCCAAAGAAATTTCAGCTCCGGAGGTGATGCCAAAAACTAGAAAAAACGACAGGTCGCGGGTTGAAAAAATGGTCAAAATTTGAAGGGAGTCAGATCTTTCCTAAAACCTGATAAAATGACAATGGGATGGGTATTAATCGAGAAATTGCAGAGATTAGAAAGAATTATCTTTGTTACAAAGAAATTTCAGCTCCGGAGGTGATGCCAAAAACCAGAAAAAAACAACAGGTCGCGGGTTGAAAAAATAGTCAAAATTTGAAGGGCGTCAGATCTTTCCTAAAACCTGATAAAATGACGATGGGGTGGGTAGTAATCCAGAAATTGCAGAGATTAGAAAGAATTATCTTTGTTCCAAAGAAATTTCAGCTTCGGAGGTTACTTCAAAAACCAGAAAAAAACAACAGGTCGCGGGTTGAAAAAATGGTCAAAATTTGAAGGGTGTCAGATCTTTCCTAAAACCTGATAAAATGACGATGGGGTGGGTATTAATCGAGAAATTGCAGAGATTAGAAAGTTATCTTTGTTCCAAAGAAATTTCAACTCCGGAGGTTACTTCAAAAACCTGAAAAAAACGGCAGGTCGCGAGTTGAAAAAATGGTCAAAATTTAAAGGGCGTCAGATCTTTCCTAAAACCTGATAAAATGACAATGGGGTGGGTATTAATCAAGAAATTGTAGAGATTAGAAAGAATTATCTTTGTTCCAAAGAAATTTCAGCTCCGGAGGTTACCTCAAAAACCAGAAAAAAACGACAGGTCGCGGGTTGAAAAAATGGTCAAAATTTGAAGGGTGTCAGATCTTTCCTAAAACCTGATAAAATGACGATGGGGTGGGTATTAATCGAGAAATTGCAGAGATTAGAAAGAATTATCTTTGTTCCAAAGAAATTTCAGCTCCGGAGGTGATGCCAAAAACCAGAAAAAACGACAGGTCGCGGGTTGAAAAAATAGTCAAAATTTGAAGGGTGTCAGATCTTTCCTAAAACCTGATAAAATGACGATGGGGTGGGTATTAATCGAGAAGTTGCAGAGATTAGAAAGAATTATCTTTGTTCCAAAGAAATTTCAGCTCCGGAGGTGATGCCAAAAACTAGAAAAAAACGACAGGTCGCGGGTTGAAAAAATGGTCAAAATTTGAAGGGAGTCAGATCTTTCCTAAAACCTGATAAAATGACAATGGGGTGGGTATTAATCGAGAAATTGCAGAGATTAGAAAGAATTATCTTTGTTCCAAAGAAATTTCAGCTCCGGAGGTGATGCCAAAAACCAGGAAAAAACGACAGGTCGCGGGTTGAAAAAATGGTTCAAATTTAAAGGGCGTCAGATCTTTCCTAAAACCTGATAAAATGACAATGGGATGGGTATTAATCAAGAAATTGTAGAGATTAGAAAGAGTTATCTTTGTTCCAAAGAAATTTCAGCTCCGGAGGTGATGCCAAAAACCAGAAAAAAACGACAGGTCGCGGGTTGAAAAAATGGTAAAAAATTTGAAGGGTGTCAGGTCTTTCCTAAAACCTGATAAAATGACAATGGGGTGGGTATTAATCGAGAAATTGCAGAGATTAGAAAGAATTATCTTTGTTCCAAAGAAATTTCACCTCCGGAGGTTACGTCAAAAATCAGAAAAAAACGACAGGTCGTGGGTTGAAAAAATGGTTCAAATTTAAAGGGCGTCAGATATTTCCTAAAACCTGATAAAATGACAATGGGGTGGGTATTAATCAAGAAATTGTAGAGATTAGAAAGAGTTATCTTTGTTCCAAAGACATTTCAGCTCCGGAAGTTACCTCAAAAACCAGAAAAAAACGACAGGTCGCGGGTTGAAAAAAAGGTCAAAATTTGAAGGGTGTCAGATCTTTCCTAAAACCTGATAAAATGACGATGGGGTGGGTATTAATCGAGAAATTGCAGAGATTAGAAAGAATTATCTTTGTTCCAAAGAAATTTCAGCTCCGGAGGTGATGCCAAAAACCAGAAAAAAACGACAGGTCGCGGGTTGAAAAAATGGTCAAAATTTGAAGGGCGTCAGATCTTTCCTAAAACCTGATAAAATGACGATGGGGTGGGTAGTAATCCAGAAATTGCAGAGATTAGAAAGAATTATTTTTGTTCCAAAAAAATTTCAGCTTCGGAGGTTACTTCAAAAACCAGAAAAAATCGACAGGTCGCGGGTTGAAAAAATGGTTCAAATTTAAAGGGCGTCAGATATTTCCTAGAACCTGATAATTTGACAATGGGGTGGGTATTAATCAAGAAATTTTAGAGATTGGAAAGTTATCTTTGTTCCAAAGAAATTTCAACTCCGGAGGTTACTTCAAAAACCTGAAAAAAACGACAGGTCGCGAGTTGAAATAATGGTCAAAATTTAAAGGGCGTCAGATCTTTCCTAAAACCTGATAAAATGACAATGGGATGGGTATTAATCGAGAAATTTCAGAGATTAGAAAGAATCATCTTTGTTCCAAAGAAATTTCAGCTTCGGAGGTTACTTCAAAAACCAGAAAAAAACAACAGGTCGCGGGTTGAAAAAATGGTCAAAATTTGAAGGGTGTCAGATCTTTCCTAAAACCTGATAAAATGACGATGGGGTGGGTATTAATCGAGAAATTGCAGAGATTAGAAAGAATTATCTTTGTTCCAAAGAAATTTCAGCTCCGGAGGTGATGCCAAAAACCAGAAAAAACGACAGATCGCGGGTTGAAAAAATAGTCAAAATTTGAAGGGCGTCAGATCTTTCCTAAAACCTGATAAAATGACGATGGGGTGGGTATTAATCGAGAAATTGCAGAGATTAGAAAGAATTATCTTTGTTCCAAAAAAATTTCAGCTTCGGAGGTTACTTCAAAAACCAGAAAAAAACGACAGGTCGCGGGTTGAAAAAATGGTTCAAATTTAAAGGGCGTCAGATATTTCCTAAAACCTGATAAAATGACAATGGGGTGGGTATTAATCAAGAAATTTTAGAGATTGGAAAGTTATCTTTGTTCCAAAGAAATTTCATCTCCGGAGGTTACTTCAAAAACCTGAAAAAAACGACAGGTCGCGAGTTGAAAAAATGGTCAAAATTTAAAGGGCGTCAGATCTTTCCTAAAACCTGAAAAAATGACGATGGGGTGGGTATTAATCGAGAAGTTGCAGAGATTAGAAAGAATTATCTTTGTTCCAAAGAAATTTCAGCTCCGGAGGTGATGCCAAAAACTAGAAAAAAACGACAGGTCGCGGGTTGAAAAAATGGTCAAAATTTGAAGGGAGTCAGATCTTTCCTAAAACCTGATAAAATGACAATGGGGTGGGTATTAATCGAGAAATTGCAGAGATTAGAAAGAATTATCTTTGTTCCAAAGAAATTTCAGCTTCGGTGGCTACTTCAAAAACCAGAAAAAAACGACAGATCGCGGTTTGAAAAAATGGTCAAAATTTAAAGGGCGTCAGATATTCCCAAAAACCTGATAAAATGACAATGGGGTGGGTATTAATCGAGAAATTTCAGAGATTAGAAAGAATTATCTTTGTTCCAAAGAAATTTCAGCTCCAGAGGTGATGCCAAAAACCAGAAAAAAACGACAGGTCGCGGGTTGAAAAAATAGTCAAAATTTGAAGGGCGTCAGATCTTTCCTAAAACCTGATAAAATGACGATGGGGTGGGTAGTAATTGAGAAATTGCAGAGGTTAGAAAGAATTATCTTTGTTCCAAAGAAATTTCAGCTCCGGAGGTGATGCCAAAAACCAGGAAAAAACGACAGGTCGCGGGTTGAAAAAATGGTTCAAATTTAAAGGGCGTCAGATCTTCCCCAAAACCTGATAAAATGACAATGGGATGGGTATTAATCGAGAAATTGTAGAGATTAGAAAGAGTTATCTTTGTTCCAAAGAAATTTCAGCTCCGGAGGTGATGCCAAATACCAGGAAAAAAGGACAGGTCGCGGGTTGAAAAAATGGTCAAAATTTGAAGGGTGTCAGGTCTTTCCTAAAACCTGATAAAATGACAATGGGATGGGTATTAATCAAGAAATTGTAGAGATTAGAAAGAGTTATCTTTGTTCCAAAGAAATTTCAGCTCCGGAGGTGATGCCAAAAACCAGAAAAAAACGACAGGTCGCGGGTTGAAAAAATGGTCAAAATTTGAAGGGTGTCAGGTCTTTCCTAAAACCTGATAAAATGACGATGGGGTGGGTATTAATCGAGAAATTGCAGAGATTAGAAAGAATTATCTTTGTTCCAAAAAAATTTCAGCTTCGGAGGTTACTTCAAAAACCAGAAAAAAACGACAGGTCGCGGGTTGAAAAAATGGTTCAAATTTAAAGGGCGTCAGATATTTCCTAAAACCTGATAAAATGACGATGGGGTGGGTAGTAATCCAGAAATTGCAGAGATTAGAAAGAATTATCTTTGTTCCAAAAAACTTTCAGCTTCGGAGGTTACTTCAAAAACCAGAAAAAAACGACAGGTCGCGGGTTGAAAAAATGGTTCAAATTTAAAGGGCGTCAGATATTTCCTAAAACCTGATAAAATGACAATGGGGTGGGTATTAATCAAGAAATTTTAGAGATTGGAAAGTTATCTTTGTTCCAAAGAAATTTCAACTCCGGAGGTTACTTCAAAAACCTGAAAAAAACGGCAGGTCGCGAGTTGAAAAAATGGTCAAAATTTAAAGGGCGTCAGATCTTTCCTAAAACCTGATAAAATGACAATGGGGTGGGTATTAATCAAGAAATTGTAGAGATTAGAAAGAATTATCTTTGTTCCAAAGAAATTTCAGCTCCGGAGGTTACCTCAAAAACCAGAAAAAAACGACAGGTCGCGGGTTGAAAAAATGGTCAAAATTTGAAGGGAGTCAGATCTTTCCTAAAACCTGATAAAATGACAATGGGGTGGGTATTAATCGAGAAATTGCAGAGATTAGAAAGAATTATCTTTGTTCCAAAGAAATTTCAGCTCCGGAGGTGATGCCAAAAACCAGGAAAAAACGACAGGTCGCGGGTTGAAAAAATGGTTCAAATTTAAAGGGCGTCAGATCTTTCCTAAAACCTGATAAAATGACAATGGGATGGGTATTAATCAAGAAATTGTAGAGATTAGAAAGAGTTATCTTTGTTCCAAAGAAATTTCAGCTCCGGAGGTGATGCCAAAAACCAGAAAAAAACGACAGGTCGCGGGTTGAAAAAATGGTAAAAAATTTGAAGGGTGTCAGGTCTTTCCTAAAACCTGATAAAATGACAATGGGGTGGGTATTAATCGAGAAATTGCAGAGATTAGAAAGAATTATCTTTGTTCCAAAGAAATTTCACCTCCGGAGGTTACGTCAAAAATCAGAAAAAAACGACAGGTCGTGGGTTGAAAAAATGGTTCAAATTTAAAGGGCGTCAGATATTTCCTAAAACCTGATAAAATGACAATGGGGTGGGTATTAATCAAGAAATTGTAGAGATTAGAAAGAGTTATCTTTGTTCCAAAGACATTTCAGCTCCGGAAGTTACCTCAAAAACCAGAAAAAAACGACAGGTCGCGGGTTGAAAAAAAGGTCAAAATTTGAAGGGTGTCAGATCTTTCCTAAAACCTGATAAAATGACGATGGGGTGGGTATTAATCGAGAAATTGCAGAGATTAGAAAGAATTATCTTTGTTCCAAAGAAATTTCAGCTCCGGAGGTGATGCCAAAAACCAGAAAAAAACGACAGGTCGCGGGTTGAAAAAATGGTCATAATTTGAAGGGCGTCAGATCTTTCCTAAAACCTGATAAAATGACGATGGGGTGGGTAGTAATCCAGAAATTGCAGAGATTAGAAAGAATTATTTTTGTTCCAAAAAAATTTCAGCTTCGGAGGTTACTTCAAAAACCAGAAAAAATCGACAGGTCGCGGGTTGAAAAAATGGTTCAAATTTAAAGGGCGTCAGATATTTCCTAGAACCTGATAATTTGACAATGGGGTGGGTATTAATCAAGAAATTTTAGAGATTGGAAAGTTATCTTTGTTCCAAAGAAATTTCAACTCCGGAGGTTACTTCAAAAACCTGAAAAAAACGACAGGTCGCGAGTTGAAATAATGGTCAAAATTTAAAGGGCGTCAGATCTTTCCTAAAACCTGATAAAATGACAATGGGATGGGTATTAATCGAGAAATTTCAGAGATTAGAAAGAATCATCTTTGTTCCAAAGAAATTTCAGCTCCGGAGGTGATGCCAAAAACCAGAAAAAAACGACAGGTCGCGGGTTGAAAAAATGGTCAAAATTTGAAGGGTGTCAGATCTTTCCTAAAACCTGATAAAATGACGATGGGGTGGGTATTAATCGAGAAATTGCAGAGATTTGAAAGAATTATCTTTGTTCCAAAGAAATTTCAGCTCCGGAGGTGATGCCAAAAACCAGAAAAAAACGACAGGTCGCGGGTTGAAAAAATGGTCAAAATTTAAAGGGCGTCAGATATTCCCCAAAACCTGATAAAATGACAATGGGGTGGGTATTAATCGAGAAATTTCAGAGATTAGAAAGAATTATCTTCGTACCAAAGAAATTTCAGCTCCAGAGGTGATGCCAAAAACCAGAAAAAAACGACAGGTCGCGGGTTGAAAAAATAGTCAAAATTTGAAGGGCGTCAGATCTTTCCTAAAACCTGATAAAATGACGATGGGGTGGGTAGTAATTGAGAAATTGCAGAGATTAGAAAGAATTATCTTTGTTCCAAAGAAATTTCAGCTCCGGAGGTGATGCCAAAAACCAGGAAAAAACGACAGGTCGCGGGTTGAAAAAATGGTTCAAATTTAAAGGGCGTCAGATCTTTCCTAAAACCTGATAAAATGACAATGGGATGGGTATTAATCAAGAAATTGTAGAGATTAGAAAGAGTTATCTTTGTTCCAAAGAAATTTCAGCTCCGGAGGTGATGCCAAAAACCAGAAAAAAACGACAGGTCGCGGGTTGAAAAAATGGTAAAAAATTTGAAGGGTGTCAGGTCTTTCCTAAAACCTGATAAAATGACGATGGGGTGGGTATTAATCGAGAAATTGCAGAGATTAGAAAGAATTATCTTTGTTCCAAAGAAATTTCACCTCCGGAGGTTACGTCAAAAATCAGAAAAAAACGACAGGTCGTGGGTTGAAAAAATGGTTCAAATTTAAAGGGCGTCAGATATTTCCTAAAACCTGATAAAATGACAATGGGGTGGGTATTAATCAAGAAATTGTAGAGATTAGAAAGAGTTATCTTTGTTCCAAAGACATTTCAGCTCCGGAAGTTACCTCAAAAACCAGAAAAAAACGACAGGTCGCGGGTTGAATAAATAGTCAAAATTTGAAGGGCGTCAGTTCTTTCCTAAAACCTGAAAAAATGACGATGGGGTGAGTAGTAATCCAGAAATTGCAGAGATTAGAAAGAACTATCTTTGTTCCAAAAAAATTTCAGCTTCGGAGGTTACTTCAAAAACCAGAAAAAAACGACAGGTCGCGGGTTGAAAAAATGGTCAAAATTTGAAGGGTGTCAGATCTTTCCTAAAACCTGATAAAATGAAGATGGGGTGGGTATTAATCGAGAAATTGCAGAGATTAGAAAGAATTATCTTTGTTCCAAAGAAATTTCAGCTCCGGAGGTGATGCCAAAAAACAGAAAAAAATGACAGGTCGCGGGTTGAAAAAATGGTTCAAATTTAAAGGGCGTCAGATATTTCCTAAAACCTGATAAAATGACAATGGGGTGGGTATTAATCAAGAAATTGTAGAGATTAGAAAGAATTATCTTTGTTCCAAAGAAATTTCAGCTCCGGAGGTTACCTCAAAAACCAGAAAAAAACGACAGGTCGCGGGTTGAAAAAATGGTCAAAATTTGAAGGGTGTCAGATCTTTCCTAAAACCTGATAAAATGACGATGGGGTGGGTATTAATCGAGAAATTGCAGAGATTAGAAAGAATTATCTTTGTTCCAAAGAAATTTCAGCTCCGGAGGTGATGCCAAAAACCAGAAAAAAACAACAGGTCGCGGGTTGAAAAAATAGTCAAAATTTGAAGGGCGTCAGATCTTTCCTAAAACCTGATAAAATGACGATGGGGTGGGTAGTAATCCAGAAATTGCAGAGATTAGAAAGAATTATCTTTGTTCCAAAAAACTTTCAGCTTCGGAGGTTACTTCAAAAACCAGAAAAAAACGACAGGTCGCGGGTTGAAAAAATGGTTCAAATTTAAAGGGCGTCAGATATTTCCTAAAACCTGATAAAATGACAATGGGGTGGGTATTAATCAAGAAATTTTAGAGATTGGAAAGTTACCTTTGTTCCAAAGAAATTTCAACTACGGAGGTTACTTCAAAAAGCTGAAAAAAACGGCAGGTCGCGAGTTGAAAAAATGGTCAAAATTTAAAGGGCGTCAGATCTTTCCTAAAACCTGATAAAATGACAATGGGGTGGGTATTAATCGAGAAATTGCAGAGATTAGAAAGAATTATCTTTGTTCCAAAGAAATTTCAGCTTCGGTGGCTACTTCAAAAACCAGAAAAAGACGACAGGTCGCGGTTTGAAAAAATGGTCAAAATTTAAAGGGCGTCAGATCTTCCCCAAAACCTGATAAAATGACAATGGGATGGGTATTAATCGAGAAATTTCAAAGATTAGAAAGAATCATCTTTGTTCCAAAAAATTTCAGCTCCGGAGGTGATGCCAAAAACCAGAAAAAAACGACAGGTCGCGGGTTGAAAAAATGGTCAAAATTTGAAGGGTGTCAGATCTTTCCTAAGACCTGATAAAATGACGATGGGGTGGGTATTAATCGAGAAATTGCAGAGATTTGAAAGAATTATCTTTGTTCCAAAGAAATTTCAGCTCCGGAGGTGATGCCAAAAACCAGAAAAAAACGACAGGTCGCGGGTTGAAAAAATGGTCAAAATTTAAAGGGCGTCAGATATTCCCCAAAACCTGATGAAATGACAATGGGGTGGGTATTAATCGAGAAATTTCAGAGATTAGAAAGAATTATCTTTGTTCCAAAGAAATTTCAGCTCCAGAGGTGATGCCAAAAACCAGAAAAAAACGACAGGTCGCGGGTTGAAAAGATAGTCAAAATTTGAAGGGCGTCAGATCTTTCCTAAAACCTGATAAAATGACGATGGGGTGGGTAGTAATTGAGAAATTGCAGAGATTAGAAAGAATTATCTTTGTTCCAAAGAAATTTCAGCTCCGGAGGTGATGCCAAAAACCAGGAAAAAACGACAGGTCGCGGGTTGAAAAAATGGTTCAAATTTAAAGGGCGTCAGATCTTTCCTAAAACCTGATAAAATGACAATGGGATGGGTATTAATCAAGAAATTGTAGAGATTAGAAAGAGTTATCTTTGTTCCAAAGAAATTTCAGCTCCGGAGGTGATGCCAAAAACCAGAAAAAAACGACAGGTCGCGGGTTGAAAAAATGGTAAAAAATTTGAAGGGTGTCAGGTCTTTCCTAAAACCTGATAAAATGACGATGGGGTGGGTATTAATCGAGAAATTGCAGAGATTAGAAAGAATTATCTTTGTTCCAAAGAAATTTCAGCTCCGGAGGTGATGCCAAAAACCAGAAAAAAACAACAGGTCGCGGGTTGAAAAAATAGTCAAAATTTGAAGGGCGTCAGATCTTTCCTAAAACCTGATAAAATGACGATGGGGTGGGTAGTAATCCAGAAATTGCAGAGATTAGAAAGAATTATCTTTGTTCCAAAAAACTTTCAGCTTCGGAGGTTACTTCAAAAACCAGAAAAAAACGACAGGTCGCGGGTTGAAAAAATGGTTCAAATTTAAAGGGCGTCAGATATTTCCTAAAACCTGATAAAATGACAATGGGGTGGGTATTAATCAAGAAATTTTAGAGATTGGAAAGTTATCTTTGTTCCAAAGAAATTTCAACTCCGGAGGTTACTTCAAAAAGCTGAAAAAAACGGCAGGTCGCGAGTTGAAAAAATGGTCAAAATTTAAAGGGCGTCAGATCTTTCCTAAAACCTGATAAAATGACAATGGGGTGGGTATTAATCGAGAAATTGCAGAGATTAGAAAGAATTATCTTTGTTCCAAAGAAATTTCAGCTTCGGTGGCTACTTCAAAAACCAGAAAAAGACGACAGGTCGCGGTTTGAAAAAATGGTCAAAATTTAAAGGGCGTCAGATCTTCCCCAAAACCTGATAAAATGACAATGGGATGGGTATTAATCGAGAAATTTCAAAGATTAGAAAGAATCATCTTTGTTCCAAAAAATTTCAGCTCCGGAGGTGATGCCAAAAACCAGAAAAAAACGACAGGTCGCGGGTTGAAAAAATGGTCAAAATTTGAAGGGTGTCAGATCTTTCCTAAGACCTGATAAAATGACGATGGGGTGGGTATTAATCGAGAAATTGCAGAGATTTGAAAGAATTATCTTTGTTCCAAAGAAATTTCAGCTCCGGAGGTGATGCCAAAAACCAGAAAAAAACGACAGGTCGCGGGTTGAAAAAATGGTCAAAATTTAAAGGGCGTCAGATCTTTCCTAAAACCTGATAAAATGACGATGGGGTGGGTAGTAATTGAGAAATTGCAGAGATTAGAAAGAATTATCTTTGTTCCAAAGAAATTTCAGCTCCGGAGGTGATGCCAAAAACCAGGAAAAAACGACAGGTCGCGGGTTGAAAAAATGGTTCAAATTTAAAGGGCGTCAGATCTTTCCTAAAACCTGATAAAATGACAATGGGATGGGTATTAATCAAGAAATTGTAGAGATTAGAAAGAGTTATCTTTGTTCCAAAGAAATTTCAGCTCCGGAGGTGATGCCAAAAACCAGAAAAAAACGACAGGTCGCGGGTTGAAAAAATGGTAAAAAATTTGAAGGGTGTCAGGTCTTTCCTAAAACCTGATAAAATGACGATGGGGTGGGTATTAATCGAGAAATTGCAGAGATTAGAAAGAACTATCTTTGTTCCAAAAAAATTTCAGCTTCGGAGGTTACTTCAAAAACCAGAAAAAAACGACAGGTCGCGGGTTGAAAAAATGGTCAAAATTTGAAGGGTGTCAGATCTTTCCTAAGACCTGATAAAATGACGATGGGGTGGGTATTAATCGAGAAATTGCAGAGATTTGAAAGAATTATCTTTGTTCCAAAGAAATTTCAGCTCCGGAGGTGATGCCAAAAACCAGAAAAAAACGACAGGTCGCGGGTTGAAAAAATGGTCAAAATTTAAAGGGCGTCAGATATTCCCCAAAACCTGATGAAATGACAATGGGGTGGGTATTAATCGAGAAATTTCAGAGATTAGAAAGAATTATCTTTGTTCCAAAGAAATTTCAGCTCCAGAGGTGATGCCAAAAACCAGAAAAAAACGACAGGTCGCGGGTTGAAAAGATAGTCAAAATTTGAAGGGCGTCAGATCTTTCCTAAAACCTGATAAAATGACGATGGGGTGGGTAGTAATTGAGAAATTGCAGAGATTAGAAAGAATTATCTTTGTTCCAAAGAAATTTCAGCTCCGGAGGTGATGCCAAAAACCAGGAAAAAACGACAGGTCGCGGGTTGAAAAAATGGTTCAAATTTAAAGGGCGTCAGATCTTTCCTAAAACCTGATAAAATGACAATGGGATGGGTATTAATCAAGAAATTGTAGAGATTAGAAAGAGTTATCTTTGTTCCAAAGAAATTTCAGCTCCGGAGGTGATGCCAAAAACCAGAAAAAAACGACAGGTCGCGGGTTGAAAAAATGGTAAAAAATTTGAAGGGTGTCAGGTCTTTCCTAAAACCTGATAAAATGACGATGGGGTGGGTATTAATCGAGAAATTGCAGAGATTAGAAAGAACTATCTTTGTTCCAAAAAAATTTCAGCTTCGGAGGTTACTTCAAAAACCAGAAAAAAACGACAGGTCGCGGGTTGAAAAAATGGTCAAAATTTGAAGGGTGTCAGATCTTTCCTAAAACCTGATAAAATGACGATGGGGTGGGTATTAATCGAGAAATTGCAGAGATTAGAAAGAATTATCTTTGTTCCAAAGAAATTTCAGCTCCGGAGGTGATGCCAAAAAACAGAAAAAAATGACAGGTCGCGGGTTGAAAAAATGGTTCAAATTTAAAGGGCGTCAGATATTTCCTAAAACCTGATAAAATGACAATGGGGTGGGTATTAATCAAGAAATTGTAGAGATTAGAAAGAATTATCTTTGTTCCAAAGAAATTTCAGCTCCGGAGGTTACCTCAAAAACCAGAAAAAAACGACAGGTCGCGGGTTGAAAAAATGGTCAAAATTTGAAGGGTGTCAGATCTTTCCTAAAACCTGATAAAATGACGATGGGGTGGGTATTAATCGAGAAATTGCAGAGATTTGAAAGAATTATCTTTGTTCCAAAGAAATTTCACCTCCGGAGGTTACGTCAAAAATCAGAAAAAAACGACAGGTCGCGGGTTGAAAAAATGGTCAAAATTTGAAGGGTGTCAGATCTTTCCTAAAACCTGATAAAATGAAGATGGGGTGGGTATTAATCGAGAAATTGCAGAGATTTGAAAGAATTATCTTTGTTCCAAAGAAATTTCACCTCCGGAGGTTACGTGAAAAATCAGAAAAAAACGACAGGTCGCGGGTTGAAAAAATGGTCAAAATTTGAAGGGTGTCAGATCTTTCCTAAAACCTGATAAAATGAAGATGGGGTGGGTATTAATCGAGAAATTGCAGAGATTAGAAAGAATTATCTTTGTTCCAAAGAAATTTCAGCTCCGGAGGTGATGCCAAAAAACAGAAAAAAATGACAGGTCGCGGGTTGAAAAAATGGTCAAAATTTGAAGGGTGTCAGATCTTTCCTAAAACCTGATAAAATGAAGATAGGGTGGGTATTAATCGAGAAATTGCAGAGATTAGAAAGAATTATCTTTGTTCCAAAGAAATTTCAGCTCCGGAGGTGATGCCAAAAACCAGAAAAAAACAACAGGTCGCGGGTTGAAAAAATAGTCAAAATTTGAAGGGCGTCAGATCTTTCCTAAAACCTGATAAAATGACGATGGGGTGGGTAGTAATCCAGAAATTGCAGAGATTAGAAAGAATTATCTTTGTTCCAAAAAACTTTCAGCTTCGGAGGTTACTTCAAAAACCAGAAAAAAACGACAGGTCGCGGGTTGAAAAAATGGTTCAAATTTAAAGGGCGTCAGATATTTCCTAAAACCTGATAAAATGACAATGGGGTGGGTATTAATCAAGAAATTTTAGAGATTGGAAAGTTATCTTTGTTCCAAAGAAATTTCAACTCCGGAGGTTACTTCAAAAAGCTGAAAAAAACGGCAGGTCGCGAGTTGAAAAAATGGTCAAAATTTAAAGGGCGTCAGATCTTTCCTAAAACCTGATAAAATGACAATGGGGTGGGTATTAATCGAGAAATTGCAGAGATTAGAAAGAATTATCTTTGTTCCAAAGAAATTTCAGCTTCGGTGGCTACTTCAAAAACCAGAAAAAAACGACAGGTCGCGGGTTGAAAAAATGGTTCAAATTTAAAGGGCGTCAGATATTTCCTAAAACCTGATAAAATGACAATGGGGTGGGTATTAATCAAGAAATTGTAGAGATTAGAAAGAGTTATCTTTGTTCCAAAGACATTTCAGCTCCGGAAGTTACCTCAAAAACCAGAAAAAAACGACAGGTCGCGGGTTGAAAAAATAGTCAAAATTTGAAGGGCGTCAGTTCTTTCCTAAAACCTGAAAAAATGACGATGGGGTGGGTAGTAATCGAGAAATTGCAGAGATTAGAAAGAACTATCTTTGTTCCAAAAAAATTTCAGCTTCGGAGGTTACGTCAAAAACCTGAAAAAAACGACAGGTCGCGGGTTGAAAAAATGGTCAAAATTTGAAGGGTGTCATATCTTTCCTAAAACCTGATAAAATGACGATGGGGTGGGTATTAATCGAGAAATTGCAGAGATTAGAAAGAATTATCTTTGTTCCAAAGAAATTTCAGCTCCGGAGGTGATGCCAAAAACTAGAAAAAAACGACAGGTCGCGGGTTGAAAAAATGGTTCAAATTTAAAGGGCGTCAGATATTTCCTAAAACCTGATAAAATGACAATGGGGTGGGTATTAATCAAGAAATTTTAGAGATTGGAAAGAGTTATCTTTGTTCCAAAGACATTTCAGCTCCGGAAGTTACCTCAAAAACCAGAAAAAAACGACAGGTCGTGGGTTGAATAAATAGTCAAAATTTGAAGGGCGTCAGTTCTTTCCTAAAACCTGAAAAAAATACGATGGGGTGGGTAGTAATCCAGAAATTGCAGAGATTAGAAAGAACTATCTTTGTTCCAAAAAAATTTCAGCTTCGGAGGTTACTTCAAAAACCAGAAAAAAACGACAGGTCGCGGGTTGAAAAAATGGTCAAAATTTGAAGGGTGTCAGATCTTTCCTAAAACCTGATAAAATGACGATGGGGTGGGTATTAATTGAGAAATTGCAGAGATTAGAAAGAATTATCTTTGTTCCAAAGAAATTTCAGCTCCGGAGGTGATGCCAAAAAACAGAAAAAAATGACAGGTCGCGGGTTGAAAAAATGGTTCAAATTTAAAGGGCGTCAGATATTTCCTAAAACCTGATAAAATGACAATGGGGTGGGTATTAATCAAGAAATTGTAGAGATTAGAAAGAATTATCTTTGTTCCAAAGAAATTTCAGCTCCGGAGGTTACATCAAAAACCAGAAAAAAACGACAGGTCGCGGGTTGAAAAAATGGTCAAAATTTGAAGGGTGTCAGATCTTTCCTAAAACCTGATAAAATGACGATGGGGTGGGTATTAATCGAGAAATTGCAGAGATTAGAAAGAATTATCTTTGTTCCAAAGAAATTTCAGCTCCGGAGGTGATGCCAAAAACTAGAAAAAAACGACAGGTCGCGGGTTGAAAAAATGGTCAAAATTTGAAGGGTGTCAGATCTTTCCTAAAACCTGATAAAATGACGATGGGGTGGGTATTAATTGAGAAATTGCAGAGATTAGAAAGAATTATCTTTGTTCCAAAGAAATTTCAGCTCCGGAGGTGATGCCAAAAAACAGAAAAAAATGACAGGTCGCGGGTTGAAAAAATGGTTCAAATTTAAAGGGCGTCAGATATTTCCTAAAACCTGATAAAATGACAATGGGGTGGGTATTAATCAAGAAATTGTAGAGATTAGAAAGAATTATCTTTGTTCCAAAGAAATTTCAGCTCCGGAGGTTACCTCAAAAACCAGAAAAAAACGACAGGTCGCGGGTTGAAAAAATGGTCAAAATTTGAAGGGAGTCAGATCTTTCCTAAAACCTGATAAAATGACAATGGAGTGGGTATTAATCAAGAAATTGTAGAGATTAGAAAGAGTTATCTTTGTTCCAAAGACATTTCAGCTCCGGAAGTTACCTCAAAAACCAGAAAAAAACGACAGGTCGCGGGTTGAAAAAATAGTCAAAATTTGAAGGGCGTCAGTTCTTTCCTAAAACCTGAAAAAATGACGATGGGGTGGGTAGTAATCCAGAAATTGCAGAGATTAGAAAGAACTATCTTTGTTCCAAAAAAATTTCAGCTTCGGAGGTTACTTCAAAAACCAGAAAAAAACGACAGGTCGCGGGTTGAAAAAATGGTCAAAATTTGAAGGGTGTCAGATCTTTCCTAAAACCTGATAAAATGAAGATGGGGTGGGTATTATTCGAGAAATTGCAGAGATTAGAAAGAATTATCTTTGTTCCAAAGAAATTTCAGCTCCGGAGGTGATGCCAAAAAACAGAAAAAAATGACAGGTCGCGGGTTGAAAAAATGGTCAAAATTTGAAGGGTGTCAGATCTTTCCTAAAACCTGATAAAATGAAGATGGGGTGGGTATTAATCGAGAAATTGCAGAGATTAGAAAGAATTATCTTTGTTCCAAAGAAATTTCAGCTCCGGAGGTGATGCCAAAAACCAGAAAAAAACGACAGGTCGCGGGTTGAAAAAATGGTTCAAATTTAAAGGGCGTCAGATATTTCCTAAAACCTGATAAAATGACAATGGGGTGGGTATTAATCAAGAAATTGTAGAGATTAGAAAGAGTTATCTTTGTTCCAAAGACATTTCAGCTCCGGAAGTTACCTCAAAAACCAGAAAAAAACGACAGGTCGCGGGTTGAAAAAATAGTCAAAATTTGAAGGGCGTCAGTTCTTTCCTAAAACCTGAAAAAATGACGATGGGGTGGGTAGTAATCCAGAAATTGCAGAGATTAGAAAGAACTATCTTTGTTCCAAAGACATTTCAGCTCCGGAAGTTACCTCAAAAACCAGAAAAAAACGACAGGTCGCGGGTTGAAAAAATGGTCAAAATTTGAAGGGTGTCATATCTTTCCTAAAACCTGATAAAATGACGATGGGGTGGGTATTAATCGAGAAATTGCAGAGATTAGAAAGAATTATCTTTGTTCCAAAGAAATTTCAGCTCCGGAGGTGATGCCAAAAACTAGAAAAAAACGACAGGTCGCGGGTTGAAAAAATGGTTCAAATTTAAAGGGCGTCAGATATTTCCTAAAACCTGATAAAATGACAATGGGGTGGGTATTAATCAAGAAATTTTAGAGATTGGAAAGTTATCTTTGTTCCAAAGAAATTTCAACTCCGGAGGTTACTTCAAAAACCTGAAAAAAACGACAGGTCGCGGGTTGAAAAAATGGTCAAAATTTAAAGGGCGTCAGATATTTCCTAAAACCTGATAAAATGACAATGGGGTGGGTATTAATCAAGAAATTTTAGAGATTGGAAAGTTATCTTTGTTCCAAAGAAATTTCAGCTCCGGAGGTTACCTCAAAAACCAGAAAAAAACAACAGGTCGCGGGTTGAAAAAAAGGTCAAAATTTGAAGGGTGTCAGATCTTTCCTAAAACCTGATAAAATGACGATGGGGTGGGTATTAATCGAGAAATTGCAGAGATTAGAAAGAATTATCTTTGTTCCAAAGAAATTTCAGTTCCGGAGGTGATGCCAAAAACCAGAAAAAAACGACAGGTCGCGGGTTGAAAAAATGGTCAAAATTTGAAGGGTGTCAGATCTTTCCTAAAACCTGATAAAATGACGATGGGGTGGGTAGTAATCCAGAAATTGCAGAGATTAGAAAGAATTATCTTTGTTCCAAAGAAATTTCAGCTTCGGTGGCTACTTCAAAAACCAGGAAAAAACGACAGGTCGCGGGTTGAAAAAATGGTTCAAATTTAAAGGGCGTCAGATCTTTCCTAAAACCTGATAAAATGACAATGGGATGGGTATTAATCAAGAAATTGTAGAGATTAGAAAGAGTTGTCTTTGTTCCAAAGAAATTTCAGCTCCGGAGGTGATGCCAAAAACCAGAAAAAAACGACAGGTCGCGGGTTGAAAAAATGGTAAAAAATTTGAAGGGTGTCAGGTCTTTCCTAAAACCTGATAAAATGACGATGGGGTGGGTATTAATCGAGAAATTGCAGAGATTAGAAAGAATTATCTTTGTTCCAAAGAAATTTCACCTCCGGAGGTTACGTCAAAAATCAGAAAAAAACGACAGGTCGTGGGTTGAAAAAATGGTTCAAATTTAAAGGGCGTCAGATATTTCCTAAAACCTGATAAAATGACAATGGGGTGGGTATTAATCAAGAAATTGTAGAGATTAGAAAGAGTTATCTTTGTTCCAAAGACATTTCAGCTCCGGAAGTTACCTCAAAAACCAGAAAAAAACGACAGGTCGCGGGTTGAATAAATAGTCAAAATTTGAAGGGCGTCAGTTCTTTCCTAAAACCTGAAAAAATGACGATGGGGTGGGTATTAATCGAGAAATTGCAGAGATTAGAAAGAACTATCTTTGTTCCAAAAAAATTTCAGCTTCGGAGGTTACTTCAAAAACCAGAAAAAAACGACAGGTCGCGGGTTGAAAAAATGGTCAAAATTTGAAGGGTGTCAGATCTTTCCTAAAACCTGATAAAATGACGATGGGGTGGGTATTAATTGAGAAATTGCAGAGATTAGAAAGAATTATCTTTGTTCCAAAGAAATTTCAGCTCCGGAGGTGATGCCAAAAAACAGAAAAAAATGACAGGTCGCGGGTTGAAAAAATGGTTCAAATTTAAAGGGCGTCAGATATTTCCTAAAACCTGATAAAATGACAATGGGGTGGGTATTAATCAAGAAATTGTAGAGATTAGAAAGAATTATCTTTGTTCCAAAGAAATTTCAGCTCCGGAGGTTACCTCAAAAACCAGAAAAAAACGACAGGTCGCGGGTTCAAAAAATAGTCAAAATTTGAAGGGTGTCAGATCTTTCCTAAAACCTGATAAAATGACGATGGGGTGGGTATTAATCGAGAAATTGCAGAGATTTGAAAGAATTATCTTTGTTCCAAAGAAATTTCACCTCCGGAGGTTACGTCAAAAATCAGAAAAAAACGACAGGTCGCGGGTTGAAAAAATGGTTCAAATTTAAAGGGCGTCAGATATTTCCTAAAACCTGATAAAATGACAATGGGGTGGGTATTAATCAAGAAATTGTAGAGAATAGAAAGAGTTATCTTTGTTCCAAAGACATTTCAGCTCCGGAAGTTACCTCAAAAACCAGAAAAAAACGACAGGTCGCGGGTTGAAAAAATAGTCAAAATTTGAAGGGCGTCAGTTCTTTCCTAAAACCTGAAAAAATGACGATGGGGTGGGTAGTAATCCAGAAATTGCAGAGATTAGAAAGAACTATCTTTGTTCCAAAGACATTTCAGCTCCGGAAGTTACCTCAAAAACCAGAAAAAAACGACAGGTCGCGGGTTGAAAAAATGGTCAAAATTTGAAGGGTGTCATATCTTTCCTAAAACCTGATAAAATGACGATGGGGTGGGTATTAATCGAGAAATTGCAGAGATTAGAAAGAATTATCTTTGTTCCAAAGAAATTTCAGCTCCGGAGGTGATGCCAAAAACTAGAAAAAAACGACAGGTCGCGGGTTGAAAAAATGGTTCAAATTTAAAGGGCGTCAGATATTTCCTAAAACCTGATAAAATGACAATGGGGTGGGTATTAATCAAGAAATTTTAGAGATTGGAAAGTTATCTTTGTTCCAAAGAAATTTCAGCTCCGGAGGTTACCTCAAAAACCAGAAAAAAACAACAGGTCGCGGGTTGAAAAAAAGGTCAAAATTTGAAGGGTGTCAGATCTTTCCTAAAACCTGATAAAATGACGATGGGGTGGGTATTAATCGAGAAATTGCAGAGATTAGAAAGAATTATCTTTGTTCCAAAGAAATTTCAGTTCCGGAGGTGATGCCAAAAACCAGAAAAAAACGACAGGTCGCGGGTTGAAAAAATGGTAAAAAATTTGAAGGGTGTCAGGTCTTTCCTAAAACCTGATAAAATGACGATGGGGTGGGTATTAATCGAGAAATTGCAGAGATTAGAAAGAATTATCTTTGTTCCAAAGAAATTTCACCTCCGGAGGTTACGTCAAAAATCAGAAAAAAACGACAGGTCGTGGGTTGAAAAAATGGTTCAAATTTAAAGGGCGTCAGATATTTCCTAAAACCTGATAAAATGACAATGGGGTGGGTATTAATCAAGAAATTGTAGAGATTAGAAAGAGTTATCTTTGTTCCAAAGACATTTCAGCTCCGGAAGTTACCTCAAAAACCAGAAAAAAACGACAGGTCGCGGGTTGAATAAATAGTCAAAATTTGAAGGGCGTCAGTTCTTTCCTAAAACCTGAAAAAATGACGATGGGGTGGGTATTAATCGAGAAATTGCAGAGATTAGAAAGAACTATCTTTGTTCCAAAAAAATTTCAGCTTCGGAGGTTACTTCAAAAACCAGAAAAAAACGACAGGTCGCGGGTTGAAAAAATGGTCAAAATTTGAAGGGTGTCAGATCTTTCCTAAAACCTGATAAAATGACGATGGGGTGGGTATTAATTGAGAAATTGCAGAGATTAGAAAGAATTATCTTTGTTCCAAAGAAATTTCAGCTCCGGAGGTGATGCCAAAAAACAGAAAAAAATGACAGGTCGCGGGTTGAAAAAATGGTTCAAATTTAAAGGGCGTCAGATATTTCCTAAAACCTGATAAAATGACAATGGGGTGGGTATTAATCAAGAAATTGTAGAGATTAGAAAGAATTATCTTTGTTCCAAAGAAATTTCAGCTCCGGAGGTTACCTCAAAAACCAGAAAAAAACGACAGGTCGCGGGTTCAAAAAATAGTCAAAATTTGAAGGGTGTCAGATCTTTCCTAAAACCTGATAAAATGACGATGGGGTGGGTATTAATCGAGAAATTGCAGAGATTTGAAAGAATTATCTTTGTTCCAAAGAAATTTCACCTCCGGAGGTTACGTCAAAAATCAGAAAAAAACGACAGGTCGCGGGTTGAAAAAATGGTTCAAATTTAAAGGGCGTCAGATATTTCCTAAAACCTGATAAAATGACAATGGGGTGGGTATTAATCAAGAAATTGTAGAGAATAGAAAGAGTTATCTTTGTTCCAAAGACATTTCAGCTCCGGAAGTTACCTCAAAAACCAGAAAAAAACGACAGGTCGCGGGTTGAAAAAATAGTCAAAATTTGAAGGGCGTCAGTTCTTTCCTAAAACCTGAAAAAATGACGATGGGGTGGGTAGTAATCCAGAAATTGCAGAGATTAGAAAGAACTATCTTTGTTCCAAAGACATTTCAGCTCCGGAAGTTACCTCAAAAACCAGAAAAAAACGACAGGTCGCGGGTTGAAAAAATGGTCAAAATTTGAAGGGTGTCATATCTTTCCTAAAACCTGATAAAATGACGATGGGGTGGGTATTAATCGAGAAATTGCAGAGATTAGAAAGAATTATCTTTGTTCCAAAGAAATTTCAGCTCCGGAGGTGATGCCAAAAACTAGAAAAAAACGACAGGTCGCGGGTTGAAAAAATGGTTCAAATTTAAAGGGCGTCAGATATTTCCTAAAACCTGATAAAATGACAATGGGGTGGGTATTAATCAAGAAATTTTAGAGATTGGAAAGTTATCTTTGTTCCAAAGAAATTTCAGCTCCGGAGGTTACCTCAAAAACCAGAAAAAAACAACAGGTCGCGGGTTGAAAAAAAGGTCAAAATTTGAAGGGTGTCAGATCTTTCCTAAAACCTGATAAAATGACGATGGGGTGGGTATTAATCGAGAAATTGCAGAGATTAGAAAGAATTATCTTTGTTCCAAAGAAATTTCAGTTCCGGAGGTGATGCCAAAAACCAGAAAAAAACGACAGGTCGCGGGTTGAAAAAATGGTAAAAAATTTGAAGGGTGTCAGGTCTTTCCTAAAACCTGATAAAATGACGATGGGGTGGGTATTAATCGAGAAATTGCAGAGATTAGAAAAAATTATCTTTGTTCCAAAGAAATTTCACCTCCGGAGGTTACGTCAAAAATCAGAAAAAAACGACAGGTCGTGGGTTGAAAAAATGGTTCAAATTTAAAGGGCGTCAGATATTTCCTAAAACCTGATAAAATGACAATGGGGTGGGTATTAATCAAGAAATTGTAGAGATTAGAAAGAGTTATCTTTGTTCCAAAGACATTTCAGCTCCGGAAGTTACCTCAAAAACCAGAAAAAAACGACAGGTCGCGGGTTGAATAAATAGTCAAAATTTGAAGGGCGTCAGTTCTTTCCTAAAACCTGAAAAAATGACCATGGGGTGGGTAGTAATCCAGAAATTGCAGAGATTAGAAAGAACTATCTTTGTTCCAAAAAAATTTCAGCTTCGGAGGTTACTTCAAAAACCAGAAAAAAACGACAGGTCGCGGGTTGAAAAAATGGTCAAAATTTGAAGGGTGTCAGATCTTTCCTAAAACCTGATAAAATGACGATGGGGTGGGTAGTAATCCAGAAATTGCAGAGATTAGAAAGAATTATCTTTGTTCCAAAGAAATTTCAGCTTCGGTGGCTACTTCAAAAACCAGGAAAAAACGACAGGTCGCGGGTTGAAAAAATGGTTCAAATTTAAAGGGCGTCAGATCTTTCCTAAAACCTGATAAAATGACAATGGGATGGGTATTAATCAAGAAATTGTAGAGATTAGAAAGAGTTATCTTTGTTCCAAAGAAATTTCAGCTCCGGAGGTGATGCCAAAAACCAGAAAAAAACGACAGGTCGCGGGTTGAAAAAATGGTAAAAAATTTGAAGGGTGTCAGGTCTTTCCTAAAACCTGATAAAATGACGATGGGGTGGGTATTAATCGAGAAATTGCAGAGATTAGAAAGAATTATCTTTGTTCCAAAGAAATTTCACCTCCGGAGGTTACGTCAAAAATCAGAAAAAAACGACAGGTCGTGGGTTGAAAAAATGGTTCAAATTTAAAGGGCGTCAGATATTTCCTAAAACCTGATAAAATGACAATGGGGTGGGTATTAATCAAGAAATTGTAGAGATTAGAAAGAGTTATCTTTGTTCCAAAGACATTTCAGCTCCGGAAGTTACCTCAAAAACCAGAAAAAAACGACAGGTCGCGGGTTGAATAAATAGTCAAAATTTGAAGGGCGTCAGTTCTTTCCTAAAACCTGAAAAAATGACGATGGGGTGGGTAGTAATCCAGAAATTGCAGAGATTAGAAAGAACTATCTTTGTTCCAAAAAAATTTCAGCTTCGGAGGTTACTTCAAAAACCAGAAAAAAACGACAGGTCGCGGGTTGAAAAAATGGTCAAAATTTGAAGGGTGTCAGATCTTTCCTAAAACCTGATAAAATGACGATGGGGTGGGTATTAATTGAGAAATTGCAGAGATTAGAAAGAATTATCTTTGTTCCAAAGAAATTTCAGCTCCGGAGGTGATGCCAAAAAACAGAAAAAAATGACAGGTCGCGGGTTGAAAAAATGGTTCAAATTTAAAGGGCGTCAGATATTTCCTAAAACCTGATAAAATGACAATGGGGTGGGTATTAATCAAGAAATTGTAGAGATTAGAAAGAATTATCTTTGTTCCAAAGAAATTTCAGCTCCGGAGGTTACCTCAAAAACCAGAAAAAAACGACAGGTCGCGGGTTGAAAAAATGGTCAAAATTTGAAGGGTGTCAGATCTTTCCTAAAACCTGATAAAATGACGATGGGGTGGGTATTAATCGAGAAATTGCAGAGATTAGAAAGAATTATCTTTGTTCCAAAGAAATTTCAGCTCCGGAGGTGATGCTAAAAACCAGAAAAAAACAACAGGTCGCGGGTTGAAAAAATAGTCAAAATTTGAAGGGCGTCAGATCTTTCCTAAAACCTGATAAAATGACGATGGGGTGGGTAGTAATCCAGAAATTGCAGAGATTAGAAAGAATTATCTTTGTTCCAAAAAACTTTCAGCTTCGGAGGTTACTTCAAAAACCAGAAAAAAACGACAGGTCGCGGGTTGAAAAAATGGTTCAAATTTAAAGGGCGTCAGATATTTCCTAAAACCTGATAAAATGACAATGGGGTGGGTATTAATCAAGAAATTTTAGAGATTGGAAAGTTATCTTTGTTCCAAAGAAATTTCAACTCCGGAGGTTACTTCAAAAACCTGAAAAAAACGGCAGGTCGCGAGTTGAAAAAATGGTCAAAATTTAAAGGGCGTCAGATCTTTCCTAAAACCTGATAAAATGACAATGGGGTGGGTATTAATCGAGAAATTGCAGAGATTAGAAAGAATTATCTTTGTTCCAAAGAAATTTCAGCTTCGGTGGCTACTTCAAAGACCAGAAAAAAACGACAGGTCGCGGTTTGAAAAAATGGTCAAAATTTAAAGGGCGTCAGATCTTCCCCAAAACCTGATAAAATGACAATGGGATGGGTATTAATCGAGAAATTTCAGAGATTAGAAAGAATCATCTTTGTTCCAAAGAAATTTCAGCTCCGGAGGTGATGCCAAAAACCAGAAAAAAACGACAGGTCGCGGGTTGTAAAAATGGTCAAAATTTGAAGGGTGTCAGATCTTTCCTAAAACCTGATAAAATGACGATGGGGTGGGTATTAATCGAGAAATTGCAGAGATTTGAAAGAATTATCTTTGTTCCAAAGAAATTTCACCTCCGGAGGTTACGTCAAAAATCAGAAAAAAACGACAGGTCGCGGGTTGAAAAAATGGTTCAAATTTAAAGGGCGTCAGATATTTCCTAAAACCTGATAAAATGACAGTGGGGTGGGTATTAATCAAGAAATTGTAGAGATCAGAAAGAGTTATCTTTGTTCCAAAGACATTTCAGCTCCGGAAGTTACCTCAAAAACCAGAAAAAAACGACAGGTCGCGGGTTGAAAAAATAGTCAAAATTTGAAGGGCGTCAGTTCTTTCCTAAAACCTGAAAAAATGACGATGGGGTGGATAGTAATCCAGAAATTGCAGAGATTAGAAAGAACTATCTTTGTTCCAAAAAAATTTCAGCTTCGGAGGTTACTTCAAAAACCAGAAAAAAACGACAGGTCGCGGGTTGAAAAAATGGTCAAAATTTGAAGGGTGTCAGATCTTTCCTAAAACCTGATAAAATGAAGATGGGGTGGGTATTAATCGAGAAATTGCAGAGATTAGAAAGAATTATCTTTGTTCCAAAGAAATTTCGGCTCCGGAGGTGATGCCAAAAAACAGAAAAAAATGACAGGTCGCGGGTTGAAAAAATGGTCAAAATTTGAAGGGTGTCAGATCTTTCCTAAAACCTGATAAAATGAAGATGGGGTGGGTATTAATCGAGAAATTGCAGAGATTAGAAAGAATTATCTTTGTTCCAAAGAAATTTCAGCTCCGGAGGTGATGCCAAAAACCAGAAAAAAACAACAGGTCGCGGGTTGAAAAAATAGTCAAAATTTGAAGGGCGTCAGATCTTTCCTAAAACCTGATAAAATGACGATGGGGTGGGTAGTAATCCAGAAATTGCAGAGATTAGAAAGAATTATCTTTGTTCCAAAAAACTTTCAGCTTCGGAGGTTACTTCAAAAACCAGAAAAAAACGACAGGTCGCGGGTTGAAAAAATGGTTCAAATTTAAAGGGCGTCAGATATTTCCTAAAACCTGATAAAATGACAATGGGGTGGGTATTAATCAAGAAATTTTAGAGATTGGAAAGTTATCTTTGTTCCAAAGAAATTTCAACTCTGGAGGTTACTTCAAAAACCTGAAAAAAACGACAGGTCGCGAGTTGAAAAAATGGTCAAAATTTAAAGGGCGTCAGATCTTTCCTAAAACCTGATAAAATGACGATGGGGTGGGTATTAATCGAGAAATTGCAGAGATTTGAAAGAATTATCTTTGTTCCAAAGAAATTTCACCTCCGGAGGTTACGTCAAAAATCAGAAAAAAACGACAGGCCGCGGGTTGAAAAAATGGTTCAAATTTAAAGGGCGTCAGATATTTCCTAAAACCTGATAAAATGACAATGGGGTGGGTATTAATCAAGAAATTGTAGAGATTAGAAAGAGTTATCTTTGTTCCAAAGACATTTCAGCTCCGGAAGTTACCTCAAAAACCAGAAAAAAACGACAGGTCGCGGGTTGAAAAAATAGTCAAAATTTGAAGGGCGTCAGATCTTTCCTAAAACCTGAAAAAATGACGATGGGGTGGGTAGTAATCCAGAAATTGCAGAGATTAGAAAGAACTATCTTTGTTCCAAAAAAATTTCAGCTTCGGAGGTTACTTCAAAAACCAGAAAAAAACGACAGGTCGCGGGTTGAAAAAATGGTCAAAATTTGAAGGGTGTCAGATCTTTCCTAAAACCTGATAAAATGAAGATGGGGTGGGTATTAATCGAGAAATTGCAGAGATTAGAAAGAATTATCTTTGTTCCAAAGAAATTTCAGCTCCGGAGGTGATGCCAAAAAACAGAAAAAAATGACAGGTCGCGGGTTGAAAAAATGGTCAAAATTTGAAGGGTGTCAGATCTTTCCTAAAACCTGATAAAATGAAGATGGGGTGGGTATTAATCGAGAAATTGCAGAGATTAGAAAGAATTATCTTTGTTCCAAAGAAATTTCAGCTCCGGAGGTGATGCCAAAAACCAGAAAAAAACAACAGGTCGCGGGTTGAAAAAATAGTCAAAATTTGAAGGGCGTCAGATCTTTCCTAAAACCTGATAAAATGACGATGGGGTGGGTAGTAATCCAGAAATTGCAGAGATTAGAAAGAATTATCTTTGTTCCAAAAAACTTTCAGCTTCGGAGGTTACTTCAAAAACCAGAAAAAAACGACAGGTCGCGGGTTGAAGAAATGGTTCAAATTTAAAGGGCGTCAGATATTTCCTAAAACCTGATAAAATGACAATGGGGTGGGTATTAATCAAGAAATTTTAGAGATTGGAAAGTTATCTTTGTTCCAAAGAAATTTCAACTCCGGAGGTTACTTCAAAAACCTGAAAAAAACGACAGGTCGCGAATTGAAAAAATGGTCAAAATTTAAATGGCGTCAGATCTTTCCTAAAACCTGATAAAATGACAATGGGGTGGGTATTAATCGAGAAATTGCAGAGATTAGAAAGAATTATCTTTGTTCCAAAGAAATTTCAGCTTCGGTGGCTACTTCAAAAACCAGAAAAAAACGACAGGTCGCGGTTTGAAAAAATGGTCAAAATTTAAAGGGCGTCAGATCTTCCCTAAAACCTGATAAAATGACAATGGGATGGGTATTAATCGAGAAATTTCAGAGATTAGAAAGAATCATCTTTGTTCCAAAGAAATTTCAGCTCTGGAGGTGATGCCAAAAACCAGAAAAAAACGACAGGTCGCGGGTTGAAAAAATGGTCAAAATTTGAAGGGTGTCAGATCTTTCCTAAAACCTGATAAAATGACGATGGGGTGGGTATTAATCGAGAAATTGCAGAGATTTGAAAGAATTATCTTTGTTCCAAAGAAATTTCACCTCCGGAGGTTACGTCAAAAATCAGAAAAAAACGACAGGTCGCGGGTTGAAAAAATGGTTCAAATTTAAAGGGCGTCAGATATTTCCTAAAACCTGATAAAATGACAATGGGGTGGGTATTAATCAAGAAATTGTAGAGATTAGAAAGAGTTATCTTTGTTCCAAAGACATTTCAGCTCCGGAAGTTACCTCAAAAACCAGAAAAAAACGACAGGTCGCGTGTTGAAAAAATAGTCAAAATTTGAAGGGCGTCAGTTCTTTCCTAAAACCTGAAAAAATGACGATGGGGTGGGTAGTAATCGAGAAATTGCAGAGATTAGAAAGAACTATCTTTGTTCCAAAAAAATTTCAGCTTCGGAGGTTACTTCAAAAACCTGAAAAAAACGACAGGTCGCGGGTTGAAAAAATGGTCAAAATTTGAAGGGTGTCATATCTTTCCTAAAACCTGATAAAATGACGATGGGGTGGGTATTAATCGAGAAATTGCAGAGATTAGAAAGAATTATCTTTGTTCCAAAGAAATTTCAGCTCCGGAGGTGATGCCAAAAACTAGAAAAAAACGACAGGTCGCGGGTTGAAAAAATGGTTCAAATTTAAAGGGCGTCAGATATTTCCTAAAACCTGATAAAATGACAATGGGGTGGGTATTAATCAAGAAATTTTAGAGATTGGAAAGTTATCTTTGTTCCAAAGAAATTTCAACTCCGGAGGTTACTTCAAAAACCTGAAAAAAACGACAGGTCGCGGGTTGAAAAAATGGTCAAAATTTAAAGGGCGTCAGATATTTCCTAAAACCTGATAAAATGACGATGGGGTGGGTATTAATCGAGAAATTGCAGAGATTAGAAAGAATTATCTTTGTTCCAAAGAAATTTCAGCTCCGGAGGTGATGCCAAAAACCAGAAAAAAATGACAGGTCGCGGGTTGAAAAAATGGTTCAAATTTAAAGGGCGTCAGATATTTCCTAAAACCTGATAAAATGACAATGGGGTGGGTATTAATCAAGAAATTGTAGAGATTAGAAAGAATTATCTTTGTTCCAAAGAAATTTCAGCTCCGGAGGTTACCTCAAAAACCAGAAAAAAACGACAGGTCGCGGGTTGAAAAAATGGTCAAAATTTGAAGGGTGTCAGATCTTTCCTAAAACCTGATAAAATGACGATGGGGTGGGTATTAATCGAGAAATTGCAGAGATTAGAAAGAATTATCTTTGTTCCAAAGAAATTTCAGCTCCGGAGGTGATGCCAAAAACCAGAAAAAAACGACAGGTCGCGGGTTGAAAAAATGGTCAAAATTTGAAGGGTGTCAGATCTTTCCTAAAACCTGATAAAATGACGATGGGGTGGGTAGTAATCCAGAAATTGCAGAGATTAGAAAGAATTATCTTTGTTCCAAAAAAATTTCAGCTTCGGAGGTTACTTCAAAAACCAGAAAAAATCGACAGGTCGCGGGTTGAAAAAATGGTTCAAATTTAAAGGGCGTCAGATATTTCCTAAATCCTGATAAAATGACAATGGGGTGGGTATTAATCAAGAAATTTTAGAGATTGGAAAGTTATCTTTGTTCCAAAGAAATTTCAACTCCGGAGGTTACTTCAAAAACCTGAAAAAAACGACAGGTCGCGAGTTGAAAAAATGGTCAAAATTTAAAGGGCGTCAGATCTTTCCTAAAACCTGAAAAAATGACGATGGGGTGGGTATTAATCGAGAAATTGCAGAGATTAGAAAGAATTATCTTTGTTCCAAAGAAATTTCAGCTCCGGAGGTGATGCCAAAAACCAGAAAAAAACGACAGGTCGCGGGTTGAAAAAATGGTCAAAATTTGAAGGGAGTCAGATCTTTCCTAAAACCTGATAAAATGACAATGGGGTTGGTATTAATCGAGAAATTGCAGAGATTAGGAAGAATTATCTTTGTTCCAAAGAAATTTCAGCTTTGGTGGCTACTTCAAAAACCAGAAAAAAACGACAGGTCGCGGGTTGAAAAAATGGTCAAAATTTAAAGGGCGTCAGATCTTCCCCAGAACCTGATAAAATGACAATGGGATGGGTATTAATCGAGAAATTTCAGAGATTAGAAAGAATCATCTTTGTTCCAAAGAAATTTCAGCTCCGGAGGTGATGCCAAAAACCAGAAAAAAACGACAGGTCGCGGGTTGAAAAAATGGTTCAAATTTAAAGGGTGTCAGATATTTCCTAAAACCTGATAAAATGACAATGGGGTGGGTATTAATCAAGAAATTGTAGAGATTAGAAAGAGTTATCTTTGTTCCAAAGAAATTTCAGCTCCGGAGGTGATGCCAAAAACAAGAAAAAAACGACAGGTCGCGGGTTGAAAAAATGGTCAAAATTTGAAGGGTGTCAGGTCTTTCCTAAAACCTGATAAAATGACGATGGGGTGGGTATTAATCGAGAAATTGCAGAGATTAGAAAGAATTATCTTTGTTCCAAAGGAATTTCAGCTCCGGAGGTGATGCCAAAAACCAGAAAAAAACGACAGGTCGCGGGTTGAAAAAATGGTCAAAATTTGAAGGGAGTCAGATCTTTCCTAAAACCTGATAAAATGACAATGGGGTGGGTATTAATCGAGAAATTGCAGAGATTAGAAAAAATTATCTTTGTTCCAAAGAAATTTCAGCTTCGGTGGCTACTTCAAATACCAGAAAAAAACGACAGGTCGCGGTTTGAAAAAATGGTCAAAATTTAAAGGGCGTCAGATATTCCCCAAAACCTGATAAAATGACAATGGGGTGGGTATTAATCGAGAAATTGCAGAGATTTGAAAGAATTATCTTTGTTCCAAAGAAATTTCAGCTCCAGAGGTGATGCCAAAAACTAGAAAAAAACGACAGGTCGCGGGTTGAAAAAATGGTTCAAATTTAAAGGGCGTCAGATATTTCCTAAAACCTGATAATATGACAATGGGGTGGGTATTAATCAAGAAATTTTAGAGATTGGAAAGTTATCTTTGTTCCAAAGAAATTTCAACTCCGGAGGTTATTTCAAAAACCTGAAAAAAACGACAGGTCGCGGGTTGAAAAAATGGTCAAAATTTGAAGGGAGTCAGATCTTTCCTAAAACCTGATAAAATGACAATGGGGTGGGTATTAATCGAGAAATTGCAGTGATTAGAAAGAATTATCTTTGTTCCAAAGAAATTTCAGCTTCGGTGGCTACTTCAAAAACCAGAAAAAAACGACAGGTCGCGGGTTGAAAAAATGGTCAAAATTTGAAGGGTGTCAGATCTTTCCTAAAACCTGATAAAATGACGATGGGGTGGGTATTAATCGAGAAATTGCAGAGATTAGAAAGAATTATCTTTGTTCCAAAGAAATTTCAGCTCCGGAGGTGATGCCAAAAACCAGAAAAAAACGACAGGTCGCGGGTTGAAAAAATGGTCAAAATTTGAAGGGTGTCAGATCTTTCCTAAAACCTGATAAAATGACGATGGGGTGGGTAGTAATCCAGAAATTGCAGAGATTAGAAAGAATTATCTTTGTTCCAAAAAAATTTCACCTTCGGAGGTTACTTCAAAAACCAGAAAAAATCGACAGGTCGCGGGTTGAAAAAATGGTTCAAATTTAAAGGGCGTCAGATATTTCCTAAAACCTGATAAAATGACAATGGGGTGGGTATTAATCAAGAAATTTTAGAGATTGGAAAGTTATCTTTGTTCCAAAGAATTTTCAACTCCGGAGGTTACTTCAAAAACCTGAAAAAAACGACAGGTCGCGAGTTGAAAAAATGGTCAAAATTTAAAGGGCGTCAGATCTTTCCTAAAACCTGAAAAAATGACGATGGGGTGGGTATTAATCGAGAAGTTGCAGAGATTAGAAAGAATTATCTTTGTTCCAAAGAAATTTCAGCTCCGGAGGTGATGCCAAAAACTAGAAAAAACGACAGGTCGCGGGTTGAAAAAATGGTCAAAATTTGAAGGGAGTCAGATCTTTCCTAAAACCTGATAAAATGACAATGGGGTGGGTATTAATCGAGAAATTGCAGAGATTAGAAAGAATTATCTTTGTTCCAAAGAAATTTCAGCTTCGGTGGCTACTTCAAAAACCAGAAAAAAACGACAGGTCGTGGGTTGAAAAAATGGTCAAAATTTAAAGGGCGTCAGATCTTCCCCAAAACCTGATAAAATGACAATGTGATGGGTATTAATCGAGAAATTTCAGAGATTAGAAAGAATCATCTTTGTTCCAAAGAAATTTCAGCTCCGGAGGTGATGCCAAAAACCAGAAAAAAACGACAGGTCGCGGGTTGAAAAAATGGTCAAAATTTGAAGGGTGTCAGATCTTTCCTAAAACCTGATAAAATGACGATGGGGTGGGTATTAATCGAGAAATTGCAGAGATTTGAAAGAATTATCTTTGTTCCAAAGAAATTTCAGCTCCGGAGGTGATGCCAAAAACCAGAAAAAAACGACAGGTCGCGGGTTGAAAAAATGGTCAAAATTTAAAGGGCGTCAGATATTCCCCAAAACCTGATAAAATGACAATGGGGTGGGTATTAATCGAGAAATTTCAGAGATTAGAAAGAATTATCTTTGTTCCAAAGAAATTTCAGCTCCGGAGGTGATGCCAAAAACCAGAAAAAAACGAAAGGTCGCGGGTTGAAAAAATGGTAAAAAATTTGAAGGGTGTCAGGTCTTTCCTAAAACCTGATAAAATGACGATGGGGTGGGTATTAATCGAGAAATTGCAGAGATTAGAAAGAATTATCTTTGTTCCAAAGAAATTTCACCTCCGGAGGTTACGTCAAAAATCAGAAAAAAACGACAGGTCGTGGGTTGAAAAAATGGTTCAAATTTAAAGGGCGTCAGATATTTCCTAAAACCTGATAAAATGACAATGGGGTGGGTATTAATCAAGAAATTGTAGAGATTAGAAAGAGTTATCTTTGTTCCAAAGACATTTCAGCTCCGGAAGTTACCTCAAAAACCAGAAAAAAACGACAGGTCGCGGGTTGAAAAAATGGTCAAAATTTGAAGGGTGTCAGATCTTTCCTAAAACCTGATAAAATGACGATGGGGTGGGTATTAATCGAGAAATTGCAGAGATTAGAAAGAATTATCTTTGTTCCAAAGAAATTTCAGCTCCGGAGGTGATGCCAAAAACCAGAAAAAAACAACAGGTCGCGGGTTGAAAAAATAGTCAAAATTTAAAGGGCGTCAGATCTTTCCTAAAACCTGATAAAATGACGATGGGGTGGGTAGTAATCCAGAAATTGCAGAGATTAGAAAGAATTATCTTTGTTCCAAAAAACTTTCAGCTTCGGAGGTTACTTCAAAAACCAGAAAAAAACGACAGGTCGCGGGTTGAAAAAATGGTTCAAATTTAAAGGGCGTCAGATATTTCCTAAAACCTGATAAAATGACAATGGGGTGGGTATTAATCAAGAAATTTTAGAGATTGGAAAGTTATCTTTGTTCCAAAGAAATTTCAACTCCGGAGGTTACTTCAAAAACCTGAAAAAGACGACAGGTCGCGAGTTGAAAAAATGGTCAAAATTTAAAGGGCGTCAGATCTTTCCTAAAACCTGAAAAAATGACGATGGGGTGGGTATTAATCGAGAAATTGCAGAGATTAGAAAGAATTATCTTTGTTCCAAAGAAATTTCAGCTCCGGAGGTGATGCCAAAAACTAGAAAAAAACGACAGGTCGCGGGTTGAAAAAATGGTCAAAATTTGAAGGGAGTCAGATCTTTCCTAAAACCTGATAAAATGACAATGGGGTTGGTATTAATCGAGAAATTGCAGAGATTAGGAAGAATTATCTTTGTTCCAAAGAAATTTCAGCTTTAGTGGCTACTTCAAAAACCAGAAAAAAACGACAGGTCGCGGGTTGAAAAAATGGTCAAAATTTAAAGGGCGTCAGATCTTCCCCAAAACCTGATAAAATGACAATGGGATGGGTATTAATCGAGAAATTTCAGAGATTAGAAAGAATCATCTTTGTTCCAAAGAAATTTCAGCTCCGGAGGTGATGCCAAAAACCAGAAAAAAACGACAGGTCGCGGGTTGAAAAAATGGTTCAAATTTAAAGGGCGTCAGATATTTCCTAAAACCTGATAAAATGACAATGGGGTGGGTATTAATCAAGAAATTGTAGAGATTAGAAAGAATTATCTTTGTTCCAAAGGAATTTCAGCTCCGGAGGTGATGCCAAAAACCAGAAAAAAACGACAGGTCGCGGGTTGAAAAAATGGTCAAAATTTGAAGGGAGTCAGATCTTTCCTAAAACCTGATAAAATGACAATGGGGTGGGTATTAATCGAGAAATTGCAGAGATTAGAAAGAATTATCTTTGTTCCAAAGAAATTTCAGCTTCGGTGGCTACTTCAAATACCAGAAAAAAACGACAGGTCGCGGTTTGAAAAAATGGTCAAAATTTAAAGGGCGTCAGATATTCCCCAAAACCTGATAAAATGACAATGGGGTGGGTATTAATCGAGAAATTTCAGAGATTAGAAAGAATTATCTTTGTTCCAATAAAATTTCAGCTTCGGAGGTTACTTCAAAAACCAGAAAAAAACGACAGATCGCGTGTTGAAAAAATGGTCAAAATTTGAAGGGTGTAAGATCTTTCCTAAAACCTGATAAAATGACGATGGGGTGGGTATTAATCGAGAAATTGCAGAGATTAGAAAGAATTATCTTTGTTCCAAAGAAATTTCAGCTCCGGAGGTGATGCCAAAAACTAGAAAAAAACGACAGGTCGCGGGTTGAAAAAATGGTTCAAATTTAAAGGGCGTCAGATATTTCCTAAAACCTGATAAAATGACAATGGGGTGGGTATTAATCAAGAAATTTTAGAGATTGGAAAGTTATCTTTGTTCCAAAGAAATTTCAACTCCGGAGGTTACTTCAAAAACCTGAAAAAAACGACAGGTCGCGGGTTGAAAAAATGGTCAAAATTTGAAGGGAGTCAGATCTTTCCTCAAACCTGATAAAATGACAATGGGGTGGGTAGTAATCGAGAAATTGCAGTGATTAGAAAGAATTATCTTTGTTCCAAAGAAATTTCAGCTTCGGTGGCTATTTCAAAAACCAGAAAAAAACGACAGGTCGCGGGTTGAAAAAATGGTCAAAATTTAAAGGGCGTCAGATATTCCCCAAAACCTGATAAAATGACAATGGGGTGGGTATTAATCAAGAAATTGTAGAGATTAGAAAGAATTATCTTTGTTCCAAAGAAATTTCAGCTCCGGAGGTGATGCCAAAAACCAGAAAAAAACGACAGGTCGCGGGTTGAAAAAATAGTCAAAATTTGAAGGGCGTCAGATCTTTCCTAAAACCCGATAAAATGACGATGGGGTGGGTAGTAATCGAGAAATTGCAGAGATTAGAAAGAATTATCTTTGTTCCAAAAAAATTTCAGCTTCGGAGGTTACTTCAAAAACCAGAAAAAAACGACAGGTCGCGGGTTGAAAAAATGGTCAAAATTTGAAGGGTGTCAGATCTTTCCTAAAACCTGATAAAATGACAATGGGGTGGGTATTAATCGAGAAATTGCAGAGATTAGAAAGAATTATCTTTGTTCCAAAGGAATTTCAGCTCCGGAGGTGATGCCAAAAACCAGAAAAAAACGACAGGTCGCGGGTTGAAAAAATGGTTCAAATTTAAAGGGCGTCAGATATTTCCTAAAACCTGATAAAATGACAATGGGGTGGGTATTAATCAAGAAATTGTAGAGATTAGAAAGAGTTATCTTTGTTCCAAAGAAATTTCAGCTCCGGAGGTTACTTCAAAAACCAGAAAAAAACGACAGGTCGCGGGTTGAAAAAATTGTCAAAATTTGAAGGGTGTCAGATCTTTCCTAAAACCTGATAAAATGACAATGGGGTGGGTATTAATCGAGAAATTGCAGAGATTAGAAAGAATTATCTTTGTTCCAAAGGAATTTCAGCTCCGGAGGTGATGCCAAAAACCAGAAAAAAACGACAGGTCGCGGGTTGAAAAAATGGTTCAAATTTAAAGGGCGTCAGATATTTCCTAAAACCTGATAAAATGACAATGGGGTGGGTATTAATCAAGAAATTGTAGAGATTAGAAAGAGTTATCTTTGTTCCAAAGAAATTTCAGCTCCGGAGGTGATGCCAAAAACAAGAAAAAAACGACAGGTCGCGGGTTGAAAAAATGGTCAAAATTTGAAGGGTGTCAGGTCTTTCCTAAAACCTGATAAAATGACGATGGGGTGGGTATTAATCGAGAAATTGCAGAGATTAGAAAGAATTATCTTTGTTCCAAAGGAATTTCAGCTCCGGAGGTGATGCCAAAAACCAGAAAAAAACGACAGGTCGCGGGTTGAAAAAATGGTCAAAATTTGAAGGGAGTCAGATCTTTCCTAAAACCTGATAAAATGACAATGGGGTGGGTATTAATCGAGAAATTGCAGAGATTAGAAAGAATTATCTTTGTTCCAAAGAAATTTCAGCTTCGGTGGCTACTTCAAATACCAGAAAAAAACGACAGGTCGCGGTTTGAAAAAATGGTCAAAATTTAAAGGGCGTCAGATATTCCCCAAAACCTGATAAAATGACAATGGGGTGGGTATTAATCGAGAAATTTCAGAGATTAGAAAGAATTATCTTTGTTCCAAAGAAATTTCAGCTCCGGAGGTGATGCCAAAAACCAGAAAAAAACAACAGGTCGCGGGTTGAAAAAATAGTCAAAATTTGAAGGGCGTCAGATCTTTTCTAAAACCTGAAAAAATGACGATGGGGTGGGTAGTAATCCAGAAATTGCAGAGATTAGAAAGAATTATCTTTGTTCCAATAAAATTTCAGCTTCGGAGGTTACTTCAAAAACCAGAAAAAAACGACAGGTCGCGGGTTGAAAAAATGGTCAAAATTTGAAGGGTGTCAGATCTTTCCTAAAACCTGATAAAATGACGATGGGGTGGGTATTAATCGAGAAATTGCAGAGATTAGAAAGAATTATCTTTGTTCCAAAGAAATTTCAGCTCCGGAGGTGATGCCAAAAACTAGAAAAAAACGACAGGTCACGGGTTCAAAAAATGGTTCAAATTTAAAGGGCGTCAGATATTTCCTAAAACCTGATAAAATGACAATGGGGTGGGTATTAATCAAGAAATTTTAGAGATTGGAAAGTTATCTTTGTTCCAAAGAAATTTCAACTCCGGAGGTTACTTCAAAAACCTGAAAAAAACGACAGGTCGCGGGTTGAAAAAATGGTCAAAATTTGAAGGGAGTCAGATATTTCCTAAAACCTGATAAAATGACAATGGGGTGGGTATTAATCGAGAAATTGCAGTGATTAGAAAGAATTATCTTTGTTCCAAAGAAATTTCAGCTTCGGTGGCTACTTCAAAGTCCAGAAAAAAACGACAGGTCGCGGGTTGAAAAAATGGTCAAAATTTGAAGGGTGTCAGATCTTTCCTAAAACCTGATAAAATGACGATGGGGTGGGTATTAATCGAGAAATTGCAGAGATTAGAAAGAATTATCTTTGTTCCAAAAAAGTTTCAGCTTCGGAGGTAACTTCAAAAACAAGAAAAAAACGACAGGTCGCGGGTTGAAAAAATGGTCAAAATTTAAAGGGCATCAGATATTCCCCAAAACCTGATAAAATGACAATGGGGTGGGTATTAATCAAGAAATTGTAGAGATTAGAAAGAATTATCTTTGTTCCAAAGAAATTTCAGCTCCGGAGGTGATGCCAAAAACCAGAAAAAAACGACAGGTCGCGGGTTGAAAAAATGGTTCAAATTTAAAGGGCGTCAGATATTTCCTAAAACCTGATAAAATGACAATGGGGTGGGTATTAATCAAGAAATTTTAGAGATTGGAAAGTTATCTTTGTTCCAAAGAAATTTCAACTCCGGAGGTTACTTCAAAAACCTGAAAAAAACGACAGGTCGCGGGTTGAAAAAATGGTCAAAATTTGAAGGGAGTCAGATCTTTCCTCAAACCTGATAAAATGACAATGGGGTGGGTAGTAATCGAGAAATTGCAGTGATTAGAAAGAATTATCTTTGTTCCAAAGAAATTTCAGCTTCGGTGGCTATTTCAAAAACCAGAAAAAAACGACAGGTCGCGGGTTGAAAAAATGGTCAAAATTTAAAGGGCGTCAGATATTCCCCAAAACCTGATAAAATGACAATGGGGTGGGTATTAATCAAGAAATTGTAGAGATTAGAAAGAATTATCTTTGTTCCAAAGAAATTTCAGCTCCGGAGGTGATGCCAAAAACCAGAAAAAAACGACAGGTCGCGGGTTGAAAAAATAGTCAAAATTTGAAGGGCGTCAGATCTTTCCTAAAACCCGATAAAATGACGATGGGGTGGGTAGTAATCGAGAAATTGCAGAGATTAGAAAGAATTATCTTTGTTCCAAAAAAATTTCAGCTTCGGAGGTTACTTCAAAAACCAGAAAAAAACGACAGGTCGCGGGTTGAAAAAATGGTCAAAATTTGAAGGGTGTCAGATCTTTCCTAAAACCTGATAAAATGACAATGGGGTGGGTATTAATCGAGAAATTGCAGAGATTAGAAAGAATTATCTTTGTTCCAAAGGAATTTCAGCTCCGGAGGTGATGCCAAAAACCAGAAAAAAACGACAGGTCGCGGGTTGAAAAAATGGTTCAAATTTAAAGGGCGTCAGATATTTCCTAAAACCTGATAAAATGACAATGGGGTGGGTATTAATCAAGAAATTGTAGAGATTAGAAAGAGTTATCTTTGTTCCAAAGAAATTTCAGCTCCGGAGGTTACTTCAAAAACCAGAAAAAAACGACAGGTCGCGGGTTGAAAAAATGGTCAAAATTTGAAGGGTGTCAGATCTTTCCTAAAACCTGATAAAATGACAATGGGGTGGGTATTAATCGAGAAATTGCAGAGATTAGAAAGAATTATCTTTGTTCCAAAGGAATTTCAGCTCCGGAGGTGATGCCAAAAACCAGAAAAAAACGACAGGTCACGGGTTGAAAAAATGGTTCAAATTTAAAGGGCGTCAGATATTTCCTAAAACCTGATAAAATGACAATGGGGTGGGTATTAATCAAGAAATTGTAGAGATTAGAAAGAGTTATCTTTGTTCCAAAGAAATTTCAGCTCCGGAGGTGATGCCAAAAACAAGAAAAAAACGACAGGTCGCGGGTTGAAAAAATGGTCAAAATTTGAAGGGTGTCAGGTCTTTCCTAAAACCTGATAAAATGACGATGGGGTGGGTATTAATCGAGAAATTGCAGAGATTAGAAAGAATTATCTTTGTTCCAAAGGAATTTCAGCTCCGGAGGTGATGCCAAAAACCAGAAAAAAACGACAGGTCGCGGGTTGAAAAAATGGTCAAAATTTGAAGGGAGTCAGATCTTTCCTAAAACCTGATAAAATGACAATGGGGTGGGTATTAATCGAGAAATTGCAGAGATTAGAAAGAATTATCTTTGTTCCAAAGAAATTTCAGCTTCGGTGGCTACTTCAAATACCAGAAAAAAACGACAGGTCGCGGTTTGAAAAAATGGTCAAAATTTAAAGGGCGTCAGATATTCCCCAAAACCTGATAAAATGACAATGGGGTGGGTATTAATCGAGAAATTTCAGAGATTAGAAAGAATTATCTTTGTTCCAAAGAAATTTCAGCTCCGGAGGTGATGCCAAAAACCAGAAAAAAACAACAGGTCGCGGGTTGAAAAAATAGTCAAAATTTGAAGGGCGTCAGATCTTTTCTAAAACCTGAAAAAATGACGATGGGGTGGGTAGTAATCCAGAAATTGCAGAGATTAGAAAGAATTATCTTTGTTCCAATAAAATTTCAGCTTCGGAGGTTACTTCAAAAACCAGAAAAAAACGACAGGTCGCGTGTTGAAAAAATGGTCAAAATTTGAAGGGTGTAAGATCTTTCCTAAAACCTGATAAAATGACGATGGGGTGGGTATTAATCGAGAAATTGCAGAGATTAGAAAGAATTATCTTTGTTCCAAAGAAATTTCAGCTCCGGAGGTGATGCCAAAAACTAGAAAAAAACGACAGGTCACGGGTTCAAAAAATGGTTCAAATTTAAAGGGCGTCAGATATTTCCTAAAACCTGATAAAATGACAATGGGGTGGGTATTAATCAAGAAATTTTAGAGATTGGAAAGTTATCTTTGTTCCAAAGAAATTTCAACTCCGGAGGTTACTTCAAAAACCTGAAAAAAACGACAGGTCGCGGGTTGAAAAAATGGTCAAAATTTGAAGGGAGTCAGATATTTCCTAAAACCTGATAAAATGACAATGGGGTGGGTATTAATCGAGAAATTGCAGTGATTAGAAAGAATTATCTTTGTTCCAAAGAAATTTCAGCTTCGGTGGCTACTTCAAAGTCCAGAAAAAAACGACAGGTCGCGGGTTGAAAAAATGGTCAAAATTTGAAGGGTGTCAGATCTTTCCTAAAACCTGATAAAATGACGATGGGGTGGGTATTAATCGAGAAATTGCAGAGATTAGAAAGAATTATCTTTGTTCCAAAAAAGTTTCAGCTTCGGAGGTAACTTCAAAAACAAGAAAAAAACGACAGGTCGCGGGTTGAAAAAATGGTCAAAATTTAAAGGGCATCAGATATTCCCCAAAACCTGATAAAATGACAATGGGGTGGGTATTAATCAAGAAATTGTAGAGATTAGAAAGAATTATCTTTGTTCCAAAGAAATTTCAGCTCCGGAGGTGATGCCAAAAACCAGAAAAAAACGACAGGTCGCGGGTTGAAAAAATGGTTCAAATTTAAAGGGCGTCAGATATTTCCTAAAACCTGATAAAATGACAATGGGGTGGGTATTAATCAAGAAATTTTAGAGATTGGAAAGTTATCTTTGTTCCAAAGAAATTTCAACTCCGGAGGTTACTTCAAAAACCTGAAAAAAACGACAGGTCGCGGGTTGAAAAAATGGTCAAAATTTGAAGGGAGTCAGATCTTTCCTCAAACCTGATAAAATGACAATGGGGTGGGTAGTAATCGAGAAATTGCAGTGATTAGAAAGAATTATCTTTGTTCCAAAGAAATTTCAGCTTCGGTGGCTATTTCAAAAACCAGAAAAAAACGACAGGTCGCGGGTTGAAAAAATGGTCAAAATTTAAAGGGCGTCAGATATTCCCCAAAACCTGATAAAATGACAATGGGGTGGGTATTAATCGAGAAATTGCAGAGATTAGAAAGAATTATCTTTGTTCCAAAGGAATTTCAGCTCCGGAGGTGATGCCAAAAACCAGAAAAAAACGACAGGTCGCGGGTTGAAAAAATGGTTCAAATTTAAAGGGCGTCAGATATTTCCTAAAACCTGATAAAATGACAATGGGGTGGGTATTAATCAAGAAATTGTAGAGATTAGAAAGAGTTATCTTTGTTCCAAAGAAATTTCAGCTCCGGAGGTTACTTCAAAAACCAGAAAAAAACGACAGGTCGCGGGTTGAAAAAATGGTCAAAATTTGAAGGGTGTCAGATCTTTCCTAAAACCTGATAAAATGACAATGGGGTGGGTATTAATCGAGAAATTGCAGAGATTAGAAAGAATTATCTTTGTTCCAAAGGAATTTCAGCTCCGGAGGTGATGCCAAAAACCAGAAAAAAACGACAGGTCGCGGGTTGAAAAAATGGTTCAAATTTAAAGGGCGTCAGATATTTCCTAAAACCTGATAAAATGACAATGGGGTGGGTATTAATCAAGAAATTGTAGAGATTAGAAAGAGTTATCTTTGTTCCAAAGAAATTTCAGCTCCGGAGGTGATGCCAAAAACAAGAAAAAAACGACAGGTCGCGGGTTGAAAAAATGGTCAAAATTTGAAGGGTGTCAGGTCTTTCCTAAAACCTGATAAAATGACGATGGGGTGGGTATTAATCGAGAAATTGCAGAGATTAGAAAGAATTATCTTTGTTCCAAAGGAATTTCAGCTCCGGAGGTGATGCCAAAAACCAGAAAAAAACGACAGGTCGCGGGTTGAAAAAATGGTCAAAATTTGAAGGGAGTCAGATCTTTCCTAAAACCTGATAAAATGACAATGGGGTGGGTATTAATCGAGAAATTGCAGAGATTAGAAAGAATTATCTTTGTTCCAAAGAAATTTCAGCTTCGGTGGCTACTTCAAATACCAGAAAAAAACGACAGGTCGCGGTTTGAAAAAATGGTCAAAATTTAAAGGGCGTCAGATATTCCCCAAAACCTGATAAAATGACAATGGGGTGGGTATTAATCGAGAAATTTCAGAGATTAGAAAGAATTATCTTTGTTCCAAAGAAATTTCAGCTCCGGAGGTGATGCCAAAAACCAGAAAAAAACAACAGGTCGCGGGTTGAAAAAATAGTCAAAATTTGAAGGGCGTCAGATCTTTTCTAAAACCTGAAAAAATGACGATGGGGTGGGTAGTAATCCAGAAATTGCAGAGATTAGAAAGAATTATCTTTGTTCCAATAAAATTTCAGCTTCGGAGGTTACTTCAAAAACCAGAAAAAAACGACAGGTCGCGTGTTGAAAAAATGGTCAAAATTTGAAGGGTGTAAGATCTTTCCTAAAACCTGATAAAATGACGATGGGGTGGGTATTAATCGAGAAATTGCAGAGATTAGAAAGAATTATCTTTGTTCCAAAGAAATTTCAGCTCCGGAGGTGATGCCAAAAACTAGAAAAAAACGACAGGTCACGGGTTCAAAAAATGGTTCAAATTTAAAGGGCGTCAGATATTTCCTAAAACCTGATAAAATGACAATGGGGTGGGTATTAATCAAGAAATTTTAGAGATTGGAAAGTTATCTTTGTTCCAAAGAAATTTCAACTCCGGAGGTTACTTCAAAAACCTGAAAAAAACGACAGGTCGCGGGTTGAAAAAATGGTCAAAATTTGAAGGGTGTCAGATCTTTCCTAAAACCTGATAAAATGACAATGGGGTGGGTATTAATCGAGAAATTGCAGTGATTAGAAAGAATTATCTTTGTTCCAAAGAAATTTCAGCTTCGGTGGCTACTTCAAAGTCCAGAAAAAAACGACAGGTCGCGGGTTGAAAAAATGGTCAAAATTTGAAGGGTGTCAGATCTTTGCTAAAACCTGATAAAATGACGATGGGGTGGGTATTAATCGAGAAATTGCAGAGATTAGAAAGAATTATCTTTGTTCCAAAAAAGTTTCAGCTTCGGAGGTAACTTCAAAAACAAGAAAAAAACGACAGGTCGCGGGTTGAAAAAATGGTCAAAATTTAAAGGGCATCAGATATTCCCCAAAACCTGATAAAATGACAATGGGGTGGGTATTAATCAAGAAATTGTAGAGATTAGAAAGAATTATCTTTGTTCCAAAGAAATTTCAGCTCCGGAGGTGATGCCAAAAACCAGAAAAAAACGACAGGTCGCGGGTTGAAAAAATGGTTCAAATTTAAAGGGCGTCAGATATTTCCTAAAACCTGATAAAATGACAATGGGGTGGGTATTAATCAAGAAATTGTAGAGATTAGAAAGAGTTATCTTTGTTCCAAAGAAATTTCAGCTCCGGAGGTGATGCCAAAAACAAGAAAAAAACGACAGGTCGCGGGTTGAAAAAATGGTCAAAATTTGAAGGGTGTCAGGTCTTTCCTAAAACCTGATAAAATGACGATGGGGTGGGTATTAATCGAGAAATTGCAGAGATTAGAAAGAATTATCTTTGTTCCAAAGGAATTTCAGCTCCGGAGGTGATGCCAAAAACCAGAAAAAAACGACAGGTCGCGGGTTGAAAAAATGGTCAAAATTTGAAGGGAGTCAGATCTTTCCTAAAACCTGATAAAATGACAATGGGGTGGGTATTAATCGAGAAATTGCAGAGATTAGAAAGAATTATCTTTGTTCCAAAAAACTTTCAGCTTCGGAGGTTACTTCAAAAACCAGAAAAAAACGACAGGTCGCGGGTTGAAAAAATGGTTCAAATTTAAAGGGCGTCAGATATTTCCTAAAACCTGATAAAATGACAATGGGGTGGGTATTAATCAAGAAATTTTAGAGATTGGAAAGTTATCTTTGTTCCAAAGAAATTTCAACTCCGGAGGTTACTTCAAAAACCTGAAAAAAACGACAGGTCGCGAGTTGAAAAAAAGGTCAAAATTTAAAGGGCGTCAGATCTTTCCTAAAACCTGATAAAATGACGATGGGGTGGGTATTAATCGAGAAATTGCAGAGATTAGAAAGAATTATCTTTGTTCCAAAGAAATTTCAGTTCCGGAGGTGATGCCAAAAACCAGAAAAAAACGACAGGTCGCGGGTTGAAAAAATGGTCAAAATTTGAAGGGTGTCAGATCTTTCCTAAAACCTGATAAAATGACGATGGGGTGGGTAGTAATCCAGAAATTTCAGAGATTAGAAAGAATTATCTTTGTTCCAAAGAAATTTCAGCTTCGGTGGCTACTTCAAAAACCAGGAAAAAACGACAGGTCGCGGGTTGAAAAAATGGTTCAAATTTAAAGGGCGTCAGATCTTTCCTAAAACCTGATAAAATGACAATGGGATGGGTATTAATCAAGAAATTGTAGAGATTAGAAAGAGTTATCTTTGTTCCAAAGAAATTTCAGCTCCGGAGGTGATGCCAAAAACCAGAAAAAAACGACAGGTCGCGGGTTGAAAAAATGGTAAAAAATTTGAAGGGTGTCAGGTCTTTCCTAAAACCTGATAAAATGACGATGGGGTGGGTATTAATCGAGAAATTGCAGAGATTAGAAAGAATTATCTTTGTTCCAAAGAAATTTCACCTCCGGAGGTTACGTCAAAAATCAGAAAAAAACGACAGGTCGTGGGTTGAAAAAATGGTTCAAATTTAAAGGGCGTCAGATATTTCCTAAAACCTGATAAAATGACAATGGGGTGGGTATTAATCAAGAAATTGTAGAGATTAGAAAGAGTTATCTTTGTTCCAAAGACATTTCAGCTCCGGAAGTTACCTCAAAAACCAGAAAAAAACGACAGGTCGCGGGTTGAATAAATAGTCAAAATTTGAAGGGCGTCAGTTCTTTCCTAAAACCTGAAAAAATGACGATGGGGTGGGTAGTAATCCAGAAATTGCAGAGATTAGAAAGAACTATCTTTGTTCCAAAAAAATTTCAGCTTCGGAGGTTACTTCAAAAACCAGAAAAAAACGACAGGTCGCGGGTTGAAAAAATGGTCAAAATTTGAAGGGTGTCAGATCTTTCCTAAAACCTGATAAAATGACGATGGGGTGGGTATTAATTGAGAAATTGCAGAGATTAGAAAGAATTATCTTTGTTCCAAAGAAATTTCAGCTCCGGAGGTGATGCCAAAAAACAGAAAAAAATGACAGGTCGCGGGTTGAAAAAATGGTTCAAATTTAAAGGGCGTCAGATATTTCCTAAAACCTGATAAAATGACAATGGGGTGGGTATTAATCAAGAAATTGTAGAGATTAGAAAGAGTTATCTTTGTTCCAAAGACATTTCAGCTCCGGAAGTTACCTCAAAAACCAGAAAAAAACGACAGGTCGCGGGTTGAAAAAATAGTCAAAATTTGAAGGGCGTCAGTTCTTTCCTAAAACCTGAAAAAATGACGATGGGGTGGGTAGTAATCCAGAAATTGCAGAGATTAGAAAGAACTATCTTTGTTCCAAAGACATTTCAGCTCCGGAAGTTACCTCAAAAACCAGAAAAAAACGACAGGTCGCGGGTTGAAAAAATGGTCAAAATTTGAAGGGTGTCATATCTTTCCTAAAACCTGATAAAATGACGATGGGGTGGGTATTAATCGAGAAATTGCAGAGATTAGAAAGAATTATCTTTGTTCCAAAGAAATTTCAGCTCCGGAGGTGATGCCAAAAACTAGAAAAAAACGACAGGTCGCGGGTTGAAAAATTGGTTCAAATTTAAAGGGCGTCAGATATTTCCTAAAACCTGATAAAATGACAATGGGGTGGGTATTAATCAAGAAATTTTAGAGATTGGAAAGTTATCTTTGTTCCAAAGAAATTTCAACTCCGGAGGTTACTTCAAAAACCTGAAAAAAACGACAGGTCGCGGGTTGAAAAAATGGTCAAAATTTAAAGGGCGTCAGATATTTCCTAAAACCTGATAAAATGACAATGGGGTGGGTATTAATCAAGAAATTTTAGAGATTGGAAAGTTATCTTTGTTCCAAAGAAATTTCAGCTCCGGAGGTTACCTCAAAAAACAGAAAAAAACAACAGGTCGCGGGTTGAAAAACAGGTCAAAATTTGAAGGGTGTCAGATCTTTCCTAAAACCTGATAAAATGACGATGGGGTGGGTATTAATCGAGAAATTGCAGAGATTAGAAAGAATTATCTTTGTTCCAAAGAAATTTCAGTTCCGGAGGTGATGCCAAAAACCAGAAAAAAACGACAGGTCGCGGGTTGAAAAAATGGTCAAAATTTGAAGGGTGTCAGATCTTTCCTAAAACCTGATAAAATGACGATGGGGTGGGTAGTAATCCAGAAATTGCAGAGATTAGAAAGAATTATCTTTGTTCCAAAGAAATTTCAGCTTCGGTGGCTACTTCAAAAACCAGGAAAAAACGACAGGTCGCGGGTTGAAAAAATGGTTCAAATTTAAAGGGCGTCAGATCTTTCCTAAAACCTGATAAAATGACAATGGGATGGGTATTAATCAAGAAATTGTAGAGATTAGAAAGAGTTATCTTTGTTCCAAAGAAATTTCAGCTCCGGAGGTGATGCCAAAAACCAGAAAAAAACGACAGGTCGCGGGTTGAAAAAATGGTAAAAAATTTGAAGGGTGTCAGGTCTTTCCTAAAACCTGATAAAATGACGATGGGGTGGGTATTAATCGAGAAATTGCAGAGATTAGAAAGAATTATCTTTGTTCCAAAGAAATTTCACCTCCGGAGGTTACGTCAAAAATCAGAAAAAAACGACAGGTCGTGGGTTGAAAAAATGGTTCAAATTTAAAGGGCGTCAGATATTTCCTAAAACCTGATAAAATGACAATGGGGTGGGTATTAATCAAGAAATTGTAGAGATTAGAAAGAGTTATCTTTGTTCCAAAGACATTTCAGCTCCGGAAGTTACCTCAAAAACCAGAAAAAAACGACAGGTCGCGGGTTGAATAAATAGTCAAAATTTGAAGGGCGTCAGTTCTTTCCTAAAACCTGAAAAAATGACGATGGGGTGGGTAGTAATCCAGAAATTGCAGAGATTAGAAAGAACTATCTTTGTTCCAAAAAAATTTCAGCTTCGGAGGTTACTTCAAAAACCAGAAAAAAACGACAGGTCGCGGGTTGAAAAAATGGTCAAAATTTGAAGGGTGTCAGATCTTTCCTAAAACCTGATAAAATGACGATGGGGTGGGTATTAATTGAGAAATTGCAGAGATTAGAAAGAATTATCTTTGTTCCAAAGAAATTTCAGCTCCGGAGGTGATGCCAAAAAACAGAAAAAAATGACAGGTCGCGGGTTGAAAAAATGGTCAAAATTTGAAGGGTGTCAGATCTTTCCTAAAACCTGATAAAATGAAGATGGGGTGGGTATTAATCGAGAAATTGCAGAGATTAGAAAGAATTATCTTTGTTCCAAAGAAATTTCAGCTCCGGAGGTGATGCCAAAAACCAGAAAAAAACAACAGGTCGCGGGTTGAAAAAATAGTCAAAATTTGAAGGGCGTCAGATCTTTCCTAAAACCTGATAAAATGACGATGGGGTGGGTAGTAATCCAGAAATTGCAGAGATTAGAAAGAATTATCTTTGTTCCAAAAAACTTTCAGCTTCGGAGGTTACTTCAAAAACCAGAAAAAAACGACAGGTCGCGGGTTGAAAAAATGGTTCAAATTTAAAGGGCGTCAGATATTTCCTAAAACCTGATAAAATGACAATGGGGTGGGTATTAATCAAGAAATTTTAGAGATTGGAAAGTTATCTTTGTTCCAAAGAAATTTCAACTCTGGAGGTTACTTCAAAAACCTGAAAAAAACGACAGGTCGCGAGTTGAAAAAATGGTCAAAATTTAAAGGGCGTCAGATCTTTCCTAAAACCTGATAAAATGACAATGGGGTGGGTATTAATCGAGAAATTGCAGAGATTAGAAAGAATTATCTTTGTTCCAAAGAAATTTCAACTTCGGTGGCTACTTCAAAAACCAGAAAAAAACGACAGGTCGCGGTTTGAAAAAATGGTCAAAATTTAAAGGGCGTCAGATCTTCCCCAAAACCTGATAAAATGACATTGGGATGGGTATTAATCGAGAAATTTCAGAGATTAGAAAGAATCATCTTTGTTCCAAAGAAATTTCAGCTCCGGAGGTGATGCCAAAAACCAGAAAAAAACGACAGGTCGCGGGTTGAAAAAATGGTCAAAATTTGAAGGGTGTCAGATCTTTCCTAAAACCTGATAAAATGACGATGGGGTGGGTATTAATCGAGAAATTGCAGAGATTTGAAAGAATTATCTTTGTTCCAAAGAAATTTCACCTCCGGAGGTTACGTCAAAAATCAGAAAAAAACGACAGGCCGCGGGTTGAAAAAATGGTTCAAATTTAAAGGGCGTCAGATATTTCCTAAAACCTGATAAAATGACAATGGGGTGGGTATTAATCAAGAAATTGTAGAGATTAGAAAGAGTTATCTTTGTTCCAAAGACATTTCAGCTCCGGAAGTTACCTCAAAAACCAGAAAAAAACGACAGGTCGCGGGTTGAAAAAATAGTCAAAATTTGAAGGGCGTCAGTTCTTTCCTAAAACCCGAAAAAATGACGATGGGGTGGGTAGTAATCCAGAAATTGCAGAGATTAGAAAGAACTATCTTTGTTCCAAAGACATTTCAGCTCCGGAAGTTACCTCAAAAACCAGAAAAAAACGACAGGTCGCGGGTTGAAAAAATGGTCAAAATTTGAAGGGTGTCATATCTTTCCTAAAACCTGATAAAATGACGATGGGGTGGGTATTAATCGAGAAATTGCAGAGATTAGAAAGAATTATCTTTGTTCCAAAGAAATTTCAGCTCCGGAGGTGATGCCAAAAACTAGAAAAAAACGACAGGTCGCGGGTTGAAAAAATGGTTCAAATTTAAAGGGCGTCAGATATTTCCTAAAACCTGATAAAATGACAATGGGGTGGGTATTAATCAAGAAATTTTAGAGATTGGAAAGTTATCTTTGTTCCAAAGAAATTTCAACTCCGGAGGTTACTTCAAAAACCTGAAAAAAACGACAGGTCGCGGGTTGAAAAAATGGTCAAAATTTAAAGGGCGTCAGATATTTCCTAAAACCTGATAAAATGACAATGGGGTGGGTATTAATCAAGAAATTTTAGAGATTGGAAAGTTATCTTTGTTCCAAAGAAATTTCAACTCCGGAGGTTACTTCAAAAACCTGAAAAAAACGACAGGTCGCGGGTTGAAAAAATGGTCAAAATTTAAAGGGCGTCAGATATTTCCTAAAACCTGATAAAATGACAATGGGGTGGGTATTAATCAAGAAATTTTAGAGATTGGAAAGTTATCTTTGTTCCAAAGAAATTTCAGCTCCGGAGGTTACCTCAAAAACCAGAAAAAAACAACAGGTCGCGGGTTGAAAAAAAGGTCAAAATTTGAAGGGTGTCAGATCTTTCCTAAAACCTGATAAAATGACGATGGGGTGGGTATTAATCGAGAAATTGCAGAGATTAGAAAGAATTATCTTTGTTCCAAAGAAATTTCAGTTCCGGAGGTGATGCCAAAAACCAGAAAAAAACGACAGGTCGCGGGTTGAAAAAATGGTCAAAATTTGAAGGGTGTCAGATCTTTCCTAAAACCTGATAAAATGACGATGGGGTGGGTAGTAATCCAGAAATTTCAGAGATTAGAAAGAATTATCTTTGTTCCAAAGAAATTTCAGCTTCGGTGGCTACTTCAAAAACCAGGAAAAAACGACAGGTCGCGGGTTGAAAAAATGGTTCAAATTTAAAGGGCGTCAGATCTTTCCTAAAACCTGATAAAATGACAATGGGATGGGTATTAATCAAGAAATTGTAGAGATTAGAAAGAGTTATCTTTGTTCCAAAGAAATTTCAGCTCCGGAGGTGATGCCAAAAACCAGAAAAAAACGACAGGTCGCGGGTTGAAAAAATGGTAAAAAATTTGAAGGGTGTCAGGTCTTTCCTAAAACCTGATAAAATGACGATGGGGTGGGTATTAATCGAGAAATTGCAGAGATTAGAAAGAATTATCTTTGTTCCAAAGAAATTTCACCTCCGGAGGTTACGTCAAAAATCAGAAAAAAACGACAGGCCGCGGGTTGAAAAAATGGTTCAAATTTAAAGGGCGTCAGATATTTCCTAAAACCTGATAAAATGACAATGGGGTGGGTATTAATCAAGAAATTGTAGAGATTAGAAAGAGTTATCTTTGTTCCAAAGACATTTCAGCTCCGGAAGTTACCTCAAAAACCAGAAAAAAACGACAGGTCGCGGGTTGAAAAAATAGTCAAAATTTGAAGGGCGTCAGTTCTTTCCTAAAACCCGAAAAAATGACGATGGGGTGGGTAGTAATCCAGAAATTGCAGAGATTAGAAAGAACTATCTTTGTTCCAAAGACATTTCAGCTCCGGAAGTTACCTCAAAAACCAGAAAAAAACGACAGGTCGCGGGTTGAAAAAATGGTCAAAATTTGAAGGGTGTCATATCTTTCCTAAAACCTGATAAAATGACGATGGGGTGGGTATTAATCGAGAAATTGCAGAGATTAGAAAGAATTATCTTTGTTCCAAAGAAATTTCAGCTCCGGAGGTGATGCCAAAAACTAGAAAAAAACGACAGGTCGCGGGTTGAAAAAATGGTTCAAATTTAAAGGGCGTCAGATATTTCCTAAAACCTGATAAAATGACAATGGGGTGGGTATTAATCAAGAAATTTTAGAGATTGGAAAGTTATCTTTGTTCCAAAGAAATTTCAACTCCGGAGGTTACTTCAAAAACCTGAAAAAAACGACAGGTCGCGGGTTGAAAAAATGGTCAAAATTTAAAGGGCGTCAGATATTTCCTAAAACCTGATAAAATGACAATGGGGTGGGTATTAATCAAGAAATTTTAGAGATTGGAAAGTTATCTTTGTTCCAAAGAAATTTCAACTCCGGAGGTTACTTCAAAAACCTGAAAAAAACGACAGGTCGCGGGTTGAAAAAATGGTCAAAATTTAAAGGGCGTCAGATATTTCCTAAAACCTGATAAAATGACAATGGGGTGGGTATTAATCAAGAAATTTTAGAGATTGGAAAGTTATTTTTGTTCCAAAGAAATTTCAGCTCCGGAGGTTACCTCAAAAACCAGAAAAAAACAACAGGTCGCGGGTTGAAAAAAAGGTCAAAATTTGAAGGGTGTCAGATCTTTCCTAAAACCTGATAAAATGACGATGGGGTGGGTATTAATCGAGAAATTGCAGAGATTAGAAAGAATTATCTTTGTTCCAAAGAAATTTCAGTTCCGGAGGTGATGCCAAAAACCAGAAAAAAACGACAGGTCGCGGGTTGAAAAAATGGTCAAAATTTGAAGGGTGTCAGATCTTTCCTAAAACCTGATAAAATGACGATGGGGTGGGTAGTAATCCAGAAATTTCAGAGATTAGAAAGAATTATCTTTGTTCCAAAGAAATTTCAGCTTCGGTGGCTACTTCAAAAACCAGGAAAAAACGACAGGTCGCGGGTTGAAAAAATGGTTCAAATTTAAAGGGCGTCAGATCTTTCCTAAAACCTGATAAAATGACAATGGGATGGGTATTAATCAAGAAATTGTAGAGATTAGAAAGAGTTATCTTTGTTCCAAAGAAATTTCAGCTCCGGAGGTGATGCCAAAAACCAGAAAAAAACGACAGGTCGCGGGTTGAAAAAATGGTAAAAAATTTGAAGGGTGTCAGGTCTTTCCTAAAACCTGATAAAATGACGATGGGGTGGGTATTAATCGAGAAATTGCAGAGATTAGAAAGAATTATCTTTGTTCCAAAGAAATTTCACCTCCGGAGGTTACGTCAAAAATCAGAAAAAAACGACAGGTCGTGGGTTGAAAAAATGGTTCAAATTTAAAGGGCGTCAGATATTTCCTAAAACCTGATAAAATGACAATGGGGTGGGTATTAATCAAGAAATTGTAGAGATTAGAAAGAGTTATCTTTGTTCCAAAGACATTTCAGCTCCGGAAGTTACCTCAAAAACCAGAAAAAAACGACAGGTCGCGGGTTGAATAAATAGTCAAAATTTGAAGGGCGTCAGTTCTTTCCTAAAACCTGAAAAAATGACGATGGGGTGGGTAGTAATCCAGAAATTGCAGAGATTAGAAAGAACTATCTTTGTTCCAAAAAAATTTCAGCTTCGGAGGTTACTTCAAAAACCAGAAAAAAACGACAGGTCGCGGGTTGAAAAAATGGTCAAAATTTGAAGGGTGTCAGATCTTTCCTAAAACCTGATAAAATGACGATGGGGTGGGTATTAATTGAGAAATTGCAGAGATTAGAAAGAATTATCTTTGTTCCAAAGAAATTTCAGCTCCGGAGGTGATGCCAAAAAACAGAAAAAAATGACAGGTCGCGGGTTGAAAAAATGGTTCAAATTTAAAGGGCGTCAGATATTTCCTAAAACCTGATAAAATGACAATGGGGTGGGTATTAATCAAGAAATTGTAGAGATTAGAAAGAATTATCTTTGTTCCAAAGAAATTTCAGCTCCGGAGGTTACCTCAAAAACCAGAAAAAAACGACAGGTCGCGGGTTGAAAAAATGGTTCAAATTTAAAGGGCGTCAGATATTTCCTAAAACCTGATAAAATGACAATGGGGTGGGTATTAATCAAGAAATTGTAGAGATTAGAAAGAGTTATCTTTGTTCCAAAGACATTTCAGCTCCGGAAGTTACCTCAAAAACCAGAAAAAAAACGACAGGTCGCGGGTTGAAAAAATAGTCAAAATTTGAAGGGCGTCAGTTCTTTCCTAAAACCTGAAAAAATGACGATGGGGTGGGTAGTAATCCAGAAATTGCAGAGATTAGAAAGAACTATCTTTGTTCCAAAGACATTTCAGCTCCGGAAGTTACCTCAAAAACCAGAAAAAAACGACAGGTCGCGGGTTGAAAAAATGGTCAAAATTTGAAGGGTGTCATATCTTTCCTAAAACCTGATAAAATGACGATGGGGTGGGTATTAATCGAGAAATTGCAGAGATTAGAAAGAATTATCTTTGTTCCAAAGAAATTTCAGCTCCGGAGGTGATGCCAAAAACTAGAAAAAAACGACAGGTCGCGGGTTGAAAAAATGGTTCAAATTTAAAGGGCGTCAGATATTTCCTAAAACCTGATAAAATGACAATGGGGTGGGTATTAATCAAGAAATTTTAGAGATTGGAAAGTTATCTTTGTTCCAAAGAAATTTCAACTCCGGAGGTTACTTCAAAAACCTGAAAAAAACGACAGGTCGCGGGTTGAAAAAATGGTCAAAATTTAAAGGGCGTCAGATATTTCCTAAAACCTGATAAAATGACAATGGGGTGGGTATTAATCAAGAAATTTTAGAGATTGGAAAGTTATCTTTGTTCCAAAGAAATTTCAGCTCCGGAGGTTACCTCAAAAACCAGAAAAAAACAACAGGTCGCGGGTTGAAAAAAAGGTCAAAATTTGAAGGGTGTCAGATCTTTCCTAAAACCTGATAAAATGACGATGGGGTGGGTATTAATCGAGAAATTGCAGAGATTAGAAAGAATTATCTTTGTTCCAAAGAAATTTCAGTTCCGGAGGTGATGCCAAAAACCAGAAAAAAACGACAGGTCGCGGGTTGAAAAAATGGTCAAAATTTGAAGGGTGTCAGATCTTTCCTAAAACCTGATAAAATGACGATGGGGTGGGTAGTAATCCAGAAATTGCAGAGATTAGAAAGAATTATCTTTGTTCCAAAGAAATTTCAGCTTCGGTGGCTACTTCAAAAACCAGGAAAAAACGACAGGTCGCGGGTTGAAAAAATGGTTCAAATTTAAAGGGCGTCAGATATTTCCTAAAACCTGATAAAATGACAATGGGGTGGGTATTAATCAAGAAATTTTAGAGATTGGAAAGTTATCTTTGTTCCAAAGAAATTTCAACTCTGGAGGTTACTTCAAAAACCTGAAAAAAACGACAGGTCGCGAGTTGAAAAAATGGTCAAAATTTAAAGGGCGTCAGATCTTTCCTAAAACCTGATAAAATGACAATGGGGTGGGTATTAATCGAGAAATTGCAGAGATTAGAAAGAATTATCTTTGTTCCAAAGAAATTTCAGCTTCGGTGGCTACTTCAAAAACCAGAAAAAAACGACAGGTCGCGGTTTGAAAAAATGGTCAAAATTTAAAGGGCGTCAGATCTTCCCCAAAACCTGATAAAATGACATTGGGATGGGTATTAATCGAGAAATTTCAGAGATTAGAAAGAATCATCTTTGTTCCAAAGAAATTTCAGCTCCGGAGGTGATGCCAAAAACCAGAAAAAAACGACAGGTCGCGGGTTGAAAAAATGGTCAAAATTTGAAGGGTGTCAGATCTTTCCTAAAACCTGATAAAATGACGATGGGGTGGGTATTAATCGAGAAATTGCAGAGATTTGAAAGAATTATCTTTGTTCCAAAGAAATTTCACCTCCGGAGGTTACGTCAAAAATCAGAAAAAAACGACAGGCCGCGGGTTGAAAAAATGGTTCAAATTTAAAGGGCGTCAGATATTTCCTAAAACCTGATAAAATGACAATGGGGTGGGTATTAATCAAGAAATTGTAGAGATTAGAAAGAGTTATCTTTGTTCCAAAGACATTTCAGCTCCGGAAGTTACCTCAAAAACCAGAAAAAAACGACAGGTCGCGGGTTGAAAAAATAGTCAAAATTTGAAGGGTGTCAGATCTTTCCTAAAACCTGATAAAATGAAGATGGGGTGGGTATTAATCGAGAAATTGCAGAGATTAGAAAGAATTATCTTTGTTCCAAAGAAATTTCAGCTCCGGAGGTGATGCCAAAAAACAGAAAAAAATGACAGGTCGCGGGTTGAAAAAATGGTCAAAATTTGAAGGGTGTCAGATCTTTCCTAAAACCTGATAAAATGAAGATGGGGTGGGTATTAATCGAGAAATTGCAGAGATTAGAAAGAATTATCTTTGTTCCAAAGAAATTTCAGCTCCGGAGGTGATGCCAAAAACCAGAAAAAAACAACAGGTCGCGGGTTGAAAAAATAGTCAAAATTTGAAGGGCGTCAGATCTTTCCTAAAACCTGATAAAATGACGATGGGGTGGGTAGTAATCCAGAAATTGCAGAGATTAGAAAGAATTATCTTTGTTCCAAAAAACTTTCAGCTTCGGAGGTTACTTCAAAAACCAGAAAAAAACGACAGGTCGCGGGTTGAAAAAATGGTTCAAATTTAAAGGGCGTCAGATATTTCCTAAAACCTGATAAAATGACAATGGGGTGGGTATTAATCAAGAAATTTTAGAGATTGGAAAGTTATCTTTGTTCCAAAGAAATTTCAACTCCGGAGGTTACTTCAAAAACCTGAAAAAAACGACAGGTCGCGAATTGAAAAAATGGTCAAAATTTAAAGGGCGTCAGATCTTTCCTAAAACCTGATAAAATGACAATGGGGTGGGTATTAATCGAGAAATTGCAGAGATTAGAAAGAATTATCTTTGTTCCAAAGAAATTTCAGCTCCGGAGGTTACCTCAAAAACCAGAAAAAAACAACAGGTCGCGGGTTGAAAAAAAGGTCAAAATTTGAAGGGTGTCAGATCTTTCCTAAAACCTGATAAAATGACGATGGGGTGGGTATTAATCGAGAAATTGCAGAGATTAGAAAGAATTATCTTTGTTCCAAAGAAATTTCAGTTCCGGAGGTGATGCCAAAAACCAGAAAAAAACGACAGGTCGCGGGTTGAAAAAATGGTCAAAATTTGAAGGGTGTCAGATCTTTCCTAAAACCTGATAAAATGACGATGGGGTGGGTAGTAATCCAGAAATTGCAGAGATTAGAAAGAATTATCTTTGTTCCAAAGAAATTTCAGCTTCGGTGGCTACTTCAAAAACCAGGAAAAAACGACAGGTCGCGGGTTGAAAAAATGGTTCAAATTTAAAGGGCGTCAGATATTTCCTAAAACCTGATAAAATGACAATGGGGTGGGTATTAATCAAGAAATTTTAGAGATTGGAAAGTTATCTTTGTTCCAAAGAAATTTCAACTCTGGAGGTTACTTCAAAAACCTGAAAAAAACGACAGGTCGCGAGTTGAAAAAATGGTCAAAATTTAAAGGGCGTCAGATCTTTCCTAAAACCTGATAAAATGACAATGGGGTGGGTATTAATCGAGAAATTGCAGAGATTAGAAAGAATTATCTTTGTTCCAAAGAAATTTCAGCTTCGGTGGCTACTTCAAAAACCAGAAAAAAACGACAGGTCGCGGTTTGAAAAAATGGTCAAAATTTAAAGGGCGTCAGATCTTCCCCAAAACCTGATAAAATGACATTGGGATGGGTATTAATCGAGAAATTTCAGAGATTAGAAAGAATCATCTTTGTTCCAAAGAAATTTCAGCTCCGGAGGTGATGCCAAAAACCAGAAAAAAACGACAGGTCGCGGGTTGAAAAAATGGTCAAAATTTGAAGGGTGTCAGATCTTTCCTAAAACCTGATAAAATGACGATGGGGTGGGTATTAATCGAGAAATTGCAGAGATTTGAAAGAATTATCTTTGTTCCAAAGAAATTTCACCTCCGGAGGTTACGTCAAAAATCAGAAAAAAACGACAGGCCGCGGGTTGAAAAAATGGTTCAAATTTAAAGGGCGTCAGATATTTCCTAAAACCTGATAAAATGACAATGGGGTGGGTATTAATCAAGAAATTGTAGAGATTAGAAAGAGTTATCTTTGTTCCAAAGACATTTCAGCTCCGGAAGTTACCTCAAAAACCAGAAAAAAACGACAGGTCGCGGGTTGAAAAAATAGTCAAAATTTGAAGGGTGTCAGATCTTTCCTAAAACCTGATAAAATGAAGATGGGGTGGGTATTAATCGAGAAATTGCAGAGATTAGAAAGAATTATCTTTGTTCCAAAGAAATTTCAGCTCCGGAGGTGATGCCAAAAAACAGAAAAAAATGACAGGTCGCGGGTTGAAAAAATGGTCAAAATTTGAAGGGTGTCAGATCTTTCCTAAAACCTGATAAAATGAAGATGGGGTGGGTATTAATCGAGAAATTGCAGAGATTAGAAAGAATTATCTTTGTTCCAAAGAAATTTCAGCTCCGGAGGTGATGCCAAAAACCAGAAAAAAACAACAGGTCGCGGGTTGAAAAAATAGTCAAAATTTGAAGGGCGTCAGATCTTTCCTAAAACCTGATAAAATGACGATGGGGTGGGTAGTAATCCAGAAATTGCAGAGATTAGAAAGAATTATCTTTGTTCCAAAAAACTTTCAGCTTCGGAGGTTACTTCAAAAACCAGAAAAAAACGACAGGTCGCGGGTTGAAAAAATGGTTCAAATTTAAAGGGCGTCAGATATTTCCTAAAACCTGATAAAATGACAATGGGGTGGGTATTAATCAAGAAATTTTAGAGATTGGAAAGTTATCTTTGTTCCAAAGAAATTTCAACTCCGGAGGTTACTTCAAAAACCTGAAAAAAACGACAGGTCGCGAATTGAAAAAATGGTCAAAATTTAAAGGGCGTCAGATCTTTCCTAAAACCTGATAAAATGACGATGGGGTGGGTATTAATCGAGAAATTGCAGAGATTTGAAAGAATTATCTTTGTTCCAAAGAAATTTCACCTCCGGAGGTTACGTCAAAAATCAGAAAAAAACGACAGGTCGCGGGTTGAAAAAATGGTTCAAATTTAAAGGGCGTCAGATATTTCCTAAAACCTGATAAAATGACAATGGGGTGGGTATTAATCAAGAAATTGTAGAGATTAGAAAGAGTTATCTTTGTTCCAAAGACATTTCAGCTCCGGAAGTTACCTCAAAAACCAGAAAAAAACGACAGGTCGCGGGTTGAAAAAATAGTCAAAATTTGAAGGGCGTCAGTTCTTTCCTAAAACCTGAAAAAATGACGATGGGGTGGGTAGTAATCGAGAAATTGCAGAGATTAGAAAGAACTATCTTTGTTCCAAAAAAATTTCAGCTTCGGAGGTTACTTCAAAAACCTGAAAAAAACGACAGGTCGCGGGTTGAAAAAATGGTCAAAATTTGAAGGGTGTCATATCTTTCCTAAAACCTGATAAAATGACGATGGGGTGGGTATTAATCGAGAAATTGCAGAGATTAGAAAGAATTATCTTTGTTCCAAAGAAATTTCAGCTCCGGAGGTGATGCCAAAAACTAGAAAAAAACGACAGGTCGCGGGTTGAAAAAATGGTTCAAATTTAAAGGGCGTCAGATATTTCCTAAAACCTGATAAAATGACAATGGGGTGGGTATTAATCAAGAAATTTTAGAGATTGGAAAGTTATCTTTGTTCCAAAGAAATTTCAACTCCGGAGGTTACTTCAAAAACCTGAAAAAAACGACAGGTCGCGGGTTGAAAAAATGGTCAAAATTTAAAGGGCGTCAGATATTTCCTAAAACCTGATAAAATGACGATGGGGTGGGTATTAATCGAGAAATTGCAGAGATTAGAAAGAATTATCTTTGTTCCAAAGAAATTTCAGCTCCGGAGGTGATGCCAAAAACCAGAAAAAAATGACAGGTCGCGGGTTGAAAAAATGGTTCAAATTTAAAGGGCGTCAGATATTTCCTAAAACCTGATGAAATGACAATGGGGTGGGTATTAATCAAGAAATTGTAGAGATTAGAAAGAATTATCTTTGTTCCAAAGAAATTTCAGCTCCGGAGGTTACCTCAAAAACCAGAAAAAAACGACAGGTCGCGGGTTGAAAAAATGGTCAAAATTTGAAGGGTGTCAGATCTTTCCTAAAACCTGATAAAATGACGATGGGGTGGGTATTAATCGAGAAATTGCAGAGATTAGAAAGAATTATCTTTGTTCCAAAGAAATTTCAGCTCCGGAGGTGATGCCAAAAACCAGAAAAAAACGACAGGTCGCGGGTTGAAAAAATGGTCAAAATTTGAAGGGTGTCAGATCTTTCCTAAAACCTGATAAAATGACGATGGGGTGGGTAGTAATCCAGAAATTGCAGAGATTAGAAAGAATTATCTTTGTTCCAAAAAAATTTCAGCTTCGGAGGTTACTTCAAAAACCAGAAAAAATCGACAGGTCGCGGGTTGAAAAAATGGTTCAAATTTAAAGGGCGTCAGATATTTCCTAAATCCTGATAAAATGACAATGGGGTGGGTATTAATCAAGAAATTTTAGAGATTGGAAAGTTATCTTTGTTCCAAAGAAATTTCAACTCCGGAGGTTACTTCAAAAACCTGAAAAAAACGACAGGTCGCGAGTTGAAAAAATGGTCAAAATTTAAAGGGCGTCAGATCTTTCCTAAAACCTGAAAAAATGACGATGGGGTGGGTATTAATCGAGAAATTGCAGAGATTAGAAAGAATTATCTTTGTTCCAAAGAAATTTCAGCTCCGGAGGTGATGCCAAAAACCAGAAAAAAACGACAGGTCGCGGGTTGAAAAAATGGTCAAAATTTGAAGGGAGTCAGATCTTTCCTAAAACCTGATAAAATGACAATGGGGTTGGTATTAATCGAGAAATTGCAGAGATTAGGAAGAATTATCTTTGTTCCAAAGAAATTTCAGCTTTGGTGGCTACTTCAAAAACCAGAAAAAAACAACAGGTCGCGGGTTGAAAAAATGGTCAAAATTTAAAGGGCGTCAGATCTTCCCCAGAACCTGATAAAATGACAATGGGATGGGTATTAATCGAGAAATTTCAGAGATTAGAAAGAATCATCTTTGTTCCAAAGAAATTTCAGCTCCGGAGGTGATGCCAAAAACCAGAAAAAAACGACAGGTCGCGGGTTGAAAAAATGGTTCAAATTTAAAGGGTGTCAGATATTTCCTAAAACCTGATAAAATGACAATGGGGTGGGTATTAATCAAGAAATTGTAGAGATTAGAAAGAGTTATCTTTGTTCCAAAGAAATTTCAGCTCCGGAGGTGATGCCAAAAACAAGAAAAAAACGACAGGTCGCGGGTTGAAAAAATGGTCAAAATTTGAAGGGTGTCAGGTCTTTCCTAAAACCTGATAAAATGACGATGGGGTGGGTATTAATCGAGAAATTGCAGAGATTAGAAAGAATTATCTTTGTTCCAAAGGAATTTCAGCTCCGGAGGTGATGCCAAAAACCAGAAAAAAACGACAGGTCGCGGGTTGAAAAAATGGTCAAAATTTGAAGGGAGTCAGATCTTTCCTAAAACCTGATAAAATGACAATGGGGTGGGTATTAATCGAGAAATTGCAGAGATTAGAAAAAATTATCTTTGTTCCAAAGAAATTTCAGCTTCGGTGGCTACTTCAAATACCAGAAAAAAACGACAGGTCGCGGTTTGAAAAAATGGTCAAAATTTAAAGGGCGTCAGATATTCCCCAAAACCTGATAAAATGACAATGGGGTGGGTATTAATCGAGAAATTGCAGAGATTTGAAAGAATTATCTTTGTTCCAAAGAAATTTCAGCTCCGGAGGTGATGCCAAAAACTAGAAAAAAACGACAGGTCGCGGGTTGAAAAAATGGTTCAAATTTAAAGGGCGTCAGATATTTCCTAAAACCTGATAAAATGACAATGGGGTGGGTATTAATCAAGAAATTTTAGAGATTGGAAAGTTATCTTTGTTCCAAAGAAATTTCAACTCCGGAGGTTATTTCAAAAACCTGAAAAAAACGACAGGTCGCGGGTTGAAAAAATGGTCAAAATTTGAAGGGAGTCAGATCTTTCCTAAAACCTGATAAAATGACAATGGGGTGGGTATTAATCGAGAAATTGCAGTGATTAGAAAGAATTATCTTTGTTCCAAAGAAATTTCAGCTTCGGTGGCTACTTCAAAAACCAGAAAAAAACGACAGGTCGCGGGTTGAAAAAATGGTCAAAATTTGAAGGGTGTCAGATCTTTCCTAAAACCTGATAAAATGACGATGGGGTGGGTATTAATCGAGAAATTGCAGAGATTAGAAAGAATTATCTTTGTTCCAAAGAAATTTCAGCTCCAGAGGTGATGCCAAAAACCAGAAAAAAACGACAGGTCGCGGGTTGAAAAAATGGTCAAAATTTGAAGGGTGTCAGATCTTTCCTAAAACCTGATAAAATGACGATGGGGTGGGTAGTAATCCAGAAATTGCAGAGATTAGAAAGAATTATCTTTGTTCCAAAAAAATTTCACCTTCGGAGGTTACTTCAAAAACCAGAAAAAATCGACAGGTCGCGGGTTGAAAAAATGGTTCAAATTTAAAGGGCGTCAGATATTTCCTAAAACCTGATAAAATGACAATGGGGTGGGTATTAATCAAGAAATTGTAGAGATTAGAAAGAGTTATCTTTGTTCCAAAGAAATTTCAGCTCCCGAGGTTACTTCAAAAACCATAAAAAAACGACAGGTCGCGGGTTGAAAAAATGGTCAAAATTTGAAGGGTGTCAGATCTTTCCTAAAACCTGATAAAATGACAATGGGGTGGGTATTAATCGAGAAATTGCAGAGATTAGAAAGAATTATCTTTGTTCCAAAGGAATTTCAGCTCCGGAGGTGATGCCAAAAACCAGAAAAAAACGACAGGTCGCGGGTTGAAAAAATGGTCAAAATTTGAAGGGCGTCAGATATTTCCTAAAACCTGATAAAATGACAATGGGGTGGGTATTAATCAAGAAATTGTAGAGATTAGAAAGAGTTATCTTTGTTCCAAAGAAATGTCAGCTCCGGAGGTGATGCCAAAAACAAGAAAAAAACGACAGGTCGCGGGTTGAAAAAATGGTCAAAATTTGAAGGGTGTCAGGTCTTTCCTAAAACCTGATAAAATGACGATGGGGTGGGTATTAATCGAGAAATTGCAGAGATTAGAAAGAATTATCTTTGTTCCAAAGGAATTTCAGCTCCGGAGGTGATGCCAAAAACCAGAAAAAAACGACAGGTCGCGGGTTGAAAAAATGGTCAAAATTTGAAGGGAGTCAGATCTTTCCTAAAACCTGATAAAATGACAATGGGGTGGGTATTAATCGAGAAATTGCAGAGATTAGAAAGAATTATCTTTGTTCCAAAGAAATTTCAGCTTCGGTGGCTACTTCAAATACCAGAAAAAAACGACAGGTCGCGGTTTGAAAAAATGGTCAAAATTTAAAGGGCGTCAGATATTCCCCAAAACCTGATAAAATGACAATGGGGTGGGTATTAATCGAGAAATTGCAGAGATTAGAAAGAATTATCTTTGTTCCAAAGGAATTTCAGCTCCGGAGGTGATGCCAAAAACCAGAAAAAAACGACAGGTCGCGGGTTGAAAAAATGGTCAAAATTTGAAGGGAGTCAGATCTTTCCTAAAACCTGATAAAATGACAATGGGGTGGGTATTAATCGAGAAATTGCAGAGATTAGAAAGAATTATCTTTGTTCCAAAGAAATTTCAGCTTCGGTGGCTACTTCAAATACCAGAAAAAAACGACAGGTCGCGGTTTGAAAAAATGGTCAAAATTTAAAGGGCGTCAGATATTCCCCAAAACCTGATAAAATGACAATGGGGTGGGTATTAATCGAGAAATTTCAGAGATTAGAAAGAATTATCTTTGTTCCAAAGAAATTTCAGCTCCGGAGGTGATGCCAAAAACCAGAAAAAAACAACAGGTCGCGGGTTGAAAAAATAGTCAAAATTTGAAGGGCGTCAGATCTTTCCTAAAACCTGAAAAAATGACGATGGGGTGGGTAGTAATCCAGAAATTGCAGAGATTAGAAAGAATTATCTTTGTTCCAATAAAATTTCAGCTTCGGAGGTTACTTCAAAAACCAGAAAAAAACGACAGGTCGCGTGTTGAAAAAATGGTCAAAATTTGAAGGGTGTAAGATCTTTCCTAAAACCTGATAAAATGACGATGGGGTGGGTATTAATCGAGAAATTGCAGAGATTAGAAAGAATTATCTTTGTTCCAAAGAAATTTCAGCTCCGGAGGTGATGCCAAAAACTAGAAAAAAACGACAGGTCACGGGTTCAAAAAATGGTTCAAATTTAAAGGGCGTCAGATATTTCCTAAAACCTGATAAAATGACAATGGGGTGGGTATTAATGAAGAAATTTTAGAGATTGGAAAGTTATCTTTGTTCCAAAGAAATTTCAACTCCGGAGGTTACTTCAAAAACCTGAAAAAAACGACAGGTCGCGGGTTGAAAACATGGTCAAAATTTGAAGGGAGTCAGATCTTTCCTAAAACCTGATAAAATGACAATGGGGTGGGTATTAATCGAGAAATTGCAGTGATTAGAAAGAATTATCTTTGTTCCAAAGAAATTTCAGCTTCGGTGGCTACTTCAAAGTCCAGAAAAAAACGACAGGTCGCGGGTTGAAAAAATGGTCAAAATTTGAAGGGTGTCAGATCTTTCCTAAAACCTGATAAAATAACGATGGGGTGGGTATTAATCGAGAAATTGCAGAGATTAGAAAGAATTATCTTTGTTCCAAAAAAATTTCAGCTTCGGAGGTAACTTCAAAAACAAGAAAAAAACGACAGGTCGCGGGTTGAAAAAATGGTCAAAATTTAAAGGGCGTCAGATATTCCCCAAAACCTGATAAAATGACAATGGGGTGGGTATTAATCAAGAAATTGTAGAGATTAGAAAGAATTATCTTTGTTCCAAAGAAATTTCAGCTCCGGAGGTGATGCCAAAAACCAGAAAAAAACGACAGGTCGCGGGTTGAAAAAATTGTCAAAATTTGAAGGGCGTCAGATCTTTCCTAAAACCCGATAAAATGACGATGGGGTAGGTAGTAATTGAGAAATTGCAGAGATTAGAAAGAATTATCTTTGTTCCAAAAAAATTTCAGCTTCGGAGGTTACTTCAAAAACCAGAAAAAAACGACAGGTCGCGGGTTGAAAAAATGGTCAAAATTTGAAGGGTGTCAGATCTTTCCTAAAACCTGATAAAATGACAATGGGGTGGGTATTAATCGAGAAATTGCAGAGATTAGAAAGAATTATCTTTGTTCCAAAGGAATTTCAGCTCCGGAGGTGATGCCAAAAACCAGAAAAAAACGACAGGTCGCGGGTTGAAAAAATGGTCAAAATTTGAAGGGCGTCAGATCTTTCCTAAAACCTGATAAAATGACGATGGGGTGGGTAGTAATCCAGAAATTGCAGAGATTAGAAAGAATTATCTTTGTTCCAAAGAAATTTCAGCTTTGGTGGCTACTTCAAAAACCAGAAAAAAACGACAGGTCGCGGGTTGAAAAAATGGTCAAAATTTAAAGGGCGTCAGATCTTCCCCAAAACCTGATAAAATGACAATGGGATGGGTATTAATCGAGAAATTTCAGAGATTAGAAAGAATCATCTTTGTTCCAAAGAAATTTCAGCTCCGGAGGTGATGCCAAAAACCAGAAAAAAACGACAGGTCGCGGGTTGAAAAAATGGTTCAAATTTAAAGGGCGTCAGATATTTCCTAAAACCTGATAAAATGACAATGGGGTGGGTATTAATCGAGAAATTGCAGAGATTAGAAAGAATTATCTTTGTTCCAAAGAAATTTCAGCTTCGGTGGCTACTTCAAATACCAGAAAAAAACGACAGGTCGCGGTTTGAAAAAATGGTCAAAATTTAAAGGGCGTCAGATATTCCCCAAAACCTGATAAAATGACAATGGGGTGGGTATTAATCGAGAAATTTCAGAGATTAGAAAGAATTATCTTTGTTCCAATAAAATTTCAGCTTCGGAGGTTACTTCAAAAACCAGAAAAAAACGACAGATCGCGTGTTGAAAAAATGGCCAAAATTTGAAGGGTGTAAGATCTTTCCTAAAACCTGATAAAATGACGATGGGGTGGGTATTAATCGAGAAATTGCAGAGATTAGAAAGAATTATCTTTGTTCCAAAGAAATTTCAGCTCCGGAGGTGATGCCAAAAACTAGAAAAAAACGACAGGTCGCGGGTTGAAAAAATGGTTCAAATTTAAAGGGCGTCAGATATTTCCTAAAACCTGATAAAATGACAATGGGGTGGGTATTAATCAAGAAATTTTAGAGATTGGAAAGTTATCTTTGTTCCAAAGAAATTTCAGCTCCGGAGGTGATGCCAAAAACCAGAAAAAAACGACAGGTCGCGGGTTGAAAAAATGGTCAAAATTTGAAGGGAGTCAGATCTTTCCTAAAACCTGATAAAATGACAATGGGGTGGGTATTAATCGAGAAATTGCAGAGATTAGAAAGAATTATCTTTGTTCCAAAGAAATTTCAGCTTCGGTGGCTACTTCAAATACCAGAAAAAAACGACAGGTCGCGGTTTGAAAAAATGGTCAAAATTTAAAGGGCGTCAGATATTCCCCAAAACCTGATAAAATGACAATGGGGTGGGTATTAATCGAGAAATTTCAGAGATTAGAAAGAATTATCTTTGTTCCAAAGAAATTTCAGCTCCGGAGGTGATGCCAAAAACCAGAAAAAAACAACAGGTCGCGGGTTGAAAAAATAGTCAAAATTTGAAGGGCGTCAGATCTTTCCTAAAACCTGAAAAAATGACGATGGGGTGGGTAGTAATCCAGAAATTGCAGAGATTAAAAAGAATTATCTTTGTTCCAATAAAATTTCAGCTTCGGAGGTTACTTCAAAAACCAGAAAAAAACGACAGGTCGCGTGTTGAAAAAATGGTCAAAATTTGAAGGGTGTAAGATCTTTCCTAAAACCTGATAAAATGACGATGGGGTGGGTATTAATCGAGAAATTGCAGAGATTAGAAAGAATTATCTTTGTTCCAAAGAAATTTCAGCTCCGGAGGTGATGCCAAAAACTAGAAAAAAACGACAGGTCGCGGGTTGAAAAAATGGTTCAAATTTAAAGGGCGTCAGATATTTCCTAAAACCTGATAAAATGACAATGGGGTGGGTATTAATCAAGAAATTTTAGAGATTGGAAAGTTATCTTTGTTCCAAAGAAATTTCAGCTCCGGAGGTGATGCCAAAAACCAGAAAAAAACGACAGGTCGCGGGTTGAAAAAATGGTCAAAATTTGAAGGGAGTCAGATCTTTCCTAAAACCTGATAAAATGACAATGGGGTGGGTATTAATCGAGAAATTGCAGAGATTAGAAAGAATTATCTTTGTTCCAAAGAAATTTCAGCTTCGGTGGCTACTTCAAATACCAGAAAAAAACGACAGGTCGCGGTTTGAAAAAATGGTCAAAATTTAAAGGGCGTCAGATATTCCCCAAAACCTGATAAAATGACAATGGGGTGGGTATTAATCGAGAAATTTCAGAGATTAGAAAGAATTATCTTTGTTCCAAAGAAATTTCAGCTCCGGAGGTGATGCCAAAAACCAGAAAAAAACAACAGGTCGCGGGTTGAAAAAATAGTCAAAATTTGAAGGGCGTCAGATCTTTCCTAAAACCTGAAAAAATGACGATGGGGTGGGTAGTAATCCAGAAATTGCAGAGATTAAAAAGAATTATCTTTGTTCCAATAAAATTTCAGCTTCGGAGGTTACTTCAAAAACCAGAAAAAAACGACAGGTCGCGTGTTGAAAAAATGGTCAAAATTTGAAGGGTGTAAGATCTTTCCTAAAACCTGATAAAATGACGATGGGGTGGGTATTAATCGAGAAATTGCAGAGATTAGAAAGAATTATCTTTGTTCCAAAGAAATTTCAGCTCCGGAGGTGATGCCAAAAACTAGAAAAAAACGACAGGTCGCGGGTTCAAAAAATGGTTCAAATTTAAAGGGCGTCAGATATTTCCTAAAACCTGATAAAATGACAATGGGGTGGGTATTAATCAAGAAATTTTAGAGATTGGAAAGTTATCTTTGTTCCAAAGAAATTTCAACTCCGGAGGTTACTTCAAAAACCTGAAAAAAAACGACAGGTCGCGGGTTGAAAAAATGGTCAAAATTTGAAGGGAGTCAGATCTTTCCTAAAACCTGATAAAATGACAATGGGGTGGGTATTAATCGAGAAATTGCAGTGATTAGAAAGAATTATCTTTGTTCCAAAGAAATTTCAGCTTCGGTGGCTACTTCAAAGTCCAGAAAAAAACGACAGGTCGCGGGTTGAAAAAATGGTCAAAATTTGAAGGGTGTCAGATCTTTCCTAAAACCTGATAAAATGACGATGGGGTGGGTATTAATCGAGAAATTGCAGAGATTAGAAAGAATTATCTTTGTTCCAAAGAAATTTCAGCTCCGGAGGTGATGCCAAAAACTAGAAAAAAACGACAGGTCGCGGGTTCAAAAAATGGTTCAAATTTAAAGGGCGTCAGATATTTCCTAAAACCTGATAAAATGACAATGGGGTGGGTATTAATCAAGAAATTTTAGAGATTGGAAAGTTATCTTTGTTCCAAAGAAATTTCAACTCCGGAGGTTACTTCAAAAACCTGAAAAAAACGACAGGTCGCGGGTTGAAAAAATGGTCAAAATTTGAAGGGAGTCAGATCTTTCCTAAAACCTGATAAAATGACAATGGGGTGGGTATTAATCGAGAAATTGCAGTGATTAGAAAGAATTATCTTTGTTCCAAAGAAATTTCAGCTTCGGTGGCTACTTCAAAGTCCAGAAAAAAACGACAGGTCGCGGGTTGAAAAAATGGTCAAAATTTGAAGGGTGTCAGATCTTTCCTAAAACCTGATAAAATGACGATGGGGTGGGTATTAATCGAGAAATTGCAGAGATTAGAAAGAATTATCTTTGTTCCAAAAAAATTTCAGCTTCGGAGGTAACTTCAAAAACAAGAAAAAAACGACAGGTCGCGGGTTGAAAAAATGGTCAAAATTTAAAGGGCGTCAGATATTCCCCAAAACCTGATAAAATGACAATGGGGTGGGTATTAATCGAGAAATTGCAGAGATTAGAAAGAATTATCTTTGTTCCAAAGAAATTTCAGCTTCGGTGGCTACTTCAAATACCAGAAAAAAACGACAGGTCGCGGTTTGAAAAAATGGTCAAAATTTAAAGGGCGTCAGATATTCCCCAAAACCTGATAAAATGACAATGGGGTGGGTATTAATCGAGAAATTTCAGGGATTAGAAAGAATTATCTTTGTTCCAAAGAAATTTCAGCTCCGGAGGTGATGCCAAAAACCAGAAAAAAACAACAGGTCGCGGGTTGAAAAAATAGTCAAAATTTGAAGGGCGTCAGATCTTTCCTAAAACCTGAAAAAATGACGATGGGGTGGGTAGTAATCCAGAAATTGCAGAGATTAAAAAGAATTATCTTTGTTCCAATAAAATTTCAGCTTCGGAGGTTACTTCAAAAACCAGAAAAAAACGACAGGTCGCGTGTTGAAAAAATGGTCAAAATTTGAAGGGTGTAAGATCTTTCCTAAAACCTGATAAAATGACGATGGGGTGGGTATTAATCGAGAAATTGCAGAGATTAGAAAGAATTATCTTTGTTCCAAAGAAATTTCAGCTCCGGAGGTGATGCCAAAAACTAGAAAAAAACGACAGGTCGCGGGTTGAAAAAATGGTTCAAATTTAAAGGGCGTCAGATATTTCCTAAAACCTGATAAAATGACAATGGGGTGGGTATTAATCAAGAAATTTTAGAGATTGGAAAGTTATCTTTGTTCCAAAGAAATTTCAGCTCCGGAGGTGATGCCAAAAACCAGAAAAAAACGACAGGTCGCGGGTTGAAAAAATGGTCAAAATTTGAAGGGAGTCAGATCTTTCCTAAAACCTGATAAAATGACAATGGGGTGGGTATTAATCGAGAAATTGCAGAGATTAGAAAGAATTATCTTTGTTCCAAAGAAATTTCAGCTTCGGTGGCTACTTCAAATACCAGAAAAAAACAACAGGTCGCGGTTTGAAAAAATGGTCAAAATTTAAAGGGCGTCAGATATTCCCCAAAACCTGATAAAATGACAATGGGGTGGGTATTAATCGAGAAATTTCAGAGATTAGAAAGAATTATCTTTGTTCCAAAGAAATTTCAGCTCCGGAGGTGATGCCAAAAACCAGAAAAAAACAACAGGTCGCGGGTTGAAAAAATAGTCAAAATTTGAAGGGCGTCAGATCTTTCCTAAAACCTGAAAAAATGACGATGGGGTGGGTAGTAATCCAGAAATTGCAGAGATTAAAAAGAATTATCTTTGTTCCAATAAAATTTCAGCTTCGGAGGTTACTTCAAAAACCAGAAAAAAACGACAGGTCGCGTGTTGAAAAAATGGTCAAAATTTGAAGGGTGTAAGATCTTTCCTAAAACCTGATAAAATGACGATGGGGTGGGTATTAATCGAGAAATTGCAGAGATTAGAAAGAATTATCTTTGTTCCAAAGAAATTTCAGCTCCGGAGGTGATGCCAAAAACTAGAAAAAAACGACAGGTCGCGGGTTCAAAAAATGGTTCAAATTTAAAGGGCGTCAGATATTTCCTAAAACCTGATAAAATGACAATGGGGTGGGTATTAATCAAGAAATTTTAGAGATTGGAAAGTTATCTTTGTTCCAAAGAAATTTCAACTCCGGAGGTTACTTCAAAAACCTGAAAAAAACGACAGGTCGCGGGTTGAAAAAATGGTCAAAATTTGAAGGGAGTCAGATCTTTCCTAAAACCTGATAAAATGACAATGGGGTGGGTATTAATCGAGAAATTGCAGTGATTAGAAAGAATTATCTTTGTTCCAAAGAAATTTCAGCTTCGGTGGCTACTTCAAAGTCCAGAAAAAAACGACAGGTCGCGGGTTGAAAAAATGGTCAAAATTTGAAGGGTGTCAGATCTTTCCTAAAACCTGATAAAATGACGATGGGGTGGGTATTAATCGAGAAATTGCAGAGATTAGAAAGAATTATCTTTGTTCCAAAGAAATTTCAGCTCCGGAGGTGATGCCAAAAACTAGAAAAAAACGACAGGTCGCGGGTTCAAAAAATGGTTCAAATTTAAAGGGCGTCAGATATTTCCTAAAACCTGATAAAATGACAATGGGGTGGGTATTAATCAAGAAATTTTAGAAATTGGAAAGTTATCTTTGTTCCAAAGAAATTTCAACTCCGGAGGTTACTTCAAAAACCTGAAAAAAACGACAGGTCGCGGGTTGAAAAAATGGTCAAAATTTGAAGGGAGTCAGATCTTTCCTAAAACCTGATAAAATGACAATGGGGTGGGTATTAATCGAGAAATTGCAGTGATTAGAAAGAATTATCTTTGTTCCAAAGAAATTTCAGCTTCGGTGGCTACTTCAAAGTCCAGAAAAAAACGACAGGTCGCGGGTTGAAAAAATGGTTCAAATTTGAAGGGTGTCAGATCTTTCCTAAAACCTGATAAAATGACGATGGGGTGGGTATTAATCGAGAAATTGCAGAGATTAGAAAGAATTATCTTTGTTCCAAAAAAATTTCAGCTTCGGAGGTAACTTCAAAAACAAGAAAAAAACGACAGGTCGCGGGTTGAAAAAATGGTCAAAATTTAAAGGGCGTCAGATATTCCCCAAAACCTGATAAAATGACAATGGGGTGGGTATTAATCAAGAAATTGTAGAGATTAGAAAGAATTATCTTTGTTCCAAAGAAATTTCAGCTCCGGAGGTGATGCCAAAAACCAGAAAAAAACGACAGGTCGCGGGTTGAAAAAATGGTCAAAATTTGAAGGGCGTCAGATCTTTCCTAAAACCTGATAAAATGACGATGGGGTGGGTAGTAATCCAGAAATTGCAGAGATTAGAAAGAATTATCTTTGTTCCAAAAAAATTTCAGCTTCGGAGGTTACTTCAAAAACCAGAAAAAAACGACAGGTCGCGGGTTGAAAAAATGGTCAAAATTTGAAGGGTGTCAGATCTTTCCTAAAACCTGATAAAATGACGATGGGGTGGGTATTAATCGAGAAATTGCAGTGATTAGAAAGAATTATCTTTGTTCCAAAGAAATTTCAGCTCCGGAGGTGATGCCAAAAACCAGAAAAAAACGACAGGTCGCGGGTTGAAAAAATAGTCAAAATTTGAAGGGCGTCAGATCTTTCCTAAAACCTGATAAAATGACGATGGGGTGGGTAGTAATCCAGAAATTGCAGAGATTAGAAAGAATTATCTTTGTTCCAAAAAAATTTCAGCTTCGGAGGTTACTTCAAAAACTAGAAAAAAACGACAGGTCGCGGGTTGAAAAAATGGTCAAAATTTTTAGGGTGTCAGATCTTTCCTAAAACCTGATAAAATGACGATGGGGTGGTTATTAATCGAGAAATTGCAGAGATTAGAAAGAATTATCTTTGTTCCAAAGAAATTTCAGTTCCGGAGGTGATGCCAAAAACCAGAAAAAAACGACAGGTCGCGGGTTGAAAAAATAGTCAAAATTTGAAGGGCGTCAGATCTTTCCTAAAACCCGATAAAATGACGATGGGGTGGGTAGTAATCGAGAAATTGCAGAGATTAGAAAGAATTATCTTTGTTCCAAAAAAATTTCAGCTTCGGAGGTTACTTCAAAAACCAGAAAAAAACGACAGGTCGCGGGTTGAAAAAATGGTCAAACTTTGAAGGGCGTCAGATCTTTCCTAAAACCTGATAAAATGACAATGGGGGTGGGTAGTAATCCAGAAATTGCAGAGATTAGAAAGAATTATCTTTGTTCCAAAAAAATTTCAGCTTCGGAGGTTACTTCAAAAACCAGAAAAAAACGACAGGTCGCGGGTTGAAAAAATGGTCAAAATTTGAAGGGTGTCAGATCTTTCCTAAAACCTGATAAAATGACGATGGGGTGGGTATTAATCGAGAAATTGCAGAGATTAGAAAGAATTATCTTTGTTCCAAAGAAATTTCAGCTCCGGAGGTGATGCCAAAAACCAGAAAAAAACGACAGGTCGCGGGTTGAAAAAATGGTCAAAATTTAAAGGGCGTCAGATATTCCCCAAAACCTGATAAAATGACAATGGGGTGGGTATTGATCGAGAAATTGCAGAGATTAGAAAGAATTATCTTTGTTCCAAAGAAATTTCAGCTCCGGAGGTGATGCCAAAAACTAGAAAAAAACGACAGGTCGCGGGTTCAAAAAATGGTTCAAATTTAAAGGGCGTCAGATATTTCCTAAAACCTGATAAAATGACAATGGGGTGGGTATTAATCAAGAAATTTTAGAGATTGGAAAGTTATCTTTGTTCCAAAGAAATTTCAACTCCGGAGGTTACTTCAAAAACCTGAAAAAAACGACAGGTCGCGGGTTGAAAAAATGGTCAAAATTTGAAGGGAGTCAGATCTTTCCTAAAACCTGATAAAATGACAATGGGGTGGGTATTAATCGAGAAATTGCAGTGATTAGAAAGAATTATCTTTGTTCCAAAGAAATTTCAGCTTCGGTGGCTACTTCAAAGTCCAGAAAAAAACGACAGGTCGCGGGTTGAAAAAATGGTCAAAATTTGAAGGGTGTCAGATCTTTCCTAAAACCTGATAAAATGACGATGGGGTGGGTATTAATCGAGAAATTGCAGAGATTAGAAAGAATTATCTTTGTTCCAAAGAAATTTCAGCTCCGGAGGTGATGCCAAAAACTAGAAAAAAACGACAGGTCGCGGGTTCAAAAAATGGTTCAAATTTAAAGGGCGTCAGATATTTCCTAAAACCTGATAAAATGACAATGGGGTGGGTATTAATCAAGAAATTTTAGAGATTGGAAAGTTATCTTTGTTCCAAAGAAATTTCAACTCCGGAGGTTACTTCAAAAACCTGAAAAAAACGACAGGTCGCGGGTTGAAAAAATGGTCAAAATTTGAAGGGAGTCAGATCTTTCCTAAAACCTGATAAAATGACAATGGGGTGGGTATTAATCGAGAAATTGCAGTGATTAGAAAGAATTATCTTTGTTCCAAAGAAATTTCAGCTTCGGTGGCTACTTCAAAGTCCAGAAAAAAACGACAGGTCGCGGGTTGAAAAAATGGTCAAAATTTGAAGGGTGTCAGATCTTTCCTAAAACCTGATAAAATGACGATGGGGTGGGTATTAATCGAGAAATTGCAGAGATTAGAAAGAATTATCTTTGTTCCAAAAAAATTTCAGCTTCGGAGGTAACTTCAAAAACAAGAAAAAAACGACAGGTCGCGGGTTGAAAAAATGGTCAAAATTTAAAGGGCGTCAGATATTCCCCAAAACCTGATAAAATGACAATGGGGTGGGTATTAATCAAGAAATTGTAGAGATTAGAAAGAATTATCTTTGTTCCAAAGAAATTTCAGCTCCGGAGGTGATGCCAAAAACCAGAAAAAAACGACAGGTCGCGGGTTGAAAAAATGGTCAAAATTTGAAGGGCGTCAGATCTTTCCTAAAACCTGATAAAATGACGATGGGGTGGGTAGTAATCCAGAAATTGCAGAGATTAGAAAGAATTATCTTTGTTCCAAAAAAATTTCAGCTTCGGAGGTTACTTCAAAAACCAGAAAAAAACGACAGGTCGCGGGTTGAAAAAATGGTCAAAATTTGAAGGGTGTCAGATCTTTCCTAAAACCTGATAAAATGACGATGGGGTGGGTATTAATCGAGAAATTGCAGTGATTAGAAAGAATTATCTTTGTTCCAAAGAAATTTCAGCTCCGGAGGTGATGCCAAAAACCAGAAAAAAACGACAGGTCGCGGGTTGAAAAAATGGTCAAAATTTAAAGGGCGTCAGATATTCCCCAAAACCTGATAAAATGACAATGGGGTGGGTATTGATCGAGAAATTGCAGAGATTAGAAAGAATTATCTTTGTTCCAAAGAAATTTCAGCTCCGGAGGTGATGCCAAAAACCAGAAAAAAACGACAGGTCGCGGGTTGAAAAAATAGTCAAAATTTGAAGGGCGTCAGATCTTTCCTAAAACCTGATAAAATGACGATGGGGTGGGTAGTAATCCAGAAATTGCAGAGATTAGAAAGAATTATCTTTGTTCCAAAAAAATTTCAGCTTCGGAGGTTACTTCAAAAACTAGAAAAAAACGACAGGTCGCGGGTTGAAAAAATGGTCAAAATTTTTAGGGTGTCAGATCTTTCCTAAAACCTGATAAAATGACGATGGGGTGGTTATTAATCGAGAAATTGCAGAGATTAGAAAGAATTATCTTTGTTCCAAAGAAATTTCAGTTCCGGAGGTGATGCCAAAAACCAGAAAAAAACGACAGGTCGCGGGTTGAAAAAATAGTCAAAATTTGAAGGGCGTCAGATCTTTCCTAAAACCCGATAAAATGACGATGGGGTGGGTAGTAATCGAGAAATTGCAGAGATTAGAAAGAATCATCTTTGTTCCAAAAAAATTTCAGCTTCGGAGGTTACTTCAAAAACCAGAAAAAAACGACAGGTCGCGGGTTGAAAAAATGGTCAAACTTTGAAGGGCGTCAGATCTTTCCTAAAACCTGATAAAATGACAATGGGGTGGGTAGTAATCCAGAAATTGCAGAGATTAGAAAGAATTATCTTTGTTCCAAAAAAATTTCAGCTTCGGAGGTTACTTCAAAAACCAGAAAAAAACGACAGGTCGCGGGTTGAAAAAATGGTCAAAATTTGAAGGGTGTCAGATCTTTCCTAAAACCTGATAAAATGACGATGGGGTGGGTATTAATCGAGAAATTGCAGAGATTAGAAAGAATTATCTTTGTTCCAAAGAAATTTCAGCTCCGGAGGTGATGCCAAAAACCAGAAAAAAACGACAGGTCGCGGGTTGAAAAAATGGTCAAAATTTAAAGGGCGTCAGATATTCCCCAAAACCTGATAAAATGACAATGGGGTGGGTATTGATCGAGAAATTGCAGAGATTAGAAAGAATTATCTTTGTTCCAAAGAAATTTCAGCTCCGGAGGTGATGCCAAAAACCAGAAAAAAACGACAGGTCGCGGGTTGAAAAAATGGTCAAAATTTGAAGGGCGTCAGATCTTTCCTAAAACCTGATAAAATGACGATGGGGTGGGTAGTAATCCAGAAATTGCAGAGATTAGAAAGAATTATCTTTGTTCCAAAAAAATTTCAGCTTCGGAGGTTACTTCAAAAACCAGAAAAAAACGACAGGTCGCGGGTTGAAAAAATGGTCAAAATTTGAAGGGTGTCAGATCTTTCCTAAAACCTGATAAAATGACGATGGGGTGGGTATTAATCGAGAAATTGCAGAGATTAGAAAGAATTATCTTTGTTCCAAAGAAATTTCAGCTCCGGAGGTGATGCCAAAAACCAGAAAAAAACGACAGGTCGCGGGTTGAAAAAATGGTCAAAATTTAAAGGGCGTCAGATATTCCCCAAAACCTGATAAAATGACAATGGGGTGGGTATTGATCGAGAAATTGCAGAGATTAGAAAGAATTATTTTTGTTCCAAAGAAATTTCAGCTCCGGAGGTGATGCCAAAAACCAGAAAAAAACGACAGGTCGCGGGTTGAAAAAATAGTCAAAATTTGAAGGGCGTCAGATCTTTCCTAAAACCTGATAAAATGACGATGGGGTGGGTAGTAATCCAGAAATTGCAGAGATTAGAAAGAATTATCTTTGTTCCAAAAAAATTTCAGCTTCGGAGGTTACTTCAAAAACCAGAAAAAAACGACAGGTCGCGGGTTGAAAAAATGGTCAAAATTTGAAGGGTGTCAGATCTTTCCTAAAACCTGATAAAATGACGATGGGGTGGGTATTAATCGAGAAATTGCAGAGATTAGAAAGAATTATCTTTGTTCCAAAGAAATTTCAGTTCCGGAGGTGATGCCAAAAACCAGAAAAAAACGACAGGTCGCGGGTTGAAAAAATGGTAAAAATTTGAAGGGTGTCAGATCTTTCCTAACACCTGATAAAATGACGATGGGGTGGGTATTAATCGAGAAATTGCAGAGATTAGAAAGAATTATCTTTGTTCCAAAGAAATTTCAGCTTCGGAGGTTACTTCAAAAACCAGAAAAAAACGACAGGTCGCGGGTTGAAAAAATGGTCAAAATTTAAAGGGCGTCAGATCTTTCCTAAAACCTGATAAAATGACGATGGGGTGGGTAGTAATCCAGAAATTGCAGAGATTAGAAAGAATTATCTTTGTTCCAAAAAAATTTCAGCTTCGGAGGTTACTTCAAAAACCAGAAAAAAACGACAGGTCGCGGGTTGAAAAAATGGTCAAAATTTGAAGGGTGTCAGATCTTTCCTAAAACCTGATAAAATGACGATGGGGTGGGTATTAATCGAGAAATTGCAGAGATTAGAAAGAATTATCTTTGTTCCAAAGAAATTTCAGCTCCGGAGGTGATGCCAAAAACCAGAAAAAAACGACAGGTCGCGGGTTGAAAAAATGGTCAAAATTTAAAGGGCGTCAGATATTCCCCAAAACCTGATAAAATGACAATGGGGTGGGTATTGATCGAGAAATTGCAGAGATTAGAAAGAATTATCTTTGTTCCAAAGAAATTTCAGCTCCGGAGGTGATGCCAAAAACCAGAAAAAAACGACAGGTCGCGGGTTGAAAAAATGGTCAAAATTTGAAGGGTGTCAGATCTTTCCTAAAACCTGATAAAATGACGATGGGGTGGGTATTAATCGAGAAATTGCAGAGATTAGAAAGAATTATCTTTGTTCCAAAGAAATTTCAGTTCCGGAGGTGATGCCAAAAACCAGAAAAAAACGACAGGTCGCGGGTTGAAAAAATGGTCAAAATTTGAAGGGTGTCAGATCTTTCCTAACACCTGATAAAATGACGATGGGGTGGGTATTAATCGAGAAATTGCAGAGATTAGAAAGAATTATCTTTGTTCCAAAGAAATTTCAGCTTCGGAGGTTACTTCAAAAACCAGAAAAAAACGACAGGTCGCGGGTTGAAAATATGGTTCAAATTTAAAGGGCGTCAGATATTTCCTAAAACCTGATAAAATGACGATGGGGTGGGTATTAATCGAGAAATTGCAGAGATTAGAAAGAGTTATCTTTGTTCCAAAGACATTTCAGCTCCGGAGGTTACCTCAAAAACCAGAAAAAAACGACAGGTCGCGGGTTGAAAAAATGGTTCAAATTTAAAGGGCGTCAGATATTTCCTAAAACCTGAGAAAATGACAATGGGGTGGGTATTAATCGAGAAATTGCAGAGATTAGAAAGAATTATCTTTGTTCCAAAGGAATTTCAGCTCCGGAGGTGATGCCAAAAACCAGAAAAAAACAACAGGTCGCGGGTTGAAAAAATGGTCAAAATTTGAAGGGAGTCAGATCTTTCCTAAAACCTGATAAAATGACAATGGGGTGGGTATTAATCGAGAAATTGCAGAGATTAGAAAGAATTATCTTTGTTCCAAAGAAATTTCAGCTTCGGTGGCTACTTCAAAAACCAGAAAAAAACGACAGGTCGCGGGTTCAAAAAATGGTCAAAATTTGAAGGGTGTCAGATCTTTCCTAAAACCTGATAAAATGACGATGGGGTGGGTATTAATCGAGAAATTGCAGAGATTAGAAAGAATTATCTTTGTTCCAAAGAAATTTCAGCTCCGGAAGTGATGCCAAAAACTAGAAAAAAACGACAGGTCGCGGGTTGAAAAAATGGTTCAACTTTAAAGGGCGTCAGATATTTCCTAAAACCTGACAAAATGACAATGGGGTGGGTATTAATCAAGAAATTTTAGAGATTGGAAAGTTATCTTTGTTCCAAAGAAATTTCAACTCCGGAGGTTACTTCAAAAACCTGAAAAAAAACGACAGGTCGCGGGTTGAAAAAATGGTCAAAATTGAAAGGGCGTCAGATCTTTCCTAAAACCTGAAAAAATGACGATGGGGTGGGTATTAATCGAGAAATTGCAGAGATTAGAAAGACTTATCTTTGTTCCAAAGAAATTTCAGCTCCGGAGGTGATGCCAAAAACCAGAAAAAAAACGACAGGTCGCGGGTTGAAAAAATGGTCAAAATTTGAAGGGAGTCAGATCTTTCCTAAAACCTGATAAAATGACAATGGGGTGGGAATTAATCGAGAAATTGCAGTGATTAGAAAGAATTATCTTTGTTCCAAAGAAATTTCAGCTCTGGAGGTGATGCCAAAAACCAGAAAAAAACGACAGGTCGCGGGTTTAAAAATTGTCAAAATTTGAAGGGCGTCAGATCTTTCCTAAAACCTGATAAAATGACGATGGGGTGGGTAGTAACTCAGAAATTGCAGAGATTAGAAAGAATTATCTTTGTTCCAAAAAAATTTCAGCTTCGGAGGTTACTTCAAAAACCAGAAAAAAACGACAGGTCGCGGGTTGAAAAAATGGTCAAAATTTGAAGGGTGTCAGATCTTTCCTAAAACCTGATAAAATGACAATGGGGTGGGTATTAATCGAGAAATTGCAGAGATTAGAAAGAATTATCTTTGTTCCAAAGGAATTTCAGCTCCGGAGGTGATGCCAAAAACCAGAAAAAAACGACAGGTCGCGGGTTGAAAATATGGTTCAAATTTAAAGGGCGTCAGATATTTCCTAAAACCTGATAAAATGACGATGGGGTGGGTATTAATCGAGAAATTGCAGAGATTAGAAAGAGTTATCTTTGTTCCAAAGACATTTCAGCTCCGGAGGTTACCTCAAAAACCAGAAAAAAACGACAGGTCGCGGGTTGAAAAAATGGTTCAAATTTAAAGGGCGTCAGATATTTCCTAAAACCTGATAAAATGACAATGGGGTGGGTATTAATCGAGAAATTGCAGAGATTAGAAAGAATTATCTTTGTTCCAAAGAAATTTCAGCTTCGGTGGCTACTTCAAAAATCAGAAAAAAACGACAGGTCGCGGGTTGAAAAAATGGTCAAAATTTAAAGGGCGTCAGATATTCCCCAAAACCTGATAAAATGACAATGGGGTGGGTATTAATCGAGAAATTTCAGAGATTAGAAAGAATTATCTTTGTTCCAAAGAAATTTCAGCTCCGGAGGTGATGCCAAAAACCAGAAAAAAACAACAGGTCGCGGGTTGAAAAAATAGTCAAAATTTGAAGGGCGTCAGATCTTTCCTAAAACCTGAAAAAATGACGATGGGGTGGGTAGTAATCCAGAAATTGCAGTGATTAGAAAGAATTATCTTTGTTCCAAAAAAATTTCAGCTTCGGAGGTTACTTCAAAAACCAGAAAAAAACGACAGGTCGCGGGTTGAAAAAATGGTCAAAATTTGAAGGGTGTCAGATCTTTCCTAAAACCTGATAAAATGACAATGGGGTGGGTATTAATCGAGAAATTGCAGAGATTAGAAAGAATTATCTTTGTTCCAAAGAAATTTCAGCTTCGGTGGCTACTTCAAAAACCAGAAAAAAACGACAGGTCGCGGGTTGAAAAAATGGTCAAAATTTGAAGGGTGTCAGATCTTTCCTAAAACCTGATAAAATGACGATGGGGTGGGTATTAATCGAGAAATTGCAGAGATTAGAAAGAATTATCTTTGTTCCAAAGAAATTTCAGCTCCGGAGGTGATGCCAAAAACTAGAAAAAAACGACAGGTCGCGGGTTGAAAAAATGGTTCAACTTTAAAGGGCGTCAGATATTTCCTAAAACCTGACAAAATGACAATGGGGTGGGTATTAATCAAGAAATTTTAGAGATTGGAAAGTTATCTTTGTTCCAAAGAAATTTCAACTCCGGAGGTTACTTCAAAAACCTGAAAAAAACGACAGGTCGCGGGTTGAAAAAATGGTCAAAATTTAAAGGGCGTCAGATCTTTCCTAAAACCTGATAAAATGACGATGGGGTGGGTATTAATCGAGAAATTGCAGAGATTAGAAAGAATTATCTTTGTTCCAAAGAAATTTCAGCTCCGGAGGTGATGCCAAAAACCAGGAAAAAACGACAGGTCGCGGGTTGAAAAAATGGTTCAAATTTAAAGGGCGTCAGATATTTCCTAAAACCTGATAAAATGACAATGGGGTGGGTATTAATCGAGAAATTGTAGAGATTAGAAAGAGTTATCTTTGTTCCAAAGAAATTTCAGCTCCGGAGGTTACCTCAAAAACCAGAAAAAAACGATAGGTCGCGGGTTGAAAAAATGGTCAAAATTTGAAGGGTGTCAGATATTCCCCAAAACCTGATAAAATGACGATGGGGTGGGTATTAATCGAGAAATTGCAGAGATTAGAAAGAATTATCTTTGTTCCAAAGAAATTTCAGCTCCGAAGGTTACCTCAAAAACCAGAAAAAAACGATAGGTCGCGGGTTGAAAAAATGGTCAAAATTTAAAGGGCGTCAGATCTTTCCTAAAACCTGATAAAATGACAATGGGGTGGGTATTAATCAAGAAATTTTAGAGATTAGAAAGTTATCTTTGTTCCAAAGAAATTTCAACTCCGGAGGTTACTTCAAAAACCTGAAAAAAACGATAGGTCGCGGGTTGAAAAAATGGTCAAAATTTGAAAGGTGTCAGATCTTTCCTAAAACCTGATAAAATGACGATGGGGTGGGTATTAATCGAGAAATTGCAGAGATTTGAAAGAATTATCTTTGTTCCAAAGAAATTTCAGCTCTGGAGGTGATGCCAAAAACCAGAAAAAATCGACAGATCGCGGGTTGAAAAAATGGTCAAAATTTAAAGGGCGTCAGATATTCCCCAAAACCTGATAAAATGACAATGGGATGGGTATTAATCGAGAAATTTCAGAGATTAGAAAGAATTATCTTTGTTCCAAAGAAATTTCAGCTCCGGAGGTGATGCCAAAAACCAGAAAAAAACGACAGGTCGCGGGTTGAAAAAATGGTCAAAATTTGAAGGGTGTCAGATCTTTCCTAAAACCTGATAAAATGACGATGGGGTGGGTAGTAATCCAGAAATTGCAGAGATTAGAAAGAATTATCTTTGTTCCAAAAAAATTTCAGCTTCGGAGGTTACTTCAACAACCAGAAAAAAACGACAGGTCGCGGGTTGAAAAAATGGTCAAAATTTGAAGGGTGTCAGATCTTTCCTAAAACCTGATAAAATGACGATGGGGTGGGTATTAATCGAGAAATTGCAGAGATTAGAAAGAATTATCTTTGTTCCAAAGAAATTTCAGCTCCGGAGGTGATGCCAAAAACTAGAAAAAAACGACAGGTCGCGGGTTGAAAAAATGATTCAAATTTAAAGGGCGTCAGATATTTCCTAAAACCTGATAAAATGACAATGGGGTGGGTATTAATCAAGAAGTTTTAGAGATTAGAAAGTTATCTTTGTTCCAAAGAAATTTCAACTCCGGAGGTTACTTCAAAAACCTGAAAAAAACGATAGGTCGCGGGTTGAAAAAATGGTCAAAATTTGAAGGGTGTCAGATCTTTCCTAAAACCTGATAAAATGACGATGGGGTGGGTATTAATCGAGAAATTGCAGAGATTTGAAAGAATTATCTTTGTTCCAAAGAAATTTCAGCTCCGGAGGTGATGCCAAAAACCAGAAAAAAACGACAGGTCGCGGGTTGAAAAAATGGTCAAAATTTAAAGGGCGTCAGATATTCCCCAAAACCTGATAAAATGACAATGGGGTGGGTATTAATCGAGAAATTTCAGAGATTAGAAAGAATTATCTTTGTTCCAAAGAAATTTCAGCTCCGGAGGTGATGCCAAAAACCAGGAAAAAACGACAGGTCGCGGGTTGAAAAAATGGTTCAAATTTAAAGGGCGTCAGATATTTCCTAAAACCTGATAAAATGACAATGGGGTGGGTATTAATCAAGAAATTGTAGAGATTAGAAAGAGTTATCTTTGTTCCAAAGAAATTTCAGCTCCAGAGGTTACCTCAAAAACCAGAAAAAAACGATAGGTCGCGGGTTGAAAAAATGATCAAAATTTAAAGGGTGTCAGATCTTTCCTAAAACCTGATAAAATGACGATGGGGTGGGTATTAATCGAGAAATTGCAGAGATTAGAAAGAATTATCTTTGTTCCAAAAAAATTTCAGCTTCGGAGGTTACTTCAAAAACAAGAAAAAAACGACAGGTCGCGGGTTGAAAAAATGGTCAAAATTTAAAGGGCGTCAGATATTCCCCAAAACCTGATAAAATGACAATGGGGTGGGTATTAATCAAGAAATTGTAGAGATTAGAAAGAATTATCTTTGTTCCAAAGAAATTTCAGCTCCGGAGGTGATGCCAAAAACCAGAAAAAAACGACAGGTCGCGGGTTGAAAATATGGTTCAAATTTAAAGGGCGTCAGATCTTTCCTAAAACCTGAAAGAATGACGATGGGGTGGGTATTAATCAAGAAATTGTAGAGATTAGAAAGAGTTATCTTTGTTCCAAAGAAATTTCAGCTCCGGAGGTGATGCCAAAAACTAGAAAAAAACGACAGGTCGCGGGTTGAAAAAATAGTCAAAATTTGAAGGGCGTCAGATCTTTCCTAAAACCTGATAAAATGACGATGGGGTGGGTAGTAATCCAGAAATTGCAGAGATTAGAAAGAATTATCTTTGTTCCAAAAAAATTTCAGCTTCGGAGGTTACTTCAAAAACTAGAAAAAAACGACAGGTCGCGGGTTGAAAAAATGGTCAAAATTTGAAGGGTGTCAGATCTTTCCTAAAACCTGATAAAATGACGATGGGGTGGGTATTAATCGAGAAATTGCAGAGATTAGAAAGAATTATCTTTGTTCCAAAGAAATTTCAGTTCCGGAGGTGATGCCAAAAACCAGAAAAAAACGACAGGTCGCGGGTTGAAAAAATGGTCAAAATTTAAAGGGCGTCAGATATTCCCCAAAACCTGATAAAATGACAATGGGGTGGGTATTAATCGAGAAATTTCAGAGATTAGAAAGAATTATCTTTGTTCCAAAGAAATTTCAGCTTCGGTGGCTACTTCAAAAACCAGAAAAAAACGACAGGTCGCGGGTTGAAAAAATGGTCAAAATTTAAAGGGCGTCAGATCTTCCCCAAAACCTGATAAAATGACAATGGGATGGGTATTAATCGAGAAATTTCAGAGATTAAAAAGAATCATCTTTGTTCCAAAGAAATTTCAGCTCCGGAGGTGATGCCAAAAACCAGAAAAAAACGAAAGGTCGCGGGTTGAAAAAATGGTCAAAATTTGAAGGGTGTCAGATCTTTCCTAAAACCTGATAAAATGACGATGGGGTGGGTATTAATCGAGAAATTGCAGAGATTAGAAAGAATTATCTTTCTTCCAAAGAAATTTCAGCTTCGGAGGTTACTTCAAAAACCAGAAAAAAACGACAGGTCGCGGGTTGAAAAAATGGTCAAAATTTAAAGGGCGTCAGATCTTCCCCAAAACCTGATAAAATGACAATGGGGTGGGTATTAATCGAGAAATTGCAGAGATTAGAAAGAATTATCTTTGTTCCAAAGAAATTTCAGCTTCGGAGGCTACTTCAAAAACCAGAAAAAAACGACAGGTCGCGGGTTGAAAAAAAGGTCAAAATTTAAAAGGCGTCAGATATTTCCTAAAACCTGATAAAATGACAATGGGATGGGTATTAATCGAGAAATTTCAGAGATTAGAATGAATTATCTTTGTTCCAAAGACATTTCAGCTCCGGAGGTGATGCCAAAAACCAGAAAAAAATGACAGGTCGCGGGTTGAAAAAATGGTCAAAATTTGAAGGGTGTCAGATCTTTCCTAAAACCTGATAAAATGACGATGGGGTGGGTATTAATCGAGAAATTGCAGAGATTAGAAAGAATTATCTTTGTTCCAAAGGAATTTCAGCTCCGGAGGTGATGCCAAAAACCAGAAAAAAACGACAGGTCGCGGGTTGAAAATATGGTTCAAATTTAAAGGGCGTCAGATATTTCCTAAAACCTGATAAAATGACGATGGGGTGGGTATTAATCGAGAAATTGCAGAGATTAGAAAGAGTTATCTTTGTTCCAAAGACATTTCAGCTCCGGAGGTTACCTCAAAAACCAGAAAAAAACGACAGGTCGCGGGTTGAAAAAATGGTTCAAATTTAAAGGGCGTCAGATATTTCCTAAAACCTGATAAAATGACAATGGGGTGGGTATTAATCGAGAAATTGCAGAGATTAGAAAGAATTATCTTTGTTCCAAAGAAATTTCAGCTTCGGTGGCTACTTCAAAAATCAGAAAAAAACGACAGGTCGCGGGTTGAAAAAATGGTCAAAATTTAAAGGGCGTCAGATATTCCCCAAAACCTGATAAAATGACAATGGGGTGGGTATTAATCGAGAAATTTCAGAGATTAGAAAGAATTATCTTTGTTCCAAAGAAATTTCAGCTCCGGAGGTGATGCCAAAAACCAGAAAAAAACAACAGGTCGCGGGTTGAAAAAATAGTCAAAATTTGAAGGGCGTCAGATCTTTCCTAAAACCTGAAAAAATGACGATGGGGTGGGTAGTAATCCAGAAATTGCAGTGATTAGAAAGAATTATCTTTGTTCCAAAAAAATTTCAGCTTCGGAGGTTACTTCAAAAACCAGAAAAAAACGACAGGTCGCGGGTTGAAAAAATGGTCAAAATTTGAAGGGTGTCAGATCTTTCCTAAAACCTGATAAAATGACAATGGGGTGGGTATTAATCGAGAAATTGCAGAGATTAGAAAGAATTATCTTTGTTCCAAAGAAATTTCAGCTTCGGTGGCTACTTCAAAAACCAGAAAAAAACGACAGGTCGCGGGTTGAAAAAATGGTCAAAATTTGAAGGGTGTCAGATCTTTCCTAAAACCTGATAAAATGACGATGGGGTGGGTATTAATCGAGAAATTGCAGAGATTAGAAAGAATTATCTTTGTTCCAAAGAAATTTCAGCTCCGGAGGTGATGCCAAAAACTAGAAAAAAACGACAGGTCGCGGGTTGAAAAAATGGTTCAACTTTAAAGGGCGTCAGATATTTCCTAAAACCTGACAAAATGACAATGGGGTGGGTATTAATCAAGAAATTTTAGAGATTGGAAAGTTATCTTTGTTCCAAAGAAATTTCAACTCCGGAGGTTACTTCAAAAACCTGAAAAAAACGACAGGTCGCGGGTTGAAAAAATGGTCAAAATTTAAAGGGCGTCAGATCTTTCCTAAAACCTGATAAAATGACGATGGGGTGGGTATTAATCGAGAAATTGCAGAGATTAGAAAGAATTATCTTTGTTCCAAAGAAATTTCAGCTCCGGAGGTGATGCCAAAAACCAGGAAAAAACGACAGGTCGCGGGTTGAAAAAATGGTTCAAATTTAAAGGGCGTCAGATATTTCCTAAAACCTGATAAAATGACAATGGGGTGGGTATTAATCGAGAAATTGTAGAGATTAGAAAGAGTTATCTTTGTTCCAAAGAAATTTCAGCTCCGGAGGTTACCTCAAAAACCAGAAAAAAACGATAGGTCGCGGGTTGAAAAAATGGTCAAAATTTGAAGGGTGTCAGATCTTTCCTAAAACCTGATAAAATGACGATGGGGTGGGTATTAATCGAGAAATTGCAGAGATTAGAAAGAATTATCTTTGTTCCAAAGAAATTTCAGCTCCGAAGGTTACCTCAAAAACCAGAAAAAAACGATAGGTCGCGGGTTGAAAAAATGGTCAAAATTTAAAGGGCGTCAGATCTTTCCTAAAACCTGATAAAATGACAATGGGGTGGGTATTAATCAAGAAATTTTAGAGATTAGAAAGTTATCTTTGTTCCAAAGAAATTTCAACTCCGGAGGTTACTTCAAAAACCTGAAAAAAACGATAGGTCGCGGGTTGAAAAAATGGTCAAAATTTGAAGGGTGTCAGATCTTTCCTAAAACCTGATAAAATGACGATGGGGTGGGTATTAATCGAGAAATTGCAGAGATTTGAAAGAATTATCTTTGTTCCAAAGAAATTTCAGCTCTGGAGGTGATGCCAAAAACCAGAAAAAATCGACAGATCGCGGGTTGAAAAAATGGTCAAAATTTAAAGGGCGTCAGATATTCCCCAAAACCTGATAAAATGACAATGGGATGGGTATTAATCGAGAAATTTCAGAGATTAGAAAGAATTATCTTTGTTCCAAAGAAATTTCAGCTCCGGAGGTGATGCCAAAAACCAGAAAAAAACGACAGGTCGCGGGTTGAAAAAATGGTCAAAATTTGAAGGGTGTCAGATCTTTCCTAAAACCTGATAAAATGACGATGGGGTGGGTAGTAATCCAGAAATTGCAGAGATTAGAAAGAATTATCTTTGTTCCAAAAAAATTTCAGCTTCGGAGGTTACTTCAACAACCAGAAAAAAACGACAGGTCGCGGGTTGAAAAAATGGTCAAAATTTGAAGGGTGTCAGATCTTTCCTAAAACCTGATAAAATGACGATGGGGTGGGTATTAATCGAGAAATTGCAGAGATTAGAAAGAATTATCTTTGTTCCAAAGAAATTTCAGCTCCGGAGGTGATGCCAAAAACTAGAAAAAAACGACAGGTCGCGGGTTGAAAAAATGATTCAAATTTAAAGGGCGTCAGATATTTCCTAAAACCTGATAAAATGACAATGGGGTGGGTATTAATCAAGAAGTTTTAGAGATTAGAAAGTTATCTTTGTTCCAAAGAAATTTCAACTCCGGAGGTTACTTCAAAAACCTGAAAAAAACGATAGGTCGCGGGTTGAAAAAATGGTCAAAATTTGAAGGGTGTCAGATCTTTCCTAAAACCTGATAAAATGACGATGGGGTGGGTATTAATCGAGAAATTGCAGAGATTTGAAAGAATTATCTTTGTTCCAAAGAAATTTCAGCTCCGGAGGTGATGCCAAAAACCAGAAAAAAACGACAGGTCGCGGGTTGAAAAAATGGTCAAAATTTAAAGGGCGTCAGATATTCCCCAAAACCTGATAAAATGACAATGGGGTGGGTATTAATCGAGAAATTTCAGAGATTAGAAAGAATTATCTTTGTTCCAAAGAAATTTCAGCTCCGGAGGTGATGCCAAAAACCAGGAAAAAACGACAGGTCGCGGGTTGAAAAAATGGTTCAAATTTAAAGGGCGTCAGATATTTCCTAAAACCTGATAAAATGACAATGGGGTGGGTATTAATCAAGAAATTGTAGAGATTAGAAAGAGTTATCTTTGTTCCAAAGAAATTTCAGCTCCAGAGGTTACCTCAAAAACCAGAAAAAAACGATAGGTCGCGGGTTGAAAAAATGATCAAAATTTAAAGGGTGTCAGATCTTTCCTAAAACCTGATAAAATGACGATGGGGTGGGTATTAATCGAGAAATTGCAGAGAATAGAAAGAATTATCTTTGTTCCAAAAAAATTTCAGCTTCGGAGGTTACTTCAAAAACAAGAAAAAAACGACAGGTCGCGGGTTGAAAAAATGGTCAAAATTTAAAGGGCGTCAGATATTCCCCAAAACCTGATAAAATGACAATGGGGTGGGTATTAATCAAGAAATTGTAGAGATTAGAAAGAATTATCTTTGTTCCAAAGAAATTTCAGCTCCGGAGGTGATGCCAAAAACCAGAAAAAAACGACAGGTCGCGGGTTGAAAATATGGTTCAAATTTAAAGGGCGTCAGATCTTTCCTAAAACTTGAAAGAATGACGATGGGGTGGGTATTAATCAAGAAATTGTAGAGTTTAGAAAGAGTTATCTTTGTTCCAAAGAAATTTCAGCTCCGGAGGTGATGCCAAAAACTAGAAAAAAACGACAGGTCGCGGGTTGAAAAAATAGTCAAAATTTGAAGGGCGTCAGATCTTTCCTAAAACCTGATAAAATGACGATGGGGTGGGTAGTAATCCAGAAATTGCAGAGATTAGAAAGAATTATCTTTGTTCCAAAAAAATTTCAGCTTCGGAGGTTACTTCAAAAACTAGAAAAAAACGACAGGTCGCGGGTTGAAAAAATGGTCAAAATTTGAAGGGTGTCAGATCTTTCCTAAAACCTGATAAAATGACGATGGGGTGGGTATTAATCGAGAAATTGCAGAGATTAGAAAGAATTATCTTTGTTCCAAAGAAATTTCAGTTCCGGAGGTGATGCCAAAAACCAGAAAAAAACGACAGGTCGCGGGTTGAAAAAATGGTCAAAATTTAAAGGGCGTCAGATATTCCCCAAAACCTGATAAAATGACAATGGGGTGGGTATTAATCGAGAAATTTCAGAGATTAGAAAGAATTATCTTTGTTCCAAAGAAATTTCAGCTTCGGTGGCTACTTCAAAAACCAGAAAAAAACGACAGGTCGCGGGTTGAAAAAATGGTCAAAATTTAAAGGGCGTCAGATCTTCCCCAAAACCTGATAAAATGACAATGGGATGGGTATTAATCGAGAAATTTCAGAGATTAAAAAGAATCATCTTTGTTCCAAAGAAATTTCAGCTCCGGAGGTGATGCCAAAAACCAGAAAAAAACGAAAGGTCGCGGGTTGAAAAAATGGTCAAAATTTGAAGGGTGTCAGATCTTTCCTAAAACCTGATAAAATGACGATGGGGTGGGTATTAATCGAGAAATTGCAGAGATTAGAAAGAATTATCTTTCTTCCAAAGAAATTTCAGCTTCGGAGGTTACTTCAAAAACCAGAAAAAAACGACAGGTCGCGGGTTGAAAAAATGGTCAAAATTTAAAGGGCGTCAGATCTTCCCCAAAACCTGATAAAATGACAATGGGGTGGGTATTAATCGAGAAATTGCAGAGATTAGAAAGAATTATCTTTGTTCCAAAGAAATTTCAGCTTCGGAGGCTACTTCAAAAACCAGAAAAAAACGACAGGTCGCGGGTTGAAAAAAAGGTCAAAATTTAAAAGGCGTCAGATATTTCCTAAAACCTGATAAAATGACAATGGGATGGGTATTAATCGAGAAATTTCAGAGATTAGAATGAATTATCTTTGTTCCAAAGACATTTCAGCTCCGGAGGTGATGCCAAAAACCAGAAAAAAATGACAGGTCGCGGGTTGAAAAAATGGTCAAAATTTGAAGGGTGTCAGATCTTTCCTAAAACCTGATAAAATGACGATGGGGTGGGTATTAATCGAGAAATTGCAGAGATTAGAAAGAATTATCTTTCTTCCAAAGAAATTTCAGCTTCGGAGGTTACTTCAAAAACCAGAAAAAAACGACAGGTCGCGGGTTGAAAAAATGGTCAAAATTTAAAGGGCGTCAGATCTTCCCCAAAACCTGATAAAATGACAATGGGGTGGGTATTAATCGAGAAATTGCAGAGATTAGAAAGAATTAACTTTGTTCCAAAGGAATTTCAGCTCCGGAGGTTACCTCAAAAACCATAAAAAAAACGACAGGTCGCGGGTTTAAAAAAATGGTCAAAATTTGAAAGGTGTCAGATCTTTCCTAAAACCTGATAAAATGACGATGGGGTGGGTATTAATCGAGAAATTGCAGAGAGTAGAAAGAATTATCTTTGTTCCAAAGAAATTTCAGCTTCGGAGGCTACTTTAAAAAAACCAGAAAAAAAACGACAGGTCGCGGTTTGAAAAAAAGGTCAAAATTTAAAGGGCGTCAGATCTTCCCCAAAACCTGATAAAATGACAATGGGATGGGTATTAATCGAGAAATTTCAGAGATTAGAAAGATTTATCTTTGTTCCAAAGAAATTTCAGCTCCGGAGGTGATGCCAAAAACCAGAAAAAAACGACAGGTCGCGGGTTGAAAAAATGGTTCAAATTTAAAGGGCGTCAGATCTTCCCCAAAACCTGATAAAATGACAATGGGATGGGTATTAATCGAGAAATTGCAGAGATTAGAAAGAGTTATCTTTGTTCCAAAGAAATTTCAGCTCCGGAGGTGATGCCAAAAACCAGAAAAAAACGACAGGTCGCGGGTTGAAAAAATAGTCAAAATTTGAAGGGCTTCAGATCTTTCCTAAAACCTGATAAAATGACAATGGGGTGGGCAGTAATCGAGAAATTGCAGAGATTAGAAAGAATTATCTTTGTTCCAAAAAAATTTCAGCTTCGGAGGTTACTTCAAAATCCAGCAAAAACGACAGGTCGCGGATTGAAAAAATGGTTCAAATTTAAAAGGCGTCAGATATTTCCTAAAACCTGATAAAATGACAATGGGGTGGGTATTAATCGAGAAATTGCAGAGATTAGAAAGAATTATCTTTGTTCCAAAGGAATGTCAGCTCCGGAGGTGATGCCAAAAACCAGAAGAAAACGACAGGTCGCGGGTTGAAAAAATGGTCAAAATTTGAAGGGTGTCAAATCTTTCCTAAAACCTGAGAAAATGACAATGGGGTGGGTATTAATCGAGAAATTGCAGAGATTAGAAAGAATTATCTTTGTTCCAAAGAAATTTTAGCTTCGGAGGTTACTTCAAAAACCAGAAAAAAACGACAGGTCGAGGGTTGAAAAAATGGTCAAAATTTGAAGGGTGTCAGATCTTTCCTAAAACCTGATAAAATGACGATGGGGTGGGTATTAATTGAGAAATTGCAGAGATTAGAAAGAATTATCTTTGTTCCAAAGGAATTTCAGCTCCGGAGGTGATGCCAAAAACCAGAAGAAAACGACAGGTCGCGGGTTGAAAAAATGGTCAAAATTTGAAGGGTGTCAAATCTTTCCTAAAACCTGATAAAATGACAATGGGGTGGGTATTAATCGAGAAATTGCAGAGATTAGAAAGAATTATCTTTGTTCCAAAGAAATTTTAGCTTCGGAGGTTACTTCAAAAACCAGAAAAAAACGACAGGTCGCGGGTTGAAAAAATGGTCAAAATTTGAAGGGTGTCAGATCTTTCCTAAAACCTGATAAAATGACGATGGGGTGGGTATTAATTGAGAAATTGCAGAGATTAGAAAGAATTATCTTTGTTCCAAAGAAATTTCAGCTCCGGAGGTGATGCCAAAAACCAGGAAAAAACGACAGGTCGCGGGTTGAAAAAATGGTTCAAATTTAAAGGGCGTCAGATATTTCCTAAAACCTGATAAAATGACAATGGGGTGGGTATTAATCAAGAAATTGTAGAGATTAGAAAGAGTTATCTTTGTTCCAAAGAAATTTCAGCTTCGGAGGTTACTTCAAAAACCAGAAAAAAACGACAGGTCGCGGGTTGAAAAAATGGTCAAAATTTAAAGGGCGTCAGATATTCCCCAAAACCTGATAAAATGACAATGGGGTGGGTATTAATCGAGAAATTTCAGAGATTAGAAAGAATTATCTTTGTTCCAAAGAAATTTCAGCTCCGGAGGTGATGCCAAAAACCAGAAAAAAACGACAGGTCGCGGGTTGAAAAAATGGTCAAAATTTAAAGGGCGTCAGATATTTCCTAAAACCTGATAAAATGACAATGGGGTGGGTATTAATCAAGAAAATGTAGAGATTAGAAAGAGTTATCTTTGTTCCAAAGACATTTCAGCTCCGGAGGTTACCTCAAAAACCAGAAAAAAACGACAGGTCGCGGGTTGAAAAAATGGTCAAAATTTAAAGGGCGTCAGATCTTTCCTAAAACCTGATAAAATGACAATGGGGTGGGTAGTAATCGAGAAATTGCAGCGATTAGAAAGAATTATCTTTGTTCCAAAGAAATTTCAGCTCCGGAGGTGATGCCAAAAACCTGAAAAAAACGACAGGTCGCGGGTTGAAAAAATAGTCAAAATTTGAAGGGAGTCAGATCTTTCCTAAAACCTGATAAAATGACAATGGGGTGGGTATTAATCGAGAAATTTCAGAGATTAGAAAGAATTATCTTTGTTCCAAAGAAATTTCAGCTCCGTAGATGATGCAAAAAACCAGAAAAAAACGACAGGTCGCGGGTTGAAAAAATAGTCAAAATTTGAAGGGCGTCAGATATTTCCTAAAACCTGATAAAATGACGATGGGGTGGGTAGTAATCGAGAAATTGCAGAGATTAGAAAGAATTATCTTTGTTCCAAAGAAATTTCAGCTCCGGAGGTGATGCCAAAAACCAGGATAAAACGACAGGTCGCGGGTTGAAAAAATGGTTCAAATTTAAAGGGCGTCAGATATTTCCTAAAATCTGATAAAATGACAATGGGGTGGGTATTAATCAAGAAATAGTAGAGATTAGAAAGAGTTATCTTTGTTCCAAAGGAATTTCAGCTCCGGAGGTGATTCCAAACACCAGAAAAAAACGACAGGTCGCAGGTTGAAAAAATGGTCAAAATTTGAAGGGTGTCAGATCTTTCCTAAAACCTGATAAAATGACGATGGGGTGTGTATTAATCGAGAAATTGCAGAGATTAGAAAGAATTATCTTTGTTCCAAAGGAATTTCAGCTCCGGAGGTGATGCCAAAAACCAGAAAAAAACGACAGGTCGCGGGTTGAAAAAATGGTCAAAATTTGAAGGGTGTCAGATCTTTCCTAAAACCTGATAAAATGACGATGGGGTGGGTATTAATCGAGAAATTTCAGAGATTAGAAAGAATTATCTTTGTTCCAAAGAAATTTCAGCTTCAGAGGATACTTCAAAAACCAGAAAAAAACGACAGGTCGCGGGTTGAAAAAATGGTCAAAATTTAAAGGGCGTCAGATCTTCCCCAAAATCTGATAAAATGACAATGGGATGGGTATTAATCGAGAAATTGCAGAGATTAGAAAGAATTATCTTTGTTCCAAAGAAATTTCAGCTCCGGAGGTGATGCCAAAAACCAGAAAAAAACGACAGGTCGCGGGTTGAAAAAATGGTCAAAATTTGAAGGGTGTCAGATCTTTCCTAAAACCTGATAAAATGACGATGGGGTGGGTATTAATCGAGAAATTTCAGAGATTAGAAAGAATTATCTTTGTTCCAAAGAAATTTCAGCTTCAGAGGTTACGTCAAAAATCAGAAAAAGACGACAGGTCGTGGGTTGAAAAAATGGTTCAAATTTAAAGGGCGTCAGATATTTCCTAAAACCTGATAAAATGACAATGGGGTGGGTATTAATCAAGAAATTGTAGAGATTAGAAAGAGTTATCTTTGTTCCAAAGACATTTCAGCTCCGGAGGTTACCTCAAAAACCAGAAAAAAACGACAGGTCGCGGGTTGAAAAAATGGTTCAAATTTAAAGGGCGTCAGATATTTCCTAAAACCTGATAAAATGACAATGGGGTGGGTATTAATCGAGAAATTGCAGAGATTAGAAAGAATTATCTTTGTTCCAAAGGAATTTCAGCTCCGGAGGTAATTCCAAAAACCAGAAAAAAACGACAGGTCGCGGGTTGAAAAAATGGTCAAAATTTGAAGGGTGTCAGATCTTTCCTAAAACCTGATAAAATGACAATGGGGTGGGTATTAATCGAGAAATTGCAGAGATTAGAAAGAATTATCTTTGTTCCAAAGAAATTTTAGCTTCGGAGGTTACTTCAAAAACCAGAAAAAAACGACAGGTCGCGGGTTGAAAAAATGGTCAAAATTTGAAGGGTGTCAGATCTTTCCTAAAACCTGATAAAATGACGATGGGGTGGGTATTAATTGAGAAATTGCAGAGATTAGAAAGAATTATCTTTGTTCCAAAGAAATTTCAGCTCCGGAGGTGATGCCAAAAACCAGGAAAAAACGACAGGTCGCGGGTTGAAAAAATGGTTCAAATTTAAAGGGCGTCAGATATTTCCTAAAACCTGATAAAATGACAATGGGGTGGGTATTAATCAAGATATTGTAGAGATTAGAAAGAGTTATCTTTGTTCCGAAGAAATTTCAGCTTCGGAGGTTACTTCAAAAACCAGAAAAAAACGACAGGTCGCGGGTTGAAAAAATGGTCAAAATTTAAAGGGCGTCAGATATTCCCCAAAACCTCATAAAATGACAATGGGGTGGGTATTAATCGAGAAATTTCAGAGATTAGAAAGAATTATCTTTGTTCCAAAGAAATTTCAGCTTCAGAGGCTACTTCAAAAACCAGAAAAAAACGACAGGTCGCGGGTTGAAAAAATGGTCAAAATTTGAAGGGCGTCATATTTTCCCCAAAACCTGATAAAATGACGATGGGGTGGGTATTAATCGAGAAATTGCAGAGATTAGAAAGAATTATCTTTGTTCCAAAGAAATTTTAGCTTCGGAGGTTACTTCAAAAACCAGAAAAAAACGACAGGTCGCGGGTTGAAAAAATGGTCAAAATTTGAAGGGTGTCAGATCTTTCCTAAAACCTGATAAAATGACGATGGGGTGGGTATTAATCGAGAAATTGCAGAGATTAGAAAGAATTATCTTTGTTCCAAAGAAATTTCAGCTTCGGAGGCTACTTCAAAAACCAGAAAAAAACGACAGGTCGCGGGTTGAAAAAATGGTTCAAATTTAAAGGGCGTCAGATATTTCCTAAAACCTGATAAAATGACAATGGGGTGGGTATTAATCGAGAAATTGCAGAGATTAGAAAGAATTATCTTTGTTCCAAAGAAATTTTAGCTTCGGAGGTTACTTCAAAAACCAGAAAAAAACGACAGGTCGTGGGTTGAAAAAATGGTCAAAATTTGAAGGGTGTCAGATCTTTCCTAAAACCTGATAAAATGACGATGGGGTGGGTATTAATTGAGAAATTGCAGAGATTAGAAAGAATTATCTTTGTTCCAAAGGAATTTCAGCTCCGGAGGTGATGCCAAAAACCAGAAGAAAACGACAGGTCGCGGGTTGAAAAAATGGTCAAAATTTGAAGGGTGTCAAATCTTTCCTAAAACCTGATAAAATGACAATGGGGTGGGTATTAATCGAGAAATTGCAGAGATTAGAAAGAATTATCTTTGTTCCAAAGAAATTTTAGCTTCGGAGGTTACTTCAAAAACCAGAAAAAAACGACAGGTCGCGGGTTGAAAAAATGGTCAAAATTTGAAGGGCGTCAGATCTTCCCCAAAACCTGATAAAATGACAATGGGATGGGTATTAATCGAGAAATTGCAGAGATTAGAAAGAGTTATCTTTGTTCCAAAGAAATTTCGGCTCCGGAGGTTACCTCAAAAACCAGAAAAAAACGACAGGTCGCGGGTTGAAAAGATGGTCAAAATTTAAAGGGCGTCAGATCTTTCCTAAAGCCTGATAAAATGACAATGGGGTGGGTATTAATCGAGAAATTGCAGAGAATAGAAAGAATTATCTTTGTTCCAAAGGAATTTCAGCTCCGGAGGTGATGCCAAAAACCAGAAGAAAACGACAGGTCGCGGGTTGAAAAAATGGTCAAAATTTGAAGGGTGTCAAATCTTTCCTAAAACCTGAGAAAATGACAATGGGATGGGTATTAATCGAGAAATTGCAGAGATTAGAAAGAATTATCTTTGTTCCAAAGAAATTTTAGCTTCGGAGGTTACTTCAAAAACCAGAAAAAAATGACAGGTCGTGGGTTGAAAAAATGGTCAAAATTTGAAGGGTGTCAGATCTTTCCTAAAACCTGATAAAATGACGATGGGGTGGGTATTAATTGAGAAATTGCAGAGATTAGAAAGAATTATCTTTGTTCCAAAGGAATTTCAGCTCCGGAGGTGATGCCAAAAACCAGAAAAAAACGACAGGTCGCGGGTTGAAAAAAGGTCAAAATTTAAAGGGCGTCAGATCTTCCCCAAAACCTGATAAAATGACAATGGGATGGGTATTAATCGAGAAATTTCAGAGATTAGAAAGATTTATCTTTGTTCCAAAGAAATTTCAGCTCCGGAGGTGATGCCAAAAACCAGAAAAAAACGACAGGTCGCGGGTTGAAAAAATGGTTCAAATTTAAAGGGCGTCAGATCTTTCCTAAAACCTGAGAAAATGACAATGGCGTGGGTATTAATCGAGAAATTGCAGAGATTAGAAAGAATTATCTTTGTTCCAAAGAAATTTTAGCTTCGGAGGTTACTTCAAAAACCAGAAAAAAACGACAGGTCGCGGGTTGAAAAAAGGTCAAAATTTAAAGGGCGTCAGATCTTCCCCAAAACCTGATAAAATGACAATGGGATGGGTATTAATCGAGAAATTGCAGAGATTAGAAAGAGTTATCTTTGTTCCAAAGAAATTTCAGCTCCGGAGGTGATGCCAAAAACCAGAAAAAAACGACAGGTCGCGGGTTGAAAAAATAGTCAAAATTTGAAGGGCTTCAGATCTTTCCTAAAACCTGATAAAATGACAATGGGGTGGGCAGTAATCGAGAAATTGCAGAGATTAGAAAGAATTATCTTTGTTCCAAAAAAATTTCAGCTTCGGAGGTTACTTCAAAATCCAGCAAAAACGACAGGTCGCGGGTTGAAAAAATGGTTCAAATTTAAAAGGCGTCAGATATTTCCTAAAACCTGATAAAATGACAATGGGGTGGGTATTAATCGAGAAATTGCAGAGATTAGAAAGAATTATCTTTGTTCCAAAGGAATGTCAGCTCCGGAGGTGATGCCAAAAACCAGAAGAAAACGACAGGTCGCGGGTTGAAAAAATGGTCAAAATTTGAAGGGTGTCAAATCTTTCCTAAAACCTGAGAAAATGACAATGGGGTGGGTATTAATCGAGAAATTGCAGAGATTAGAAAGAATTATCTTTGTTCCAAAGAAATTTTAGCTTCGGAGGTTACTTCAAAAACCAGAAAAAAACGACAGGTCGTGGGTTGAAAAAATGGTCAAAATTTGAAGGGTGTCAGATCTTTCCTAAAACCTGATAAAATGACGATGGGGTGGGTATTAATTGAGAAATTGCAGAGATTAGAAAGAATTATCTTTGTTCCAAAGGAATTTCAGCTCCGGAGGTGATGCCAAAAACCAGAAGAAAACGACAGGTCGCGGGTTGAAAAAATGGTCAAAATTTGAAGGGTGTCAAATCTTTCCTAAAACCTGATAAAATGACAATGGGGTGGGTATTAATCGAGAAATTGCAGAGATTAGAAAGAATTATCTTTGTTCCAAAGAAATTTTAGCTTCGGAGGTTACTTCAAAAACCAGAAAAAAACGACAGGTCGCGGGTTGAAAAAATGGTCAAAATTTGAAGGGTGTCAGATCTTTCCTAAAACCTGATAAAATGACGATGGGGTGGGTATTAATTGAGAAATTGCAGAGATTAGAAAGAATTATCTTTGTTCCAAAGAAATTTTAGCTTCGGAGGTTACTTCAAAAACCAGAAAAAAACGACAGGTCGCGGGTTGAAAAAATGGTCAAAATTTGAAGGGTGTCAGATCTTTCCTAAAACCTGATAAAATGACGATGGGGTGGGTATTAATTGAGAAATTGCAGAGATTAGAAAGAATTATCTTTGTTCCAAAGAAATTTCAGCTCCGGAGGTGATGCCAAAAACCAGGAAAAAACGACAGGTCGCGGGTTGAAAAAATGGTTCAAATTTAAAGGGCGTCAGATATTTCCTAAAACCTGATAAAATGACAATGGGGTGGGTATTAATCAAGATATTGTAGAGATTAGAAAGAGTTATCTTTGTTCCGAAGAAATTTCAGCTTCGGAGGTTACTTCAAAAACCAGAAAAAAACGACAGGTCGCGGGTTGAAAAAATGGTCAAAATTTAAAGGGCGTCAGATATTCCCCAAAACCTCATAAAATGACAATGGGGTGGGTATTAATCGAGAAATTTCAGAGATTAGAAAGAATTATCTTTGTTCCAAAGAAATTTCAGCTTCAGAGGCTACTTCAAAAACCAGAAAAAAACGACAGGTCGCGGGTTGAAAAAATGGTCAAAATTTGAAGGGCGTCATATTTTCCCCAAAACCTGATAAAATGACGATGGGGTGGGTATTAATCGAGAAATTGCAGAGATTAGAAAGAATTATCTTTGTTCCAAAGAAATTTTAGCTTCGGAGGTTACTTCAAAAACCAGAAAAAAACGACAGGTCGCGGGTTGAAAAAATGGTCAAAATTTGAAGGGTGTCAGATCTTTCCTAAAACCTGATAAAATGACGATGGGGTGGGTATTAATCGAGAAATTGCAGAGATTAGAAAGAATTATCTTTGTTCCAAAGAAATTTCAGCTTCGGAGGCTACTTCAAAAACCAGAAAAAAACGACAGGTCGCGGGTTGAAAAAATGGTTCAAATTTAAAGGGCGTCAGATATTTCCTAAAACCTGATAAAATGACAATGGGGTGGGTATTAATCAAGAAATTGTAGAGATTAGAAAGAGTTATCTTTGTTCCGAAGAAATTTCAGCTTCGGAGGTTACTTCAAAAACCAGAAAAAAACGACAGGTCGCGGGTTGAAAAGATGGTCAAAATTTAAAGGGCGTCAGATCTTTCCTAAAGCCTGATAAAATGACAATGGGGTGGGTATTAATCGAGAAATTGCAGAGATTAGAAAGAATTATCTTTGTTCCAAAGGAATTTCAGCTCCGGAGGTGATGCCAAAAACCAGAAGAAAACGACAGGTCGCGGGTTGAAAAAATGGTCAAAATTTGAAGGGTGTCAAATCTTTCCTAAAACCTGAGAAAATGACAATGGGGTGGGTATTAATCGAGAAATTGCAGAGATTAGAAAGAATTATCTTTGTTCCAAAGAAATTTTAGCTTCGGAGGTTACTTCAAAAACCAGAAAAAAACGACAGGTCGTGGGTTGAAAAAATGGTCAAAATTTGAAGGGTGTCAGATCTTTCCTAAAACCTGATAAAATGACGATGGGGTGGGTATTAATTGAGAAATTGCAGAGATTAGAAAGAATTATCTTTGTTCCAAAGGAATTTCAGCTCCGGAGGTGATGCCAAAAACCAGAAGAAAACGACAGGTCGCGGGTTGAAAAAATGGTCAAAATTTGAAGGGTGTCAAATCTTTCCTAAAACCTGATAAAATGACAATGGGGTGGGTATTAATCGAGAAATTGCAGAGATTAGAAAGAATTATCTTTGTTCCAAAGAAATTTTAGCTTCGGAGGTTACTTCAAAAACCAGAAAAAAACGACAGGTCGCGGGTTGAAAAAATGGTCAAAATTTGAAGGGCGTCAGATCTTCCCCAAAACCTGATAAAATGACAATGGGATGGGTATTAATCGAGAAATTGCAGAGATTAGAAAGAGTTATCTTTGTTCCAAAGAAATTTCGGCTCCGGAGGTTACCTCAAAAACCAGAAAAAAACGACAGGTCGCGGGTTGAAAAGATGGTCAAAATTTAAAGGGCGTCAGATCTTTCCTAAAGCCTGATAAAATGACAATGGGGTGGGTATTAATCGAGAAATTGCAGAGAATAGAAAGAATTATCTTTGTTCCAAAGGAATTTCAGCTCCGGAGGTGATGCCAAAAACCAGAAGAAAACGACAGGTCGCGGGTTGAAAAAATGGTCAAAATTTGAAGGGTGTCAAATCTTTCCTAAAACCTGAGAAAATGACAATGGGATGGGTATTAATCGAGAAATTGCAGAGATTAGAAAGAATTATCTTTGTTCCAAAGAAATTTTAGCTTCGGAGGTTACTTCAAAAACCAGAAAAAAATGACAGGTCGTGGGTTGAAAAAATGGTCAAAATTTGAAGGGTGTCAGATCTTTCCTAAAACCTGATAAAATGACGATGGGGTGGGTATTAATTGAGAAATTGCAGAGATTAGAAAGAATTATCTTTGTTCCAAAGGAATTTCAGCTCCGGAGGTGATGCCAAAAACCAGAAAAAAACGACAGGTCGCGGGTTGAAAAAAGGTCAAAATTTAAAGGGCGTCAGATCTTCCCCAAAACCTGATAAAATGACAATGGGATGGGTATTAATCGAGAAATTTCAGAGATTAGAAAGATTTATCTTTGTTCCAAAGAAATTTCAGCTCCGGAGGTGATGCCAAAAACCAGAAAAAAACGACAGGTCGCGGGTTGAAAAAATGGTTCAAATTTAAAGGGCGTCAGATCTTTCCTAAAACCTGAGAAAATGACAATGGCGTGGGTATTAATCGAGAAATTGCAGAGATTAGAAAGAATTATCTTTGTTCCAAAGAAATTTTAGCTTCGGAGGTTACTTCAAAAACCAGAAAAAAACGACAGGTCGCGGGTTGAAAAAAGGTCAAAATTTAAAGGGCGTCAGATCTTCCCCAAAACCTGATAAAATGACAATGGGATGGGTATTAATCGAGAAATTGCAGAGATTAGAAAGAGTTATCTTTGTTCCAAAGAAATTTCAGCTCCGGAGGTGATGCCAAAAACCAGAAAAAAACGTCAGGTCGCGGGTTGAAAAAATAGTCAAAATTTGAAGGGCTTCAGATCTTTCCTAAAACCTGATAAAATGACAATGGGGTGGGCAGTAATCGAGAAATTGCAGAGATTAGAAAGAATTATCTTTGTTCCAAAAAAATTTCAGCTTCGGAGGTTACTTCAAAATCCAGCAAAAACGACAGGTCGCGGGTTGAAAAAATGGTTCAAATTTAAAAGGCGTCAGATATTTCCTAAAACCTGATAAAATGACAATGGGGTGGGTATTAATCGAGAAATTGCAGAGATTAGAAAGAATTATCTTTGTTCCAAAGGAATGTCAGCTCCGGAGGTGATGCCAAAAACCAGAAGAAAACGACAGGTCGCGGGTTGAAAAAATGGTCAAAATTTGAAGGGTGTCAAATCTTTCCTAAAACCTGAGAAAATGACAATGGGGTGGGTATTAATCGAGAAATTGCAGAGATTAGAAAGAATTATCTTTGTTCCAAAGAAATTTTAGCTTCGGAGGTTACTTCAAAAACCAGAAAAAAACGACAGGTCGTGGGTTGAAAAAATGGTCAAAATTTGAAGGGTGTCAGATCTTTCCTAAAACCTGATAAAATGACGATGGGGTGGGTATTAATTGAGAAATTGCAGAGATTAGAAAGAATTATCTTTGTTCCAAAGGAATTTCAGCTCCGGAGGTGATGCCAAAAACCAGAAGAAAACGACAGGTCGCGGGTTGAAAAAATGGTCAAAATTTGAAGGGTGTCAAATCTTTCCTAAAACCTGATAAAATGACAATGGGGTGGGTATTAATCGAGAAATTGCAGAGATTAGAAAGAATTATCTTTGTTCCAAAGAAATTTTAGCTTCGGAGGTTACTTCAAAAACCAGAAAAAAACGACAGGTCGCGGGTTGAAAAAATGGTCAAAATTTGAAGGGTGTCAGATCTTTCCTAAAACCTGATAAAATGACGATGGGGTGGGTATTAATTGAGAAATTGCAGAGATTAGAAAGAATTATCTTTGTTCCAAAGAAATTCCAGCTTCGGAGGCTACTTCAACAACCAGAAAAAAACGACAGGTCGCGGGTTGAAAAAAAGGTCAAAATTTAAAGGGCGTCAGATCTTCCCCAAAACCTGATAAAATGACAATGGGATGGGTATTAATCGAGAAATTGCAGAGATTAGAAAGAGTTATCTTTGTTCCAAAGAAATTTCAGCTCCGGAGATGATGCCAAAAACCAGAAAAAAAACGACAGGTCGCAGGTTGAAAAAATGGTCAAAATTTAAAGGGCGTCAGATATTTCCTAAAACCTGATAAAATGACAATGGGGTGGGTATTAATCAAGAAAATGTAGAGATTAGAAAGAGTTATCTTTGTTCCAAAGACATTTCAGCTCCGGAGGTTACCTCAAAAACCAGAAAAAAACGACAGGTCGCGGGTTGAAAAAAATGGTCAAAATTTAAAGGGCGTCAGATCTTTCCTAAAACCTGATAAAATGACAATGGGGTGGGTAGTAATCGAGAAATTGCAGAGATTAGAAAGAATTATCTTTGTTCCAAAGAAATTTCAGCTCCGGAGGTGATGCCAAAAAACCAGGAAAAAACGACAGGTCGCGGGTTGAAAAAATGGTTCAAATTTAAAGGGCGTCAGATATTTCCTAAAACCTGATAAAATGACAATGGGGTGGGTATTAATCAAGAAATTGTAGAGATTAGAAAGAGTTATCTTTGTTCCAAAGAAATTTCAGCTTCGGAGGTTACTTCAAAAACCAGAAAAAAACGACAGGTCGCGGGTTGAAAAAATGGTCAAAATTTAAAGGGCGTCAGATATTCCCCAAAACCTGATAAAATGACAATGGGGTGGGTATTAATCGAGAAATTTCAGAGATTAGAAAGAATTATCTTTGTTCCAAAGAAATTTCAGCTCCGGAGGTGATGCCAAAAACCAGAAAAAAACGACAGGTCGCGGGTTGAAAAGATGGTCAAAATTTAAAGGGCGTCAGATATTTCCTAAAACCTGATAAAATGACAATGGGGTGGGTATTAATCAAGAAAATGTAGAGATTAGAAAGAGTTATCTTTGTTCCAAAGACATTTCAGCTCCGGAGGTTACCTCAAAAACCAGAAAAAAACGACAGGTCGCGGGTTGAAAAAATGGTCAAAATTTAAAGGGCGTCAGATCTTTCCTAAAACCTGATAAAATGACAATGGGGTGGGTAGTAATCGAGAAATTGCAGCGATTAGAAAGAATTATCTTTGTTCCAAAGAAATTTCAGCTCCGGAGGTGATGCCAAAAACCTGAAAAAAACGACAGGTCGCGGGTTGAAAAAATAGTCAAAATTTGAAGGGAGTCAGATCTTTCCTAAAACCTGATAAAATGACAATGGGGTGGGTATTAATCGAGAAATTTCAGAGATTAGAAAGAATTATCTTTGTTCCAAAGAAATTTCAGCTTCGGAGGTTACTTCAAAAACCAGAAAAAAACGACAGGTCGCGGGTTGAAAAAATGGTCAAAATTTGAAGGGTGTCAGATCTTTCCTAAAACCTGATAAAATGACGATGGGGTGGGTATTAATCGAGAAATTGCAGAGATTAGAAAGAATTATCTTTGTTCCAAAGAAATTTCAGCTTCGGAGGCTACTTCAAAAACCAGAAAAAAACGACAGGTCGCGGGTTGAAAAAATGGTTCAAATTTAAAGGGCGTCAGATATTTCCTAAAACCTGATAAAATGACAATGGGGTGGGTATTAATCAAGAAATTGTAGAGATTAGAAAGAGTTATCTTTGTTCCGAAGAAATTTCAGCTTCGGAGGTTACTTCAAAAACCAGAAAAAAACGACAGGTCGCGGGTTGAAAAGATGGTCAAAATTTAAAGGGCGTCAGATCTTTCCTAAAGCCTGATAAAATGACAATGGGGTGGGTATTAATCGAGAAATTGCAGAGATTAGAAAGAATTATCTTTGTTCCAAAGGAATTTCAGCTCCGGAGGTGATGCCAAAAACCAGAAGAAAACGACAGGTCGCGGGTTGAAAAAATGGTCAAAATTTGAAGGGTGTCAAATCTTTCCTAAAACCTGAGAAAATGACAATGGGGTGGGTATTAATCGAGAAATTGCAGAGATTAGAAAGAATTATCTTTGTTCCAAAGAAATTTTAGCTTCGGAGGTTACTTCAAAAACCAGAAAAAAACGACAGGTCGTGGGTTGAAAAAATGGTCAAAATTTGAAGGGTGTCAGATCTTTCCTAAAACCTGATAAAATGACGATGGGGTGGGTATTAATTGAGAAATTGCAGAGATTAGAAAGAATTATCTTTGTTCCAAAGGAATTTCAGCTCCGGAGGTGATGCCAAAAACCAGAAGAAAACGACAGGTCGCGGGTTGAAAAAATGGTCAAAATTTGAAGGGTGTCAAATCTTTCCTAAAACCTGATAAAATGACAATGGGGTGGGTATTAATCGAGAAATTGCAGAGATTAGAAAGAATTATCTTTGTTCCAAAGAAATTTTAGCTTCGGAGGTTACTTCAAAAACCAGAAAAAAACGACAGGTCGCGGGTTGAAAAAATGGTCAAAATTTGAAGGGCGTCAGATCTTCCCCAAAACCTTATAAAATGACAATGGGATGGGTATTAATCGAGAAATTGCAGAGATTAGAAAGAGTTATCTTTTTTCCAAAGAAATTTCGGCTCCGGAGGTTACCTCAAAAACCAGAAAAAAACGACAGGTCGCGGGTTGAAAAGATGGTCAAAATTTAAAGGGCGTCAGATCTTTCCTAAAGCCTGATAAAATGACAATGGGGTGGGTATTAATCGAGAAATTGCAGAGATTAGAAAGAATTATCTTTGTTCCAAAGGAATTTCAGCTCCGGAGGTGATGCCAAAAACCAGAAGAAAACGACAGGTCGCGGGTTGAAAAAATGGTCAAAATTTGAAGGGTGTCAAATCTTTCCTAAAACCTGAGAAAATGACAATGGGGTGGGTATTAATCGAGAAATTGCAGAGATTAGAAAGAATTATCTTTGTTCCAAAGAAATTTTAGCTTCGGAGGTTACTTCAAAAACCAGAAAAAAACGACAGGTTGTGGGTTGAAAAAATGGTCAAAATTTGAAGGGTGTCAGATCTTTCCTAAAACCTGATAAAATGACGATGGGGTGGGTATTAATTGAGAAATTGCAGAGATTAGAAAGAATTATCTTTGTTCCAAAGGAATTTCAGCTCCGGAGGTGATGCCAAAAACCAGAAAAAAACGACAGGTCGCGGGTTGAAAAAAGGTCAAAATTTAAAGGGCGTCAGATCTTCCCCAAAACCTGATAAAATGACAATGGGATGGGTATTAATCGAGAAATTTCAGAGATTAGAAAGATTTATCTTTGTTCCAAAGAAATTTCAGCTCCGGAGGTGATGCCAAAAACCAGAAAAAAACGACAGGTCGCGGGTTGAAAAAATGATTCAAATTTAAAGGGCGTCAGATCTTTCCTAAAACCTGAGAAAATGACAATGGGGTGGGTATTAATCGAGAAATTGCAGAGATTAGAAAGAATTATCTTTGTTCCAAAGAAATTTTAGCTTCGGAGGTTACTTCAAAAACCAGAAAAAAACGACAGGTCGCGGGTTGAAAAAAGGTCAAAATTTAAAGGGCGTCAGATCTTCCCCAAAACCTGATAAAATGACAATGGGATGGGTATTAATCGAGAAATTGCAGAGATTAGAAAGAGTTATCTTTGTTCCAAAGAAATTTCAGCTCCGGAGGTGATGCCAAAAACCAGAAAAAAACGACAGGTCGCGGGTTGAAAAAATAGTCAAAATTTGAAGGGCTTCAGATCTTTCCTAAAACCTGATAAAATGACAATGGGGTGGGCAGTAATCGAGAAATTGCAGAGATTAGAAAGAATTATCTTTGTTCCAAAAAAATTTCAGCTTCGGAGGTTACTTCAAAATCCAGCAAAAACGACAGGTCGCGGGTTGAAAAAATGGTTCAAATTTAAAAGGCGTCAGATATTTCCTAAAACCTGATAAAATGACAATGGGGTGGGTATTAATCGAGAAATTGCAGAGATTAGAAAGAATTATCTTTGTTCCAAAGGAATGTCAGCTCCGGAGGTGATGCCAAAAACCAGAAGAAAACGACAGGTCGCGGGTTGAAAAAATGGTCAAAATTTGAAGGGTGTCAAATCTTTCCTAAAACCTGAGAAAATGACAATGGGGTGGGTATCAATCGAGAAATTGCAGAGATTAGAAAGAATTATCTTTGTTCCAAAGAAATTTTAGCTTCGGAGGTTACTTCAAAAACCAGAAAAAAACGACAGGTCGTGGGTTGAAAAAATGGTCAAAATTTGAAGGGTGTCAGATCTTTCCTAAAACCTGATAAAATGACGATGGGGTGGGTATTAATTGAGAAATTGCAGAGATTAGAAAGAATTATCTTTGTTCCAAAGGAATTTCAGCTCCGGAGGTGATGCCAAAAACCAGAAGAAAACGACAGGTCGCGGGTTGAAAAAATGGTCAAAATTTGAAGGGTGTCAAATCTTTCCTAAAACCTGATAAAATGACAATGGGGTGGGTATTAATCGAGAAATTGCAGAGATTAGAAAGAATTATCTTTGTTCCAAAAAAATTTCAGCTTCGGAGGTTACTTCAAAATCCAGCAAAAACGACAGGTCGCGGGTTGAAAAAATGGTTCAAATTTAAAAGGCGTCAGATATTTCCTAAAACCTGATAAAATGACAATGGGGTGGGTATTAATCGAGAAATTGCAGAGATTAGAAAGAATTATCTTTGTTCCAAAGGAATGTCAGCTCCGGAGGTGATGCCAAAAACCAGAAGAAAACGACAGGTCGCGGGTTGAAAAAATGGTCAAAATTTGAAGGGTGTCAAATCTTTCCTAAAACCTGAGAAAATGACAATGGGGTGGGTATTAATCGAGAAATTGCAGAGATTAGAAAGAATTATCTTTGTTCCAAAGAAATTTTAGCTTCGGAGGTTACTTCAAAAACCAGAAAAAAACGACAGGTCGTGGGTTGAAAAAATGGTCAAAATTTGAAGGGTGTCAGATCTTTCCTAAAACCTGATAAAATGACGATGGGGTGGGTATTAATTGAGAAATTGCAGAGATTAGAAAGAATTATCTTTGTTCCAAAGGAATTTCAGCTCCGGAGGTGATGCCAAAAACCAGAAGAAAACGACAGGTCGCGGGTTGAAAAAATGGTCAAAATTTGAAGGGTGTCAAATCTTTCCTAAAACCTGATAAAATGACAATGGGGTGGGTATTAATCGAGAAATTGCAGAGATTAGAAAGAATTATCTTTGTTCCAAAGAAATTTTAGCTTCGGAGGTTACTTCAAAAACCAGAAAAAAACGACAGGTCGCGGGTTGAAAAAATGGTCAAAATTTGAAGGGTGTCAGATCTTTCCTAAAACCTGATAAAATGACGATGGGGTGGGTATTAATTGAGAAATTGCAGAGATTAGAAAGAATTATCTTTGTTCCAAAGAAATTCCAGCTTCGGAGGCTACTTCAACAACCAGAAAAAAACGACAGGTCGCGGGTTGAAAAAAAGGTCAAAATTTAAAGGGCGTCAGATCTTCCCCAAAACCTGATAAAATGACAATGGGATGGGTATTAATCGAGAAATTGCAGAGATTAGAAAGAGTTATCTTTGTTCCAAAGAAATTTCAGCTCCGGAGATGATGCCAAAAACCAGAAAAAAACGACAGGTCGCAGGTTGAAAAAATGGTCAAAATTTAAAGGGCGTCAGATATTTCCTAAAACCTGATAAAATGACAATGGGGTGGGTATTAATCAAGAAAATGTAGAGATTAGAAAGAGTTATCTTTGTTCCAAAGACATTTCAGCTCCGGAGGTTACCTCAAAAACCAGAAAAAAACGACAGGTCGCGGGTTGAAAAAATGGTCAAAATTTAAAGGGCGTCAGATCTTTCCTAAAACCTGATAAAATGACAATGGGGTGGGTAGTAATCGAGAAATTGCAGAGATTAGAAAGAATTATCTTTGTTCCAAAGAAATTTCAGCTCCGGAGGTGATGCCAAAAACCAGGAAAAAACGACAGGTCGCGGGTTGAAAAAATGGTTCAAATTTAAAGGGCGTCAGATATTTCCTAAAACCTGATAAAATGACAATGGGGTGGGTATTAATCAAGAAATTGTAGAGATTAGAAAGAGTTATCTTTGTTCCAAAGAAATTTCAGCTTCGGAGGTTACTTCAAAAACCAGAAAAAAACGACAGGTCGCGGGTTGAAAAAATGGTCAAAATTTAAAGGGCGTCAGATATTCCCCAAAACCTGATAAAATGACAATGGGGTGGGTATTAATCGAGAAATTTCAGAGATTAGAAAGAATTATCTTTGTTCCAAAGAAATTTCAGCTCCGGAGGTGATGCCAAAAACCAGAAAAAAACGACAGGTCGCGGGTTGAAAAGATGGTCAAAATTTAAAGGGCGTCAGATATTTCCTAAAACCTGATAAAATGACAATGGGGTGGGTATTAATCAAGAAAATGTAGAGATTAGAAAGAGTTATCTTTGTTCCAAAGACATTTCAGCTCCGGAGGTTACCTCAAAAACCAGAAAAAAACGACAGGTCGCGGGTTGAAAAAATGGTCAAAATTTAAAGGGCGTCAGATCTTTCCTAAAACCTGATAAAATGACAATGGGGTGGGTAGTAATCGAGAAATTGCAGCGATTAGAAAGAATTATCTTTGTTCCAAAGAAATTTCAGCTCCGGAGGTGATGCCAAAAACCTGAAAAAAACGACAGGTCGCGGGTTGAAAAAATAGTCAAAATTTGAAGGGAGTCAGATCTTTCCTAAAACCTGATAAAATGACAATGGGGTGGGTATTAATCGAGAAATTTCAGAGATTAGAAAGAATTATCTTTGTTCCAAAGAAATTTCAGCTTCGGAGGTTACTTCAAAAACCAGAAAAAAACGACAGGTCGCGGGTTGAAAAAATGGTCAAAATTTGAAGGGTGTCAGATCTTTCCTAAAACCTGATAAAATGACGATGGGGTGGGTATTAATCGAGAAATTGCAGAGATTAGAAAGAATTATCTTTGTTCCAAAGAAATTTCAGCTTCGGAGGCTACTTCAAAAACCAGAAAAAAACGACAGGTCGCGGGTTGAAAAAATGGTTCAAATTTAAAGGGCGTCAGATATTTCCTAAAACCTGATAAAATGACAATGGGGTGGGTATTAATCAAGAAATTGTAGAGATTAGAAAGAGTTATCTTTGTTCCGAAGAAATTTCAGCTTCGGAGGTTACTTCAAAAACCAGAAAAAAACGACAGGTCGCGGGTTGAAAAGATGGTCAAAATTTAAAGGGCGTCAGATCTTTCCTAAAGCCTGATAAAATGACAATGGGGTGGGTATTAATCGAGAAATTGCAGAGATTAGAAAGAATTATCTTTGTTCCAAAGGAATTTCAGCTCCGGAGGTGATGCCAAAAACCAGAAGAAAACGACAGGTCGCGGGTTGAAAAAATGGTCAAAATTTGAAGGGTGTCAAATCTTTCCTAAAACCTGATAAAATGACAATGGGGTGGGTATTAATCGAGAAATTGCAGAGATTAGAAAGAATTATCTTTGTTCCAAAGAAATTTTAGCTTCGGAGGTTACTTCAAAAACCAGAAAAAAACGACAGGTCGCGGGTTGAAAAAATGGTCAAAATTTGAAGGGTGTCAGATCTTTCCTAAAACCTGATAAAATGACGATGGGGTGGGTATTAATTGAGAAATTGCAGAGATTAGAAAGAATTATCTTTGTTCCAAAGAAATTCCAGCTTCGGAGGCTACTTCAACAACCAGAAAAAAACGACAGGTCGCGGGTTGAAAAAAAGGTCAAAATTTAAAGGGCGTCAGATCTTCCCCAAAACCTGATAAAATGACAATGGGATGGGTATTAATCGAGAAATTGCAGAGATTAGAAAGAGTTATCTTTGTTCCAAAGAAATTTCAGCTCCGGAGATGATGCCAAAAACCAGAAAAAAACGACAGGTCGCAGGTTGAAAAAATGGTCAAAATTTAAAGGGCGTCAGATATTTCCTAAAACCTGATAAAATGACAATGGGGTGGGTATTAATCAAGAAAATGTAGAGATTAGAAAGAGTTATCTTTGTTCCAAAGACATTTCAGCTCCGGAGGTTACCTCAAAAACCAGAAAAAAACGACAGGTCGCGGGTTGAAAAAATGGTCAAAATTTAAAGGGCGTCAGATCTTTCCTAAAACCTGATAAAATGACAATGGGGTGGGTAGTAATCGAGAAATTGCAGAGATTAGAAAGAATTATCTTTGTTCCAAAGAAATTTCAGCTCCGGAGGTGATGCCAAAAACCAGGAAAAAACGACAGGTCGCGGGTTGAAAAAATGGTTCAAATTTAAAGGGCGTCAGATATTTCCTAAAACCTGATAAAATGACAATGGGGTGGGTATTAATCAAGAAATTGTAGAGATTAGAAAGAGTTATCTTTGTTCCAAAGAAATTTCAGCTTCGGAGGTTACTTCAAAAACCAGAAAAAAACGACAGGTCGCGGGTTGAAAAAATGGTCAAAATTTAAAGGGCGTCAGATATTCCCCAAAACCTGATAAAATGACAATGGGGTGGGTATTAATCGAGAAATTTCAGAGATTAGAAAGAATTATCTTTGTTCCAAAGAAATTTCAGCTCCGGAGGTGATGCCAAAAACCAGAAAAAAACGACAGGTCGCGGGTTGAAAAGATGGTCAAAATTTAAAGGGCGTCAGATATTTCCTAAAACCTGATAAAATGACAATGGGGTGGGTATTAATCAAGAAAATGTAGAGATTAGAAAGAGTTATCTTTGTTCCAAAGACATTTCAGCTCCGGAGGTTACCTCAAAAACCAGAAAAAAACGACAGGTCGCGGGTTGAAAAAATGGTCAAAATTTAAAGGGCGTCAGATCTTTCCTAAAACCTGATAAAATGACAATGGGGTGGGTAGTAATCGAGAAATTGCAGCGATTAGAAAGAATTATCTTTGTTCCAAAGAAATTTCAGCTCCGGAGGTGATGCCAAAAACCTGAAAAAAACGACAGGTCGCGGGTTGAAAAAATAGTCAAAATTTGAAGGGAGTCAGATCTTTCCTAAAACCTGATAAAATGACAATGGGGTGGGTATTAATCGAGAAATTTCAGAGATTAGAAAGAATTATCTTTGTTCCAAAGAAATTTCAGCTTCGGAGGTTACTTCAAAAACCAGAAAAAAACGACAGGTCGCGGGTTGAAAAAATGGTCAAAATTTGAAGGGTGTCAGATCTTTCCTAAAACCTGATAAAATGACGATGGGGTGGGTATTAATCGAGAAATTGCAGAGATTAGAAAGAATTATCTTTGTTCCAAAGAAATTTCAGCTTCGGAGGCTACTTCAAAAACCAGAAAAAAACGACAGGTCGCGGGTTGAAAAAATGGTTCAAATTTAAAGGGCGTCAGATATTTCCTAAAACCTGATAAAATGACAATGGGGTGGGTATTAATCAAGAAATTGTAGAGATTAGAAAGAATTATCTTTGTTCCGAAGAAATTTCAGCTTCGGAGGTTACTTCAAAAACCAGAAAAAAACGACAGGTCGCGGGTTGAAAAGATGGTCAAAATTTAAAGGGCGTCAGATCTTTCCTAAAGCCTGATAAAATGACAATGGGGTGGGTATTAATCGAGAAATTGCAGAGATTAGAAAGAATTATCTTTGTTCCAAAGGAATTTCAGCTCCGGAGGTGATGCCAAAAACCAGAAGAAAACGACAGGTCGCGGGTTGAAAAAATGGTCAAAATTTGAAGGGTGTCAAATCTTTCCTAAAACCTAGGAAAATGACAATGGGGTGGGTATTAATCGAGAAATTGCAGAGATTAGAAAGAATTATCTTTGTTCCAAAGAAATTTTAGCTTCGGAGGTTACTTCAAAAACCAAAAAAAAACGACAGGTCGTGGGTTGAAAAAATGGTCAAAATTTGAAGGGTGTCAGATCTTTCCTAAAACCTGATAAAATGACGATGGGGTGGGTATTAATTGAGAAATTGCAGAGATTAGAAAGAATTATCTTTGTTCCAAAGGAATTTCAGCTCCGGAGGTGATGCCAAAAACCAGAAGAAAACGACAGGTCGCGGGTTGAAAAAATGGTCAAAATTTGAAGGGTGTCAAATCTTTCCTAAAACCTGATAAAATGACAATGGGGTGGGTATTAATCGAGAAATTGCAGAGATTAGAAAGAATTATCTTTGTTCCAAAGAAATTTTAGCTTCGGAGGTTACTTCAAAAACCAGAAAAAAACGACAGGTCGCGGGTTGAAAAAATGGTCAAAATTTGAAGGGCGTCAGATCTTCCCCAAAACCTTATAAAATGACAATGGGATGGGTATTAATCGAGAAATTGCAGAGATTAGAAAGAGTTATCTTTTTTCCAAAGAAATTTCGGCTCCGGAGGTTACCTCAAAAACCAGAAAAAAACGACAGGTCGCGGGTTGAAAAGATGGTCAAAATTTAAAGGGCGTCAGATCTTTCCTAAAGCCTGATAAAATGACAATGGGGTGGGTATTAATCGAGAAATTGCAGAGATTAGAAAGAATTATCTTTGTTCCAAAGGAATTTCAGCTCCGGAGGTGATGCCAAAAACCAGAAGAAAACGACAGGTCGCGGGTTGAAAAAATGGTCAAAATTTGAAGGGTGTCAAATCTTTCCTAAAACCTGAGAAAATGACAATGGGGTGGGTATTAATCGAGAAATTGCAGAGATTAGAAAGAATTATCTTTGTTCCAAAGAAATTTTAGCTTCGGAGGTTACTTCAAAAACCAGAAAAAAACGACAGGTTGTGGGTTGAAAAAATGGTCAAAATTTGAAGGGTGTCAGATCTTTCCTAAAACCTGATAAAATGACGATGGGGTGGGTATTAATTGAGAAATTGCAGAGATTAGAAAGAATTATCTTTGTTCCAAAGGAATTTCAGCTCCGGAGGTGATGCCAAAAACCAGAAAAAAACGACAGGTCGCGGGTTGAAAAAAGGTCAAAATTTAAAGGGCGTCAGATCTTCCCCAAAACCTGATAAAATGACAATGGGATGGGTATTAATCGAGAAATTTCAGAGATTAGAAAGATTTATCTTTGTTCCAAAGAAATTTCAGCTCCGGAGGTGATGCCAAAAACCAGAAAAAAACGACAGGTCGCGGGTTGAAAAAATGATTCAAATTTAAAGGGCGTCAGATCTTTCCTAAAACCTGAGAAAATGACAATGGGGTGGGTATTAATCGAGAAATTGCAGAGATTAGAAAGAATTATCTTTGTTCCAAAGAAATTTTAGCTTCGGAGGTTACTTCAAAAACCAGAAAAAAACGACAGGTCGCGGGTTGAAAAAAGGTCAAAATTTAAAGGGCGTCAGATCTTCCCCAAAACCTGATAAAATGACAATGGGATGGGTATTAATCGAGAAATTGCAGAGATTAGAAAGAGTTATCTTTGTTCCAAAGAAATTTCAGCTCCGGAGGTGATGCCAAAAACCAGAAAAAAACGACAGGTCGCGGGTTGAAAAAATAGTCAAAATTTGAAGGGCTTCAGATCTTTCCTAAAACCTGATAAAATGACAATGGGGTGGGCAGTAATCGAGAAATTGCAGAGATTAGAAAGAATTATCTTTGTTCCAAAAAAATTTCAGCTTCGGAGGTTACTTCAAAATCCAGCAAAAACGACAGGTCGCGGGTTGAAAAAATGGTTCAAATTTAAAAGGCGTCAGATATTTCCTAAAACCTGATAAAATGACAATGGGGTGGGTATTAATCGAGAAATTGCAGAGATTAGAAAGAATTATCTTTGTTCCAAAGGAATGTCAGCTCCGGAGGTGATGCCAAAAACCAGAAGAAAACGACAGGTCGCGGGTTGAAAAAATGGTCAAAATTTGAAGGGTGTCAAATCTTTCCTAAAACCTGAGAAAATGACAATGGGGTGGGTATCAATCGAGAAATTGCAGAGATTAGAAAGAATTATCTTTGTTCCAAAGAAATTTTAGCTTCGGAGGTTACTTCAAAAACCAGAAAAAAACGACAGGTCGTGGGTTGAAAAAATGGTCAAAATTTGAAGGGTGTCAGATCTTTCCTAAAACCTGATAAAATGACGATGGGGTGGGTATTAATTGAGAAATTGCAGAGATTAGAAAGAATTATCTTTGTTCCAAAGGAATTTCAGCTCCGGAGGTGATGCCAAAAACCAGAAGAAAACGACAGGTCGCGGGTTGAAAAAATGGTCAAAATTTGAAGGGTGTCAAATCTTTCCTAAAACCTGATAAAATGACAATGGGGTGGGTATTAATCGAGAAATTGCAGAGATTAGAAAGAATTATCTTTGTTCCAAAGAAATTTTAGCTTCGGAGGTTACTTCAAAAACCAGAAAAAAACGACAGGTCGCGGGTTGAAAAAATGGTCAAAATTTGAAGGGTGTCAGATCTTTCCTAAAACCTGATAAAATGACGATGGGGTGGGTATTAATTGAGAAATTGCAGAGATTAGAAAGAATTATCTTTGTTCCAAAGAAATTCCAGCTTCGGAGGCTACTTCAACAACCAGAAAAAAACGACAGGTCGCGGGTTGAAAAAAAGGTCAAAATTTAAAGGGCGTCAGATCTTCCCCAAAACCTGATAAAATGACAATGGGATGGGTATTAATCGAGAAATTGCAGAGATTAGAAAGAGTTATCTTTGTTCCAAAGAAATTTCAGCTCCGGAGGTGATGCCAAAAACCAGAAAAAAACGACAGGTCGCAGGTTGAAAAAATGGTCAAAATTTAAAGGGCGTCAGATATTTCCTAAAACCTGATAAAATGACAATGGGGTGGGTATTAATCAAGAAAATGTAGAGATTAGAAAGAGTTATCTTTGTTCCAAAGACATTTCAGCTCCGGAGGTTACCTCAAAAACCAGAAAAAAACGACAGGTCGCGGGTTGAAAAAATGGTCAAAATTTAAAGGGCGTCAGATCTTTCCTAAAACCTGATAAAATGACAATGGGGTGGGTAGTAATCGAGAAATTGCAGCGATTAGAAAGAATTATCTTTGTTCCAAAGAAATTTCAGCTCCGGAGGTGATGCCAAAAACCTGAAAAAAACGACAGGTCGCGGGTTGAAAAAATAGTCAAAATTTGAAGGGAGTCAGATCTTTCCTAAAACCTGATAAAATGACAATGGGGTGGGTATTAATCGAGAAATTTCAGAGATTAGAAAGAATTATCTTTGTTCCAAAGAAATTTCAGCTCCGTAGATGATGCAAAAAACCAGAAAAAAACGACAGGTCGCGGGTTGAAAAAATAGTCAAAATTTGAAGGGCGTCAGATATTTCCTAAAACCTGATAAAATGACGATGGGGTGGGTAGTAATCGAGAAATTGCAGAGATTAGAAAGAATTATCTTTGTTCCAAAGAAATTTCAGCTCCGGAGGTGATGCCAAAAACCAGGATAAAACGACAGGTCGCGGGTTGAAAAAATGGTTCAAATTTAAAGGGCGTCAGATATTTCCTAAAACCTGATAAAATGACAATGGGGTGGGTATTAATCAAGAAATAGTAGAGATTAGAAAGAGTTATCTTTGTTCCAAAGGAATTTCAGCTCCGGAGGTGATTCCAAACACCAGAAAAAAACGACAGGTCGCAGGTTGAAAAAATGGTCAAAATTTGAAGGGTGTCAGATCTTTCCTAAAACCTGATAAAATGACGATGGGGTGTGTATTAATCGAGAAATTGCAGAGATTAGAAAGAATTATCTTTGTTCCAAAGGAATTTCAGCTCCGGAGGTGATACCAAAAACCAGAAAAAAACGACAGGTCGCGGGTTGAAAAAATGGTCAAAATTTGAAGGGTGTCAGATCTTTCCTAAAACCTGATAAAATGACGATGGGGTGGGTATTAATCGAGAAATTTCAGAGATTAGAAAGAATTATCTTTGTTCCAAAGAAATTTCAGCTTCAGAGGATACTTCAAAAACCAGAAAAAAACGACAGGTCGCGGGTTGAAAAAATGGTCAAAATTTAAAGGGCGTCAGATCTTCCCCAAAATCTGATAAAATGACAATGGGATGGGTATTAATCGAGAAATTGCAGAGATTAGAAAGAATTATCTTTGTTCCAAAGAAATTTCAGCTCCGGAGGTGATGCCAAAAACCAGAAAAAAACGACAGGTCGCGGGTTGAAAAAATGGTCAAAATTTGAAGGGTGTCAGATCTTTCCTAAAACCTGATAAAATGACGATGGGGTGGGTATTAATCGAGAAATTTCAGAGATTAGAAAGAATTATCTTTGTTCCAAAGAAATTTCAGCTTCAGAGGTTACGTCAAAAATCAGAAAAAGACGACAGGTCGTGGGTTGAAAAAATGGTTCAAATTTAAAGGGCGTCAGATATTTCCTAAAACCTGATAAAATGACAATGGGGTGGGTATTAATCAAGAAATTGTAGAGATTAGAAAGAGTTATCTTTGTTCCAAAGACATTTCAGCTCCGGAGGTTACCTCAAAAACCAGAAAAAAACGACAGGTCGCGGGTTGAAAAAATGGTTCAAATTTAAAGGGCGTCAGATATTTCCTAAAACCTGATAAAATGACAATGGGGTGGGTATTAATCGAGAAATTGCAGAGATTAGAAAGAATTATCTTTGTTCCAAAGGAATTTCAGCTCCGGAGGTGATTCCAAAACCCAGAAAAAAACGACAGGTCGCGGGTTGAAAAAATGGTTCAAATTTAAAGGGCGTCAGATATTTCCTAAAACCTGATAAAATGACGATGGGGTGGGTATTAATTGAGAAATTGCAGAGATTAGAAAGAATTATCTTTGTTCCAAAGAAATTCCAGCTTCGGAGGCTACTTCAACAACCAGAAAAAAACGACAGGTCGCGGGTTGAAAAAAAGGTCAAAATTTAAAGGGCGTCAGATCTTCCCCAAAACCTGATAAAATGACAATGGGATGGGTATTAATCGAGAAATTGCAGAGATTAGAAAGAGTTATCTTTGTTCCAAAGAAATTTCAGCTCCGGAGGTGATGCCAAAAACCAGAAAAAAACGACAGGTCGCATGTTGAAAAAATGGTCAAAATTTAAAGGGCGTCAGATATTTCCTAAAACCTGATAAAATGACAATGGGGTGGGTATTAATCAAGAAAATGTAGAGATTAGAAAGAGTTATCTTTGTTCCAAAGACATTTCAGCTCCGGAGGTTACCTCAAAAACCAGAAAAAAACGACAGGTCGCGGGTTGAAAAAATGGTCAAAATTTAAAGGGCGTCAGATCTTTCCTAAAACCTGATAAAATGACAATGGGGTGGGTAGTAATCGAGAAATTGCAGAGATTAGAAAGAATTATCTTTGTTCCAAAGAAATTTCAGCTCCGGAGGTGATGCCAAAAACCAGGAAAAAACGACAGGTCGCGGGTTGAAAAAATGGTTCAAATTTAAAGGGCGTCAGATATTTCCTAAAACCTGATAAAATGACAATGGGGTGGGTATTAATCAAGAAATTGTAGAGATTAGAAAGAGTTATCTTTGTTCCAAAGAAATTTCAGCTTCGGAGGTTACTTCAAAAACCAGAAAAAAACGACAGGTCGCGGGTTGAAAAAATGGTCAAAATTTAAAGGGCGTCAGATATTCCCCAAAACCTGATAAAATGACAATGGGGTGGGTATTAATCGAGAAATTTCAGAGATTAGAAAGAATTATCTTTGTTCCAAAGGAATTTCAGCTCCGGAGGTGATTCCAAAACCCAGAAAAAAACGACAGGTCGCGGGTTGAAAAAATGGTTCAAATTTAAAGGGCGTCAGATATTTCCTAAAACCTGATAAAATGACGATGGGGTGGGTATTAATTGAGAAATTGCAGAGATTAGAAAGAATTATCTTTGTTCCAAAGAAATTCCAGCTTCGGAGGCTACTTCAACAACCAGAAAAAAACGACAGGTCGCGGGTTGAAAAAAAGGTCAAAATTTAAAGGGCGTCAGATCTTCCCCAAAACCTGATAAAATGACAATGGGATGGGTATTAATCGAGAAATTGCAGAGATTAGAAAGAGTTATCTTTGTTCCAAAGAAATTTCAGCTCCGGAGGTGATGCCAAAAACCAGAAAAAAACGACAGGTCGCATGTTGAAAAAATGGTCAAAATTTAAAGGGCGTCAGATATTTCCTAAAACCTGATAAAATGACAATGGGGTGGGTATTAATCAAGAAAATGTAGAGATTAGAAAGAGTTATCTTTGTTCCAAAGACATTTCAGCTCCGGAGGTTACCTCAAAAACCAGAAAAAAACGACAGGTCGCGGGTTGAAAAAATGGTCAAAATTTAAAGGGCGTCAGATCTTTCCTAAAACCTGATAAAATGACAATGGGGTGGGTAGTAATCGAGAAATTGCAGAGATTAGAAAGAATTATCTTTGTTCCAAAGAAATTTCAGCTCCGGAGGTGATGCCAAAAACCAGGAAAAAACGACAGGTCGCGGGTTGAAAAAATGGTTCAAATTTAAAGGGCGTCAGATATTTCCTAAAACCTGATAAAATGACAATGGGGTGGGTATTAATCAAGAAATTGTAGAGATTAGAAAGAGTTATCTTTGTTCCAAAGAAATTTCAGCTTCGGAGGTTACTTCAAAAACCAGAAAAAAACGACAGGTCGCGGGTTGAAAAAATGGTCAAAATTTAAAGGGCGTCAGATATTCCCCAAAACCTGATAAAATGACAATGGGGTGGGTATTAATCGAGAAATTTCAGAGATTAGAAAGAATTATCTTTGTTCCAAAGAAATTTCGGCTCCGGAGGTGATGCCAAAAACCAGAAAAAAACGACAGGTCGCGGGTTGAAAAGATGGTCAAAATTTAAAGGGCGTCAGATATTTCCTAAAACCTGATAAAATGACAATGGGGTGGGTATTAATCAAGAAAATGTAGAGATTAGAAAGAGTTATCTTTGTTCCAAAGACATTTCAGCTCCGGAGGTTACCTCAAAAACCAGAAAAAAACGACAGGTCGCGGGTTGAAAAAATGGTCAAAATTTAAAGGGCGTCAGATCTTTCCTAAAACCTGATAAAATGACAATGGGGTGGGTAGTAATCGAGAAATTGCAGCGATTAGAAAGAATTATCTTTGTTCCAAAGAAATTTCAGCTCCGGAGGTGATGCCAAAAACCTGAAAAAAACGACGGGTCGCGGGTTGAAAAAATAGTCAAAATTTGAAGGGAGTCAGATCTTTCCTAAAACCTGATAAAATGACAATGGGGTGGGTATTAATCGAGAAATTTCAGAGATTAGAAAGAATTATCTTTGTTCCAAAGAAATTTCAGCTCCGTAGATGATGCAAAAAACCAGAAAAAAACGACAGGTCGCGGGTTGAAAAAATAGTCAAAATTTGAAGGGCGTCAGATATTTCCTAAAACCTGATAAAATGACGATGGGGTGGGTAGTAATCGAGAAATTGCAGAGATTAGAAAGAATTATCTTTGTTCCAAAGAAATTTCAGCTCCGGAGGTGATGCCAAAAACCAGGATAAAACGACAGGTCGCGGGTTGAAAAAATGGTTCAAATTTAAAGGGCGTCAGATATTTCCTAAAACCTGATAAAATGACAATGGGGTGGGTATTAATCAAGAAATAGTAGAGATTAGAAAGAGTTATCTTTGTTCCAAAGGAATTTCAGCTCCGGAGGTGATTCCAAACACCAGAAAAAAACGACAGGTCGCAGGTTGAAAAAATGGTCAAAATTTGAAGGGTGTCAGATCTTTCCTAAAACCTGATAAAATGACGATGGGGTGTGTATTAATCGAGAAATTGCAGAGATTAGAAAGAATTATCTTTGTTCCAAAGGAATTTCAGCTCCGGAGGTGATGCCAAAAACCAGAAAAAAACGACAGGTCGCGGGTTGAAAAAATGGTCAAAATTTGAAGGGTGTCAGATCTTTCCTAAAACCTGATAAAATGACGATGGGGTGGGTATTAATCGAGAAATTTCAGAGATTAGAAAGAATTATCTTTGTTCCAAAGAAATTTCAGCTTCAGAGGATACTTCAAAAACCAGAAAAAAACGACAGGTCGCGGGTTGAAAAAATGGTCAAAATTTAAAGGGCGTCAGATCTTCCCCAAAATCTGATAAAATGACAATGGGATGGGTATTAATCGAGAAATTGCAGAGATTAGAAAGAATTATCTTTGTTCCAAAGAAATTTCAGCTCCGGAGGTGATGCCAAAAACCAGAAAAAAACGACAGGTCGCGGGTTGAAAAAATGGTCAAAATTTGAAGGGTGTCAGATCTTTCCTAAAACCTGATAAAATGACGATGGGGTGGGTATTAATCGAGAAATTTCAGAGATTAGAAAGAATTATCTTTGTTCCAAAGAAATTTCAGCTTCAGAGGTTACGTCAAAAATCAGAAAAAGACGACAGGTCGTGGGTTGAAAAAATGGTTCAAATTTAAAGGGCGTCAGATATTTCCTAAAACCTGATAAAATGACAATGGGGTGGGTATTAATCAAGAAATTGTAGAGATTAGAAAGAGTTATCTTTGTTCCAAAGACATTTCAGCTCCGGAGGTTACCTCAAAAACCAGAAAAAAACGACAGGTCGCGGGTTGAAAAAATGGTTCAAATTTAAAGGGCGTCAGATATTTCCTAAAACCTGATAAAATGACAATGGGGTGGGTATTAATCGAGAAATTGCAGAGATTAGAAAGAATTATCTTTGTTCCAAAGGAATTTCAGCTCCGGAGGTGATTCCAAAACCCAGAAAAAAACGACAGGTCGCGGGTTGAAAAAATGGTTCAAATTTAAAGGGCGTCAGATATTTCCTAAAACCTGATAAAATGACAATGGGGTGGGTATTAATCGAGAAATTGCAGAGATTAGAAAGAATTATCTTTGTTCCAAAGGAATTTCAGGTCCGGAGGTGATTCCAAAACCCAGAAAAAAACGACAGGTCGCGGGTTGAAAAAATGGTTCAAATTTAAAGGGCGTCAGATATTTCCTAAAACCTGATAAAATGACAATGGGGTGGGTATTAATCAAGAAATTGTAGAGATTAGAAAGAGTTATCTTTGTTCCGAAGAAATTTCAGCTTCGGAGGTTACTTCAAAAACCAGAAAAAAACGACAGGTCGCGGGTTGAAAAAATGGTCAAAATTTAAAGGGCGTCAGATATTCCCCAAAACCTGATAAAATGACAATGGGGTGGGTATTAATCGAGAAATTGCAGAGATTAGAAAGAATTATCTTTGTTCCAAAGAAATTTCAGCTTCAGAGGATACTTCAAAAACCAGAAAAGAACGACAGGTCGCGGGTTGAAAAAATGGTCAAAATTTAAAGGGCGTCAGATCTTCCCCAAAACCTGATAAAATGACAATGGGATGGGTATTAATCGAGAAATTGCAGAGATTAGAAAGAATTATCTTTGTTCCAAAGAAATTTCAGCTCCGGAGGTGATGCCAAAAACCAGAAAAAAACGACAGGTCGCGGGTTGAAAAAATGGTCAAAATTTGAAGGGTGTCAGATCTTTCCTAAAACCTGATAAAATGACGATGGGGTGGGTATTAATCGAGAAATTTCAGAGATTAGAAAGAATTATCTTTGTTCCAAAGAAATTTCAGCTTCAGAGGTTACGTCAAAAATCAGAAAAAGACGACAGGTCGTGGGTTGAAAAAATGGTTCAAATTTAAAGGGCGTCAGATATTTCCTAAAACCTGATAAAATAACAATGGGGTGGGTATTAATCAAGAAATTGTAGAGATTAGAAAGAGTTATCTTTGTTCCAAAGACATTTCAGCTCCGGAGGTTACCTCAAAAACCAGAAAAAAACAACAGGTCGCGGGTTGAAAAAATGGTTCAAATTTAAAGGGCGTCAGATATTTCCTAAAACCTGATAAAATGACAATGGGGTGGGTATTAATCGAGAAATTGCAGAGATTAGAAAGAATTATCTTTGTTCCAAAGGAATTTCAGCTCCGGAGGTAATTCCAAAAACCAGAAAAAAACGACAGGTCGCGGGTTGAAAAAATGGTCAAAATTTGAAGGGTGTCAGATCTTTCCTAAAACCTGATAAAATGACGATGGGGTGGGTATTAATCGAGAAATTTCAGAGATTAGAAAGAATTATCTTTGTTCCAAAGAAATTTCAGCTTCAGAGGTTACGTCAAAAATCAGAAAAAGACGACAGGTCGTGGGTTGAAAAAATGGTTCAAATTTAAAGGGCGTCAGATATTTCCTAAAACCTGATAAAATGACAATGGGGTGGGTATTAATCAAGAAATTGTAGAGATTAGAAAGAGTTATCTTTGTTCCAAAGACATTTCAGCTCCGGAGGTTACCTCAAAAACCAGAAAAAAACGACAGGTCGCGGGTTGAAAAAATGGTTCAAATTTAAAGGGCGTCAGATATTTCCTAAAACCTGATAAAATGACAATGGGGTGGGTATTAATCAAGAAATTGTAGAGATTAGAAAGAGTTATCTTTGTTCCGAAGAAATTTCAGCTTCGGAGGTTACTTCAAAAACCAGAAAAAAACGACAGGTCGCGGGTTGAAAAAATGGTCAAAATTTAAAGGGCGTCAGATATTCCCCAAAACCTCATAAAATGACAATGGGGTGGGTATTAATCGAGAAATTTCAGAGATTAGAAAGAATTATCTTTGTTCCAAAGAAATTTCAGCTTCAGAGGCTACTTCAAAAACCAGAAAAAAACGACAGGTCGCGGGTTGAAAAAATGGTCAAAATTTAAAGGGCGTCATATTTTCCCCAAAACCTGATAAAATGACGATGGGGTGGGTATTAATCGAGAAATTGCAGAGATTAGAAAGAATTATCTTTGTTCCAAAGAAATTTTAGCTTCGGAGGTTACTTCAAAAACCAGAAAAAAACGACAGGTCGCGGGTTGAAAAAATGGTCAAAATTTGAAGGGTGTCAGATCTTTCCTAAAACCTGATAAAATGACGATGGGGTGGGTATTAATCGAGAAATTGCAAAGATTAGAAAGAATTATCTTTGTTCCAAAGAAATTTCAGCTTCGGAGGCTACTTCAAAAACCAGAAAAAAACGACAGGTCGCGGGTTGAAAAAATGGTTCAAATTTAAAGGGCGTCAGATATTTCCTAAAACCTGATAAAATGACAATGGGGTGGGTATTAATCAAGAAATTGTAGAGATTAGAAAGAGTTATCTTTGTTCCGAAGAAATTTCAGCTTCGGAGGTTACTTCAAAAACCAGAAAAAAACGACAGGTCGCGGGTTGAAAAGATGGTCAAAATTTAAAGGGCGTCAGATCTTTCCTAAAGCCTGATAAAATGACAATGGGGTGGGTATTAATCGAGAAATTGCAGAGATTAGAAAGAATTATCTTTGTTCCAAAGGAATTTCAGCTCCGGACGTGATGCCAAAAACCAGAAGAAAACGACAGGTCGCGGGTTGAAAAAATGGTCAAAATTTGAAGGGTGTCAAATCTTTCCTAAAACCTGAGAAAATGACAATGGGGTGGGTATTAATCGAGAAATTGCAGAGATTAGAAAGAATTATCTTTGTTCCAAAGAAATTTTAGCTTCGGAGGTTACTTCAAAAACCAGAAAAAAACGACAGGTCGTGGGTTGAAAAAATGGTCAAAATTTGAAGGGTGTCAGATCTTTCCTAAAACCTGATAAAATGACGATGGGGTGGGTATTAATTGAGAAATTGCAGAGATTAGAAAGAATTATCTTTGTTCCAAAGGAATTTCAGCTCCGGAGGTGATGCCAAAAACCAGAAGAAAACGACAGGTCGCGGGTTGAAAAAATGGTCAAAATTTGAAGGGTGTCAAATCTTTCCTAAAACCTGAGAAAATGACAATGGGGTGGGTATTAATCGAGAAATTGCAGAGATTAGAAAGAATTATCTTTGTTCCAAAGAAATTTTAGCTTCGGAGGTTACTTCAAAAACCAGAAAAAAACGACAGGTCGTGGGTTGAAAAAATGGTCAAAATTTGAAGGGTGTCAGATCTTTCCTAAAACCTGATTAAATGACGATGGGGTGGGTATTAATTGAGAAATTGCAGAGATTAGAAAGAATTATCTTTGTTCCAAAGGAATTTCAGCTCCGGAGGTGATGCCAAAAACCAGAAGAAAACGACAGGTCGCGGGTTGAAAAAATGGTCAAAATTTGAAGGGTGTCAAATCTTTCCTAAAACCTGATAAAATGACAATGGGGTGGGTATTAATCGAGAAATTGCAGAGATTAGAAAGAATTATCTTTGTTCCAAAGAAATTTTAGCTTCGGAGGTTACTTCAAAAACCAGAAAAAAACGACAGGTCGCGGGTTGAAAAAATGGTCAAAATTTGAAGGGCGTCAGATCTTCCCCAAAACCTGATAAAATGACAATGGGATGGGTATTAATCGAGAAATTGCAGAGATTAGAAAGAGTTATCTTTGTTCCAAAGAAATTTCGGCTCCGGAGGTTACCTCAAAAACCAGAAAAAAACGACAGGTCGCGGGTTGAAAAGATGGTCAAAATTTAAAGGGCGTCAGATCTTTCCTAAAGCCTGATAAAATGACAATGGGGTGGGTATTAATCGAGAAATTGCAGAGATTAGAAAGAATTATCTTTGTTCCAAAGGAATTTCAGCTCCGGAGGTGATGCCAAAAACCAGAAGAAAACGACAGGTCGCGGGTTGAAAAAATGGTCAAAATTTGAAGGGTGTCAAATCTTTCCTAAAACCTGAGAAAATGACAATGGGGTGGGTATTAATCGAGAAATTGCAGAGATTAGAAAGAATTATCTTTGTTCCAAAGAAATTTTAGCTTCGGAGGTTACTTCAAAAACCAGAAAAAAACGACAGGTCGTGGGTTGAAAAAATGGTCAAAATTTGAAGGGTGTCAGATCTTTCCTAAAACCTGATAAAATGACGATGGGGTGGGTATTAATTGAGAAATTGCAGAGATTAGAAAGAATTATCTTTGTTCCAAAGGAATTTCAGCTCCGGAGGTGATGCCAAAAACCAGAAGAAAACGACAGGTCGCGGGTTGAAAAAATGGTCAAAATTTGAAGGGTGTCAAATCTTTCCTAAAACCTGATAAAATGACAATGGGGTGGGTATTAATCGAGAAATTGCAGAGATTAGAAAGAATTATCTTTGTTCCAAAGAAATTTTAGCTTCGGAGGTTACTTCAAAAACCAGAAAAAAACGACAGGTCGCGGGTTGAAAAAATGGTCAAAATTTGAAGGGTGTCAGATCTTTCCTAAAACCTGATAAAATGACGATGGGGTGGGTATTAATTGAGAAATTGCAGAGATTAGAAAGAATTATCTTTGTTCCAAAGAAATTTCAACTTCGGAGGCTACTTCAAAAACCATAAAAAAACGACAGGTCGCGGGTTGAAAAAAAGGTCAAAATTTAAAGGGCGTCAGATCTTCCCCAAAACCTGATAAAATGACAATGGGATGGGTATTAATCGAGAAATTGCAGAGATTACAAAGAGTTATCTTTGTTCCAAAGAAATTTCAGCTCCGGAGGTGATGCCAAAAACCAGAAAAAAACGATAGGTCGCGGGTTGAAAAAATGGTCAAAATTTAAAGGGCGTCAGATCTTTCCTAAAACCTGAGAAAATGACAATGGGGTGGGTATTAATCGAGAAATTGCAGAGATTAGAAAGAATTATCTTTGTTCCAAAGGAATTTCAGCTCCGGAGGTGATTCCAAAGACCAGAAGAAAACGACAGGTCGCGGGTTGAAAAAATGGTCAAAATTTGAAGGGTGTCAGATCTTTCCTAAAACCTGATAAAATGACGATGGGGTGGGTATTAATCGAGAAATTGCAGAGATTAGAAAGAATTATCTTTGTTCCAAAGAAATTTTAGCTTCGGAGGTTACTTCAAAAACCAGAAAAAAACGACAGGTCGCGGGTTGAAAAAATGGTCAAAATTTAAAGGGCGTCAGATATTCCCCAAAACCTGATCAAATGACAATGGGGTGGGTATTAATCGAGAAATTTCAGAGATTAGAAAGAATTATCTTTGTTTCAAAGAAATTCAGCTCCGGAGGTGATGCCAAAAACCAGAAAAAAACGACAGGTCGCGGGTTGAAAAAAATAGTCAAAATTTGAAGGGCGTCAGATCTTTCCTAAAACCTGATGAAATGACAATGGGGTGGGTATTAATCAAGAAATTGTAAAGATTAGAAAGAGTTATCTTTGTTCCAAAGAAATTTCAGCTTCGGAGGTTACTTCAAAAACCAGAAAAAACGACAGGTCGCGGGTTGAAAAAATGGTCAAAATTTAAAGGGCGTCAGATCTTCCCCAAAACCTGATAAAATGACAATGGGATGGGTATTAATCGAGAAATTTCAGAGATTAGAATGAATTATCTTTGTTCCAAAGAAATTTCAGCTCCGGAGGTGATGCCAAAAACCAGAAAAAAATGACAGGTCGCGGGTTGAAAAAATGGTCAAAATTTAAAGGGCGTCAGATATTTCCTAAAACCTGATAAAATGACAATGGGGTGGGTATTAATCAAGAAAATGTAGAGATTAGAAAGAATTATCTTTGTTCCAAAGACATTTCAGCTTCGGAGGTTACCTCAAAAACCAGAAAAAGACGACAGGTCGCGGGTTGAAAAAATGGTCAAAATTTAAAGGGCGTCAGATATTCCCCAAAACCTGATAAAATGACAATGGGGTGGGTATTAATCAAGAAATTGTAGAGATTAGAAAGAATTATCTTTGTTCCAAAGAAATTTCAGCTCCGGAGGTGATGCCAAAAACCAGAAAAAAACGACAGGTCGCGGGTTGAAAATATGGTTCAAATTTAAAGGGCGTCAGATCTTTCCTAAAACCTGAAAGAATGACGATGGGGTGGGTATTAATCAAGAAATTGTAGAGATTAGAAAGAGTTATCTTTGTTCCAAAGAAATTTCAGCTCCGGAGGTGATGCCAAAAACTAGAAAAAAACGACAGGTCGCGGGTTGAAAAAATAGTCAAAATTTGAAGGGCGTCAGATCTTTCCTAAAACCTGATAAAATGACGATGGGGTGGGTAGTAATCCAGAAATTGCAGAGATTAGAAAGAATTATCTTTGTTCCAAAAAAATTTCAGCTTCGGAGGTTACTTCAAAAACTAGAAAAAAACGACAGGTCGCGGGTTGAAAAAATGGTCAAAATTTGAAGGGTGTCAGATCTTTCCTAAAACCTGATAAAATGACGATGGGGTGGGTATTAATCGAGAAATTGCAGAGATTAGAAAGAATTATCTTTGTTCCAAAGAAATTTCAGTTCCGGAGGTGATGCCAAAAACCAGAAAAAAACGACAGGTCGCGGGTTGAAAAAATAGTCAAAATTTGAAGGGCGTCAGATCTTTCCTGAAACCTGATAAAATGACGATGGGGTGGGTAGTAATCGAGAAATTGTAGAGATTAGAAAGAATTATCTTTGTTCCAAAAAAATTTCAGCTTCGGAGGTTACTTCAACAACCAGAAAAAAACGACAGGTCGCGGGTTGAAAAAATGGTCAAAATTTGAAGGGTGTCAGATCTTTCCTAAAACCTGATAAAATGACGATGGGGTGGGTATTAATCGAGAAATTGCAGAGATTGGAAAGAATTATCTTTGTTCCAAAGAAATTTCAGCTCCGGAGGTGATGCCAAAAACTAGAAAAAAACGACAGGTCGCGGGTTGAAAAAATGATTCAAATTTAAAGGGCGTCAGATATTTCCTAAAACCTGATAAAATGACAATGGGGTGGGTATTAATCAAGAAGTTTTAGAGATTAGAAAGTTATCTTTGTTCCAAAGAAATTTCAACTCCGGAGATTACTTCAAAAACCTGAAAAAAACGATAGGTCGCGGGTTGAAAAAATGGTCAAAATTTGAAGGGTGTCAGATCTTTCCTAAAACCTGATAAAATGACGATGGGGTGGGTATTAATCGAGAAATTGCAGAGATTTGAAAGAATTATCTTTGTTCCAAAGAAATTTCAGCTCCGGAGGTGATGCCAAAAACCAGAAAAAAACGACAGGTCGCGGGTTGAAAAAATGGTCAAAATTTAAAGGGCGTCAGATATTCCCCAAAACCTGATAAAATGACAATGGGGTGGGTATTAATCGAGAAATTTCAGAGATTAGAAAGAATTATCTTTGTTCCAAAGAAATTTCAGCTCCGGAGGTGATGCCAAAAACCAGGAAAAAACGACAGGTCGCGGGTTGAAAAAATGGTTCAAATTTAAAGGGCGTCAGATATTTCCTAAAACCTGATAAAATGACAATGGGGTGGGTATTAATCAAGAAATTGTAGAGATTAGAAAGAGTTATCTTTGTTCCAAAGAAATTTCAGCTCCAGAGGTTACCTCAAAAACCAGAAAAAAACGATAGGTCGCGGGTTGAAAAAATGGTCAAAATTTGAAGGGTGTCAGATCTTTCCTAAAAGCTGATAAAATGACGATGGGGTGGGTATTAATCGAGAAATTGCAGAGATTAGAAAGAATTATCTTTGTTCCAAAGAAATTTCAGCTCCGGAGGTTACCTCAAAAACCAGAAAAAAACGATAGGTCGCGGGTTGAAAAAATGGTCAAAATTTAAAGGGCGTCAGATCTTTCCTAAAACCTGATAAAATGACAATGGGGTGGGTATTAATCGAGAAATTGTAGAGATTAGAAAGTTATCTTTGTTCCAAAGAAATTTCAACTCCGGAGGTTACTTCAAAAACCTGAAAAAAACGATAGGTCGCGGGTTGAAAAAATGGTCAAAATTTGAAGGGTGTCAGATCTTTCCTAAAACCTGATAAAATGACGATGGGGTGGGTATTAATCGAGAAATTGCAGAGATTTGAAAGAATTATCTTTGTTCCAAAGAAATTTCAGCTCTGGAGGTGATGCCAAAAACCAGAAAAAAACGACAGGTCGCGGGTTGAAAAAATGGTCAACATTTAAAGGGCGTCAGATATTCCCCAAAACCTGATAAAATGACAATGGGATGGGTATTAATCGAGAAATTTCAGAGATTAGAAAGAATTATCTTTGTTCCAAAGAAATTTCAGCTCCGGAGGTGATGCCAAAAACCAGAAAAAAACGACAGGTCGTGGGTTGAAAAAATGGTTCAAATTTAAAGGGCGTCAGATATTTCCTAAAACCTGATAAAATGACAATGGGGTGGGTATTAATCGAGAAATTGTAGAGATTAGAAAGAGTTATCTTTGTTCCAAAGACATTTCAGCTCCGGAGGTGATGCCAAAAACCAGAAAAAAACGACAGGTCGCGGGTTGAAAAAATGGTCAAAATTTGAAGGGCGTCAGATCTTTCCTAAAACCTGATAAAATGACAATGGGGTGGGTAGTAATCAAGAAATTAAAGAGATTAGAAAGAGTTATCTTTGTTCCAAAGAAATTTCAGCTCCGGAGGATACCTCAAAAACCAGAAAAAAACGACAGGTCGCGGGTTGAAAAAATGGTCAAAATTTAAAGGGTGTCAGATCTTCCCTAAAACCTGATAAAATGACAATGGGATGGGTATTAATCGAGAAATTTCAGAGATTAGAAAGAATTATCTTTGTTCCAAAGAAATTTCAGCTCCAGAGGTGATACCAAAAACCAGAAAAAAACGACAGGTCGCGGGTTGAAAAAATGGTCAAAATTTGAAGGGTGTCAGATCTTTCCTAAAACCTGATAAAATGACGATGGGGTGGGTAGTAATCGAGAAATTGCAGAGATTAGAAAGAATTATCTTTGTTCCAAAGAAATTTCAGCTCCGGAGGTGATGCCAAAAACCAGAAAAAAACGACAGGTCGCGGGTTGAAAAAATAGTCAAAATTTGAAGGGCTTCAGATCTTTCCTAAAACCTGATAAAATGACGATGGGGTGGGTAGTAATCGAGAAATTGTAGAGATTAGAAAGAATTATCTTTGTTCCAAAAAAATTTCAGCTTCGGAGGTTACTTCAAAAACCAGAAAAAAACGACAGGTCGCGGGTTGAAAAAATGGTCAAAATTTGAAGGGCGTCAGATCTTTCCTAAAACCTGATAAAATGACGATGGGGTGGGTATTAATCGAGAAATTGCAGAGATTAGAAAGAATTATCTTTGTTCCAAAGAAATTTCAGCTCCGGAGGTGATGCCAAAAACTAGAAAAAAACGACAGGTCGCGGGTTGAAAAAATGGTTCAAATTTAAAGGGCGTCAGATATTTTCTAAAACCTGATAAAATGACAATGGGGTGGGTATTAATCAAGAAATTTTAGAGATTAGAAAGTTATCTTTGTTCCAAAGAAATTTCAACTCCGGAGGTTACTTCAAAAACCTGAAAAAAACGACAGGTCGCGGGTTGAAAAAATGGTCAAAATTTAAAGGGCGTCAGATCTTCCCCAAAACCTGATAAAATGACAATGGGATGGGTATTAATCGAGAAATTTCAGAGATTAAAAAGAATCATCTTTGTTCCAAAGAAATTTCAGCTCCGGAGGTGATGCCAAAAACCAGAAAAAAACGAAAGGTCGCGGGTTGAAAAAATGGTCAAAATTTGAAGGGTGTCAGATCTTTCCTAAAACCTGATAAAATGACGATGGGGTGGGTATTAATCGAGAAATTGCAGAGATTAGAAAGAATTATCTTTCTTCCAAAGAAATTTCAGCTTCGGAGGTTACTTCAAAAACCAGAAAAAAACGACAGGTCGCGGGTTGAAAAAATGGTCAAAATTTAAAGGGCGTCAGATCTTCCCCAAAACCTGATAAAATGACAATGGGGTGGGTATTAATCGAGAAATTGCAGAGATTAGAAAGAATTAACTTTGTTCCAAAGGAATTTCAGCTCCGGAGGTTACCTCAAAAACCATGAAAAAAAACGACAGGTCGCGGGTTTAAAAAAATGGTCAAAATTTGAAAGGTGTCAGATCTTTCCTAAAACCTGATAAAATGACGATGGGGTGGGTATTAATCGAGAAATTGCAGAGATTAGAAAGAATTATCTTTGTTCCAAAGAAATTTCAGCTTCGGAGGCTACTTTAAAAAAACCAGAAAAAAAACGACAGGTCGCGGGTTGAAAAAAAGGTCAAAATTCAAAGGGCGTCAGATCTTCCCCAAAACCTGATAAAATGACAATGGGATGGGTATTAATCGAGAAATTTCAGAGATTAGAAAGATTTATCTTTGTTCCAAAGAAATTTCAGCTCCGGAGGTGATGCCAAAAACCAGAAAAAAACGACAGGTCGCGGGTTGAAAAAATGGTTCAAATTTAAAGGGCGTCAGATCTTCCCCAAAACCTGATAAAATGACAATGGGATGGGTATTAATCGAGAAATTGCAGAGATTAGAAAGAGTTATCTTTGTTCCAAAGAAATTTCAGCTCCGGAGGTGATGCCAAAAACCAGGAAAAAACGACAGGTCGCGGGTTGAAAAAATAGTCAAAATTTGAAGGGCTTCAGATCTTTCCTAAAACCTGATAAAATGACAATGGGGTGGGCAGTAATCGAGAAATTGCAGAGATTAGAAAGAATTATCTTTGTTCCAAAAAAATTTCAGCTTCGGAGGTTACTTCAAAATCCAGCAAAAACGACAGGTCGCGGGTTGAAAAAATGGTTCAAATTTAAAAGGCGTCAGATATTTCCTAAAACCTGATAAAATGACAATGGGGTGGGTATTAATTGAGAAATTGCAGAGATTAGAAAGAATTATCTTTGTTCCAAAGGAATGTCAGCTCCGGAGGTGATGCCAAAAACCAGAAGAAAACGACAGGTCGCGGGTTGAAAAAATGGTCAAAATTTGAAGGGTGTCAAATCTTTCCTAAAACCTGAGAAAATGACAATGGGGTGGGTATTAATCGAGAAATTGCAGAGATTAGAAAGAATTATCTTTGTTCCAAAGAAATTTTAGCTTCGGAGGTTACTTCAAAAACCAGAAAAAAACGACAGGTCGTGGGTTGAAAAAATGGTCAAAATTTGAAGGGTGTCAGATCTTTCCTAAAACCTGATAAAATGACGATGGGGTGGGTATTAATTGAGAAATTGCAGAGATTAGAAAGAATTATCTTTGTTCCAAAGGAATTTCAGCTCCGGAGGTGATGCCAAAAACCAGAAGAAAACGACAGGTCGCGGGTTGAAAAAATGGTCAAAATTTGAAGGGTGTCAAATCTTTCCTAAAACCTGATAAAATGACAATGGGGTGGGTATTAATCGAGAAATTGCAGAGATTAGAAAGAATTATCTTTGTTCCAAAGAAATTTTAGCTTCGGAGGTTACTTCAAAAACCAGAAAAAAACGACAGGTCGCGGGTTGAAAAAATGGTCAAAATTTGAAGGGTGTCAGATCTTTCCTAAAACCTGATAAAATGACGATGGGGTGGGTATTAATTGAGAAATTGCAGAGATTAGAAAGAATTATCTTTGTTCCAAAGAAATTTCAGCTCCGGAGGTGATGCCAAAAACCAGGAAAAAACGACAGGTCGCGGGTTGAAAAAATGGTTCAAATTTAAAGGGCGTCAGATATTTCCTAAAACCTGATAAAATGACAATGGGGTGGGTATTAATCAAGAAATTGTAGAGATTACAAAGAGTTATCTTTGTTCCAAAGAAATTTCAGCTTCGGAGGTTACTTCAAAAACCAGAAAAAAACGACAGGTCGCGGTTTGAAAAAATGGTCAAAATTTAAAGGGCGTCAGATATTCCCCAAAACCTGATAAAATGACAATGGGGTGGGTATTAATCGAGAAATTTCAGAGATTAGAAAGAATTATCTTTGTTCCAAAGAAATTTCAGCTCCGGAGGTGATGCCAAAAACCAGAAAAAAACGATACGTCGCGGGTTGAAAAAATGGTCAAAATTTAAAGGGCGTCAGATATTTCCTAAAACCTGATAAAATGACAATGGGGTGGGTATTAATCAAGAAAATGTAGAGATTAGAAAGAGTTATCTTTGTTCCAAAGACATTTCAGCTCCGGAGGTTACCTCAAAAACCAGAAAAAAACGACAGGTCGCGGGTTGAAAAAATGGTCAAAATTTAAAGGGCGTCAGATCTTTCCTAAAACCTGATAAAATGACAATGGGGTGGGTAGTAATCGAGAAATTGCAGCGATTAGAAAGAATTATCTTTGTTCCAAAGAAATTTCAGCTCCGGAGGTGATGCCAAAAACCTGAAAAAAACGACAGGTCGCGGGTTGAAAAAATAGTCAAAATTTGAAGGGAGTCAGATCTTTCCTAAAACCTGATAAAATGACAATGGGGTGGGTATTAATCGAGAAATTTCAGAGATTAGAAAGAATTATCTTTGTTCCAAAGAAATTTCAGCTCCGTAGATGATGCAAAAAACCAGAAAAAAACGACAGGTCGCGGGTTGAAAAAATAGTCAAAATTTGAAGGGCGTCAGATATTTCCTAAAACCTGATAAAATGACAATGGGGTGGGTAGTAATCGAGAAATTGCAGAGATTAGAAAGAATTATCTTTGTTCCAAAGAAATTTCAGCTCCAGAGGTGATACCAAAAACCAGAAAAAAACGACAGGTCGCGGGTTGAAAAAATGGTCAAAATTTGAAGGGTGTCAGATCTTTCCTAAAACCTGATAAAATGACGATGGGGTGGGTAGTAATCGAGAAATTGCAGAGATTAGAAAGAATTATCTTTGTTCCAAAGAAATTTCAGCTCCGGAGGTGATGCCAAAAACCTGAAAAAAACGACAGGTCGCGGGTTGAAAAAATAGTCAAAATTTGAAGGGCTTCAGATCTTTCCTAAAACCTGATAAAATGACGATGGGGTGGGTAGTAATCGAGAAATTGTAGAGATTAGAAAGAATTATCTTTGTTCCAAAAAAATTTCAGCTTCGGAGGTTACTTCAAAAACCAGAAAAAAACGACAGGTCGCGGGTTGAAAAAATGGTCAAAATTTGAAGGGCGTCAGATCTTTCCTAAAACCTGATAAAATGACGATGGGGTGGGTATTAATCGAGAAATTGCAGAGATTAGAAAGAATTATCTTTGTTCCAAAGAAATTTCAGCTCCGGAGGTGATGCCAAAAACTAGAAAAAAACGACAGGTCGCGGGTTGAAAAAATGGTTCAAATTTAAAGGGCGTCAGATATTTTCTAAAACCTGATAAAATGACAATGGGGTGGGTATTAATCAAGAAATTTTAGAGATTAGAAAGTTATCTTTGTTCCAAAGAAATTTCAACTCCGGAGGTTACTTCAAAAACCTGAAAAAAACGACAGGTCGCGGGTTGAAAAAATGGTCAAAATTTAAAGGGCGTCAGATCTTCCCCAAAACCTGATAAAATGACAATGGGATGGGTATTAATCGAGAAATTTCAGAGATTAAAAAGAATCATCTTTGTTCCAAAGAAATTTCAGCTCCGGAGGTGATGCCAAAAACCAGAAAAAAACGAAAGGTCGCGGGTTGAAAAAATGGTCAAAATTTGAAGGGTGTCAGATCTTTCCTAAAACCTGATAAAATGACGATGGGGTGGGTATTAATCGAGAAATTGCAGAGATTAGAAAGAATTATCTTTCTTCCAAAGAAATTTCAGCTTCGGAGGTTACTTCAAAAACCAGAAAAAAACGACAGGTCGCGGGTTGAAAAAATGGTCAAAATTTAAAGGGCGTCAGATCTTCCCCAAAACCTGATAAAATGACAATGGGGTGGGTATTAATCGAGAAATTGCAGAGATTAGAAAGAATTAACTTTGTTCCAAAGGAATTTCAGCTCCGGAGGTTACCTCAAAAACCATGAAAAAAAACGACAGGTCGCGGGTTGAAAAAATGGTCAAAATTTGAAGGGCGTCAGATCTTTCCTAAAACCTGATAAAATGACGATGGGGTGGGTATTAATCGAGAAATTGCAGAGATTAGAAAGAATTATCTTTGTTCCAAAGAAATTTCAGCTCCGGAGGTGATGCCAAAAACTAGAAAAAAACGACAGGTCGCGGGTTGAAAAAATGGTTCAAATTTAAAGGGCGTCAGATATTTTCTAAAACCTGATAAAATGACAATGGGGTGGGTATTAATCAAGAAATTTTAGAGATTAGAAAGTTATCTTTGTTCCAAAGAAATTTCAACTCCGGAGGTTACTTCAAAAACCTGAAAAAAACGACAGGTCGCGGGTTGAAAAAATGGTCAAAATTTAAAGGGCGTCAGATCTTCCCCAAAACCTGATAAAATGACAATGGGATGGGTATTAATCGAGAAATTTCAGAGATTAAAAAGAATCATCTTTGTTCCAAAGAAATTTCAGCTCCGGAGGTGATGCCAAAAACCAGAAAAAAACGAAAGGTCGCGGGTTGAAAAAATGGTCAAAATTTGAAGGGTGTCAGATCTTTCCTAAAACCTGATAAAATGACGATGGGGTGGGTATTAATCGAGAAATTGCAGAGATTAGAAAGAATTATCTTTCTTCCAAAGAAATTTCAGCTTCGGAGGTTACTTCAAAAACCAGAAAAAAACGACAGGTCGCGGGTTGAAAAAATGGTCAAAATTTAAAGGGCGTCAGATCTTCCCCAAAACCTGATAAAATGACAATGGGGTGGGTATTAATCGAGAAATTGCAGAGATTAGAAAGAATTAACTTTGTTCCAAAGGAATTTCAGCTCCGGAGGTTACCTCAAAAACCATGAAAAAAAACGACAGGTCGCGGGTTTAAAAAAATGGTCAAAATTTGAAAGGTGTCAGATCTTTCCTAAAACCTGATAAAATGACGATGGGGTGGGTATTAATCGAGAAATTGCAGAGATTAGAAAGAATTATCTTTGTTCCAAAGAAATTTCAGCTTCGGAGGCTACTTTAAAAAAACCAGAAAAAAAACGACAGGTCGCGGGTTGAAAAAAAGGTCAAAATTCAAAGGGCGTCAGATCTTCCCCAAAACCTGATAAAATGACAATGGGATGGGTATTAATCGAGAAATTTCAGAGATTAGAAAGATTTATCTTTGTTCCAAAGAAATTTCAGCTCCGGAGGTGATGCCAAAAACCAGAAAAAAACGACAGGTCGCGGGTTGAAAAAATGGTTCAAATTTAAAGGGCGTCAGATCTTCCCCAAAACCTGATAAAATGACAATGGGATGGGTATTAATCGAGAAATTGCAGAGATTAGAAAGAGTTATCTTTGTTCCAAAGAAATTTCAGCTCCGGAGGTGATGCCAAAAACCAGGAAAAAACGACAGGTCGCGGGTTGAAAAAATAGTCAAAATTTGAAGGGCTTCAGATCTTTCCTAAAACCTGATAAAATGACAATGGGGTGGGCAGTAATCGAGAAATTGCAGAGATTAGAAAGAATTATCTTTGTTCCAAAAAAATTTCAGCTTCGGAGGTTACTTCAAAATCCAGCAAAAACGACAGGTCGCGGGTTGAAAAAATGGTTCAAATTTAAAAGGCGTCAGATATTTCCTAAAACCTGATAAAATGACAATGGGGTGGGTATTAATTGAGAAATTGCAGAGATTAGAAAGAATTATCTTTGTTCCAAAGGAATGTCAGCTCCGGAGGTGATGCCAAAAACCAGAAGAAAACGACAGGTCGCGGGTTGAAAAAATGGTCAAAATTTGAAGGGTGTCAAATCTTTCCTAAAACCTGAGAAAATGACAATGGGGTGGGTATTAATCGAGAAATTGCAGAGATTAGAAAGAATTATCTTTGTTCCAAAGAAATTTTAGCTTCGGAGGTTACTTCAAAAACCAGAAAAAAACGACAGGTCGTGGGTTGAAAAAATGGTCAAAATTTGAAGGGTGTCAGATCTTTCCTAAAACCTGATAAAATGACGATGGGGTGGGTATTAATTGAGAAATTGCAGAGATTAGAAAGAATTATCTTTGTTCCAAAGGAATTTCAGCTCCGGAGGTGATGCCAAAAACCAGAAGAAAACGACAGGTCGCGGGTTGAAAAAATGGTCAAAATTTGAAGGGTGTCAAATCTTTCCTAAAACCTGATAAAATGACAATGGGGTGGGTATTAATCGAGAAATTGCAGAGATTAGAAAGAATTATCTTTGTTCCAAAGAAATTTTAGCTTCGGAGGTTACTTCAAAAACCAGAAAAAAACGACAGGTCGCGGGTTGAAAAAATGGTCAAAATTTGAAGGGTGTCAGATCTTTCCTAAAACCTGATAAAATGACGATGGGGTGGGTATTAATTGAGAAATTGCAGAGATTAGAAAGAATTATCTTTGTTCCAAAGAAATTTCAGCTCCGGAGGTGATGCCAAAAACCAGGAAAAAACGACAGGTCGCGGGTTGAAAAAATGGTTCAAATTTAAAGGGCGTCAGATATTTCCTAAAACCTGATAAAATGACAATGGGGTGGGTATTAATCAAGAAATTGTAGAGATTAGAAAGAGTTATCTTTGTTCCAAAGAAATTTCAGCTTCGGAGGTTACTTCAAAAACCAGAAAAAAACGACAGGTCGCGGTTTGAAAAAATGGTCAAAATTTAAAGGGCGTCAGATATTCCCCAAAACCTGATAAAATGACAATGGGGTGGGTATTAATCAAGAAAATGTAGAGATTAGAAAGAGTTATCTTTGTTCCAAAGACATTTCAGCTCCGGAGGTTACCTCAAAAACCAGAAAAAAACGACAGGTCGCGGGTTGAAAAAATGGTCAAAATTTAAAGGGCGTCAGATCTTTCCTAAAACCTGATAAAATGACAATGGGGTGGGTAGTAATCGAGAAATTGCAGCGATTAGAAAGAATTATCTTTGTTCCAAAGAAATTTCAGCTCCGGAGGTGATGCCAAAAACCTGAAAAAAACGACAGGTCGCGGGTTGAAAAAATAGTCAAAATTTGAAGGGAGTCAGATCTTTCCTAAAACCTGATAAAATGACAATGGGGTGGGTATTAATCGAGAAATTTCAGAGATTAGAAAGAATTATCTTTGTTCCAAAGAAATTTCAGCTCCGTAGATGATGCAAAAAACCAGAAAAAAACGACAGGTCGCGGGTTGAAAAAATAGTCAAAATTTGAAGGGCGTCAGATATTTCCTAAAACCTGATAAAATGACAATGGGGTGGGTAGTAATCGAGAAATTGCAGAGATTAGAAAGAATTATCTTTGTTCCAAAGAAATTTCAGCTCCAGAGGTGATACCAAAAACCAGAAAAAAACGACAGGTCGCGGGTTGAAAAAATGGTCAAAATTTGAAGGGTGTCAGATCTTTCCTAAAACCTGATAAAATGACGATGGGGTGGGTAGTAATCGAGAAATTGCAGAGATTAGAAAGAATTATCTTTGTTCCAAAGAAATTTCAGCTCCGGAGGTGATGCCAAAAACCAGAAAAAAACGACAGGTCGCGGGTTGAAAAAATAGTCAAAATTTGAAGGGCTTCAGATCTTTCCTAAAACCTGATAAAATGACGATGGGGTGGGTAGTAATCGAGAAATTGTAGAGATTAGAAAGAATTATCTTTGTTCCAAAAAAATTTCAGCTTCGGAGGTTACTTCAAAAACCAGAAAAAAACGACAGGTCGCGGGTTGAAAAAATGTTCAAAATTTGAAGGGCGTCAGATCTTTCCTAAAACCTGATAAAATGACGATGGGGTGGGTATTAATCGAGAAATTGCAGAGATTAGAAAGAATTATCTTTGTTCCAAAGAAATTTCAGCTCCGGAGGTGATGCCAAAAACTAGAAAAAAACGACAGGTCGCGGGTTGAAAAAATGGTTCAAATTTAAAGGGCGTCAGATATTTTCTAAAACCTGATAAAATGACAATGGGGTGGGTATTAATCAAGAAATTTTAGAGATTAGAAAGTTATCTTTGTTCCAAAGAAATTTCAACTCCGGAGGTTACTTCAAAAACCTGAAAAAAACGACAGGTCGCGGGTTGAAAAAATGGTCAAAATTTAAAGGGCGTCAGATCTTCCCCAAAACCTGATAAAATGACAATGGGATGGGTATTAATCGAGAAATTTCAGAGATTAAAAAGAATCATCTTTGTTCCAAAGAAATTTCAGCTCCGGAGGTGATGCCAAAAACCAGAAAAAAACGAAAGGTCGCGGGTTGAAAAAATGGTCAAAATTTGAAGGGTGTCAGATCTTTCCTAAAACCTGATAAAATGACGATGGGGTGGGTATTAATCGAGAAATTGCAGAGATTAGAAAGAATTATCTTTCTTCCAAAGAAATTTCAGCTTCGGAGGTTACTTCAAAAACCAGAAAAAAACGACAGGTCGCGGGTTGAAAAAATGGTCAAAATTTAAAGGGCGTCAGATCTTCCCCAAAACCTGATAAAATGACAATGGGGTGGGTATTAATCGAGAAATTGCAGAGATTAGAAAGAATTAACTTTGTTCCAAAGGAATTTCAGCTCCGGAGGTTACCTCAAAAACCATGAAAAAAAACGACAGGTCGCGGGTTTAAAAAAATGGTCAAAATTTGAAAGGTGTCAGATCTTTCCTAAAACCTGATAAAATGACGATGGGGTGGGTATTAATCGAGAAATTGCAGAGATTAGAAAGAATTATCTTTGTTCCAAAGAAATTTCAGCTTCGGAGGCTACTTTAAAAAAACCAGAAAAAAAACGACAGGTCGCGGGTTGAAAAAAAGGTCAAAATTCAAAGGGCGTCAGATCTTCCCCAAAACCTGATAAAATGACAATGGGATGGGTATTAATCGAGAAATTTCAGAGATTAGAAAGATTTATCTTTGTTCCAAAGAAATTTCAGCTCCGGAGGTGATGCCAAAAACCAGAAAAAAACGACAGGTCGCGGGTTGAAAAAATGGTTCAAATTTAAAGGGCGTCAGATCTTCCCCAAAGCCTGATAAAATGACAATGGGATGGGTATTAATCGAGAAATTGCAGAGATTAGAAAGAGTTATCTTTGTTCCAAAGAAATTTCAGCTCCGGAGGTGATGCCAAAAACCAGGAAAAAACGACAGGTCGCGGGTTGAAAAAATAGTCAAAATTTGAAGGGCTTCAGATCTTTCCTAAAACCTGATAAAATGACAATGGGGTGGGCAGTAATCGAGAAATTGCAGAGATTAGAAAGAATTATCTTTGTTCCAAAAAAATTTCAGCTTCGGAGGTTACTTCAAAATCCAGCAAAAACGACAGGTCGCGGGTTGAAAAAATGGTTCAAATTTAAAAGGCGTCAGATATTTCCTAAAACCTGATAAAATGACAATGGGGTGGGTATTAATTGAGAAATTGCAGAGATTAGAAAGAATTATCTTTGTTCCAAAGGAATGTCAGCTCCGGAGGTGATGCCAAAAACCAGAAGAAAACGACAGGTCGCGGGTTGAAAAAATGGTCAAAATTTGAAGGGTGTCAAATCTTTCCTAAAACCTGAGAAAATGACAATGGGGTGGGTATTAATCGAGAAATTGCAGAGATTAGAAAGAATTATCTTTGTTCCAAAGAAATTTTAGCTTCGGAGGTTACTTCAAAAACCAGAAAAAAACGACAGGTCGTGGGTTGAAAAAATGGTCAAAATTTGAAGGGTGTCAGATCTTTCCTAAAACCTGATAAAATGACGATGGGGTGGGTATTAATTGAGAAATTGCAGAGATTAGAAAGAATTATCTTTGTTCCAAAGGAATTTCAGCTCCGGAGGTGATGCCAAAAACCAGAAGAAAACGACAGGTCGCGGGTTGAAAAAATGGTCAAAATTTGAAGGGTGTCAAATCTTTCCTAAAACCTGATAAAATGACAATGGGGTGGGTATTAATCGAGAAATTGCAGAGATTAGAAAGAATTATCTTTGTTCCAAAGAAATTTTAGCTTCGGAGGTTACTTCAAAAACCAGAAAAAAACGACAGGTCGCGGGTTGAAAAAATGGTCAAAATTTGAAGGGTGTCAGATCTTTCCTAAAACCTGATAAAATGACGATGGGGTGGGTATTAATTGAGAAATTGCAGAGATTAGAAAGAATTATCTTTGTTCCAAAGAAATTTCAGCTCCGGAGGTGATGCCAAAAACCAGGAAAAAACGACAGGTCGCGGGTTGAAAAAATGGTTCAAATTTAAAGGGCGTCAGATATTTCCTAAAACCTGATAAAATGACAATGGGGTGGGTATTAATCAAGAAATTGTAGAGATTAGAAAGAGTTATCTTTGTTCCAAAGAAATTTCAGCTTCGGAGGTTACTTCAAAAACCAGAAAAAAACGACAGGTCGCGGGTTGAAAAAATGGTCAAAATTTAAAGGGCGTCAGATATTCCCCAAAACCTGATAAAATGACAATGGGGTGGGTATTAATCGAGAAATTTCAGAGATTAGAAAGAATTATCTTTGTTCCAAAGAAATTTCAGCTCCGGAGGTGATGCCAAAAACCAGAAAAAAACGACAGGTCGCGGGTTGAAAAAATGGTCAAAATTTAAAGGGCGTCAGATATTTCCTAAAACCTGATAAAATGACAATGGGGTGGGTATTAATCAAGAAAATGTAGAGATTAGAAAGAGTTATCTTTGTTCCAAAGACATTTCAGCTCCGGAGGTTACCTCAAAAACCAGAAAAAAACGACAGGTCGCGGGTTGAAAAAATGGTCAAAATTTAAAGGGCGTCAGATCTTTCCTAAAACCTGATAAAATGACAATGGGGTGGGTAGTAATCGAGAAATTGCAGCGATTAGAAAGAATTATCTTTGTTCCAAAGAAATTTCAGCTCCGGAGGTGATGCCAAAAACCTGAAAAAAACGACAGGTCGCGGGTTGAAAAAATAGTCAAAATTTGAAGGGAGTCAGATCTTTCCTAAAACCTGATAAAATGACAATGGGGTGGGTATTAATCGAGAAATTTCAGAGATTAGAAAGAATTATCTTTGTTCCAAAGAAATTTCAGCTCCGTAGATGATGCAAAAAACCAGAAAAAAACGACAGGTCGCGGGTTGAAAAAATAGTCAAAATTTGAAGGGCGTCAGATATTTCCTAAAACCTGATAAAATGACAATGGGGTGGGTAGTAATCGAGAAATTGCAGAGATTAGAAAGAATTATCTTTGTTCCAAAGAAATTTCAGCTCCGGAGGTGATGCCAAAAACCAGGATAAAACGACAGGTCGCGGGTTGAAAAAATGGTTCAAATTTAAAGGGCGTCAGATATTTCCTAAAACCTGATAAAATGACAATGGGGTGGGTATTAATCAAGAAATAGTAGAGATTAGAAAGAGTTATCTTTGTTCCAAAGGAATTTCAGCTCCGGAGGTGATTCCAAACACCAGAAAAAAACGACAGGTCGCAGGTTGAAAAAATGGTCAAAATTTGAAGGGTGTCAGATCTTTCCTAAAACCTGATAAAATGACGATGGGGTGTGTATTAATCGAGAAATTGCAGAGATTAGAAAGAATTATCTTTGTTCCAAAGGAATTTCAGCTCCGGAGGTGATGCCAAAAACCAGAAAAAAACGACAGGTCGCGGGTTGAAAAAATGGTCAAAATTTGAAGGGTGTCAGATCTTTCCTAAAACCTGATAAAATGACGATGGGGTTGGTATTAATCGAGAAATTTCAGAGATTAGAAAGAATTATCTTTGTTCCAAAGAAATTTCAGCTTCAGAGGTTACGTCAAAAATCAGAAAAAGACGACAGGTCGTGGGTTGAAAAAATGGTTCAAATTTAAAGGGCGTCAGATATTTCCTAAAACCTGATAAAATGACAATGGGGTGGGTATTAATCAAGAAATTGTAGAGATTAGAAAGAGTTATCTTTGTTCCAAAGACATTTCAGCTCCGGAGGTTACCTCAAAAACCAGAAAAAAACAAAAGGTCGCGGGTTGAAAAAATGGTTCAAATTTAAAGGGCGTCAGATATTTCCTAAAACCTGATAAAATGACAATGGGGTGGGTATTAATCGAGAAATTGCAGAGATTAGAAAGAATTATCTTTGTTCCAAAGGAATTTCAGCTCCGGAGGTAATTCCAAAAACCAGAAAAAAACGACAGGTCGCGGGTTGAAAAAATGGTCAAAATTTGAAGGGTGTCAGATCTTTCCTAAAACCTGATAAAATGACGATGGGGTGGGTATTAATCGAGAAATTTCAGAGATTAGAAAGAATTATCTTTGTTCCAAAGAAATTTCAGCTTCAGAGGTTACGTCAAAAATCAGAAAAAGACGACAGGTCGTGGGTTGAAAAAATGGTTCAAATTTAAAGGGCGTCAGATATTTCCTAAAACCTGATAAAATGACAATGGGGTGGGTATTAATCAAGAAATTGTAGAGATTAGAAAGAGTTATCTTTGTTCCAAAGACATTTCAGCTCCGGAGGTTACCTCAAAAACCAGAAAAAAACGACAGGTCGCGGGTTGAAAAAATGGTTCAAATTTAAAGGGCGTCAGATATTTCCTAAAACCTGATAAAATGACAATGGGGTGGGTATTAATCAAGATATTGTAGAGATTAGAAAGAGTTATCTTTGTTCCGAAGAAATTTCAGCTTCGGAGGTTACTTCAAAAACCAGAAAAAAACGACAGGTCGCGGGTTGAAAAAATGGTCAAAATTTAAAGGGCGTCAGATATTCCCCAAAACCTCATAAAATGACAATGGGGTGGGTATTAATCGAGAAATTTCAGAGATTAGAAAGAATTATCTTTGTTCCAAAGAAATTTCAGCTTCAGAGGCTACTTCAAAAACCAGAAAAAAACGACAGGTCGCGGGTTGAAAAAATGGTCAAAATTTGAAGGGCGTCATATTTTCCCCAAAACCTGATAAAATGACGATGGGGTGGGTATTAATCGAGAAATTGCAGAGATTAGAAAGAATTATCTTTGTTCCAAAGAAATTTTAGCTTCGGAGGTTACTTCAAAAACCAGAAAAAAATGACAGGTCGCGGGTTGAAAAAATGGTCAAAATTTGAAGGGTGTCAGATCTTTCCTAAAACCTGATAAAATGACGATGGGGTGGGTATTAATCGAGAAATTGCAGAGATTAGAAAGAATTATCTTTGTTCCAAAGAAATTTCAGCTTCGGAGGCTACTTCAAAAACCAGAAAAAAACGACAGGTCGCGGGTTGAAAAAATGGTTCAAATTTAAAGGGCGTCAGATATTTCCTAAAACCTGATAAAATGACAATGGGGTGGGTATTAATCAAGAAATTGTAGAGATTAGAAAGAGTTATCTTTGTTCCGAAGAAATTTCAGCTTCGGAGGTTACTTCAAAAACCAGAAAAAAACGACAGGTCGCGGGTTGAAAAGATGGTCAAAATTTAAAGGGCGTCAGATCTTTCCTAAAGCCTGATAAAATGACAATGGGGTGGGTATTAATCGAGAAATTGCAGAGATTAGAAAGAATTATCTTTGTTCCAAAGAAATTTTAGCTCCGGAGGTGATGCCAAAAACCAGAAGAAAACGACAGGTCGCGGGTTGAAAAAATGGTCAAAATTTGAAGGGTGTCAAATCTTTCCTAAAACCTGAGAAAATGACAATGGGGTGGGTATTAATCGAGAAATTGCAGAGATTAGAAAGAATTATCTTTGTTCCAAAGAAATTTTAGCTTCGGAGGTTACTTCAAAAACCAGAAAAAAACGACAGGTCGTGGGTTGAAAAAATGGTCAAAATTTGAAGGGTGTCAGATCTTTCCTAAAACCTGATAAAATGACGATGGGGTGGGTATTAATTGAGAAATTGCAGAGATTAGAAAGAATTATCTTTGTTCCAAAGGAATTTCAGCTCCGGAGGTGATGCCAAAAACCAGAAGAAAACGACAGGTCGCGGGTTGAAAAAATGGTCAAAATTTGAAGGGTGTCAAATCTTTCCTAAAACCTGATAAAATGACAATGGGGTGGGTATTAATCGAGAAATTGCAGAGATTAGAAAGAATTATCTTTGTTCCAAAGAAATTTTAGCTTCGGAGGTTACTTCAAAAACCAGAAAAAAACGACAGGTCGCGGGTTGAAAAAATGGTCAAAATTTGAAGGGCGTCAGATCTTCCCCAAAACCTGATAAAATGACAATGGGATGGGTATTAATCGAGAAATTGCAGAGATTAGAAAGAGTTATCTTTGTTCCAAAGAAATTTCGGCTCCGGAGGTTACCTCATAAACCAGAAAAAAACGACAGGTCGCGGGTTGAAAAGATGGTCAAAATTTAAAGGGCGTCAGATCTTTCCTAAAGCCTGATAAAATGACAATGGGGTGGGTATTAATCGAGAAATTGCAGAGATTAGAAAGAATTATCTTTGTTCCAAAGGAATTTCAGCTCCGGAGGTGATGCCAAAAACCAGAAGAAAACGACAGGTCGCGGGTTGAAAAAATGGTCAAAATTTGAAGGGTGTCAAATCTTTCCTAAAACCTGAGAAAATGACAATGGGGTGGGTATTAATCGAGAAATTGCAGAGATTAGAAAGAATTATCTTTGTTCCAAAGAAATTTTAGCTTCGGAGGTTACTTCAAAAACCAGAAAAAAACGACAGGTCGTGGGTTGAAAAAATGGTCAAAATTTGAAGGGTGTCAGATCTTTCCTAAAACCTGATAAAATGACGATGGGGTGGGTATTAATTGAGAAATTGCAGAGATTAGAAAGAATTATCTTTGTTCCAAAGGAATTTCAGCTCCGGAGGTGATGCCAAAAACCAGAAAAAAACGACAGGTCGCGGGTTGAAAAAAGGTCAAAATTTAAAGGGCGTCAGATCTTCCCCAAAACCTGATAAAATGACAATGGGATGGGTATTAATCGAGAAATTTCAGAGATTAGAAAGATTTATCTTTGTTCCAAAGAAATTTCAGCTCCGGAGGTGATGCCAAAAACCAGAAAAAAACGACAGGTCGCGGGTTGAAAAAATGGTTCAAATTTAAAGGGCGTCAGATCTTTCCTAAAACCTGAGAAAATGACAATGGGGTGGGTATTAATCGAGAAATTGCAGAGATTAGAAAGAATTATCTTTATTCCAAAGAAATTTTAGCTTCGGAGGTTACTTCAAAAACCAGAAAAAAACGACAGGTCGCGGGTTGAAAAAAGGTCAAAATTTAAAGGGCGTCAGATCTTCCCCAAAACCTGATAAAATGACAATGGGATGGGTATTAATCGAGAAATTGCAGAGATTAGAAAGAGTTATCTTTGTTCCAAAGAAATTTCAGCTCCGGAGGTGATGCCAAAAACCAGAAAAAAACGACAGGTCGCGGGTTGAAAAAATAGTCAAAATTTGAAGGGCTTCAGATCTTTCCTAAAACCTGATAAAATGACAATGGGGTGGGCAGTAATCGAGAAATTGCAGAGATTAGAAAGAATTATCTTTGTTCCAAAAAAATTTCAGCTTCGGAGGTTACTTCAAAATCCAGCAAAAACGACAGGTCGCGGGTTGAAAAAATGGTTCAAATTTAAAAGGCGTCAGATATTTCCTAAAACCTGATAAAATGACAATGGGGTGGGTATTAATCGAGAAATTGCAGAGATTAGAAAGAATTATCTTTGTTCCAAAGGAATGTCAGCTCCGGAGGTGATGCCAAAAACCAGAAGAAAACGACAGGTCGCGGGTTGAAAAAATGGTCAAAATTTGAAGGGTGTCAGATCTTTCCTAAAACCTGATAAAATGACGATGGGGTGGGTATTAATTGAGAAATTGCAGAGATTAGAAAGAATTATCTTTGTTCCAAAGGAATTTCAGCTCCGGAGGTGATGCCAAAAACCAGAAGAAAACGACAGGTCGCGGGTTGAAAAAATGGTCAAAATTTGAAGGGTGTCAAATCTTTCCTAAAACCTGATAAAATGACAATGGGGTGGGTATTAATCGAGAAATTGCAGAGATTAGAAAGAATTATCTTTGTTCCAAAGAAATTTTAGCTTCGGAGGTTACTTCAAAAACCAGAAAAAAACGACAGGTCGCGGGTTGAAAAAATGGTCAAAATTTGAAGGGTGTCAGATCTTTCCTAAAACCTGATAAAATGACGATGGGGTGGGTATTAATTGAGAAATTGCAGAGATTAGAAAGAATTATCTTTGTTCCAAAGAAATTTCAGCTCCGGAGGTGATGCCAAAAACCAGGAAAAAACGACAGGTCGCGGGTTGAAAAAATGGTTCAAATTTAAAGGGCGTCAGATATTTCCTAAAACCTGATAAAATGACAATGGGGTGGGTATTAATCAAGAAATTGTAGAGATTAGAAAGAGTTATCTTTGTTCCAAAGAAATTTCAGCTTCGGAGGTTACTTCAAAAACCAGAAAAAAACGACAGGTCGCGGGTTGAAAAAATGGTCAAAATTTAAAGGGCGTCAGATATTCCCCAAAACCTGATAAAATGACAATGGGGTGGGTATTAATCGAGAAATTTCAGAGATTAGAAAGAATTATCTTTGTTCCAAAGAAATTTCAGCTTCAGAGGATACTTCAAAAACCAGAAAAGAACGACAGGTCGCGGGTTGAAAAAATGGTCAAAATTTGAAGGGTGTCAGATCTTTCCTAAAACCTGATAAAATGACGATGGGGTGGGTATTAATCGAGAAATTTCAGAGATTAGAAAGAATTATCTTTGTTCCAAAGAAATTTCAGCTTCAGAGGTTACGTCAAAAATCAGAAAAAGACGACAGGTCGTGGGTTGAAAAAATGGTTCAAATTTAAAGGGCGTCAGATATTTCCTAAAACCTGATAAAATAACAATGGGGTGGGTATTAATCAAGAAATTGTAGAGATTAGAAAGAGTTATCTTTGTTCCAAAGACATTTCAGCTCCGGAGGTTACCTCAAAAACCAGAAAAAAACAACAGGTCGCGGGTTGAAAAAATGGTTCAAATTTAAAGGGCGTCAGATATTTCCTAAAACCTGATAAAATGACAATGGGGTGGGTATTAATCGAGAAATTGCAGAGATTAGAAAGAATTATCTTTGTTCCAAAGGAATTTCAGCTCCGGAGGTAATTCCAAAAACCAGAAAACAACGACGGGTCGCGGGTTGAAAAAATGGTCAAAATTTGAAGGGTGTCAGATCTTTCCTAAAACCTGATAAAATGACGATGGGGTGGGTAGTAATCGAGAAATTTCAGAGATTAGAAAGAATTATCTTTGTTCCAAAGAAATTTCAGCTTCAGAGGTTACGTCAAAAATCAGAAAAAGACGACAGGTCGTGGGTTGAAAAAATGGTTCAAATTTAAAGGGCGTCAGATATTTCCTAAAGCCTGATAAAATGACAATGGGGTGGGTATTAATCAAGAAATTGTAGAGATTAGAAAGAGTTATCTTTGTTCCAAAGACATTTCAGCTCCGGAGGTTACCTCAAAAACCAGAAAAAAACGACAGGTCGCGGGTTGAAAAAATGGTTCAAATTTAAAGGGCGTCAGATATTTCCTAAAACATGATAAAATGACAATGGGGTGGGTATTAATCAAGATATTGTAGAGATTAGAAAGAGTTATCTTTGTTCCGAAGAAATTTCAGCTTCGGAGGTTACTTCAAAAACCAGAAAAAAACGACAGGTCGCGGGTTGAAAAAATGGTCAAAATTTAAAGGGCGTCAGATATTCCCCAAAACCTCATAAAATGACAATGGGGTGGGTATTAATCGAGAAATTTCAGAGATTAGAAAGAATTATCTTTGTTCCAAAGAAATTTCAGCTTCAGAGGCTACTTCAAAAACCAGAAAAAAACGACAGGTCGCGGGTTGAAAAAATGGTCAAAATTTAAAGGGCGTCATATTTTCCCCAAAACCTGATAAAATGACGATGGGGTGGGTATTAATCGAGAAATTGCAGAGATTAGAAAGAATTATCTTTGTTCCAAAGAAATTTTAGCTTCGGAGGTTACTTCAAAAACCAGAAAAAAACGACAGGTCGCGGGTTGAAAAAATGGTCAAAATTTGAAGGGTGTCAGATCTTTCCTAAAACCTGATAAAATGACGATGGGGTGGGTATTAATCGAGAAATTGCAGAGATTAGAAAGAATTATCTTTGTTCCAAAGAAATTTCAGCTTCGGAGGCTACTTCAAAAACCAGAAAAAAACGACAGGTCGCGGGTTGAAAAAATGGTTCAAATTTAAAGGGCGTCAGATATTTCCTAAAACCTGATAAAATGACAATGGGGTGGGTATTAATCAAGAAATTGTAGAGATTAGAAAGAGTTATCTTTGTTCCGAAGAAATTTCAGCTTCGGAGGTTACTTCAAAAACCAGAAAAAAACGACAGGTCGCGGGTTGAAAAGATGGTCAAAATTTAAAGGGCGTCAGATCTTTCCTAAAGCCTGATAAAATGACAATGGGGTGGGTATTAATCGAGAAATTGCAGAGATTAGAAAGAATTATCTTTGTTCCAAAGGAATTTCAGCTCCGGAGGTGATGCCAAAAACCAGAAGAAAACGACAGGTCGCGGGTTGAAAAAATGGTCAAAATTTGAAGGGTGTCAAATCTTTCCTAAAACCTGAGAAAATGACAATGGGGTGGGTATTAATCGAGAAATTGCAGAGATTAGAAAGAATTATCTTTGTTCCAAAGAAATTTTAGCTTCGGAGGTTACTTCAAAAACCAGAAAAAAACGACAGGTCGTGGGTTGAAAAAATGGTCAAAATTTGAAGGGTGTCAGATCTTTCCTAAAACCTGATAAAATGACGATGGGGTGGGTATTAATGGAGAAATTGCAGAGATTAGAAAGAATTATCTTTGTTCCAAAGGAATTTCAGCTCCGGAGGTGATGCCAAAAACCAGAAGAAAACGACAGGTCGCGGGTTGAAAAAATGGTCAAAATTTGAAGGGTGTCAAATCTTTCCTAAAACCTGATAAAATGACAATGGGGTGGGTATTAATCGAGAAATTGCAGAGATTAGAAAGAATTATCTTTGTTCCAAAGAAATTTTAGCTTCGGAGGTTACTTCAAAAACCAGAAAAAAACGACAGGTCGCGGGTTGAAAAAATGGTCAAAATTTGAAGGGCGTCAGATCTTCCCCAAAACCTTATAAAATGACAATGGGATGGGTATTAATCGAGAAATTGCAGAGATTAGAAAGAGTTATCTTTGTTCCAAAGAAATTTCGGCTCCGGAGGTTACCTCAAAAACCAGAAAAAAACGACAGGTCGCGGGTTGAAAAGATTGTCAAAATTTAAAGGGCGTCAGATCTTTCCTAAAGCCTGATAAAATGACAATGGGGTGGGTATTAATCGAGAAATTGCAGAGATTAGAAAGAATTATCTTTGTTCCAAAGGAATTTCAGCTCCGGAGGTGATGCCAAAAACCAGAAGAAAACGACAGGTCGCGGGTTGAAAAAATGGTCAAAATTTGAAGGGTGTCAAATCTTTCCTAAAACCTGAGAAAATGACAATGGGGTGGGTATTAATCGAGAAATTGCAGAGATTAGAAAGAATTATCTTTGTTCCAAAGAAATTTTAGCTTCGGAGGTTACTTCAAAAACCAGAAAAAAACGACAGGTCGTGGGTTGAAAAAATGGTCAAAATTTGAAGGGTGTCAGATCTTTCCTAAAACCTGATAAAATGACGATGGGGTGGGTATTAATTGAGAAATTGCAGAGATTAGAAAGAATTATCTTTGTTCCAAAGGAATTTCAGCTCCGGAGGTGATGCCAAAAACCAGAAAAAAACGACAGGTCGCGGGTTGAAAAAAGGTCAAAATTTAAAGGGCGTCAGATCTTCCCCAAAACCTGATAAAATGACAATGGGATGGGTATTAATCGAGAAATTTCAGAGATTAGAAAGATTTATCTTTGTTCCAAAGAAATTTCAGCTCCGGAGGTGATGCCAAAAACCAGAAAAAAACGACAGGTCGCGGGTTGAAAAAATGGTTCAAATTTAAAGGGCGTCAGATCTTTCCTAAAACCTGAGAAAATGACAATGGGGTGGGTATTAATCGAGAAATTGCAGAGATTAGAAAGAATTATCTTTGTTCCAAAGAAATTTTAGCTTCGGAGGTTACTTCAAAAACCAGAAAAAAACGACAGGTCGCGGGTTGAAAAAAGGTCAAAATTTAAAGGGCGTCAGATCTTCCCCAAAACCTGATAAAATGACAATGGGATGGGTATTAATCGAGAAATTGCAGAGATTAGAAAGAGTTATCTTTGTTCCAAAGAAATTTCAGCTCCGGAGGTGATACCAAAAACCAGAAAAAAACGACAGGTCGCGGGTTGAAAAAATAGTCAAAATTTGAAGGGCTTCAGATCTTTCCTAAAACCTGATAAAATGACAATGGGGTGGGCAGTAATCGAGAAATTGCAGAGATTAGAAAGAATTATCTTTGTTCCAAAAAAATTTCAGCTTCGGAGGTTACTTCAAAATCCAGCAAAAACGACAGGTCGCGGGTTGAAAAAATGGTTCAAATTTAAAAGGCGTCAGATATTTCCTAAAACCTGATAAAATGACAATGGGGTGGGTATTAATCGAGAAATTGCAGAGATTAGAAAGAATTATCTTTGTTCCAAAGGAATGTCAGCTCCGGAGGTGATGCCAAAAACCAGAAGAAAACGACAGGTCGCGGGTTGAGAAAATGGTCAAAATTTGAAGGGTGTCAAATCTTTCCTAAAACCTGAGAAAATGACAATGGGGTGGGTATTAATCGAGAAATTGCAGAGATTAGAAAGAATTATCTTTGTTCCAAAGAAATTTTAGCTTCGGAGGTTACTTCAAAAACCAGAAAAAAACGACAGGTCGTGGGTTGAAAAAATGGTCAAAATTTGAAGGGTGTCAGATCTTTCCTAAAACCTGATAAAATGACGATGGGGTGGGTATTAATTGAGAAATTGCAGAGATTAGAAAGAATTATCTTTGTTCCAAAGGAATTTCAGCTCCGGAGGTGATGCCAAAAACCAGAAGAAAACGACAGGTCGCGGGTTGAAAAAATGGTCAAAATTTGAAGGGTGTCAAATCTTTCCTAAAACCTGATAAAATGACAATGGGGTGGGTATTAATCGAGAAATTGCAGAGATTAGAAAGAATTATCTTTGTTCCAAAGAAATTTTAGCTTCGGAGGTTACTTCAAAAACCAGAAAAAAACGACAGGTCGCGGGTTGAAAAAATGGTCAAAATTTGAAGGGCGTCAGATCTTCCCCAAAACCTTATAAAATGACAATGGGATGGGTATTAATCGAGAAATTGCAGAGATTAGAAAGAGTTATCTTTGTTCCAAAGAAATTTCGGCTCCGGAGGTTACCTCAAAAACCAGAAAAAAACGACAGGTCGCGGGTTGAAAAGATGGTCAAAATTTAAAGGGCGTCAGATCTTTCCTAAAGCCTGATAAAATGACAATGGGGTGGGTATTAATCGAGAAATTGCAGAGATTAGAAAGAATTATCTTTGTTCCAAAGGAATTTCAGCTCCGGAGGTGATGCCAAAAACCAGAAGAAAACGACAGGTCGCGGGTTGAAAAAATGGTCAAAATTTGAAGGGTGTCAAATCTTTCCTAAAACCTGAGAAAATGACAATGGGGTGGGTATTAATCGAGAAATTGCAGAGATTAGAAAGAATTATCTTTGTTCCAAAGAAATTTTAGCTTTGGAGGTTACTTCAAAAACCAGAAAAAAACGACAGGTCGTGGGTTGAAAAAATGGTCAAAATTTGAAGGGTGTCAGATCTTTCCTAAAACCTGATAAAATGACGATGGGGTGGGTATTAATTGAGAAATTGCAGAGATTAGAAAGAATTATCTTTGTTCCAAAGGAATTTCAGCTCCGGAGGTGATGCCAAAAACCAGAAAAAAACGACAGGTCGCGGGTTGAAAAAAGGTCAAAATTTAAAGGGCGTCAGATCTTCCCCAAAACCTGATAAAATGACAATGGGATGGGTATTAATCGAGAAATTTCAGAGATTAGAAAGATTTATCTTTGTTCCAAAGAAATTTCAGCTCCGGAGGTGATGCCAAAAACCAGAAAAAAACGACAGGTCGCGGGTTGAAAAAATGGTTCAAATTTAAAGGGCGTCAGATCTTTCCTAAAACCTGAGAAAATGACAATGGGGTGGGTATTAATCGAGAAATTGCAGAGATTAGAAAGAATTATCTTTGTTCCAAAGAAATTTTAGCTTCGGAGGTTACTTCAAAAACCAGAAAAAAACGACAGGTCGCGGGTTGAAAAAAGGTCAAAATTTAAAGGGCGTCAGATCTTCCCCAAAACCTGATAAAATGACAATGGGATGGGTATTAATCGAGAAATTGCAGAGATTAGAAAGAGTTATCTTTGTTCCAAAGAAATTTCAGCTCCGGAGGTGATGCCAAAAACCAGAAAAAAACGACAGGTCGCGGGTTGAAAAAATAGTCAAAATTTGAAGGGCTTCAGATCTTTCCTAAAACCTGATAAAATGACAATGGGGTGGGCAGTAATCGAGAAATTGCAGAGATTAGAAAGAATTATCTTTGTTCCAAAAAAATTTCAGCTTCGGAGGTTACTTCAAAATCCAGCAAAAACGACAGGTCGCGGGTTGAAAAAATGGTTCAAATTTAAAAGGCGTCAGATATTTCCTAAAACCTGATAAAATGACAATGGGGTGGGTATTAATCGAGAAATTGCAGAGATTAGAAAGAATTATCTTTGTTCCAAAGGAATGTCAGCTCCGGAGGTGATGCCAAAAACCAGAAGAAAACGACAGGTCGCGGGTTGAAAAAATGGTCAAAATTTGAAGGGTGTCAAATCTTTCCTAAAACCTGAGAAAATGACAATGGGGTGGGTATTAATCGAGAAATTGCAGAGATTAGAAAGAATTATCTTTGTTCCAAAGAAATTTTAGCTTCGGAGGTTACTTCAAAAACCAGAAAAAAACGACAGGTCGTGGGTTGAAAAGATGGTCAAAATTTAAAGGGCGTCAGATCTTTCCTAAAGCCTGATAAAATGACAATGGGGTGGGTATTAATCGAGAAATTGCAGAGATTAGAAAGAATTATCTTTGTTCCAAAGGAATTTCAGCTCCGGAGGTGATGCCAAAAACCAGAAGAAAACGACAGGTCGCGGGTTGAAAAAATGGTCAAAATTTGAAGGGTGTCAAATCTTTCCTAAAACCTGAGAAAATGACAATGGGGTGGGTATTAATCGAGAAATTGCAGAGATTAGAAAGAATTATCTTTGTTCCAAAGAAATTTTAGCTTCGGAGGTTACTTCAAAAACCAGAAAAAAACGACAGGTCGTGGGTTGAAAAAATGGTCAAAATTTGAAGGGTGTCAGATCTTTCCTAAAACCTGATAAAATGACGATGGGGTGGGTATTAATTGAGAAATTGCAGAGATTAGAAAGAATTATCTTTGTTCCAAAGGAATTTCAGCTCCGGAGGTGATGCCAAAAACCAGAAAAAAACGACAGGTCGCGGGTTGAAAAAAGGTCAAAATTTAAAGGGCGTCAGATCTTCCCCAAAACCTGATAAAATGACAATGGGATGGGTATTAATCGAGAAATTTCAGAGATTAGAAAGATTTATCTTTGTTCCAAAGAAATTTCAGCTCCGGAGGTGATGCCAAAAACCAGAAAAAAACGACAGGTCGCGGGTTGAAAAAATGGTTCAAATTTAAAGGGCGTCAGATCTTTCCTAAAACCTGAGAAAATGACAATGGGGTGGGTATTAATCGAGAAATTGCAGAGATTAGAAAGAATTATCTTTGTTCCAAAGAAATTTTAGCTTCGGAGGTTACTTCAAAAACCAGAAAAAAACGACAGGTCGCGGGTTGAAAAAAGGTCAAAATTTAAAGGGCGTCAGATCTTCCCCAAAACCTGATAAAATGACAATGGGATGGGTATTAATCGAGAAATTGCAGAGATTAGAAAGAGTTATCTTTGTTCCAAAGAAATTTCAGCTCCGGAGGTGATGCCAAAAACCAGAAAAAAACGACAGGTCGCGGGTTGAAAAAATAGTCAAAATTTGAAGGGCTTCAGATCTTTCCTAAAACCTGATAAAATGACAATGGGGTGGGCAGTAATCGAGAAATTGCAGAGATTAGAAAGAATTATCTTTGTTCCAAAAAAATTTCAGCTTCGGAGGTTACTTCAAAATCCAGCAAAAACGACAGGTCGCGGGTTGAAAAAATGGTTCAAATTTAAAAGGCGTCAGATATTTCCTAAAACCTGATAAAATGACAATGGGGTGGGTATTAATCGAGAAATTGCAGAGATTAGAAAGAATTATCTTTGTTCCAAAGGAATGTCAGCTCCGGAGGTGATGCCAAAAACCAGAAGAAAACGACAGGTCGCGGGTTGAAAAAATGGTCAAAATTTGAAGGGTGTCAAATCTTTCCTAAAACCTGAGAAAATGACAATGGGGTGGGTATTAATCGAGAAATTGCAGAGATTAGAAAGAATTATCTTTGTTCCAAAGAAATTTTAGCTTCGGAGGTTACTTCAAAAACCAGAAAAAAACGACAGGTCGTGGGTTGAAAAAATGGTCAAAATTTGAAGGGTGTCAGATCTTTCCTAAAACCTGATAAAATGACGATGGGGTGGGTATTAATTGAGAAATTGCAGAGATTAGAAAGAATTATCTTTGTTCCAAAGGAATTTCAGCTCCGGAGGTGATGCCAAAAACCAGAAAAAAACGACAGGTCGCGGGTTGAAAAAAGGTCAAAATTTAAAGGGCGTCAGATCTTCCCCAAAACCTGATAAAATGACAATGGGATGGGTATTAATCGAGAAATTTCAGAGATTAGAAAGATTTATCTTTGTTCCAAAGAAATTTCAGCTCCGGAGGTGATGCCAAAAACCAGAAAAAAACGACAGGTCGCGGGTTGAAAAAATGGTTCAAATTTAAAGGGCGTCAGATCTTTCCTAAAACCTGAGAAAATGACAATGGGGTGGGTATTAATCGAGAAATTGCAGAGATTAGAAAGAATTATCTTTGTTCCAAAGAAATTTTAGCTTCGGAGGTTACTTCAAAAACCAGAAAAAAACGACAGGTCGCGGGTTGAAAAAAGGTCAAAATTTAAAGGGCGTCAGATCTTCCCCAAAACCTGATAAAATGACAATGGGATGGGTATTAATCGAGAAATTGCAGAGATTAGAAAGAGTTATCTTTGTTCCAAAGAAATTTCAGCTCCGGAGGTGATGCCAAAAACCAGAAAAAAACGACAGGTCGCGGGTTGAAAAAATAGTCAAAATTTGAAGGGCTTCAGATCTTTCCTAAAACCTGATAAAATGACAATGGGGTGGGCAGTAATCGAGAAATTGCAGAGATTAGAAAGAATTATCTTTGTTCCAAAAAAATTTCAGCTTCGGAGGTTACTTCAAAATCCAGCAAAAACGACAGGTCGCGGGTTGAAAAAATGGTTCAAATTTAAAAGGCGTCAGATATTTCCTAAAACCTGATAAAATGACAATGGGGTGGGTATTAATCGAGAAATTGCAGAGATTAGAAAGAATTATCTTTGTTCCAAAGGAATGTCAGCTCCGGAGGTGATGCCAAAAACCAGAAGAAAACGACAGGTCGCGGGTTGAAAAAATGGTCAAAATTTGAAGGGTGTCAAATCTTTCCTAAAACCTGAGAAAATGACAATGGGGTGGGTATTAATCGAGAAATTGCAGAGATTAGAAAGAATTATCTTTGTTCCAAAGAAATTTTAGCTTCGGAGGTTACTTCAAAAACCAGAAAAAAACGACAGGTCGTGGGTTGAAAAAATGGTCAAAATTTGAAGGGTGTCAGATCTTTCCTAAAACCTGATAAAATGACGATGGGGTGGGTATTAATTGAGAAATTGCAGAGATTAGAAAGAATTATCTTTGTTCCAAAGGAATTTCAGCTCCGGAGGTGATGCCAAAAACCAGAAGAAAACGACAGGTCGCGGGTTGAAAAAATGGTCAAAATTTGAAGGGTGTCAAATCTTTCCTAAAACCTGATAAAATGACAATGGGGTGGGTATTAATCGAGAAATTGCAGAGATTAGAAAGAATTATCTTTGTTCCAAAGAAATTTTAGCTTCGGAGGTTACTTCAAAAACCAGAAAAAAACGACAGGTCGCGGGTTGAAAAAATGGTCAAAATTTGAAGGGTGTCAGATCTTTCCTAAAACCTGATAAAATGACGATGGGGTGGGTATTAATCGAGAAATTTCAGAGATTAGAAAGAATTATCTTTGTTCCAAAGAAATTTCAGCTTCAGAGGTTACGTCAAAAATCAGAAAAAGACGACAGGTCGTGGGTTGAAAAAATGGTTCAAATTTAAAGGGCGTCAGATCTTCCCCAAAACCTGATAAAATGACAATGGGATGGGTATTAATCGAGAAATTGCAGAGATTAGAAAGAGTTATCTTTGTTCCAAAGAAATTTCAGCTCCGGAGGTGATGCCAAAAACCAGAAAAAAACGACAGGTCGCAGGTTGAAAAAATGGTCAAAATTTAAAGGGCGTCAGATATTTCCTAAAACCTGATAAAATGACAATGGGGTGGGTATTAATCAAGAAAATGTAGAGATTAGAAAGAGTTATCTTTGTTCCAAAGACATTTCAGCTCCGGAGGTTACCTCAAAAACCAGAAATAAACGACAGGTCGCGGGTTGAAAAAATGGTCAAAATTTAAAGGGCGTCAGATCTTTCCTAAAACCTGATAAAATGACAATGGGGTGGGTAGTAATCGAGAAATTGCAGAGATTAGAAAGAATTATCTTTGTTCCAAAGAAATTTCAGCTCCGGAGGTGATGCCAAAAACCAGGAAAAAACGACAGGTCGCGGGTTGAAAAAATGGTTCAAATTTAAAGGGCGTCAGATATTTCCTAAAACCTGATAAAATGACAATGGGGTGGGTATTAATCAAGAAATTGTAGAGATTAGAAAGAGTTATCTTTGTTCCGAAGAAATTTCAGCTTCGGAGGTTACTTCAAAAACCAGAAAAAAACGACAGGTCGCGGGTTGAAAAAATGGTCAAAATTTAAAGGGCGTCAGATATTCCCCAAAACCTGATAAAATGACAATGGGGTGGGTATTAATCGAGAAATTTCAGAGATTAGAAAGAATTATCTTTGTTCCAAAGAAATTTCAGCTCCGGAGGTGATGCCAAAAACCAGAAAAAAACGACAGGTCGCGGGTTGAAAAAATGGTCAAAATTTAAAGGGCGTCAGATATTTCCTAAAACCTGATAAAATGACAATGGGGTGGGTATTAATCAAGAAAATGTAGAGACTAGAAAGAGTTATCTTTGTTCCAAAGACATTTCAGCTCCGGAGGTTACCTCAAAAACCAGAAAAAAACGACAGGTCGCGGGTTGAAAAAATGGTCAAAATTTAAAGGGCGTCAGATCTTTCCTAAAACCTGATAAAATGACAATGGGGTGGGTAGTAATCGAGAAATTGCAGCGATTAGAAAGAATTATCTTTGTTCCAAAGAAATTTCAGCTCCGGAGGTGATGCCAAAAACCTGAAAAAAACGACAGGTCGCGGGTTGAAAAAATAGTCAAAATTTGAAGGGAGTCAGATCTTTCCTAAAACCTGATAAAATGACAATGGGGTGGGTATTAATCGAGAAATTTCAGAGATTAGAAAGAATTATCTTTGTTCCAAAGAAATTTCAGCTCCGTAGATGATGCAAAAAACCAGAAAAAAACGACAGGTCGCGGGTTGAAAAAATAGTCAAAATTTGAAGGGCGTCAGATATTTCCTAAAACCTGATAAAATGACGATGGGGTGGGTAGTAATCGAGAAATTGCAGAGATTAGAAAGAATTATCTTTGTTCCAAAGAAATTTCAGCTCCGGAGGTGATGCCAAAAACCAGGATAAAACGACAGGTCGCGGGTTGAAAAAATGGTTCAAATTTAAAGGGCGTCAGATATTTCCTAAAACCTGATAAAATGACAATGGGGTGGGTATTAATCAAGAAATAGTAGAGATTAGAAAGAGTTATCTTTGTTCCAAAGGAATTTCAGCTCCGGAGGTGATTCCAAACACCAGAAAAAAACGACAGGTCGCAGGTTGAAAAATGGTCAAAATTTGAAGGGTGTCAGATCTTTCCTAAAACCTGATAAAATGACGATGGGGTGTGTATTAATCGAGAAATTGCAGAGATTAGAAAGAATTATCTTTGTTCCAAAGGAATTTCAGCTCCGGAGGTGATGCCAAAAACCAGAAAAAAACGACAGGTCGCGGGTTGAAAAAATGGTCAAAATTTGAAGGGTGTCAGATCTTTCCTAAAACCTGATAAAATGACGATGGGGTGGGTATTAATCGAGAAATTTCAGAGTTTAGAAAGAATTATCTTTGTTCCAAAGAAATTTCAGCTTCAGAGGATACTTCAAAAACCAGAAAAAAACGACAGGTCGCGGGTTGAAAAAATGGTCAAAATTTAAAGGGCGTCAGATCTTCCCCAAAATCTGATAAAATGACAATGGGATGGGTATTAATCGAGAAATTGCAGAGATTAGAAAGAATTATCTTTGTTCCAAAGAAATTTCAGCTCCGGAGGTGATGCCAAAAACCAGAAAAAAACGACAGGTCGCGGGTTGAAAAAATGGTCAAAATTTGAAGGGTGTCAGATCTTTCCTAAAACCTGATAAAATGACGATGGGGTGGGTATTAATCGAGAAATTTCAGAGATTAGAAAGAATTATCTTTGTTCCAAAGAAATTTCAGCTTCAGAGGTTACGTCAAAAATCAGAAAAAGACGACAGGTCGTGGGTTGAAAAAATGGTTCAAATTTAAAGGGCATCAGATATTTCCTAAAACCTGATAAAATGACAATGGGGTGGGTATTAATCAAGAAATTGTAGAGATTAGAAAGAGTTATCTTTGTTCCAAAGACATTTCAGCTCCGGAGGTTACCTCAAAAACCAGAAAAAAACGACAGGTCGCGGGTTGAAAAAATGGTTCAAATTTAAAGGGCGTCAGATATTTCCTAAAACCTCATAAAATGACAATGGGGTGGGTATTAATCGAGAAATTGCAGAGATTAGAAAGAATTATCTTTGTTCCAAAGGAATTTCAGCTCCGGAGGTGATTCCAAAACCCAGAAAAAAACGACAGGTCGCGGGTTGAAAAAATGGTTCAAATTTAAAGGGCGTCAGATATTTCCTAAAACCTGATAAAATGACAATGGGGTGGGTATTAATCAAGAAATTGTAGAGATTAGAAAGAGTTATCTTTGTTCCGAAGAAATTTCAGCTTCGGAGGTTACTTCAAAAACCAGAAAAAAACGACAGGTCGCGGGTTGAAAAAATGGTCAAAATTTAAAGGGCGTCAGATATTCCCCAAAACCTGATAAAATGACAATGGGGTGGGTATTAATCGAGAAATTGCAGAGATTAGAAAGAATTATCTTTGTTCCAAAGAAATTTCAGCTTCAGAGGATACTTCAAAAACCAGAAAAGAACGACAGGTCGCGGGTTAAAAAAATGGTCAAAATTTAAAGGGCGTCAGATCTTCCCCAAAACCTGATAAAATGACAATGGGATGGGTATTAATCGAGAAATTGCAGAGATTAGAAAGAATTATCTTTGTTCCAAAGAAATTTCAGCTCCGGAGGTGATGCCAAAAACCAGAAAAAAACGACAGGTCGCGGGTTGAAAAAATGGTCAAAATTTGAAGGGTGTCAGATCTTTCCTAAAACCTGATAAAATGACGATGGGGTGGGTATTAATCGAGAAATTTCAGAGATTAGAAAGAATTATCTTTGTTCCAAAGAAATTTCAGCTTCAGAGGTTACGTCAAAAATCAGAAAAAGACGACAGGTCGTGGGTTGAAAAAATGGTTCAAATTTAAAGGGCGTCAGATATTTCCTAAAACCTGATAAAATAACAATGGGGTGGGTATTAATCAAGAAATTGTAGAGATTAGAAAGAGTTATCTTTGTTCCAAAGACATTTCAGCTCCGGAGGTTACCTCAAAAACCAGAAAAAAACAACAGGTCGCGGGTTGAAAAAATGGTTCAAATTTAAAGGGCGTCAGATATTTCCTAAAACCTGATAAAATGACAATGGGGTGGGTATTAATCGAGAAATTGCAGAGATTAGAAAGAATTATCTTTGTTCCAAAGGAATTTCAGCTCCGGAGGTAATTCCAAAAACCAGAAAAAGACGACAGGTCGCGGGTTGAAAAAATGGTCAAAATTTGAAGGGTGTCAGATCTTTCCTAAAACCTGATAAAATGACGATGGGGTGGGTATTAATCGAGAAATTTCAGAGATTAGAAAGAATTATCTTTGTTCCAAAGAAATTTCAGCTTCAGAGGTTACGTCAAAAATCAGAAAAAGACGACAGGTCGTGGGTTGAAAAAATGGTTCAAATTTAAAGGGCGTCAGATATTTCCTAAAACCTGATAAAATGACAATGGGGTGGGTATTAATCAAGAAATTGTAGAGATTAGAAAGAGTTATCTTTGTTCCAAAGACATTTCAGCTCCGGAGGTTACCTCAAAAACCAGAAAAAAACGACAGGTCGCGGGTTGAAAAAATGGTTCAAATTTAAAGGGCGTCAGATATTTCCTAAAACCTGATAAAATGACAATGGGGTGGGTATTAATCAAGAAATTGTAGAGATTAGAAAGAGTTATCTTTGTTCCGAAGAAATTTCAGCTTCGGAGGTTACTTCAAAAACCAGAAAAAAACGACAGGTCGCGGGTTGAAAAAATGGTCAAAATTTAAAGGGCGTCAGATATTCCCCAAAACCTCATAAAATGACAATGGGGTGGGTATTAATCGAGAAATTTCAGAGATTAGAAAGAATTATCTTTGTTCCAAAGAAATTTCAGCTTCAGAGGCTACTTCAAAAACCAGAAAAAAACGACAGGTCGCGGGTTGAAAAAATGGTCAAAATTTAAAGGGCGTCATATTTTCCCCAAAACCTGATAAAATGACGATGGGGTGGGTATTAATCGAGAAATTGCAGAGATTAGAAAGAATTATCTTTGTTCCAAAGAAATTTTAGCTTCGGAGGTTACTTCAAAAACCAGAAAAAAACGACAGGTCGCGGGTTGAAAAAATGGTCAAAATTTGAAGGGTGTCAGATCTTTCCTAAAACCTGATAAAATGACGATGGGGTGGGTATTAATCGAGAAATTGCAAAGATTAGAAAGAATTATCTTTGTTCCAAAGAAATTTCAGCTTCGGAGGCTACTTCAAAAACCAGAAAAAAACGACAGGTCGCGGGTTGAAAAAATGGTTCAAATTTAAAGGGCGTCAGATATTTCCTAAAACCTGATAAAATGACAATGGGGTGGGTATTAATCAAGAAATTGTAGAGATTAGAAAGAGTTATCTTTGTTCCGAAGAAATTTCAGCTTCGGAGGTTACTTCAAAAACCAGAAAAAAACGACAGGTCGCGGGTTGAAAAGATGGTCAAAATTTAAAGGGCGTCAGATCTTTCCTAAAGCCTGATAAAATGACAATGGGGTGGGTATTAATCGAGAAATTGCAGAGATTAGAAAGAATTATCTTTGTTCCAAAGGAATTTCAGCTCCGGAGGTGATGCCAAAAACCAGAAGAAAACGACAGGTCGCGGGTTGAAAAAATGGTCAAAATTTGAAGGGTGTCAAATCTTTCCTAAAACCTGAGAAAATGACAATGGGGTGGGTATTAATCGAGAAATTGCAGAGATTAGAAAGAATTATCTTTGTTCCAAAGAAATTTTAGCTTCGGAGGTTACTTCAAAAACCAGAAAAAAACGACAGGTCGTGGGTTGAAAAAATGGTCAAAATTTGAAGGGTGTCAGATCTTTCCTAAAACCTGATAAAATGACGATGGGGTGGGTATTAATTGAGAAATTGCAGAGATTAGAAAGAATTATCTTTGTTCCAAAGGAATTTCAGCTCCGGAGGTGATGCCAAAAACCAGAAGAAAACGACAGGTCGCGGGTTGAAAAAATGGTCAAAATTTGAAGGGTGTCAAATCTTTCCTAAAACCTGATAAAATGACAATGGGGTGGGTATTAATCGAGAAATTGCAGAGATTAGAAAGAATTATCTTTGTTCCAAAGAAATTTTAGCTTCGGAGGTTACTTCAAAAACCAGAAAAAAACGACAGGTCGCGGGTTGAAAAAATGGTCAAAATTTGAAGTGCGTCAGATCTTCCCCAAAACCTGATAAAATGACAATGGGATGGGTATTAATCGAGAAATTGCAGAGATTAGAAAGAGTTATCTTTGTTCCAAAGAAATTTCGGCTCCGGAGGTTACCTCAAAAACCAGAAAAAAACGACAGGTCGCGGGTTGAAAAGATGGTCAAAATTTAAAGGGCGTCAGATCTTTCCTAAAGCCTGATAAAATGACAATGGGGTGGGTATTAATCGAGAAATTGCAGAGATTAGAAAGAATTATCTTTGTTCCAAAGGAATTTCAGCTCCGGAGGTGATGCCAAAAACCAGAAGAAAACGACAGGTCGCGGGTTGAAAAAATGGTCAAAATTTGAAGGGTGTCAAATCTTTCCTAAAACCTGAGAAAATGACAATGGGGTGGGTATTAATCGAGAAATTGCAGAGATTAGAAAGAATTATCTTTGTTCCAAAGAAATTTTAGCTTCGGAGGTTACTTCAAAAACCAGAAAAAAACGACAGGTCGTGGGTTGAAAAAATGGTCAAAATTTGAAGGGTGTCAGATCTTTCCTAAAACCTGATAAAATGACGATGGGGTGGGTATTAATTGAGAAATTGCAGAGATTAGAAAGAATTATCTTTGTTCCAAAGGAATTTCAGCTCCGGAGGTGATGCCAAAAACCAGAAGAAAACGACAGGTCGCGGGTTGAAAAAATGGTCAAAATTTGAAGGGTGTCAAATCTTTCCTAAAACCTGATAAAATGACAATGGGGTGGGTATTAATCGAGAAATTGCAGAGATTAGAAAGAATTATCTTTGTTCCAAAGAAATTTTAGCTTCGGAGGTTACTTCAAAAACCAGAAAAAAACGACAGGTCGCGGGTTGAAAAAATGGTCAAAATTTGAAGGGTGTCAGATCTTTCCTAAAACCTGATAAAATGACGATGGGGTGGGTATTAATTGAGAAATTGCAGAGATTAGAAAGAATTATCTTTGTTCCAAAGAAATTTCAACTTCGGAGGCTACTTCAAAAACCAGAAAAAAACGACAGGTCGCGGGTTGAAAAAAAGGTCAAAATTTAAAGGGCGTCAGATCTTCCCCAAAACCTGATAAAATGACAATGTGATGGGTATTAATCGAGAAATTGCAGAGATTAGAAAGAGTTATCTTTGTTCCAAAGAAATTTCAGCTCCGGAGGTGATGCCAAAAACCAGAAAAAAACGATAGGTCGCGGGTTGAAAAAATGGTCAAAATTTAAAGGGCGTCAGATCTTTCCTAAAACCTGAGAAAATGACAATGGGGTGGGTATTAATCGAGAAATTGCAGAGATTAGAAAGAATTATCTTTGTTCCAAAGAAATTTTAGCTTCGGAGGTTACTTCAAAAACCAGAAAAAAACGACAGGTCGCGGGTTGAAAAAAGGTCAAAATTTAAAGGGCGTCAGATCTTCCCCAAAACCTGATAAAATGACAATGGGATGGGTATTAATCGAGAAATTGCAGAGATTAGAAAGAGTTATCTTTGTTCCAAAGAAATTTCAGCTCCGGAGGTGATGCCAAAAACCAGAAAAAAACGATACGTCGCGGGTTGAAAAAATGGTCAAAATTTAAAGGGCGTCAGATCTTTCCTAAAACCTGAGAAAATGACAATGGGGTGGGTATTAATCGAGAAATTGCAGAGATTAGAAAGAATTATCTTTGTTCCAAAGGAATTTCAGCTCCGGAGGTGATTCCAAAGACCAGAAGAAAACGACAGGTCGCGGGTTGAAAAAATGGTCAAAATTTGAAGGGTGTCAGATCTTTCCTAAAACCTGATAAAATGACGATGGGGTGGGTATTAATCGAGAAATTGCAGAGATTAGAAAGAATTATCTTTGTTCCAAAGAAATTTTAGCTTCGGAGGTTACTTCAAAAACCAGAAAAAAACGACAGGTCGCGGGTTGAAAAAATGGTCAAAATTTAAAGGGCGTCAGATATTCCCCAAAACCTGATCAAATGACAATGGGGTGGGTATTAATCGAGAAATTTCAGAGATTAGAAAGAATTATCTTTGTTTCAAAGAAATTCAGCTCCGGAGGTGATGCCAAAAACCAGAAAAAAACGACAGGTCGCGGGTTGAAAAAAATAGTCAAAATTTGAAGGGCGTCAGATCTTTCCTAAAACCTGATAAAATGACAATGGGGTGGGTATTAATCAAGAAATTGTAAAGATTAGAAAGAGTTATCTTTGTTCCAAAGAAATTTCAGCTTCGGAGGTTACTTCAAAAACCAGAAAAAACGACAGGTCGCGGGTTGAAAAAATGGTCAAAATTTAAAGGGCGTCAGATCTTCCCCAAAACCTGATAAAATGACAATGGGATGGGTATTAATCGAGAAATTTCAGAGATTAGAATGAATTATCTTTGTTCCAAAGAAATTTCAGCTCCGGAGGTGATGCCAAAAACCAGAAAAAAATGACAGGTCGCGGGTTGAAAAAATGGTCAAAATTTAAAGGGCGTCAGATATTTCCTAAAACCTGATAAAATGACAATGGGGTGGGTATTAATCAAGAAAATGTAGAGATTAGAAAGAATTATCTTTGTTCCAAAGACATTTCAGCTTCGGAGGTTACCTCAAAAACCAGAAGAAGACGACAGGTCGCGGGTTGAAAAAATGGTCAAAATTTAAAGGGCGTCAGATCTTCCCCAAAACCTGATAAAATGACAATGGGATGGGCATTAATCGAGAAATTGCAGAGATTAGAAAGAGTTATCTTTGTTCCAAAGAAATTTCAGCTCCGGAGGTGATGCCAAAAACCAGAAAAAAACGATACGTCGCGGGTTGAAAAAATGGTCAAAATTTAAAGGGCGTCAGATCTTTCCTAAAACCTGAGAAAATGACAATGGGGTGGGTATTAATCGAGAAATTGCAGAGATTAGAAAGAATTATCTTTGTTCCAAAGAAATTTTAGCTTCGGAGGTTACTTCAAAAACCAGAAAAAAACGACAGGTCGCTGGTTGAAAAAAGGTCAAAATTTAAAGGGCGTCAGATCTTCCCCAAAACCTGATAAAATGACAATGGGATGGGTATTAATCGAGAAATTGCAGAGATTAGAAAGAGTTATCTTTGTTCCAAAGAAATTTCAGCTCCGGAGGTGATGCCAAAAACCAGAAAAAAACGATAGGTCGCGGGTTGAAAAAATGGTCAAAATTTAAAGGGCGTCAGATCTTTCCTAAAACCTGAGAAAATGACAATGGGGTGGGTATTAATCGAGAAATTGCAGAGATTAGAAAGAATTATCTTTGTTCCAAAGGAATTTCAGCTCCGGAGGTGATGCCCAAAACCAGAAGAAAACGACAGATCGCGGGTTGAAAAAATGGTCAAAATTTGAAGGGTGTCAGATCTTTCCTAAAACCTGAGAAAATGACAATGGGGTGGGTATTAATCGAGAAATTGCAGAGATTAGAAAGAATTATCTTTGTTCCAAAGAAATTTTAGCTTCGGAGGTTACTTTTAAAAACCAGAAAAAAACGACAGGTCGCGGGTTGAAAAAATGGTCAAAATTTGAAGGGTGTCAGATCTTTCCTAAAACCTGATAAAATGACGATGGGGTGGGTATTAATCGAGAAATTTCAGAGATTAGAAAGAATTATCTTTGTTCCAAAGAAATTTCAGCTTCAGAGGCTACTTCAAAAACCAGAAAAAAACGACAGGTCGCGGGTTGAAAAAATGGTCAAAATTTAAAGGGCGTCATATTTTCCCCAAAATCTGATAAAATGACGATGGGGTGGGTATTAATCGAGAAATTGCTGAGATTAGAAAGAATTATCTTTGTTCCAAAGAAATTTCAGCTTCGGAGGCTACTTCAAAAACCAGAAAAAAACGACAGGTCGCGGGTTGAAAAAAAGGTCAAAATTTAAAAGGCGTCAGATATTTCCTAAAACCTGATAAAATGACGATGGGGTGGGTAGTAATCGAGAAATTGCAGAGATTAGAAAGAATTATCTTTGTTCCAAAGAAATTTCAGCTCCGGAGGTGATGCCAAAAACCAGGAAAAAACGACAGGTCGCGGGTTGAAAAAATGGTTCAAATTTAAAGGGCGTCAGATATTTCCTAAAACCTGATAAAATGACAATGGGGTGGGTATTAATCAAGAAATAGTAGAGATTAGAAAGAGTTATCTTTGTTCCAACGGAATTTCAGCTCCGGAGGTGATTCCAAACACCAGAAAAAAACGACAGGTCGCAGGTTGAAAAAATGGTCAAAATTTGAAGGGTGTCAGATCTTTCCTAAAACCTGATAAAATGACAATGCGATGGGTATTAATCGAGAAATTTCAGAGATTAGAATGAATTATATTTGTTCCAAAGAAATTTCAGCTCCGGAGGTGATGCCACAAACCAGAAAAAAATGACAGGTCGCGGGTTGAAAAAATGGTCAAAATTTAAAGGGCGTCAGATATTTCCTAAAACCTGATAAAATGACAATGGGGTGGGTATTAATCAAGAAAATGTAGAGATTAGAAAGAGTTATCTTTGTTCCAAAGACATTTCAGCTCCGGAGGTTACCTCAAAAACCAGAAAAAAACGACAGGTCGCGGGTTGAAAAAATGGTCAAAATTTAAAGGGCGTCAGATCTTCCCCAAAACCTGATAAAATGACAATGGGATGGGCATTAATCGAGAAATTGCAGAGATTAGAAAGAGTTATCTTTGTTCCAAAGAAATTTCAGCTCCGGAGGTGATGCCAAAAACCAGAAAAAAACGATACGTCGCGGGTTGAAAAAATGGTCAAAATTTAAAGGGCGTCAGATCTTTCCTAAAACCTGAGAAAATGACAATGGGGTGGGTATTAATCGAGAAATTGCAGAGATTAGAAAGAATTATCTTTGTTCCAAAGGAATTTCAGCTCCGGAGGTGATTCCAAAGACCAGAAGAAAACGACAGGTCGCGGGTTGAAAAAATGGTCAAAATTTGAAGGGTGTCAGATCTTTCCTAAAACCTGATAAAATGACGATGGGGTGGGTATTAATCGAGAAATTGCAGAGATTAGAAAGAATTATCTTTGTTCCAAAGAAATTTTAGCTTCGGAGGTTACTTCAAAAACCAGAAAAAAACGACAGGTCGCGGGTTGAAAAAATGGTCAAAATTTAAAGGGCGTCAGATCTTCCCCAAAACCTGATAAAATGACAATGGGATGGGTATTAATCGAGAAATTTCAGAGATTAGAATGAATTATCTTTGTTCCAAAGAAATTTCAGCTCCGGAGGTGATGCCAAAAACCAGAAAAAAATGACAGGTCGCGGGTTGAAAAAATGGTCAAAATTTAAAGGGCGTCAGATATTTCCTAAAACCTGATAAAATGACAATGGGGTGGGTATTAATCAAGAAAATGTAGAGATTAGAAAGAATTATCTTTGTTCCAAAGACATTTCAGCTTCGGAGGTTACCTCAAAAACCAGAAAAAGACGACAGGTCGCGGGTTGAAAAAATGGTCAAAATTTAAAGGGCGTCAGATCTTCCCCAAAACCTGATAAAATGACAATGGGATGGGCATTAATCGAGAAATTGCAGAGATTAGAAAGAGTTATCTTTGTTCCAAAGAAATTTCAGCTCCGGAGGTGATGCCAAAAACCAGAAAAAAACGATACGTCGCGGGTTGAAAAAATGGTCAAAATTTAAAGGGCGTCAGATCTTTCCTAAAACCTGAGAAAATGACAATGGGGTGGGTATTAATCGAGAAATTGCAGAGATTAGAAAGAATTATCTTTGTTCCAAAGAAATTTTAGCTTCGGAGGTTACTTCAAAAACCAGAAAAAAACGACAGGTCGCGGGTTGAAAAAAGGTCAAAATTTAAAGGGCGTCAGATCTTTCCTAAAACCTGAGAAAATGACAATGGGGTGGGTATTAATCGAGAAATTGCAGAGATTAGAAAGAATTATCTTTGTTCCAAAGGAATTTCAGCTCCGGAGGTGATGCCCAAAACCAGAAGAAAACGACAGATCGCGGGTTGAAAAAATGGTCAAAATTTGAAGGGTGTCAGATCTTTCCTAAAACCTGAGAAAATGACAATGGGGTGGGTATTAATCGAGAAATTGCAGAGATTAGAAAGAATTATCTTTGTTCCAAAGAAATTTTAGCTTCGGAGGTTACTTTTAAAAACCAGAAAAAAACGACAGGTCGCGGGTTGAAAAAATGGTCAAAATTTGAAGGGTGTCAGATCTTTCCTAAAACCTGATAAAATGACGATGGGGTGGGTATTAATCGAGAAATTTCAGAGATTAGAAAGAATTATCTTTGTTCCAAAGAAATTTCAGCTTCAGAGGCTACTTCAAAAACCAGAAAAAAACGACAGGTCGCGGGTTGAAAAAATGGTCAAAATTTAAAGGGCGTCATATTTTCCCCAAAATCTGATAAAATGACGATGGGGTGGGTATTAATCGAGAAATTGCTGAGATTAGAAAGAATTATCTTTGTTCCAAAGAAATTTCAGCTTCGGAGGCTACTTCAAAAACCAGAAAAAAACGACAGGTCGCGGGTTGAAAAAAAGGTCAAAATTTAAAAGGCGTCAGATATTTCCTAAAACCTGATAAAATGACGATGGGGTGGGTAGTAATCGAGAAATTGCAGAGATTAGAAAGAATTATCTTTGTTCCAAAGAAATTTCAGCTCCGGAGGTGATGCCAAAAACCAGGAAAAAACGACAGGTCGCGGGTTGAAAAAATGGTTCAAATTTAAAGGGCGTCAGATATTTCCTAAAACCTGATAAAATGACAATGGGGTGGGTATTAATCAAGAAATAGTAGAGATTAGAAAGAGTTATCTTTGTTCCAACGGAATTTCAGCTCCGGAGGTGATTCCAAACACCAGAAAAAAACGACAGGTCGCAGGTTGAAAAAATGGTCAAAATTTGAAGGGTGTCAGATCTTTCCTAAAACCTGATAAAATGACAATGCGATGGGTATTAATCGAGAAATTTCAGAGATTAGAATGAATTATATTTGTTCCAAAGAAATTTCAGCTCCGGAGGTGATGCCACAAACCAGAAAAAAATGACAGGTCGCGGGTTGAAAAAATGGTCAAAATTTAAAGGGCGTCAGATATTTCCTAAAACCTGATAAAATGACAATGGGGTGGGTATTAATCAAGAAAATGTAGAGATTAGAAAGAGTTATCTTTGTTCCAAAGACATTTCAGCTCCGGAGGTTACCTCAAAAACCAGAAAAAAACGACAGGTCGCGGGTTGAAAAAATGGTCAAAATTTAAAGGGCGTCAGATCTTCCCCAAAACCTGATAAAATGACAATGGAATGGGCATTAATCGAGAAATTGCAGAGATTAGAAAGAGTTATCTTTGTTCCAAAGAAATTTCAGCTCCGGAGGTGATGCCAAAAACCAGAAAAAAACGATACGTCGCGGGTTGAAAAAATGGTCAAAATTTAAAGGGCGTCAGATCTTTCCTAAAACCTGAGAAAATGACAATGGGGTGGGTATTAATCGAGAAATTGCAGAGATTAGAAAGAATTATCTTTGTTCCAAAGAAATTTTAGCTTCGGAGGTTACTTCAAAAACCAGAAAAAAACGACAGGTCGCGGGTTGAAAAAAGGTCAAAATTTAAAGGGCGTCAGATCTTCCCCAAAACCTGATAAAATGACAATGGGATGGGTATTAATCGAGAAATTGCAAAGATTAGAAAGAGTTATCTTTGTTCCAAAGAAATTTCAGCTCCGGAGGTGATGCCAAAAACCAGAAAAAAACGATAGGTCGCGGGTTGAAAAAATGGTCAAAATTTAAAGGGCGTCAGATCTTTCCTAAAACCTGAGAAAACGACAATGGGGTGGGTATTAATCGAGAAATTGCAGAGATTAGAAAGAATTATCTTTGTTCCAAAGGAATTTCAGCTCCGGAGGTGATGCCCAAAACCAGAAGAAAACGACAGATCGCGGGTTGAAAAAATGGTCAAAATTTGAAGGGTGTCAGATCTTTCCTAAAACCTGAGAAAATGACAATGGGGTGGGTATTAATCGAGAAATTGCAGAGATTAGAAAGAATTATCTTTGTTCCAAAGAAATTTTAGCTTCGGAGGTTACTTCAAAAACCAGAAAAAAACGACAGGTCGCGGGTTGAAAAAATGGTCAAAATTTGAAGGGTGTCAGATCTTTCCTAAAACCTGATAAAATGACGATGGGGTGGGTATTAATCGAGAAATTGCAGAGATTAGAAAGAATTATCTTTGTTCCAAAGAAATTTTAGCTTCGGAGGTTACTTCAAAAACCAGAAAAAAACGACAGGTCGCGGGTTGAAAAAATGGTCAAAATTTAAAGGGCGTCAGATATTCCCCAAAACCTGATCAAATGACAATGGGGTGGGTATTAATCGAGAAATTTCAGAGATTAGAAAGAATTATCTTTGTTTCAAAGAAATTCAGCTCCGGAGGTGATGCCAAAAACCAGAAAAAAACGACAGGTCGCGGGTTGAAAAAATGGTCAAAATTTAAAGGGCGTCAGATCTTCCCCAAAACCTGATAAAATGACGATGGGGTGGGTAGTAATCGAGAAATTGCAGAGATTAGAATGAATTATCTTTGTTCCAAAGAAATTTCAGCTCCGGAGGTGATGCCAAAAACCAGGAAAAAACGACAGGTCGCGGGTTGAAAAAATGGTTCAAATTTAAAGGGCGTCAGATATTTCCTAAAACCTGATAAAATGACAATGGGGTGGGTATTAATCAAGAAATAGTAGAGATTAGAAAGAGTTATCTTTGTTCCAAAGGAATTTCAGCTCCGGAGGTGATTCCAAACACCAGAAAAAAACGACAGGTCGCAGGTTGAAAAAATGGTCAAAATTTGAAGGGTGTCAGATCTTTCCTAAAACCTGATAAAATGACAATGCGATGGGTATTAATCGAGAAATTTCAGAGATTAGAATGAATTATCTTTGTTCCAAAGAAATTTCAGCTCCGGAGGTGATGCCAAAAACCAGAAAAAAATGACAGGTCGCGGGTTGAAAAAATGGTCAAAATTTAAAGGGCGTCAGATATTTCCTAAAACCTGATAAAATGACAATGGGGTGGGTATTAATCAAGAAAATGTAGAGATTAGAAAGAGTTATCTTTGTTCCAAAGACATTTCAGCTCCGGAGGTTACCTCAAAAACCAGAAAAAACGACAGGTCGCGGGTTGAAAAAATGGTCAAAATTTAAAGGGCGTCATATTTTCCCCAAAACCTGATAAAATGACGATGGGGTGGGTATTAATCGAGAAATTGCAGAGATTAGAAAGAATTATCTTTGTTCCAAAGAAATTTCAGCTTCGGAGGCTACTTCAAAAACCAGAAAAAAACGACAGGTCGCGGGTTGAAAAAAAGGTCAAAAATTAAAAGGCGTCAGATATTTCCTAAAACCTGATAAAATGACAATGGGATGGGTATTAATCGAGAAATTTCAGAGATTAGAATGAATTATCTTTGTTCCAAAGACATTTCAGCTCCGGAGGTGATGCCAAAAACCAGAAAAAAATGACAGGTCGCGGGTTGAAAAAATGGTCAAAATTTAAAGGGCGTCAGATATTTCCTGAAACCTGATAAAATGACAATGGGGTGGGTATTAATCAAGAAAATGTAGAGATTAGAAAGAGTTATCTTTGTTCCAAAGACATTTCAGCTCCGGAGGTTACCTCAAAAACCAGAAAAAAACGACAGGTCGCGGGTTGAAAAAATGGTCAAAATTTAAAGGGCGTCAGATCTTTCCTAAAACCTGATAAAATGACAATGGGGTGGGTAGTAAACGAGAAATTGCAGCGATTAGAAAGAATTATCTTTGTTCCAAAGAAATTTCAGCTCCGGAGGTGATGCCAAAAACCAGAAAAAAACGACAGGTCGCGGGTTGAAAAAATAGTCAAAATTTGAAGGGCGTCAGATCTTTCCTAAAACCTGATAAAATGACGATGGGGTGGGTAGTAATCGAGAAATTGCAGAGATTAGAAAGAATTATCTTTGTTCCAAAGAAATTTCAGCTCCGGAGGTGATGCCAAAAACCAGGAAAAAACGACAGGTCGCGGGTTGAAAAAATGGTTCAAATTTAAAGGGCGTCAGATCTTTCCTAAAACCTGATAAAATGACAATGGGGTGGGTATTAATCAAGAAATTGTAGAGATTAGAAAGAGTTATCTTTGTTCCAAAGAAATTTCAGCTTCGGAGGTTACTTCAAAAACCAGAAAAAAACGACAGGTCGCGGGTTGAAAAAATGGTTCAAATTTAAAGGGCGTCAGATATTTCCTAAAACCTGATAAAATGACAATGGGGTGGGTATTAATCAAGAAATAGTAGAGATTAGAAAGAGTTATCTTTGTTCCAAATTAATTTCAGCTCCGGAGGTGATTCCACACACCAGAAAAAAACGACAGGTCGCAGGTTGAAAAAATGGTCAAAATTTGAAGGGTGTCAGATCTTTCCTAAAACCTGATAAAATGACAATGGGATGGGTATTAATCGAGAAATTTCAGAGATTAGAATGAATTATCTTTGTTCCAAAGAAATTTCAGCTCCGGAGGTGATGCCAAAAACCAGAAAAAAATGACAGGTCGCGGGTTGAAAAAATGGTCAAAATTTAAAGGGCGTCAGATATTTCCTAAAACCTGATAAAATGACAATGGGGTGGGTATTAATCAAGAAAATGTAGAGATTAGAAAGAGTTATCTTTGTTCCAAAGACATTTCAGCTCCGGAGGTTACCTCAAAAACCAGAAAAAAACGACAGGTCGCGGGTTGAAAAAATGGTCAAAATTTAAAGGGCGTCAGATCTTCCCCAAAACCTGATAAAATGACAATGGGATGGGCATTAATCGAGAAATTGCAGAGATTAGAAAGTTATCTTTGTTCCAAAGAAATTTTAGCTTCGGAGGTTACTTCAAAAACCAGAAAAAAACGACAGGTCGCGGGTTGAAAAAAGGTCAAAATTTAAAGGGCGTCAGATCTTCCCCAAAACCTGATAAAATTACCAAGGGACTGGGTATTAATCGAGAAATTGCAGAGATTAGAAAGAGTTATCTTTGTTCCAAAGAAATTTCAGCTCCGGAGGTGATGCCAAAAACCAGAAAAAAACGATAGGTCGTGGGTTGAAAAAATGGTCAAAATTTAAAGGGCGTCAGATCTTTCCTAAAACCTGAGAAAATGACAATGGGGTGGGTATTAATCGAGAAATTGCAGAGATTAGAAAGAATTATCTTTGTTCCAAAGAAATTTTAGCTTCGGAGGTTACTTCAAAAACCAGAAAAAAACGACAGGTCGCGGGTTGAAAAAATGGTCAAAATTTAAAGGGCGTCAGATATTCCCCAAAACCTGATCAAATGACAATGGGGTGGGTATTAATCGAGAAATTTCAGAGATTAGAAAGAATTATCTTTGTTTCAAAGAAATTCAGCTCCGGAGGTGATGCCAAAAACCAGAAAAAAACGACAGGTCGCGGGTTGAAAAAAATAGTCAAAATTTGAAGGGCGTCAGATCTTTCCTAAAACCTGATAAAATGACAATGGGGTGGGTATTAATCAAGAAATTGTAAAGATTAGAAAGAGTTATCTTTGTTCCAAAGAAATTTCAGCTTCGGAGGTTACTTCAAAAACCAGACAAAACGACAGGTCGCGGGTTGAAAAAATGGTCAAAATTTAAAGGGCGTCAGATATTCCCCAAAACCTGATAAAATGACAATGGGATGGGCATTAATCGAGAAATTGCAGAGATTAGAAAGAGTTATCTTTGTTCCAAAGAAATTTCAGCTCCGGAGGTGATGCCAAAAACCAGAAAAAAACGATACGTCGCGGGTTGAAAAAATGGTCAAAATTTAAAGGGCGTCAGATCTTTCCTAAAACCTGAGAAAATGACAATGGGGTGGGTATTAATCGAGAAATTGCAGAGATTAGAAAGAATTATCTTTGTTCCAAAGAAATTTTAGCTTCGGAGGTTACTTCAAAAACCAGAAAAAAACGACAGGTCGCGGGTTGAAAAAAGGTCAAAATTTAAAGGGCGTCAGATCTTCCCCAAAACCTGATAAAATTACCAAGGGACTGGGTATTAATCGAGAAATTGCAGAGATTAGAAAGAGTTATCTTTGTTCCAAAGAAATTTCAGCTCCGGAGGTGATGCCAAAAACCAGAAAAAAACGATAGGTCGCGGGTTGAAAAAATGGTCAAAATTTAAAGGGCGTCAGATCTTTCCTAAAACCTGAGAAAATGACAATGGGGTGGGTATTAATCGAGAAATTGCAGAGATTAGAAAGAATTATCTTTGTTCCAAAGAAATTTTAGCTTCGGAGGTTACTTCAAAAACCAGAAAAAAACGATAGGTCGCGGGTTGAAAAAATGGTCAAAATTTAAAGGGCGTCAGATATTCCCCAAAACCTGATCAAATGACAATGGGGTGGGTATTAATCGAGAAATTTCAGAGATTAGAAAGAATTATCTTTGTTTCAAAGAAATTCAGCTCCGGAGGTGATGCCAAAAACCAGAAAAAAACGACAGGTCGCGGGTTGAAAAAAATAGTCAAAATTTGAAGGGCGTCAGATCTTTCCTAAAACCTGATAAAATGACAATGGGGTGGGTATTAATCAAGAAATTGTAAAGATTAGAAAGAGTTATCTTTGTTCCAAAGAAATTTCAGCTTCGGAGGTTACTTCAAAAACCAGACAAAACGACAGGTCGCGGGTTGAAAAAATGGTCAAAATTTAAAGGGCGTCAGATATTCCCCAAAACCTGATAAAATGACAATGGGGTGGGCATTAATCGAGAAATTTCAGAGATTAGAAAGAATTATCTTTGTTCCAAAGAAATTTCAGCTTCGGAGGCTACTTCAAAAACCAGAAAAAAACGACAGGTCGCGGGTTGAAAAAATGGTTCAAATTTAAAGGGCGTCAGATATTTCCTAAAACCTGATAAAATGACAATGGGGTGGGTATTAATCAAGAAATAGTAGAGATTAGAAAGAGTTATCTTTGTTCCAAAGGAATTTCAGCTCCGGAGGTGATTCCAAACACCAGAAAAAAACGACAGGTCGCAGGTTGAAAAAATGGTCAAAATTTGAAGGGTGTCAGATCTTTCCTAAAACCTGATAAAATGACAATGGGATGGGTATTAATCGAGAAATTTCAGAGATTAGAATGAATTATCTTTGTTCCAAAGAAATTTCAGCTCTGGAGGTGATGCCAAAAACCAGGAAAAAACGACAGGTCGCGGGTTGAAAATATGGTTCAAATTTAAAGGGCGTCAGATATTTCCTAAAACCTGATAAAATGACAATGGGGTGGGTATTAATCAAGAAATTGTAAAGATTAGAAAGAGTTATCTTTGTTCCAAAGAAATTTCAGCTCCGGAGGTTACCTCAAAAACCAGAAAAAAACGATAGGTCGCGGGTTGAAAAAATGGTCAAAATTTAAAGGGCGTCAGATCTTTCCTAAAACCTGAAAAAATGACAATGGGGTGGGTATTAATCGAGAAATTGCAGAGATTAGAAAGAATTATCTTTGTTCCAAAGAAATTTCAGCTCCGGAGGCGATGCCAAAAACCAGAAAAAAACGACAGGTCGCGGGTTGAAAAAATGGTCAAAATTTGAAGGGTGTCAGATCTTTCCTAAAACCTGATAAAATGACGATGGGGTGGGTATTAATCGAGAAATTTCAGAGATTAGAAAGAATTATCTTTGTTCCAAAGAAATTTCAGCTTCAGAGGCTACTTCAAAAACCAGAAAAAAACGACAGGTCGCGGGTTGAAAAAATGGTAGAAAATTTAAAGGGCGTCAGATCTTCCCCTAAACCTGATAAAATGACAATGGGATGGGTATTAATCGAGAAATTTCAGAGATTAGAAAGAATTATCTTTGTTCCAAAGGAATTTCAGCTCCAGAGGTGATGCCAAAAACCAGAAAAAAACGACAGGTCGCGGGTTGAAAAAATGGTCAAAATTTGAAGGGTGTCAGATCTTTCCTAAAACCTGATAAAATGACGATGGGGTGGGTATTAATCGAGAAATTTCAGAGATTAGAAAGAATTATCTTTGTTCCAAAGAAATTTCAGCTTCAGAGGCTACTTCAAAAACCAGAAAAAAACGACAGGTCGCGGGTTAAAAAAATGGTAGAAAATTTAAAGGGCGTCAGATCTTCCCCAAAACCTGATAAAATGACAATGGGATGGGTATTAATCGAGAAATTTCAGAGATTAGAAAGAATTATCTTTGTTCCAAAGAAATTTCAGCTCTGGAGGTGATGCCAAAAACCAGAAAAAAACGACAGGTCGCGGGTTGAAAAAATAGTCAAAATTTGAAGGGCGTCAGATCTTTCCTAAAACCTGATAAAATGACGATGGGGTGGGTAGTAATCGAGAAATTGCAGAGATTAGAAAGAATTATCTTTGTTCCAAAGAAATTTCAGCTCCGGAGGTGATGCCAAAAACCAGAAAAAAACGACAGGTCGCGGGTTGAAAAAATAGTCAAAATTTGAAGGGCGTCAGATCTTTCCTAAAACCTGATAAAATGACGATGGGGTGGGTAGTAATCGAGAAATTGCAGAGATTAGAAAGAATTATCTTTGTTCCAAAGAAATTTCAGCTCCGGAGGTGATGCCAAAAACCAGGAAAAAACGACAGGTCGCGAGTTGAAAAAATGGTTCAAATTTAAAGGGCGTCAGATATTTCCTAAAACCTGATAAAATGACAATGGGGTGGGTATTAATCAAGAAATTGTAGAGATTAGAAAGAGTTATCTTTGTTCCAAAGAAATTTCAGCTTCGGAGGTTACTTCAAAAACCAGAAAAAAACGACAGGTCGGGGGTTGAAAAAATGGTCAAAATTTAAAGGGCGTCAGATCTTCCCCAAAACCTGATAAAATGACAATGGGATGGGTATTAATCGAGAAATTTCAGAGATTAGAATGAATTATCTTTGTTCCAAAGAAATTTCAGCTCCGGAGGTGATGCCAAAAACCAGAAAAAAACGACAGGTCGCGGGTTGAAAAAATGGTCAAAATTTAAAGGGCGTCAGATATTTCCTATAACCTGATAAAATGACAATGGGGTGGGTATTAATCAAGAAAATGTAGAGATTAGAAAGAGTTATCTTTGTTCCAAAGACATTTCAGCTCCGGAGGTTACCTCAAAAACCAGAAAAAAACGACAGGTCGCGGGTTGAAAAAATGGTCAAAATTTAAAGGGCGTCAGATCTTTCCCAAAACCTGATAAAATGACAATGGGATGGGTATTAATCGAGAAATTTCAGAGATTAGAATGAATTATCTTTGTTCCAAAGAAATTTCAGCTCTGGAGGTGATGCCAAAAACCAGGAAAAAACGACAGGTCGCGGGTTGAAAATATGGTTCAAATTTAAAGGGCGTCAGATATTTCCTAAAACCTGATAAAATGACAATGGGGTGGGTATTAATCAAGAAATTGTAGAGATTAGAAAGAGTTATCTTTGTTCCAAAGAAATTTCAGCTCCGGAGGTTACCTCAAAAACCAGAAAAAAACGATAGGTCGCGGGTTGAAAAAATGGTCAAAATTTAAAGGGCGTCAGATCTTTCCTAAAACCTGAAAAAATGACAATGGGGTGGGTATTAATCGAGAAATTGCAGAGATTAGAAAGAATTATCTTTGTTCCAAAGAAATTTTAGCTTCGGATGTTACTTCAAAAACCAGAAAAAAACGACAGGTCGCGGGTTGAAAAAATGGTCAAAATTTAAAGGGCGTCAGATATTCCCCAAAACCTGATCAAATGACAATGGGGTGGGTATTAATCGAGAAATTTCAGAGATTAGAAAGAATTATCTTTGTTTCAAAGAAATTCAGCTCCGGAGGTGATGCCAAAAACCAGAAAAAAACGACAAGTCGCGGGTTGAAAAAAATAGTCAAAATTTGAAGGGCGTCAGATCTTTCCTAAAACCTGATAAAATGACAATGGGGTGGGTATTAATCAAGAAATTGTAAAGATTAGAAAGAGTTATCTTTGTTCCAAAGAAATTTCAGCTTCGGAGGTTACTTCAAAAACCAGACAAAACGACAGGTCGCGGGTTGAAAAAATGGTCAAAATTTAAAGGGCGTCAGATATTCCCCAAAACCTGATAAAATGACAATGGGGTGGGCATTAATCGAGAAATTTCAGAGATTAGAAAGAATTATCTTTGTTCCAAAGAAATTTCAGCTTCGGAGGCTACTTCAAAAACCAGAAAAAAACGACAGGTCGCGGGTTGAAAAAATGGTCAAAATTTAAAGGGCGTCAGATCTTCCCCAAAACCTGATAAAATGACAATGGGATGGGTATTAATCGAGAAATTTCAGAGATTAGAATGAATTATCTTTGTTCCAAAGAAATTTCAGCTCCGGAGGTGATGCCAAAAACCAGAAAAAAATGACAGGTCGCGGGTTGAAAAAATGGTTCAAATTTAAAGGGCGTCAGATCTTTCCTAAAACCTGATAAAATGACAATGGGGTGGGTATTAATCAAGAAATTGTAGAGATTAGAAAGAGTTATCTTTGTTCCAAAGAAATTTCAGCTTCGGAGGTTACTTCAAAAACCAGAAAAAAACGACAGGTCGCGGGTTGAAAAAATGGTTCAAATTTAAAGGGCGTCAGATATTTCCTAAAACCTGATAAAATGACAATGGGGTGGGTATTAATCAAGAAATAGTAGAGATTAGAAAGAGTTATCTTTGTTCCAAAGGAATTTCAGCTCCGGAGGTGATTCCAAACACCAGAAAAAAACGACAGGTCGCAGGTTGAAAAAATGGTCAAAATTTGAAGGGTGTCAGATCTTTCCTAAAACCTGATAAAATGACAATGGGATGGGTATTAATCGAGAAATTTCAGAGATTAGAATGAATTATCTTTGTTCCAAAGAAATTTCAGTTCCGGAGGTGATGCCAAAAACCAGAAAAAAACGACAGGTCGCGGGTTGAAAAAATGGTTCAAATTTAAAGGGCATCAGATATTTCCTAAAACCTGATAAAATGACAATGGGGTGGGTATTAATCAAGAAATTGTAGAGATTAGAAAGAGTTATCTTTGTTCCAAAGAAATTTCAGATTCGGAGGTTACTTCAAAAACCAGAAAAAAACGACAGGTCGCGGGTTGAAAAAATGGTCAAAATTTAAAGGGCGTCAGATATTCCCCAAAACCTGATAAAATGACAATGGGGTGGGTATTAATCGAGAAATTTCAGAGATTAGAATGAATTATCTTTGTTCCAAAGAAATTTCAGCTCCGGAGGTGATGCCAAAAACCAGAAAAAAACGACAGGTCGCGGGTTGAAAAAATGGTCAAAATTTAAAGGGCGTCAGATCTTTCCTAAAACCTGATAAAATGACAATGGGGTGGGTATTAATCAAGAAATTGTAGAGATTAGAAAGAGTTATCTTTGTTCCAAAGAAATTTCAGCTCCGGAGGTTACCTCAAAAACCAGAAAAAAACGACAGGTCGCGGGTTGAAAAAATGTTCAAAATTTAAAGGGCGTCAGATCTTCCCCAAAACCTGATAAAATGACAATGGGATGGGTATCAATCGAGAAATTTCAGAGATTAGAATGAATTATCTTTGTTCTAAAGAAATTTCAGCTCCGGAGGTGATGCCAAAAACTAGAAAAAAACGTCAGGTCGCGGGTTGAAAAAATGGTCAAAATTTAAAGGGCGTCAGATATTTCCTAAAACCTGAGAAAATGACAATGGGGTGGGTATTAATCAAGAAATTGTAGAGATTAGAAAGAGTTATCTTTGTTCCAAAGACATTTCAGCTCCGGAGGTTACCTCAAAAACCAGAAAAAAACGACAGGTCGCGGGTTGAAAAAATGGTCAAAATTTAAAGGGCGTCAGATCTTTCCTAAAACCTGATAAAATGACAATGGGATGGGTATTAATCGAGAAATTTCAGAGATTAGAATGAATTATCTTTGTTCCAAAGAAATTTCAGCTCCGGAGGTGATGCCAAAAACCAGAAAAAAATGACAGGTCGCGGGTTGAAAAAATGGTTCAAATTTAAAGGGCGTCAGATCTTTCCTAAAACCTGATAAAATGACAATGGGGTGGGTATTAATCAAGAAATTGTAGAGATTAGAAAGAGTTATCTTTGTTCCAAAGAAATTTCAGCTTCGGAGGTTACTTCAAAAACCAGAAAAAAACGACAGGTCGCGGGTTGAAAAAATGGTCAAAATTTAAAGGGCGTCAGATATTCCCCAAAACCTGATAAAATGACAATGGGGTGGGTAGTAATCGAGAAATTTCAGAGATTAGAATGAATTATCTTTGTTCCAAAGAAATTTCAGCTCCGGAGGTGATGCCAAAAACCAGAAAAAAATGACAGGTCGCGGGTTGAAAAAATGGTTCAAATTTAAAGGGCGTCAGATATTTCCTAAAACCTGATAAAATGACAATGGGGAGGGTATTAATCAAGAAATAGTAGAGATTAGAAAGAGTTATCTTTGTTCCAAAGGAATTTCAGCTCCGGAGGTGATTCCAAACACCAGAAAAAAACGACAGGTCGCAGGTTGAAAAAATGGTCAAAATTTGAAGGGTGTCAGATCTTTCCTAAAACCTGATAAAATGACAATGGGATGGGTATTAATCGAGAAATTTCAGAGATTAGAATGAATTATCTTTGTTCCAAAGAAATTTCAGTTCCGGAGGTGATGCCAAAAACCAGAAAAAAACGACAGGTCGCGGGTTGAAAAAATGGTTCAAATTTAAAGGGCATCAGATATTTCCTAAAACCTGATAAAATGACAATGGGGTGGGTATTAATCAAGAAATTGTAGAGATAAGAAAGAGTTATCTTTGTTCCAAAGAAATTTCAGATTCGGAGGTTACTTCAAAAACCAGAAAAAAACGACAGGTCGCGGGTTGAAAAAATGGTCAAAATTTAAAGGGCGTCAGATATTCCCCAAAACCTGATAAAATGACAATGGGGTGGGTATTAATCGAGAAATTTCAGAGATTAGAATGAATTATCTTTGTTCCAAAGAAATTTCAGCTCCGGAGGTGATGCCAAAAACCAGAAAAAAACGTCAGGTCGCGGGTTGAAAAAATGGTCAAAATTTAAAGGGCGTCAGATATTTCCTAAAACCTGATAAAATGACAATGGGGTGGGTATTAATCAAGAAATTGTAGAGATTAGAAAGAGTTATCTTTGTTCCAAAGACATTTCAGCTCCGGAGGTTACCTCAAAAACCAGAAAAAAACGACAGGTCGCGGGTTGAAAAAATGGTCAAAATTTAAAGGGCGTCAGATCTTTCCTAAAACCTGATAAAATGACAATGGGGTGGGTATTAATCAAGAAATTGCAGCGATTAGAAAAAATTATCTTTGTTCCAAAGAAATTTCAGCTCCGGAGGTGATGCCAAAAACCAGAAAAAAACGACAGGTCGCGGGTTGAAAAAATGGTCAAAATTTGAAGGGAGTCAGATCTTTCCTAAAACCTGATAAGATGACAATGGGGTGGGTATTAATCGAGAAATTTCAGAGATTAGAAAGAATTGTCTTTGTTCCAAAGAAATTTCAGCTCCGGAGGTGATGTCAAAAACCAGAAAAAAACGACAGGTCGCGGGTTGAAAAAATAGTCAAAATTTGAAGGGAGTCAGATCTTTCCTAAAACCTGATAAAATGACGATGGGGTGGGTAGTAATCGAGAAATTGCAGAGATTAGAAAGAATTATCGTTGTTCCAAAGAAATTTCAGCTCCGGAGGTGATGCCAAAAACCAGGAAAAAAGGACAGGTCGCGGGTTGAAAAAATGGTTCAAATTTAAAGGGCGTCAGATATTTCCTAAAACCTGATAAAATGACAATGGGGTGGGTATTAATCGAGAAATTGCAGAGATTAGAAAGAATTATCTTTGTTCCAAAGAAATTTTAGCTTCGGAGGTTACTTCAAAAACCAGAAAAAAACGACAGGTCGCGGGTTGAAAAAATGGTCAAAATTTAAAGGGCGTCAGATATTTCCTAAAACCTGATAAAATGACAATGGGGTGGGTATTAATCAAGAAATTGTAGAGATTAGAAAGAGTTATCTTTGTTCCAAAGAAATTTCAGCTTCGGAGGTTACTTCAAAAACCAGAAAAAAACGACAGGTCGCGGGTTGAAAAAATGGTCAAAATTTAAAGGGCGTCAGATATTTCCTAAAACCTGATAAAATGACAATGGGGTGGGTATTAATCAAGAAATTGTAGAGATTAGAAAGAGTTATCTTTGTTCCAAAGAAATTTCAGCTCCGGAGGTTACCTCAAAAACCAGAAAAAAACGACAGGTCGCGGGTTGAAAAAATGGTCAAAATTTGAAGGGTGTCAGATCTTTCCTAAAACCTGATAAAATGACGATGGGGTGGGTAGTAATCGAGAAATTGCAGAGATTAGAAAGAATTATCTTTGTTCCAAAGAAATTTCAGCTCCGGAGGTGATGCCAAAAACCAGGAAAAAACGACAGGTCGCGAGTTGAAAAAATGGTTCAAATTTAAAGGGCGTCAGATATTTCCTAAAACCTGATAAAATGACAATGGGGTGGGTATTAATCAAGAAATTGTAGAGATTAGAAAGAGTTATCTTTGTTCCAAAGAAATTTCAGCTTCGGAGGTTACTTCAAAAACCAGAAAAAAACGACAGGTCGCGGGTTGAAAAAATGGTCAAAATTTCAAGGGCGTCAGATCTTCCCCAAAACCTGATAAAATGACAATGGGATGGGTATTAATCGAGAAATTTCAGAGATTAGAATGAATTATCTTTGTTCCAAAGAAATTTCAGCTCCGGAGGTGATGCCAAAAACCAGAAAAAAACGACAGGTCGCGGGTTGAAAAAATGGTCAAAATTTAAAGGGCGTCAGATATTTCCTATAACCTGATAAAATGACAATGGGGTGGGTATTAATCAAGAAAATGTAGAGATTAGAAAGAGTTATCTTTGTTCCAAAGACATTTCAGCTCCGGAGGTTACCTCAAAAACCAGAAAAAAACGACAGGTCGCGGGTTGAAAAAATGGTCAAAATTTAAAGGGCGTCAGATCTTTCCCAAAACCTGATAAAATGACAATGGGATGGGTATTAATCGAGAAATTTCAGAGATTAGAATGAATTATCTTTGTTCCAAAGAAATTTCAGCTTCGGAGGCTACTTCAAAAACCAGAAAAAAACGACAGGTCGCGGGTTGAAAAAATGGTCAAAATTTAAAGGGCGTCAGATCTTCCCCAAAACCTGATAAAATGACAATGGGATGGGTATTAATCGAGAAATTTCAGAGATTAGAATGAATTATCTTTGTTCCAAAGAAATTTCAGCTCTGGAGGTGATGCCAAAAACCAGGAAAAAACGACAGGTCGCGGGTTGAAAATATGGTTCAAATTTAAAGGGCGTCAGATATTTCCTAAAACCTGATAAAATGACAATGGGGTGGGTATTAATCAAGAAATTGTAGAGATTAGAAAGAGTTATCTTTGTTCCAAAGAAATTTCAGCTCCGGAGGTGATGCCAAAAACCAGAAAAAAACGACAGGTCGCGGGTTGAAAAAATGGTCAAAATTTGAAGGGTGTCAGATCTTTCCTAAAACCTGATAAAATGACGATGGGGTGGGTATTAATCGAGAAATTTCAGAGATTAGAAAGAATTATCTTTGTTCCAAAGAAATTTCAGCTTCAGAGGCTACTTCAAAAACCAGAAAAAAACGACAGGTCGCGGGTTGAAAAAATGGTAGAAAATTTAAAGGGCGTTAGATCTTCCCCAAAACCTGATAAAATGACAATGGGATGGGTATTAATCGAGAAATTTCAGAGATTAGAAAGAATTATCTTTGTTCCAAAGGAATTTCAGCTCCAGAGGTGATGCCAAAAACCAGAAAAAAACGACAGGTCGCGGGTTGAAAAAATGGTCAAAATTTGAAGGGTGTCAGATCTTTCCTAAAACCTGATAAAATGACGATGGGGTGGGTATTAATCGAGAAATTTCAGAGATTAGAAAGAATTATCTTTGTTCCAAAGAAATTTCAGCTTCAGAGGCTACTTCAAAAACCAGAAAAAAACGACAGGTCGCGGGTTAAAAAAATGGTAGAAAATTTAAAGGGCGTCAGATCTTCCCCAAAACCTGATAAAATGACAATGGGATGGGTATTAATCGAGAAATTTCAGAGATTAGAAAGAGTTATCTTTGTTCCAAAGAAATTTCAGCTCTGGAGGTGATGCCAAAAACCAGAAAAAAACGACAGGTCGCGGGTTGAAAAAATAGTCAAAATTTGAAGGGCGTCAGATCTTTCCTAAAACCTGATAAAATGACGATGGGGTGGGTAGTAATCGAGAAATTGCAGAGATTAGAAAGAATTATCTTTGTTCCAAAGAAATTTCAGCTCCAGAGGTGATGCCAAAAACCAGAAAAAAACGACAGGTCGCGGGTTGAAAAAATGGTCAAAATTTGAAGGGTGTCAGATCTTTCCTAAAACCTGATAAAATGACGATGGGGTGGGTATTAATCGAGAAATTTCAGAGATTAGAAAGAATTATCTTTGTTCCAAAGAAATTTCAGCTTCAGAGGCTACTTCAAAAACCAGAAAAAAACGACAGGTCGCGGGTTGAAAAATGGTAGAAAATTTAAAGGGCGTCAGATCTTCCCCAAAACCTGATAAAATGACAATGGGATGGGTATTAATCGAGAAATTTCAGAGATTAGAAAGAATTATCTTTGTTCCAAAGGAATTTCAGCTCCGGAGGTGATGCCAAAAACCAGAAAAAAACGACAGGTCGCAGGTTGAAAAAATGGTCAAAATTTGAAGGGTGTCAGATCTTTCCTAAAACCTGATAAAATGACGATGGGGTGGGTATTAATCGAGAAATTTCAGAGATTAGAAAGAATTATCTTTGTTCCAAAGAAATTTCAGCTTCAGAGGCTACTTCAAAAACCAGAAAAAAAACGACAGGTCGCGGGTTGAAAAAATGGTCAAAATTTAAAGGGCGTCAGATCTTTCCTAAAACCTGATAAAATGACAATGGGGTGGGTATTAATCAAGAAATTGCAGCGATTAGAAAAAATTATCTTTGTTCCAAAGAAATTTCAGCTCCGGAGGTGATGCCAAAAACCAGAAAAAAACGACAGGTCGCGGGTTGAAAAAATGGTCAAAATTTAAAGGGCGTCAGATCTTTCCTAAAACCTGATAAAATGACAATGGGGTGGGTATTAATCAAGAAATTGTAGAGATTAGAAAGAGTTATCTTTGTTCCAAAGAAATTTCAGCTCCGGAGGTTACCTCAAAAACCAGAAAAAAACGACAGGTCGCGGGTTGAAAAAATGTTCAAAATTTAAAGGGCGTCAGATCTTCCCCAAAACCTGATAAAATGACAATGGGATGGGTATCAATCGAGAAATTTCAGAGATTAGAATGAATTATCTTTGTTCTAAAGAAATTTCAGCTCCGGAGGTGATGCCAAAAACCAGAAAAAAACGTCAGGTCGCGGGTTGAAAAAATGGTCAAAATTTAAAGGGCGTCAGATATTTCCTAAAACCTGATAAAATGACAATGGGGTGGGTATTAATCAAGAAATTGTAGAGATTAGAAAGAGTTATCTTTGTTCCAAAGACATTTCAGCTCCGGAGGTTACCTCAAAAACCAGAAAAAAACGACAGGTCGCGGGTTGAAAAAATGGTCAAAATTTAAAGGGCGTCAGATCTTTCCTAAAACCTGATAAAATGACAATGGGGTGGGTATTAATCAAGAAATTGCAGCGATTAGAAAAAATTATCTTTGTTCCAAAGAAATTTCAGCTCCGGAGGTGATGCCAAAAACCAGAAAAAAACGACAGGTCGCGGGTTGAAAAAATGGTCAAAATTTGAAGGGAGTCAGATCTTTCCTAAAACCTGATAAGATGACAATGGGGTGGGTATTAATCGAGAAATTTCAGAGATTAGAAAGAATTGTCTTTGTTCCAAAGAAATTTCAGCTCCGGAGGTGATGTCAAAAACCAGAAAAAAACGACAGGTCGCGGGTTGAAAAAATAGTCAAAATTTGAAGGGAGTCAGATCTTTCCTAAAACCTGATAAAATGACGATGGGGTGGGTAGTAATCGAGAAATTGCAGAGATTAGAAAGAATTATCGTTGTTCCAAAGAAATTTCAGCTCCGGAGGTGATGCCAAAAACCAGGAAAAAAGGACAGGTCGCGGGTTGAAAAAATGGTTCAAATTTAAAGGGCGTCAGATATTTCCTAAAACCTGATAAAATGACAATGGGGTGGGTATTAATCGAGAAATTGCAGAGATTAGAAAGAATTATCTTTGTTCCAAAGAAATTTTAGCTTCGGAGGTTACTTCAAAAACCAGAAAAAAACGACAGGTCGCGGGTTGAAAAAATGGTCAAAATTTAAAGGGCGTCAGATATTTCCTAAAACCTGATAAAATGACAATGGGGTGGGTATTAATCAAGAAATTGTAGAGATTAGAAAGAGTTATCTTTGTTCCAAAGAAATTTCAGCTCCGGAGGTTACCTCAAAAACCAGAAAAAAACGACAGGTCGCGGGTTGAAAAAATGGTCAAAATTTGAAGGGTGTCAGATCTTTCCTAAAACCTGATAAAATGACGATGGGGTGGGTAGTAATCGAGAAATTGCAGAGATTAGAAAGAATTATCTTTGTTCCAAAGAAATTTCAGCTCCGGAGGTGATGCCAAAAACCAGGAAAAAACGGCAGGTCGCGAGTTGAAAAAATGGTTCAAATTTAAAGGGCGTCAGATATTTCCTAAAACCTGATAAAATGACAATGGGGTGGGTATTAATCAAGAAATTGTAGAGATTAGAAAGAGTTATCTTTGTTCCAAAGAAATTTCAGCTTCGGAGGTTACTTCAAAAACCAGAAAAAAACGACAGGTCGCGGGTTGAAAAAATGGTCAAAATTTCAAGGGCGTCAGATCTTCCCCAAAACCTGATAAAATGACAATGGGATGGGTATTAATCGAGAAATTTCAGAGATTAGAATGAATTATCTTTGTTCCAAAGAAATTTCAGCTCCGGAGGTGATGCCAAAAACCAGAAAAAAACGACAGGTCGCGGGTTGAAAAAATGGTCAAAATTTAAAGGGCGTCAGATATTTCCTATAACCTGATAAAATGACAATGGGGTGGGTATTAATCAAAAAAATGTAGAGATTAGAAAGAGTTATCTTTGTTCCAAAGACATTTCAGCTCCGGAGGTTACCTCAAAAACCAGAAAAAAACGACAGGTCGCGGGTTGAAAAAATGGTCAAAATTTAAAGGGCGTCAGATCTTTCCCAAAACCTGATAAAATGACAATGGGATGGGTATTAATCGAGAAATTTCAGAGATTAGAATGAATTATCTTTGTTCCAAAGAAATTTCAGCTTCGGAGGCTACTTCAAAAACCAGAAAAAAACGACAGGTCGCGGGTTGAAAAAATGGTCAAAATTTAAAGGGCGTCAGATCTTCCCTAAAACCTGATAAAATGACAATGGGATGGGTATTAATCGAGAAATTTCAGAGATTAGAATGAATTATCTTTGTTCCAAAGAAATTTCAGCTCTGGAGGTGATGCCAAAAACCAGGAAAAAACGACAGGTCGCGGGTTGAAAATATGGTTCAAATTTAAAGGGCGTCAGATATTTCCTAAAACCTGATAAAATGACAATGGGGTGGGTATTAATCAAGAAATTGTAGAGATTAGAAAGAGTTATCTTTGTTCCAAAGAAATTTCAGCTCCGGAGGTTACCTCAAAAACCAGAAAAAAACGATAGGTCGCGGGTTGAAAAAATGGTCAAAATTTAAAGGGCGTCAGATCTTTCCTAAAACCTGAAAAAATGACAATGGGGTGGGTATTAATCGAGAAATTGCAGAGATTAGAAAGAATTATCTTTGTTCCAAAGAAATTTCAGCTCCGGAGGTGATGCCAAAAACCAGAAAAAAACGACAGGTCGCGGGTTGAAAAAATGGTCAAAATTTGAAGGGTGTCAGATCTTTCCTAAAACCTGATAAAATGACGATGGGGTGGGTATTAATCGAGAAATTTCAGAGATTAGAAAGAATTATCTTTGTTCCAAAGAAATTTCAGCTTCAGAGGCTACTTCAAAAACCAGAAAAAAACGACAGGTCGCGGGTTGAAAAAATGGTAGAAAATTTAAAGGGCGTCAGATCTTCCCCAAAACCTGATAAAATGACAATGGGATGGGTATTAATCGAGAAATTTCAGAGATTAGAAAGAATTATCTTTGTTCCAAAGGAATTTCAGCTCCAGAGGTGATGCCAAAAACCAGAAAAAAACGACAGGTCGCGGGTTGAAAAAATGGTCAAAATTTGAAAGGTGTCAGATCTTTCCTAAAACCTGATAAAATGACGATGGGGTGGGTATTAATCGAGAAATTTCAGAGATTAGAAAGAATTATCTTTGTTCCAAAGAAATTTCAGCTTCAGAGGCTACTTCAAAAACCAGAAAGAAACGACAGGTCGCGGGTTAAAAAAATGGTAGAAAATTTAAAGGGCGTCAGATCTTCCCCAAAACCTGATAAAATGACAATGGGATGGGTATTAATCGAGAAATTTCAGAGATTAGAAAGAATTATCTTTGTTCCAAAGAAATTTCAGCTCTGGAGGTGATGCCAAAAACCAGAAAAAAACGACAGGTCGCGGGTTGAAAAAATAGTCAAAATTTGAAGGGCGTCAGATCTTTCCTAAAACCTGATAAAATGACGATGGGGTGGGTAGTAATCGAGAAATTGCAGAGATTAGAAAGAATTATCTTTGTTCCAAAGAAATTTCAGCTCCGGAGGTGATGCCAAAAACCAGGAAAAAACGACAGGTCGCGAGTTGAAAAAATGGTTCAAATTTAAAGGGCGTCAGATATTTCCTAAAACCTGATAAAATGACAATGGGGTGGGTATTAATCAAGAAATTGTAGAGATTAGAAAGAGTTATCTTTGTTCCAAAGAAATTTCAGCTTCGGAGGTTACTTCAAAAACCAGAAAAAAACGACAGGTCGCGGGTTGAAAAAATGGTCAAAATTTCAAGGGCGTCAGATCTTCCCCAAAACCTGATAAAATGACAATGGGATGGGTATTAATCGAGAAATTTCAGAGATTAGAATGAATTATCTTTGTTCCAAAGAAATTTCAGCTCCGGAGGTGATGCCAAAAACCAGAAAAAAACGACAGGTCGCGGGTTGAAAAAATGGTCAAAATTTAAAGGGCGTCAGATATTTCCTATAACCTGATAAAATGACAATGGGGTGGGTATTAATCAAGAAAATGTAGAGATTAGAAAGAGTTATCTTTGTTCCAAAGACATTTCAGCTCCGGAGGTTACCTCAAAAACCAGAAAAAAACGACAGGTCGCGGGTTGAAAAAATGGTCAAAATTTAAAGGGCGTCAGATCTTTCCCAAAACCTGATAAAATGACAATGGGATGGGTATTAATCGAGAAATTTCAGAGATTAGAATGAATTATCTTTGTTCCAAAGAAATTTCAGCTTCGGAGGCTACTTCAAAAACCAGAAAAAAACGACAGGTCGCGGGTTGAAAAAATGGTCAAAATTTAAAGGGCGTCAGATCTTCCCCAAAACCTGATAAAATGACAATGGGATGGGTATTAATCGAGAAATTTCAGAGATTAGAATGAATTATCTTTGTTCCAAAGAAATTTCAGCTCTGGAGGTGATGCCAAAAACCAGGAAAAAACGACAGGTCGCGGGTTGAAAAAATGGTCAAAATTTGAAGGGTGTCAGATCTTTCCTAAAACCTGATAAAATGACGATGGGGTGGGTATTAATCGAGAAATTTCAGAGATTAGAAAGAATTATCTTTGTTCCAAAGAAATTTCAGCTTCAGAGGCTACTTCAAAAACCAGAAAAAAACGACAGGTCGCGGGTTGAAAAAATGGTAGAGAATTTAAAGGGCGTCAGATCTTCCCCAAAACCTGATAAAATGACAATGGGATGGGTATTAATCGAGAAATTTCAGAGATTAGAAAGAATTATCTTTGTTCCAAAGGAATTTCAGCTCCAGAGGTGATGCCAAAAACCAGAAAAAAACGACAGGTCGCGGGTTGAAAAAATGGTCAAAATTTGAAGGGTGTCAGATCTTTCCTAAAACCTGATAAAATGACGATGGGGTGGGTATTAATCGAGAAATTTCAGAGATTAGAAAGAATTATCTTTGTTCCAAAGAAATTTCAGCTTCAGAGGCTACTTCAAAAACCAGAAAAAAACGACAGGTCGCGGGTTAAAAAAATGGTATAAAATTTAAAGGGCGTCAGATCTTCCCCAAAACCTGATAAAATGACAATGGGATGGGTATTAATCGAGAAATTTCAGAGATTAGAAAGAGTTATCTTTGTTCCAAAGAAATTTCAGCTCTGGAGGTGATGCCAAAAACCAGAAAAAAACGACAGGTCGCGGGTTGAAAAAATAGTCAAAATTTGAAGGGCGTCAGATCTTTCCTAAAACCTGATAAAATGACGATGGGGTGGGTAGTAATCGAGAAATTGCAGAGATTAGAAAGAATTATCTTTGTTCCAAAGAAATTTCAGCTCCAGAGGTGATGCCAAAAACCAGAAAAAAACGACAGGTCGCGGGTTGAAAAAATGGTCAAAATTTGAAGGGTGTCAGATCTTTCCTAAAACCTGATAAAATGACGATGGGGTGGGTATTAATCGAGAAATTTCAGAGATTAGAAAGAATTATCTTTGTTCCAAAGAAATTTCAGCTTCAGAGGCTACTTCAAAAACCAGAAAAAAACGACAGGTCGCGGGTTGAAAAATGGTAGAAAATTTAAAGGGCGTCAGATCTTCCCCAAAACCTGATAAAATGACAATGGGATGGGTATTAATCGAGAAATTGCAGAGATTAGAAAGAATTATCTTTGTTCCAAAGGAATTTCAGCTCCGGAGGTGATGCCAAAAACCAGAAAAAAACGACAGGTCGCAGGTTGAAAAAATGGTCAAAATTTGAAGGGTGTCAGATCTTTCCTAAAACCTGATAAAATGACGATGGGGTGGGTATTAATCGAGAAATTTCAGAGATTAGAAAGAATTATCTTTATTCCAAAGAAATTTCAGCTTCAGAGGCTACTTCAAAAACCAGAAAAAAAACGACAGGTCGCGGGTTGAAAAAATGGTCAAAATTTAAAGGGCGTCAGATCTTTCCCAAAACCTGATAAAATGACAATGGGATGGGTATTAATCGAGAAATTTCAGAGATTAGAATGAATTATCTTTGTTCCAAAGAAATTTCAGCTCCGGAGGTGATGCCAAAAACCAGAAAAAAACGACAGGTCGCGGGTTGAAAAAATTGTCAAAATTTAAAGGGCGTCAGATATTTCCTAAAACCTTATAAAATGACAATGGGGTGGGTAGTAATCGAGAAATTGCAGCGATTAGAAAGAATTATCTTTGTTCCAAAGAAATTTCAGCTCCGGAGGTGATGACAAAAACCAGAAAAAAACGACAGGTCGCGGGTTGAAAAAATGGTCAAAATTTAAAGGGCGTCAGATCTTCCCCAAAACCTGATAAAATGACAATGGGATGGGTATTAATCGAGAAATTTCAGAGATTAGAATGAATTATCTTTGTTCCAAAGAAATTTCAGCTCCGGAGGTGATGCCAAAAACCAGAAAAAAACGACAGGTCGCGGATTGAAAAAATGGTCAAAATTTAAAGGGCGTCAGATATTTCCTAAAACCTGATAAAATGACAATGGGGTGGGTAGTAATCGAGAAATTGCAGCGATTAGAAAGAATTATCTTTGTTCCAAAGAAATTTCAGCTCCGGAGGTGATGCCAAAAACCAGAAAAAAACGACAGGTCGCGGGTTGAAAAAATAGTCAAAATTTGAAGGGCGTCAGATCTTTCCTAAAACCTGATAAAATGACGATGGGGTGGGTAGTAATCGAGAAATTGCAGAGATTAGAAAGAATTATCTTTGTTCCAAAGAAATTTCAGCTCCGGAGGTGATGCCAAAAACCAGGAAAAAACGACAGGTCGCGGGTTGAAAAAATGGTTCAAATTTAAAGGGCGTCAGATATTTCCTAAAACCTGATAAAATGACAATGGGGTGGGTATTAATCAAGAAATTGTAGAGATTAGAAAGAGTTATCTTTGTTCCAAAGAAATTTCAGCTTCGGAGGTTACTTCAAAAACCAGAAAAAAACGACAGGTCGCGGGTTGAAAAAATGGTCAAAATTTGAAGGGCGTCAGATATTCCCCAAAACCTGATAAAATGACAATGGGGTGGGTATTAATCGAGAAATTTCAGAGATTAGAAAGAATTATCTTTGTTCCAAAGAAATTTCATCTTCGGAGACTACTTCAAAAACCAGAAAAAAACGACAGGTCGCGGGTTGAAAAAATGGTCAAAATTTCAAGGGCGTCAGATCTTCCCCAAAACCTGATAAAATGACAATGGGATGGGTATTAATCGAGAAATTTCAGAGATTAGAATGAATTATCTTTGTTCCAAAGAAATTTCAACTCTGGAGGTGATGCCAAAAACCAGAAAAAAACGACAGGTCGCGGGTTGAAAAAATGGTCAAAATTTAAAGGGCGTCAGATATTTCCTAAAACCTGATAAAATGACAATCGGGTGGGTATTAATCAAGAAATTGTAGAGATTAGAAAGAGTTATCTTTGTTCCAAAGACATTTCAGCTCCGGAAGTTACCTCAAAAACCAGAAAAAAACGACAGTTCGCGGGTTGAAAAAATAGTCAAAATTTGAAGGGCGTCAGTTCTTTCCTAAAACCTGAAAAAATGACGATGGGGTGGGTAGTAATCCAGAAATTGCAGAGATTAGAAAGAACTATATTTGTTCCAAAAAAATTTCAGCTTCGGAGGTTACTTCAAAAACCAGAAAAAAACGACAGGTCGCGGATTGAAAAATGGTAGAAAATTTAAAGGGCGTCAGATCTTCCCCAAAACCTGATAAAATGACAATGGGGTGGGTATTAATCGAGAAATTTCAGAGATTAGAAAGAATTATCTTTGTTCCAAAGGAATTTCAGCTCCGGAGGTGATGCCAAAAACCAGGAAAAAACGACAGGTCGCGGGTTGAAAAAATGGTTCGAATTTAAAGGGCGTCAGATATTTCCTAAAACCTGATAAAATGACAATGGGGTGGGTATTAATCAAGAAATTGTAGAGATTAGAAAGAGTTATCTTTGTTCCAAAGAAATTTCAGCTTCGGAGGTTACTTCAAAAACCAGAAAAAAACGACAGGTCGCGGGTTGAAAAAATGGTCAAAATTTAAAGGGCGTCAGATATTCCCCAAAACCTGATAAAATGACAATGGGGTGGGTATTAATCGAGAAATTTCAGAGATTAGAAAGAATTATCTTTGTTCCAAAGAAATTTCATCTTCGGAGGCTACTTCAAAAACCAGAAAAAAACGACAGGTCGCGGGTTGAAAAAATGGTCAAAATTTAAAGGGCGTCAGATCTTCCCCAAAACCTGATAAAATGACAATGGGATGGGTATTAATCGAGAAATTTCAGAGATTAGAATGAATTATCTTTGTTCCAAAGAAATTTCAGCTCTGGAGGTGATGCCAAAAACCAGAAAAAAACGACAGGTCGCGGGTTGAAAAAATGGTCAAAATTTAAAGGGCGTCAGATATTTCCTAAAACCTGATAAAATGACATTGGGTTGGGTATTAATCAAGAAAATGTAGAGATTAGAAAGAGTTATTTTTGTTCCAAAGACATTTCAGCTCCGGAGGTTACCTCAAAACCAGAAAAAAACGACAGGTCGCGGGTTGAAAAAATGGTCAAAATTTAAAGGGCGTCAGATCTTTCCTAAAACCTGATAAAATGACAATGGGGTGGGTAGTAATCGAGAAATTGCAGCGATTAGAAAGAATTATCTTTGTTCCAAAGAAATTTCAGCTCCGGAGGTGATGCCAAAAACCAGAAAAAAACGACAGGTCGCGGGTTGAAAAAATGGTCAAATTTTTAAGGGCGTCAGATATTCCCCAAAACCTGATAAAATGACAATGGGGTGGGTATTAATCGAGAAATTTCAGAGATTAGAAAGAATTATCTTTGTTCCAAAGAAATTTCATCTTCGGAGGCTACTTCAAAAACCAGAAAAAAACGACAGGTCGCGGGTTGAAAAAATGGTCAAAATTTAAAGGGCGTCAGATATTTCCTAAAACCTTATAAAATGACAATGGGGTGGGTAGTAATCGAGAAATTGCAGCGATTAGAAAGAATTATCTTTGTTCCAAAGAAATTTCAGCTCCGGAGGTGATGCCAAAAACCAGAAAAAAACGACAGGTCGCGGGTTGAAAAAATGGTCAAAATTTAAAGGGCGTCAGATCTTCCCCAAAACCTGATAAAATGACAATGGGATGGGTATTAATCGAGAAATTTCAGAGATTAGAATGAATTATCTTTGTTCCAAAGAAATTTCAGCTCCGGAGGTGATGCCAAAAACCAGGAAAAAACGACAGGTCGCGGGTTGAAAAAATGGTTCAAATTTAAAGGGCGTCAGATATTTCCTAAAACCTGATAAAATGACAATGGGGTGGGTATTAATCAAGAAATTGTAGAGATTAGAAAGAGTTATCTTTGTTCCAAAGAAATTTCAGCTTCGGAGGTTACTTCAAAAACCAGAAAAAAACGACAGGTCGCGGGTTGAAAAAATGGTCAAAATTTAAAGGGCGTCAGATATTCCCCAAAACCTGATAAAATGACAATGGGGTGGGTATTAATCGAGAAATTTCAGAGATTAGAAAGAATTATCTTTGTTCCAAAGAAATTTCATCTTCGGAGGCTACTTCAAAAACCAGAAAAAAACGACAGGTCGCGGGTTGAAAAAATGGTCAAAATTTAAAGGGCGTCAGATCTTCCCCAAAACCTGATAAAATGACAATGGGATGGATATTAATCGAGAAATTGCAGAGATTAGAAAGAATTATCTTTGTTCCAAAGAAATTTCAGCTCCGGAGATGATGCCAAAAACCAGAAAAAAACGACAGGTCGCGGGTTGAAAAAATAGTCAAAATTTGAAGGTCGTCAGATATTTCCTAAAACCTGATAAAATGACAATGGGGTGGGTATTAATCGAGAAATTGCAGAGATTAAAAAGAATTATCTTTGTTCCAAAGGAATTTCAGCTCCGGAGGTGATTCCAAAAACCAGAAAAAAACGACAGGTCGCAGGTTGAAAAAATGGTCAAAATTTGAAGGGCTTCAGATCTTCCCCAAAACCTGATAAAATGACAATGGGGTGGGTATTAATCGATAATTTACTGAGTTTGGAAAGAATTATCTTTGTTCCATAGAAATTTCAGCTCTGGAGGGCACGCCAAAAACCAAGAAAAAACAACAGGTCGCGGGTTGGAAAAATGGTCAAAATTTAAAGGGCTTCAGATCTTCCCCAAAGCCTGATAAAATGACAATGGGGTGGGTATTAATCGAGAATTTGCTGAGTTTGGAAAGAATTATCTTTGTTCCAAAGAAATTTCAGCTTCGGAGGTTACTTCAAAAACCAGAAAAAAACGACAGGTCGCGGGTTGAAAAAATGGTCAAAATTTAAAGGGCGTCAGATATTCCCCAAAACCTGATAAAATGACAATGGGGTGGGTATTAATCGAGAAATTTCAGAGATTAGAAAGAATTATCTTTGTTCCAAAGAAATTTCATCTTCGGAGGCTACTTCAAAAACCAGAAAAAAACGACAGGTCGCGGGTTGAAAAAATGGTCAAAATTTAAAGGGCGTCAGATCTTCCCCAAAACCTGATAAAATGACAATGGGATGGGTATTAATCGAGAAATTTCAGAGATTAGAATGAATTATCTTTGTTCCAAAGAAATTTCAGCTCCGGAGGTGATGCCAAAAACCAGGAAAAAACGACAGGTCGCGGGTTGAAAAAATGGTCAAAATTTAAAGGGCGTCAGATCTTCCCCAAAACCTGATAAAATGACAATGGGATGGGTATTAATCGAGAAATTTCAGAGATTAGAATGAATTATCTTTGTTCCAAAGAAATTTCAGCTCCGGAGGTGATGCCAAAAACCAGGAAAAAACGACAGGTCGCGGGTTGAAAAAATGGTTCAAATTTAAAGGGCGTCAGATATTTCCTAAAACCTGATAAAATGACAATGGGGTGGGTATTAATCAAGAAATTGTAGAGATTAGAAAGAGTTATCTTTGTTCCAAAGAAATTTCAGCTTCGGAGGTTACTTCAAAAACCAGAAAAAAACGACAGGTCGCGGGTTGAAAAAATGGTCAAAATTTAAAGGGCGTCAGATATTCCCCAAAACCTGATAAAATGACAATGGGGTGGGTATTAATCGAGAAATTTCAGAGATTAGAAAGAATTATCTTTGTTCCAAAGAAATTTCATCTTCGGAGGCTACTTCAAAAACCAGAAAAAAACGACAGGTCGCGGGTTGAAAAAATGGTCAAAATTTAAAGGGCGTCAGATCTTCCCCAAAACCTGATAAAATGACAATGGGATGGGTATTAATCGAGAAATTTCAGAGATTAGAATGAATTATCTTTGTTCCAAAGAAATTTCAGCTCCGGAGGTGATGCCAAAAACCAGGAAAAAACGACAGGTCGCGGGTTGAAAAAATGGTTCAAATTTAAAGGGCGTCAGATATTTCCTAAAACCTGATAAAATGACAATGGGGTGGGTATTAATCAAGAAATTGTAGAGATTAGAAAGAGTTATCTTTGTTCCAAAGAAATTTCAGCTTCGGAGGTTACTTCAAAAACCAGAAAAAAACGACAGGTCGCGGGTTGAAAAAATGGTCAAAATTTAAAGGGCGTCAGATATTCCCCAAAACCTGATAAAATGACAATGGGGTGGGTATTAATCGAGAAATTTCAGAGATTAGAAAGAATTATCTTTGTTCCAAAGAAATTTCATCTTCGGAGGCTACTTCAAAAACCAGAAAAAAACGACAGGTCGCGGGTTGAAAAAATGGTCAAAATTTAAAGGGCGTCAGATCTTCCCCAAAACCTGATAAAATGACAATGGGATGGGTATTAATCGAGAAATTTCAGAGATTAGAATGAATTATCTTTGTTCCAAAGAAATTTCAGCTCTGGAGGTGATGCCAAAAACCAGAAAAAAACGACAAGTCGCGGGTTGAAAAAATGGTCAAAATTTAAAGGGCGTCAGATATTTCCTAAAACCTGATAAAATGACATTGGGTTGGGTATTAATCAAGAAAATGTAGAGATTAGAAAGAGTTATTTTTGTTCCAAAGTCATTTCAGCTCCGGAGGTTACCTCAAAACCAGAAAAAAACGACAGGTCGCGGGTTGAAAAAATGGTCAAAATTTAAAGGGCGTCAGATCTTTCCTAAAACCTGATAAAATGACAATGGGGTGGGTAGTAATCGAGAAATTGCAGCGATTAGAAAGAATTATCTTTGTTCCAAAGAAATTTCAGCTCCGGAGGTGATGCCAAAAACCAGAAAAAAACGACAGGTCGCGGGTTGAAAAAATGGTCAAAATTTTAAGGGCGTCAGATATTCCCCAAAACCTGATAAAATGACAATGGGGTGGGTATTAATCGAGAAATTTCAGAGATTAGAAAGAATTATCTTTGTTCCAAAGAAATTTCATCTTCGGAGGCTACTTCAAAAACCAGAAAAAAACGACAGGTCGCGGGTTGAAAAAATGGTCAAAATTTAAAGGGCGTCAGATATTTCCTAAAACCTTATAAAATGACAATGGGGTGGGTAGTAATCGAGAAATTGCAGCGATTAGAAAGAATTATCTTTGTTCCAAAGAAATTTCAGCTCCGGAGGTGATGCCAAAAACCAGAAAAAAACGACAGGTCGCGGGTTGAAAAAATGGTCAAAATTTAAAGGGCGTCAGATCTTCCCCAAAACCTGATAAAATGACAATGGGATGGGTATTAATCGAGAAATTTCAGAGATTAGAATGAATTATCTTTGTTCCAAAGAAATTTCAGCTACGGAGGTGATGCCAAAAACCAGAAAAAAACGACAGGTCGCGGGTTGAAAAAATGGTCAAAATTTAAAGGGCGTCAGATATTTCCTAAAACCTGATAAAATGACAATGGGGTGGGTAGTAATCGAGAAATTGCAGCGATTAGAAAGAATTATCTTTGTTCCAAAGAAATTTCAGCTCCGGAGGTGATGCCAAAAACCAGAAAAAAACGACAGGTCGCGGGTTGAAAAAATAGTCAAAATTTGAAGGGCGTCAGATCTTTCCTAAAACCTGATAAAATGACGATGGGGTGGGTAGTAATCGAGAAATTGCAGAGATTAGAAAGAATTATCTTTGTTCCAAAGAAATTTCAGCTCCGGAGGTGATGCCAAAAACCAGGAAAAAACGACAGGTCGCGGGTTGAAAAAATGGTTCAAATTTAAAGGGCGTCAGATATTTCCTAAAACCTGATAAAATGACAATGGGGTGGGTATTAATCAAGAAATTGTAGAGATTAGAAAGAGTTATCTTTGTTCCAAAGAAATTTCAGCTTCGGAGGTTACTTCAAAAACCAGAAAAAAACGACAGGTCGCGGGTTGAAAAAATGGTCAAAATTTAAAGGGCGTCAGATATTCCCCAAAACCTGATAAAATGACAATGGGGTGGGTATTAATCGAGAAATTTCAGAGATTAGAAAGAATTATCTTTGTTCCAAAGAAATTTCATCTTCGGAGGCTACTTCAAAAACCAGAAAAAAACGACAGGTCGCGGGTTGAAAAAATGGTCAAAATTTAAAGGGCGTCAGATCTTCCCCAAAACCTGATAAAATGACAATGGGATGGGTTTTAATCGAGAAATTTCAGAGATTAGAATGAATTATCTTTGTTCCAAAGAAATTTCAGCTCTGGAGGTGATGCCAAAAACCAGAAAAAAACGACAGGTCGCGGGTTGAAAAAATGGTCAAAATTTAAAGAGCGTCAGATATTTCCTAAAACCTGATAAAATGACATTGGTTTGGGTATTAATCAAGAAAATGTAGAGATTAGAAAGAGTTATTTTTGTTCCAAAGACATTTCAGCTCTGGAGGTTACCTAAAAACCAGAAAAAAACGACAGGTCGCGGGTTGAAAAAATGGTCAAAATTTAAAGGGCGTCAGATCTTTCCTAAAACCTGATAAAATGACAATGGGGTGGGTAGTAATCGAGAAATTGCAGCGATTAGAAAGAATTATCTTTGTTCCAAAGAAATTTCAGCTCCGGAGGTGATGCCAAAAACCAGAAAAAAACGACAGGTCGCGGGTTGAAAAAATGGTCAAAATTTTAAGGGCGTCAGATATTCCCCAAAACCTGATAAAATGACAATGGGGTGGGTATTAATCGAGAAATTTCAGAGATTAGAAAGAATTATCTTTGTTCCAAAGAAATTTCATCTTCGGAGGCTACTTCAAAAACCAGAAAAAAACGACAGGTCGCGGGTTGAAAAAATGGTCAAAATTTAAAGGGCGTCAGATATTTCCTAAAACCTTATAAAATGACAATGGGGTGGGTAGTAATCGAGAAATTTCAGCGATTAGAAAGAATTATCTTTGTTCCAAAGAAATTTCAGCTCCGGAGGTGATGCCAAAAACCAGAAAAAAACGACAGGTCGCGGGTTGAAAAAATGGTCAAAATTTAAAGGGCGTCAGATCTTCCCCAAAACCTGATAAAATGACAATGGGATGGGTATTAATCGAGAAATTTCAGAGATTAGAATGAATTATCTTTGTTCCAAAGAAATTTCAGCTCCGGAGGTGATGCCAAAAACCAGGAAAAAACGACAGGTCGCGGGTTGAAAAAATGGTTCAAATTTAAAGGGCGTCAGATATTTCCTAAAACCTGATAAAATGACAATGGGGTGGGTATTAATCAAGAAATTGTAGAGATTAGAAAGAGTTATCTTTGTTCCAAAGAAATTTCAGCTTCGGAGGTTACTTCAAAAACCAGAAAAAAACGACAGGTCGCGGGTTGAAAAAATGGTCAAAATTTAAAGGGCGTCAGATATTCCCCAAAACCTGATAAAATGACAATGGGGTGGGTATTAATCGAGAAATTTCAGAGATTAGAAAGAATTATCTTTGTTCCAAAGAAATTTCATCTTCGGAGGCTAATTCAAAAACCAGAAAAAAACGACAGGTCGCGGGTTGAAAAAATGGTCAAAATTTAAAGGGCGTCAGATCTTCCCCAAAACCTGATAAAATGACAATGGGATGGGTATTAATCGAGAAATTTCAGAGATTAGAATGAATTATCTTTGTTCCAAAGAAATTTCAGCTCCGGAGGTGATGCCAAAAACCAGGAAAAAACGACAGGTCGCGGGTTGAAAAAATGGTTCAAATTTAAAGGGCGTCAGATATTTCCTAAAACCTGATAAAATGACAATGGGGTGGGTATTAATCAAGAAATTGTAGAGATTAGAAAGAGTTATCTTTGTTCCAAAGAAATTTCAGCTTCGGAGGTTACTTCAAAAACCAGAAAAAAACGACAGGTCGCGGGTTGAAAAAATGGTCAAAATTTAAAGGGCGTCAGATATTCCCCAAAACCTGATAAAATGACAATGGGGTGGGTATTAATCGAGAAATTTCAGAGATTAGAAAGAATTATCTTTGTTCCAAAGAAATTTCATCTTCGGAGGCTACTTCAAAAACCAGAAAAAAACGACAGGTCGCGGGTTGAAAAAATGGTCAAAATTTAAAGGGCGTCAGATATTTCCTAAAACCTTATAAAATGACAATGGGGTGGGTAGTAATCGAGAAATTGCAGCGATTAGAAAGAATTATCTTTGTTCCAAAGAAATTTCAGCTCCGGAGGTGATGCCAAAAACCAGAAAAAAACGACAGGTCGCGGGTTGAAAAAATGGTCAAAATTTAAAGGGTGTCAGATCTTCCCCAAAACCTGATAAAATGACAATGGGATGGGTATTAATCGAGAAATTTCAGAGATTAGAATGAATTATCTTTGTTCCAAAGAAATTTCAGCTCCGGAGGTGATGCCAAAAACCAGGAAAAAACGACAGGTCGCGGGTTGAAAAAATGGTTCAAATTTAAAGGGCGTCAGATATTTCCTAAAACCTGATAAAATGACAATGGGGTGGGTATTAATCAAGAAATTGTAGAGATTAGAAAGAGTTATCTTTGTTCCAAAGAAATTTCAGCTTCGGAGGTTACTTCAAAAACCAGAAAAAAACGACAGGTCGCGGGTTGAAAAAATGGTCAAAATTTAAAGGGCGTCAGATATTCCTCAAAACCTGATAAAATGACAATGGGGTGGGTATTAATCGAGAAATTTCAGAGATTAGAAAGAATTATCTTTGTTCCAAAGAAATTTCATCTTCGGAGGCTACTTCAAAAACCAGAAAAAAACGACAGGTCGCGGGTTGAAAAAATGGTCAAAATTTAAAGGGCGTCAGATCTTCCCCAAAACCTGATAAAATGACAATGGGATGGGTATTAATCGAGAAATTTCAGAGATTAGAATGAATTATCTTTGTTCCAAAGAAATTTCAGCTCCGGAGGTGATGCCAAAAACCAGAAAAAAACGACAGGTCGCGGGTTGAGAAAATGGTCAAAATTTAAAGGGCGTCAGATATTTCCTAAAACCTGATAAAATGACAATGGGGTGGGTAGTAATCGAGAAATTGCAGCGATTAGAAAGAATTATCTTTGTTCCAAAGAAATTTCAGCTCCGGAGGTGATGCCAAAAACCAGGAAAAAACGACAGGTCGCGGGTTGAAAAAATGGTTCAAATTTAAAGGGCGTCAGATATTTCCTAAAACCTGATAAAATGACAATGGGGTGGGTATTAATCAAGAAATTGTAGAGATTAGAAAGAGTTATCTTTGTTCCAAAGAAATTTCAGCTTCGGAGGTTACTTCAAAAACCAGAAAAAAACGACAGGTCGCGGGTTGAAAAAATGGTCAAAATTTAAAGGGCGTCAGATATTCCCCAAAACCTGATAAAATGACAATGGGGTGGGTATTAATCGAGAAATTTCAGAGATTAGAAAGAATTATCTTTGTTCCAAAGAAATTTCATCTTCGGAGGCTACTTCAAAAACCAGAAAAAAACGACAGGTCGCGGGTTGAAAAAATGGTCAAAATTTAAAGGGCGTCAGATCTTCCCCAAAACCTGATAAAATGACAATGGGATGGGTATTAATCGAGAAATTTCAGAGATTAGAATGAATTATCTTTGTTCCAAAGAAATTTCAGCTCCGGAGGTGATGCCAAAAACCAGGAAAAAACGACAGGTCGCGGGTTGAAAAAATGGTTCAAATTTAAAGGGCGTCAGATATTTCCTAAAACCTGATAAAATGACAATGGGGTGGGTATTAATCAAGAAATTGTAGAGATTAGAAAGAGTTATCTTTGTTCCAAAGAAATTTCAGCTTCGGAGGTTACTTCAAAAACCAGAAAAAAACGACAGGTCGCGGGTTGAAAAAATGGTCAAAATTTAAAGGGCGTCAGATATTCCTCAAAACCTGATAAAATGACAATGGGGTGGGTATTAATCGAGAAATTTCAGAGATTAGAAAGAATTATCTTTGTTCCAAAGAAATTTCATCTTCGGAGGCTACTTCAAAAACCAGAAAAAAACCACAGGTCGCGGGTTGAAAAAATGGTCAAAATTTAAAGGGCGTCAGATCTTCCCCAAAACCTGATAAAATGACAATGGGATGGGTATTAATCGAGAAATTTCAGAGATTAGAATGAATTATCTTTGTTCCAAAGAAATTTCAGCTCCGGAGGTGATGCCAAAAACCAGAAAAAAACGACAGGTTGCGGGTTGAAAAAATGGTCAAAATTTAAAGGGCGTCAGATATTTCCTAAAACCTGATAAAATGACAATGGGGTGGGTAGTAATCGAGAAATTGCAGCGATTAGAAAGAATTATCTTTGTTCCAAAGAAATTTCAGCTCCGGAGGTGATGCCAAAAACCAGGAAAAAACGACAGGTCGCGGGTTGAAAAAATGGTTCAAATTTAAAGGGCGTCAGATATTTCCTAAAACCTGATAAAATGACAATGGGGTGGGTATTAATCAAGAAATTGTAGAGATTAGAAAGAGTTATCTTTGTTCCAAAGAAATTTCAGCTTCGGAGGTTACTTCAAAAACCAGAAAAAAACGACAGGTCGCGGGTTGAAAAAATGGTCAAAATTTAAAGGGCGTCAGATATTCCCCAAAACCTGATAAAATGACAATGGGGTGGGTATTAATCGAGAAATTTCAGAGATTAGAAAGAATTATCTTTGTTCCAAAGAAATTTTATCTTCGGAGGCTACTTCAAAAACCAGAAAAAAACGACAGGTCGCGGGTTGAAAAAATGGTCAAAATTTAAAGGGCGTCAGATCTTCCCCAAAACCTGATAAAATGACAATGGGATGGGTATTAATCGAGAAATTTCAGAGATTAGAATGAATTATCTTTGTTCCAAAGAAATTTCAGCTCTGGAGGTGATGCCAAAAACCAGAAAAAAACGACAGGTCGCGGGTTGAAAAAATGGTCAAAATTTAAAGGGCGTCAGATATTCCCCAAAACCTGATAAAATGACAATGGGGTGGGTATTAATCGAGAAATTTCAGAGATTAGAAAGAATTATCTTTGTTCCAAAGAAATTTCATCTTCGGAGGCTACTTCAAAAACCAGAAAAAAACGACAGGTCGCGGGTTGAAAAAATGGTCAAAATTTAAAGGGCGTCAGATCTTCCCCAAAACCTGATAAAATGACAATGGGATGGGTATTAATCGAGAAATTTCAGAGATTAGAATGAATTATCTTTGTTCCAAAGAAATTTCAGCTCTGGAGGTGATGCCAAAAACCAGAAAAAAACGACAGGTCGCGGGTTGAAAAAATGGTCAAAATTTAAAGGGCGTCAGATATTTCCTAAAACCTGATAAAATGACATTGGGTTGGGTATTAATCAAGAAAATGTAGAGATTAGAAAGAGTTATTTTTGTTCCAAAGTCATTTCAGCTCCGGAGGTTACCTCAAAACCAGAAAAAAACGACAGGTCGCGGGTTGAAAAAATGGTCAAAATTTAAAGGGCGTCAGATATTCCCCAAAACCTGATAAAATGACAATGGGGTGGGTATTAATCGAGAAATTTCAGAGATTAGAAAGAATTATCTTTGTTCCAAAGAAATTTCATCTTCGGAGGCTACTTCAAAAACCAGAAAAAAACGACAGGTCGCGGGTTGAAAAAATGGTCAAAATTTAAAGGGCGTCAGATATTTCCTAAAACCTTATAAAATGACAATGGGGTGGGTAGTAATCGAGAAATTGCAGCGATTAGAAAGAATTATCTTTGTTCCAAAGAAATTTCAGCTCCGGAGGTGATGCCAAAAACCAGAAAAAAACGACAGGTCGCGGGTTGAAAAAATGGTCAAAATTTAAAGGGCGTCAGATCTTCCCCAAAACCTGATAAAATGACAATGGGATGGGTATTAATCGAGAAATTTCAGAGATTAGAATGAATTATCTTTGTTCCAAAGAAATTTCAGCTCCGGAGGTGATGCCAAAAACCAGAAAAAAACGACAGGTCGCGGGTTGAAAAAATAGTCAAAATTTGAAGGGCGTCAGATCTTTCCTAAAACCTGATAAAATGACGATGGGGTGGGTAGTAATCGAGAAATTGCAGAGATTAGAAAGAATTATCTTTGTTCCAAAGAAATTTCAGCTCCGGAGGTGATGCCAAAAACCAGGAAAAAACGACAGGTCGCGGGTTGAAAAAATGGTTCAAATTTAAAGGGCGTCAGATATTTCCTAAAACCTGATAAAATGACAATGGGGTGGGTATTAATCAAGAAATTGTAGAGATTAGAAAGAGTTATCTTTGTTCCAAAGAAATTTCAGCTTCGGAGGTTACTTCAAAAACCAGAAAAAAACGACAGGTTGCGGGTTGAAAAAATGGTCAAAATTTAAAGGGCGTCAGATATTCCCCAAAACCTGATAAAATGACAATGGGGTGGGTATTAATCGAGAAATTTCAGAGATTAGAAAGAATTATCTTTGTTCCAAAGAAATTTCATCTTCGGAGGCTACTTCAAAAACCAGAAAAAAACGACAGGTCGCGGGTTGAAAAAATGGTCAAAATTTAAAGGGCGTCAGATCTTCCCCAAAACCTGATAAAATGACAATGGGATGGGTTTTAATCGAGAAATTTCAGAGATTAGAATGAATTATCTTTGTTCCAAAGAAATTTCAGCTCTGGAGGTGATGCCAAAAACCAGAAAAAAACGACAGGTCGCGGGTTGAAAAAATGGTCAAAATTTAAAGGGCGTCAGATATTTCCTAAAACCTGATAAAATGACATTGGTTTGGGTATTAATCAAGAAAATGTAGAGATTAGAAAGAGTTATTTTTGTTCCAAAGACATTTCAGCTCTGGAGGTTACCTCAAAACCAGAAAAAAACGACAGGTCGCGGGTTGAAAAAATGGTCAAAATTTAAAGGGCGTCAGATCTTTCCTAAAACCTGATAAAATGACAATGGGGTGGGTAGTAATCGAGAAATTGCAGCGATTAGAAAGAATTATCTTTGTTCCAAAGAAATTTCAGCTCCGGAGGTGATGCCAAAAACCAGAAAAAAACGACAGGTCGCGGGTTCAAAAAATGGTCAAAATTTTAAGGGCGTCAGATATTCCCCAAAACCTGATAAAATGACAATGGGGTGGGTATTAATCGAGAAATTTCAGAGATTAGAAAGAATTATCTTTGTTCCAAAGAAATTTCATCTTCGGAGGCTGCTTCAAAAACCAGAAAAAAACGACAGGTCGCGGGTTGAAAAAATGGTCAAAATTTAAAGGGCGTCAGATCTTCCCCAAAACCTGATAAAATGACAATGGGATGGATATTAATCGAGAAATTGCAGAGATTAGAAAGAATTATCTTTGTTCCAAAGAAATTTCAGCTCCGGAGATGATGCCAAAAACCAGAAAAAAACGACAGGTCGCGGGTTGAAAAAATAGTCAAAATTTGAAGGTCGTCAGATATTTCCTAAAACCTGATAAAATGACAATGGGGTGGGTATTAATCGAGAAATTGCAGAGATTAAAAAGAATTATCTTTGTTCCAAAGGAATTTCAGCTCCGGAGGTGATTCCAAAAACCAGAAAAAAACGACAGGTCGCAGGTTGAAAAAATGGTCAAAATTTGAAGGGCTTCAGATCTTCCCCAAAACCTGATAAAATGACAATGGGGTGGGTATTAATCGATAATTTACTGAGTTTGGAAAGAATTATCTTTGTTCCATAGAAATTTCAGCTCTGGAGGGCACGCCAAAAACCAAGAAAAAACAACAGGTCGCGGGTTGGAAAAATGGTCAAAATTTAAAGGGCTTCAGATCTTCCCCAAAGCCTGATAAAATGACAATGGGGTGGGTATTAATCGAGAATTTGCTGAGTTTGGAAAGAATTATCTTTGTTCCAAAGAAATTTCAGCTTCGGAGGTTACTTCAAAAACCAGAAAAAAACGACAGGTCGCGGGTTGAAAAAATGGTCAAAATTTAAAGGGCGTCAGATATTCCCCAAAACCTGATAAAATGACAATGGGGTGGGTATTAATCGAGAAATTTCAGAGATTAGAAAGAATTATCTTTGTTCCAAAGAAATTTCATCTTCGGAGGCTACTTCAAAAACCAGAAAAAAACGACAGGTCGCGGGTTGAAAAAATGGTCAAAATTTAAAGGGCGTCAGATCTTCCCCAAAACCTGATAAAATGACAATGGGATGGGTATTAATCGAGAAATTTCAGAGATTAGAATGAATTATCTTTGTTCCAAAGAAATTTCAGCTCCGGAGGTGATGCCAAAAACCAGGAAAAAACGACAGGTCGCGGGTTGAAAAAATGGTCAAAATTTAAAGGGCGTCAGATCTTCCCCAAAACCTGATAAAATGACAATGGGATGGGTATTAATCGAGAAATTTCAGAGATTAGAATGAATTATCTTTGTTCCAAAGAAATTTCAGCTCCGGAGGTGATGCCAAAAACCAGGAAAAAACGACAGGTCGCGGGTTGAAAAAATGGTTCAAATTTAAAGGGCGTCAGATATTTCCTAAAACCTGATAAAATGACAATGGGGTGGGTATTAATCAAGAAATTGTAGAGATTAGAAAGAGTTATCTTTGTTCCAAAGAAATTTCAGCTTCGGAGGTTACTTCAAAAACCAGAAAAAAACGACAGGTCGCGGGTTGAAAAAATGGTCAAAATTTAAAGGGCGTCAGATATTCCCCAAAACCTGATAAAATGACAATGGGGTGGGTATTAATCGAGAAATTTCAGAGATTAGAAAGAATTATCTTTGTTCCAAAGAAATTTCATCTTCGGAGGCTACTTCAAAAACCAGAAAAAAACGACAGGTCGCGGGTTGAAAAAATGGTCAAAATTTAAAGGGCGTCAGATCTTCCCCAAAACCTGATAAAATGACAATGGGATGGGTATTAATCGAGAAATTTCAGAGATTAGAATGAATTATCTTTGTTCCAAAGAAATTTCAGCTCCGGAGGTGATGCCAAAAACCAGGAAAAAACGACAGGTCGCGGGTTGAAAAAATGGTTCAAATTTAAAGGGCGTCAGATATTTCCTAAAACCTGATAAAATGACAATGGGGTGGGTATTAATCAAGAAATTGTAGAGATTAGAAAGAGTTATCTTTGTTCCAAAGAAATTTCAGCTTCGGAGGTTACTTCAAAAACCAGAAAAAAACGACAGGTCGCGGGTTGAAAAAATGGTCAAAATTTAAAGGGCGTCAGATATTCCCCAAAACCTGATAAAATGACAATGGGGTGGGTATTAATCGAGAAATTTCAGAGATTAGAAAGAATTATCTTTGTTCCAAAGAAATTTCATCTTCGGAGGCTACTTCAAAAACCAGAAAAAAACGACAGGTCGCGGGTTGAAAAAATGGTCAAAATTTAAAGGGCGTCAGATCTTCCCCAAAACCTGATAAAATGACAATGGGATGGGTATTAATCGAGAAATTTCAGAGATTAGAATGAATTATCTTTGTTCCAAAGAAATTTCAGCTCTGGAGGTGATGCCAAAAACCAGAAAAAAACGACAAGTCGCGGGTTGAAAAAATGGTCAAAATTTAAAGGGCGTCAGATATTTCCTAAAACCTGATAAAATGACATTGGGTTGGGTATTAATCAAGAAAATGTAGAGATTAGAAAGAGTTATTTTTGTTCCAAAGTCATTTCAGCTCCGGAGGTTACCTCAAAACCAGAAAAAAACGACAGGTCGCGGGTTGAAAAAATGGTCAAAATTTAAAGGGCGTCAGATCTTTCCTAAAACCTGATAAAATGACAATGGGGTGGGTAGTAATCGAGAAATTGCAGCGATTAGAAAGAATTATCTTTGTTCCAAAGAAATTTCAGCTCCGGAGGTGATGCCAAAAACCAGAAAAAAACGACAGGTCGCGGGTTGAAAAAATGGTCAAAATTTTAAGGGCGTCAGATATTCCCCAAAACCTGATAAAATGACAATGGGGTGGGTATTAATCGAGAAATTTCAGAGATTAGAAAGAATTATCTTTGTCCAAAGAAATTTCATCTTCGGAGGCTACTTCAAAAACCAGAAAAAAACGACAGGTCGCGGGTTGAAAAAATGGTCAAAATTTAAAGGGCGTCAGATATTTCCTAAAACCTTATAAAATGACAATGGGGTGGGTAGTAATCGAGAAATTGCAGCGATTAGAAAGAATTATCTTTGTTCCAAAGAAATTTCAGCTCCGGAGGTGATGCCAAAAACCAGAAAAAAACGACAGGTCGCGGGTTGAAAAAATGGTCAAAATTTAAAGGGCGTCAGATCTTCCCCAAAACCTGATAAAATGACAATGGGATGGGTATTAATCGAGAAATTTCAGAGATTAGAATGAATTATCTTTGTTCCAAAGAAATTTCAGCTACGGAGGTGATGCCAAAAACCAGAAAAAAACGACAGGTCGCGGGTTGAAAAAATGGTCAAAATTTAAAGGGCGTCAGATCTTCCCCAAAACCTGATAAAATGACAATGGGATGGATATTAATCGAGAAATTGCAGAGATTAGAAAGAATTATCTTTGTTCCAAAGAAATTTCAGCTCCGGAGATGATGCCAAAAACCAGAAAAAAACGACAGGTCGCGGGTTGAAAAAATAGTCAAAATTTGAAGGTCGTCAGATATTTCCTAAAACCTGATAAAATGACAATGGGGTGGGTATTAATCGAGAAATTGCAGAGATTAAAAAGAATTATCTTTGTTCCAAAGGAATTTCAGCTCCGGAGGTGATTCCAAAAACCAGAAAAAAACGACAGGTCGCAGGTTGAAAAAATGGTCAAAATTTGAAGGGCTTCAGATCTTCCCCAAAACCTGATAAAATGACAATGGGGTGGGTATTAATCGATAATTTACTGAGTTTGGAAAGAATTATCTTTGTTCCATAGAAATTTCAGCTCTGGAGGGCACGCCAAAAACCAAGAAAAAACAACAGGTCGCGGGTTGGAAAAATGGTCAAAATTTAAAGGGCTTCAGATCTTCCCCAAAGCCTGATAAAATGACAATGGGGTGGGTATTAATCGAGAATTTGCTGAGTTTGGAAAGAATTATCTTTGTTCCAAAGAAATTTCAGCTTCGGAGGTTACTTCAAAAACCAGAAAAAAACGACAGGTCGCGGGTTGAAAAAATGGTCAAAATTTAAAGGGCGTCAGATATTCCCCAAAACCTGATAAAATGACAATGGGGTGGGTATTAATCGAGAAATTTCAGAGATTAGAAAGAATTATCTTTGTTCCAAAGAAATTTCATCTTCGGAGGCTACTTCAAAAACCAGAAAAAAACGACAGGTCGCGGGTTGAAAAAATGGTCAAAATTTAAAGGGCGTCAGATCTTCCCCAAAACCTGATAAAATGACAATGGGATGGGTATTAATCGAGAAATTTCAGAGATTAGAATGAATTATCTTTGTTCCAAAGAAATTTCAGCTCCGGAGGTGATGCCAAAAACCAGGAAAAAACGACAGGTCGCGGGTTGAAAAAATGGTCAAAATTTAAAGGGCGTCAGATCTTCCCCAAAACCTGATAAAATGACAATGGGATGGGTATTAATCGAGAAATTTCAGAGATTAGAATGAATTATCTTTGTTCCAAAGAAATTTCAGCTCCGGAGGTGATGCCAAAAACCAGGAAAAAACGACAGGTCGCGGGTTGAAAAAATGGTTCAAATTTAAAGGGCGTCAGATATTTCCTAAAACCTGATAAAATGACAATGGGGTGGGTATTAATCAAGAAATTGTAGAGATTAGAAAGAGTTATCTTTGTTCCAAAGAAATTTCAGCTTCGGAGGTTACTTCAAAAACCAGAAAAAAACGACAGGTCGCGGGTTGAAAAAATGGTCAAAATTTAAAGGGCGTCAGATATTCCCCAAAACCTGATAAAATGACAATGGGGTGGGTATTAATCGAGAAATTTCAGAGATTAGAAAGAATTATCTTTGTTCCAAAGAAATTTCATCTTCGGAGGCTACTTCAAAAACCAGAAAAAAACGACAGGTCGCGGGTTGAAAAAATGGTCAAAATTTAAAGGGCGTCAGATCTTCCCCAAAACCTGATAAAATGACAATGGGATGGGTATTAATCGAGAAATTTCAGAGATTAGAATGAATTATCTTTGTTCCAAAGAAATTTCAGCTCCGGAGGTGATGCCAAAAACCAGGAAAAAACGACAGGTCGCGGGTTGAAAAAATGGTTCAAATTTAAAGGGCGTCAGATATTTCCTAAAACCTGATAAAATGACAATGGGGTGGGTATTAATCAAGAAATTGTAGAGATTAGAAAGAGTTATCTTTGTTCCAAAGAAATTTCAGCTTCGGAGGTTACTTCAAAAACCAGAAAAAAACGACAGGTCGCGGGTTGAAAAAATGGTCAAAATTTAAAGGGCGTCAGATATTCCCCAAAACCTGATAAAATGACAATGGGGTGGGTATTAATCGAGAAATTTCAGAGATTAGAAAGAATTATCTTTGTTCCAAAGAAATTTCATCTTCGGAGGCTACTTCAAAAACCAGAAAAAAACGACAGGTCGCGGGTTGAAAAAATGGTCAAAATTTAAAGGGCGTCAGATCTTCCCCAAAACCTGATAAAATGACAATGGGATGGGTATTAATCGAGAAATTTCAGAGATTAGAATGAATTATCTTTGTTCCAAAGAAATTTCAGCTCTGGAGGTGATGCCAAAAACCAGAAAAAAACGACAAGTCGCGGGTTGAAAAAATGGTCAAAATTTAAAGGGCGTCAGATATTTCCTAAAACCTGATAAAATGACATTGGGTTGGGTATTAATCAAGAAAATGTAGAGATTAGAAAGAGTTATTTTTGTTCCAAAGTCATTTCAGCTCCGGAGGTTACCTCAAAACCAGAAAAAAACGACAGGTCGCGGGTTGAAAAAATGGTCAAAATTTAAAGGGCGTCAGATCTTTCCTAAAACCTGATAAAATGACAATGGGGTGGGTAGTAATCGAGAAATTGCAGCGATTAGAAAGAATTATCTTTGTTCCAAAGAAATTTCAGCTCCGGAGGTGATGCCAAAAACCAGAAAAAAACGACAGGTCGCGGGTTGAAAAAATGGTCAAAATTTTAAGGGCGTCAGATATTCCCCAAAACCTGATAAAATGACAATGGGGTGGGTATTAATCGAGAAATTTCAGAGATTAGAAAGAATTATCTTTGTTCCAAAGAAATTTCATCTTCGGAGGCTACTTCAAAAACCAGAAAAAAACGACAGGTCGCGGGTTGAAAAAATGGTCAAAATTTAAAGGGCGTCAGATATTTCCTAAAACCTTATAAAATGACAATGGGGTGGGTAGTAATCGAGAAATTGCAGCGATTAGAAAGAATTATCTTTGTTCCAAAGAAATTTCAGCTCCGGAGGTGATGCCAAAAACCAGAAAAAAACGACAGGTCGCGGGTTGAAAAAATGGTCAAAATTTAAAGGGCGTCAGATCTTCCCCAAAACCTGATAAAATGACAATGGGATGGGTATTAATCGAGAAATTTCAGAGATTAGAATGAATTATCTTTGTTCCAAAGAAATTTCAGCTACGGAGGTGATGCCAAAAACCAGAAAAAAACGACAGGTCGCGGGTTGAAAAAATGGTCAAAATTTAAAGGGCGTCAGATATTTCCTAAAACCTGATAAAATGACAATGGGGTGGGTAGTAATCGAGAAATTGCAGCGATTAGAAAGAATTATCTTTGTTCCAAAGAAATTTCAGCTCCGGAGGTGATGCCAAAAACCAGAAAAAAACGACAGGTCGCGGGTTGAAAAAATAGTCAAAATTTGAAGGGCGTCAGATCTTTCCTAAAACCTGATAAAATGACGATGGGGTGGGTAGTAATCGAGAAATTGCAGAGATTAGAAAGAATTATCTTTGTTCCAAAGAAATTTCAGCTCCGGAGGTGATGCCAAAAACCAGGAAAAAACGACAGGTCGCGGGTTGAAAAAATGGTTCAAATTTAAAGGGCGTCAGATATTTCCTAAAACCTGATAAAATGACAATGGGGTGGGTATTAATCAAGAAATTGTAGAGATTAGAAAGAGTTATCTTTGTTCCAAAGAAATTTCAGCTTCGGAGGTTACTTCAAAAACCAGAAAAAAACGACAGGTCGCGGGTTGAAAAAATGGTCAAAATTTAAAGGGCGTCAGATATTCCCCAAAACCTGATAAAATGACAATGGGGTGGGTATTAATCGAGAAATTTCAGAGATTAGAAAGAATTATCTTTGTTCCAAAGAAATTTCATCTTCGGAGGCTACTTCAAAAACCAGAAAAAAACGACAGGTCGCGGGTTGAAAAAATGGTCAAAATTTAAAGGGCGTCAGATCTTCCCCAAAACCTGATAAAATGACAATGGGATGGGTTTTAATCGAGAAATTTCAGAGATTAGAATGAATTATCTTTGTTCCAAAGAAATTTCAGCTCTGGAGGTGATGCCAAAAACCAGAAAAAAACGACAGGTCGCGGGTTGAAAAAATGGTCAAAATTTAAAGAGCGTCAGATATTTCCTAAAACCTGATAAAATGACATTGGTTTGGGTATTAATCAAGAAAATGTAGAGATTAGAAAGAGTTATTTTTGTTCCAAAGACATTTCAGCTCTGGAGGTTACCTCAAAACCAGAAAAAAACGACAGGTCGCGGGTTGAAAAAATGGTCAAAATTTAAAGGGCGTCAGATCTTTCCTAAAACCTGATAAAATGACAATGGGGTGGGTAGTAATCGAGAAATTGCAGCGATTAGAAAGAATTATCTTTGTTCCAAAGAAATTTCAGCTCCGGAGGTGATGCCAAAAACCAGAAAAAAACGACAGGTCGCGGGTTGAAAAAATGGTCAAAATTTTAAGGGCGTCAGATATTCCCCAAAACCTGATAAAATGACAATGGGGTGGGTATTAATCGAGAAATTTCAGAGATTAGAAAGAATTATCTTTGTTCCAAAGAAATTTCATCTTCGGAGGCTACTTCAAAAACCAGAAAAAAACGACAGGTCGCGGGTTGAAAAAATGGTCAAAATTTAAAGGGCGTCAGATCTTCCCCAAAACCTGATAAAATGACAATGGGATGGATATTAATCGAGAAATTGCAGAGATTAGAAAGAATTATCTTTGTTCCAAAGAAATTTCAGCTCCGGAGATGATGCCAAAAACCAGAAAAAAACGACAGGTCGCGGGTTGAAAAAATAGTCAAAATTTGAAGGGTGTCAGATATTTCCTAAAACCTGATAAAATGACAATGGGGTGGGTATTAATCGAGAAATTGCAGAGATTAGAAAGAATTATCTTTGTTCCAAAGGAATTTCAGCTCCGGAGGTGATTCCAAAAACCAGAAAAAAATGACAGGTCGCAGGTTGAAAAAATGGTCAAAATTTGAAGGGCTTCAGATCTTCCCCAAAACCTGATAAAATGACAATGGGGTGGGTATTAATCGATAATTTACTGAGTTTGGAAAGAATTATCTTTGTTCCATAGAAATTTCAGCTCTGGAGGGCACGCCAAAAACCAAGAAAAAACAACAGGTCGCGGGTTGGAAAAATGGTCAAAATTTAAAGGGCTTCAGATCTTCCCCAAAGCCTGATAAAATGACAATGGGGTGGGTATTAATCGAGAATTTGCTGAGTTTGGAAAGAATTATCTTTGTTCCAAAGAAATTTCATCTCCCCAGGCTACGCCAAAAACCAGAAAAAGCGACAGGTCGCGGGTTGAAGAAATGGTCAAAATTTAAAGGCCGTCAGATCTTCCCCAAAACCTGATAAAATGACAATGGGGTGGGTATTAATCGAGAATTTGCTGAGTTTGGAAAGAATTATCTTTGTTCCATAGAAATTTCAGCTCTGGAGGGCACGCCAAAAACCAGGAAAAAACAACAGGTCGCGGGTTGGAAAAATGGTCAAAATTTAAAGAGCTTCAGATCTTCCCCAAAACCCAATAAAATGACAATGGGGTGGGTATTAATCGAGAATTTACTGAATTTGGAAAGAATTATCTTTGTTCCAAAGAAACTTCAGGTCCGGAGGTTACGCCAAAAACCAGAAAAAAACGACAGGTCGCGGGTTGAAAAACCGGTCAAAATTTAAAGGCCGTCATATCTTTTCAAAGACCTGATAAAATGACAATGGGGTGGGAATTAATCGAGAATTTACTGAATTTGGAAAGAATTATCTTTGTTCCAAAGAAATTTCAGCTCCGGAGGTTACGCCAAAAACCAGAAAAAAACAACAGGTCGCGGGTTGAAAAAATGGTCAAAATTTAAAGGCCGTCAGATCTTTTCCAAGACCTGATAAAATGACAATGGTGTGGGTATTAATCGAGAATTTGCTGAGTTTGGAAAGAATTATCTTTGTTCAAAAGAAATTTCAGCTCCGGAGGTAACGCCAAAAACCAGAAAAAAACGACAGTTCACGGGTTGAAAAAATGGTCAAAATTTAAAGGGCTTCAGATCTTCCCCAAAACCAGATAAAATGACAACGGGGTGGGTATTAATCGAGAATTTACTGATTTTGGAAAGAATTATCTTTGTTCCAAAGAAATTTCATCTCCCCAGGCTACGCCAAAAACCAGAAAAAGCGACAGGTCGCGGGTTGAAGAAATGGTCAAAATTTAAAGGCCGTCAGATCTTCCCCAAAACCTGATAAAATGACAATGGCGTGGGTATTAATCGAGAATTTGCTGAGTTTGGAAAGAATTATCTTTGTTCCATAGAAATTTCAGCTCCGGAGGGTACGCCAAAAACCAGAAAAAAACGACAGGTCGCGGGTTGGAAAAATGGTCAAAATTGAAAGGGCTTCAGATGTTCCCCAAAACCCGATAAAATGACATTGGGTGGGTATTAATTGAGAATTTACTGAATTTGGAAAGAATTATCTTTGTTCCAAAGAAACTTCAGGTCCGGAGGTTACGCCAAAAACCAGAAAAAAACGACAGGTCGCGGGTTGAAAAACCGGTCAAAATGTAAAGGCCGTCATATCTTTTCAAAGACCTGATAAAATGACAATGAGGTGGGAATTAATCGAGAATTTACTGAATTTGGAAAGAATTATCTTTGTTCCAAAGAAATTTCAGCTCCGGAGGTTACGCCAAAAACCAGAAAAAAACAACAGGTCGCGGGTTGAAAAAATGGTCAAAATTTAAAGGCCGTCAAATCTTTTCCAAGACCTGATACAATGACAATGGTGTGGGTATTAATCGAGAATTTGCTGAGTTTGGAAAGAAATATCTTTGTTGCAAAGAAATTTCAGCACCGGAGGGTACGCCAGAAACCAGAAAAAAACGACAGGTCGCGGGTTGAAAAAATGGTCAAAATTTAAAGGGCTTCAGATCTTCCCCAAAACCTGATAAAATGACAACGGGGTGGGTATTAATCGAGAATTTACTGATTTTGGAAAGAATTATCTTTGTTCCAAAGAAATTTCATCTCCCCAGGCTACGCCAAAAACCAGAAAAAGCGACAGGTCGCGGGTTGAAGAAATGGTCAAAATTTAAAGGCCGTCAGATCTTCCCCAAAACCTGATAAAATGACAATGGCGTGGGTATTAATCGAGAATTTGCTGAGTTTGGAAAGAATTATCTTTGTTCCATAGAAATTTCAGCTCCGGAGGGTACGCCAAAAACCAGAAAAAAACGACAGGTCGCGGGTTGGAAAAATGGTCAAAATTGAAAGGGCTTCAGATGTTCCCCAAAACCCGATAAAATGACATTGGGTGGGTATTAATTGAGAATTTACTGAATTTGGAAAGAATTATCTTTGTTCCAAAGAAATTTCAGCTCCGGAGGTTACGCCAAAAACCAGAAAAAAACGACAGGTCGCGGGTTGAAAAAACGGTCAAAATTTAAAGGCCGTCATATCTTTTCAAAGACCTGATAAAATGACAATGAGGTGGGAATTAATCGAGAATTTACTGAATTTGGAAAGAATTATCTTTGTTCCAAAGAAATTTCAGCTCCGGAGGTTACGCCAAAAACCAGAAAAAAACAACAGGTCGCGGGTTGAAAAAATGGTCAAAATTTAAAGGCCGTCAAATCTTTTCCAAGACCTGATACAATGACAATGGTGTGGGTATTAATCGAGAATTTGCTGAGTTTGGAAAGAAATATCTTTGTTCCAAAGAAATTTCAGCACCGGAGGGTACGCCAGAAACCAGAAAAAAACGACAGGTCGCGGGTTGAAAAAATGGTCAAAATTTAAAGGGCTTCAGATCTTCCCCAAAACCTGATAAAATGACAACGGGGTGGGTATTAATCGAGAATTTACTGATTTTGGAAAGAATTATCTTTGTTCCAAAGAAATTTCATCTCCCCAGGCTACGCCAAAAACCAGAAAAAGCGACAGGTCGCGGGTTGAAGAAATGGTCAAAATTTAAAGGCCGTCAGATCTTCCCCAAAACCTGATAAAATGACAATGGCGTGGGTATTAATCGAGAATTTGCTGAGTTTGGAAAGAATTATCTTTGTTCCATAGAAATTTCAGCTCCGGAGGGTACGCCAAAAACCAGAAAAAAAACGACAGGTCGCGGGTTGGAAAAATGGTCAAAATTGAAAGGGCTTCAGATGTTCCCCAAAACCCGATAAAATGACATTGGGTGGGTATTAATCGAGAATTTACAGAATTTGGAAAGAATTATCTTTGTTCCAAAGAAACTTCAGGTCCGGAGGTTACGCCAAAAACCAGAAAAAAACGACAGGTCGCGGGTTGAAAAACCGGTCAAAATTTAAAGGCCGTCATATCTTTTCAAAGACCTGATAAAATGACAATGAGGTGGCAATTAATCGAGAATTTACTGAATTTGGAAAGAATTATCTTTGTTCCAAAGAAATTTCAGCTCCGGAGGTTTCGCCAAAAATCAGAAAAAAACAACAGGTCGCGGGTTGAAAAAATGGTCAAAATTTAAAGCCGTCAAATCTTTTCCAAGACCTGATACAATGACAATGGTGTGGGTATTAATCGAGAATTTGCTGAGTTTGGAAAGAAATATCTTTGTTCCAAAGAAATTTCAGCACCGGAGGGTACGCCAAAAACCAGAAAAAAACGACAGGTCGCGGGTTGAAAAAATGGTCAAAATTTAAAGGGCTTCAGATCTTCCCCAAAACCTGATAAAATGACAACGGGGTGGGTATTAATCGAGAATTTACTGATTTTGGAAAGAATTATCTTTGTTCCAAAGAAATTTCATCTCCCCAGGCTACGCCAAAAACCAGAAAAAGCGACAGGTCGCGGGTTGAAGAAATGGTCAAAATTTAAAGCCGTCAGATCTTCCCCAAAACCTGATAAAATGACAATGGCGTGGGTATTAATCGAGAATTTGCTGAGTTTGGAAAGAATCATCTTTGTTCCAAAGAAATTTCAGCTCCGGATGTAACGCCAAAAACCAAAAAAAAAACGACAGGTCACGGGTTGAAAAAAATGGTCAAAATTTAAAGGCCGTCAGATCTTTTCAAAGACCTGATAAAATGACAATGGGGTGGGTACTAATCGAGAATTTGCTGAGTTTGGAAAGAATCATCTTTGTTCCAAAGAAATTTCAGCTCCGGAGGTAACGCCAAAAACCAAAAAAAAACGACAGGTCACGGGTTGAAAAAATGGTCAAAATTTAAAGGGCTTCAGATCTTCCCCAAAACCTGATAAAATGACAACGGGGTGGGTATTAATCGAGAATTTACTGATTTTAGAAAGAATTATCTTTGTTCCAAAGAAATTTCAACTCCCCAGGCTACGCCAAAAACCAGAAAAAGCGACAGGTCGCGGGTTGAAGAAATGGTCAAAATTTAAAGGCCGTCAGATCTTCCCCAAATCCTGATAAAATGACAATGGCGTGGGTATTAATCGAGAATTTGCTGAGTTTGGAAAGAATAATCTTTGTTCCATATAAATTTCAGCTCCGGAGGTGATGCCAAAAACCAGAAAAAAACGACAGGTCGCGGGTTGAAAAAATGGTCAAAATTTGAAGGGTGTCAGATCTTTCCTAAAACCTGATAAAATGACGATGGGGTGGGTATTAATCGAGAAATTGCAGAGATTAGAAAGAATTATCTTTGTTCCAAAGAAATTTCACCTCCGGAGGTTACGTCAAAAATCAGAAAAAAACGACAGGTCGTGGGTTGAAAAAATGGTTCAAATTTAAAGGGCGTCAGATATTTCCTAAAACCTGATAAAATGACAATGGGGTGGGTATTAATCAAGAAATTGTAGAGATTAGAAAGAGTTATCTTTGTTCCAAAGACATTTCAGCTCCGGAGGTTACCTCAAAAACCAGAAAAATACGACAGGTCGCGGGTTGAAAAAATGGTCAAAATTTAAAGGGCGTCAGATATTATCCAAAACCTGATAAAATGACAATGGGGTGGGTATTAATCGAGAAATTTCAGAGATTAGAAAGAATTATCTTTGTTCCAAAGAAATTTCAGCTCCGGAGGTTACGCCAAAAACCAGAAAAAAACGATAGGTCGTGGGTTGAAAAAATGGTCAAAATTTAAAGGGCGTCAGATCTTTCCTAAAACCTGATAAAATGACAATGGCGTGGGTATTAATCGAGAAATTTCAGAGATTAGAATGAATTATCTTTGTTCCAAAGAAATTTCAGCTCCGGAGGTGATGCCAAAAACCAGGAAAAAACGACAGGTCGCGGGTTGAAAAAATGGTCAAAATTTAAAGGGCGTCAGATCTTCCCCAAAACCTGATAAAATGACAATGGGATGGGTATTAATCGAGAAATTTCAGAGATTAGAATGAATTATCTTTGTTCCAAAGAAATTTCAGCTCCGGAGGTGATGCCAAAAACCAGGAAAAAACGACAGGTCGCGGGTTGAAAAAATGGTTCAAATTTAAAGGGCGTCAGATATTTCCTAAAACCTGATAAAATGACAATGGGGTGGGTATTAATCAAGAAATTGTAGAGATTAGAAAGAGTTATCTTTGTTCCAAAGAAATTTCAGCTTCGGAGGTTACTTCAAAAACCAGAAAAAAACGACAGGTCGCGGGTTGAAAAAATGGTCAAAATTTAAAGGGCGTCAGATATTCCCCAAAACCTGATAAAATGACAATGGGGTGGGTATTAATCGAGAAATTTCAGAGATTAGAAAGAATTATCTTTGTTCCAAAGAAATTTCATCTTCGGAGGCTACTTCAAAAACCAGAAAAAAACGACAGGTCGCGGGTTGAAAAAATGGTCAAAATTTAAAGGGCGTCAGATCTTCCCCAAAACCTGATAAAATGACAATGGGATGGGTATTAATCGAGAAATTTCAGAGATTAGAATGAATTATCTTTGTTCCAAAGAAATTTCAGCTCCGGAGGTGATGCCAAAAACCAGGAAAAAACGACAGGTCGCGGGTTGAAAAAATGGTTCAAATTTAAAGGGCGTCAGATATTTCCTAAAACCTGATAAAATGACAATGGGGTGGGTATTAATCAAGAAATTGTAGAGATTAGAAAGAGTTATCTTTGTTCCAAAGAAATTTCAGCTTCGGAGGTTACTTCAAAAACCAGAAAAAAACGACAGGTCGCGGGTTGAAAAAATGGTCAAAATTTAAAGGGCGTCAGATATTCCCCAAAACCTGATAAAATGACAATGGGGTGGGTATTAATCGAGAAATTTCAGAGATTAGAAAGAATTATCTTTGTTCCAAAGAAATTTCATCTTCGGAGGCTACTTCAAAAACCAGAAAAAAACGACATGTCGCGGGTTGAAAAAATGGTCAAAATTTAAAGGGCGTCAGATCTTCCCCAAAACCTGATAAAATGACAATGGGATGGGTATTAATCGAGAAATTTCAGAGATTAGAATGAATTATCTTTGTTCCAAAGAAATTTCAGCTCTGGAGGTGATGCCAAAAACCAGAAAAAAACGACAAGTCGCGGGTTGAAAAAATGGTCAAAATTTAAAGGGCGTCAGATATTTCCTAAAACCTGATAAAATGACATTGGGTTGGGTATTAATCAAGAAAATGTAGAGATTAGAAAGAGTTATTTTTGTTCCAAAGTCATTTCAGCTCCGGAGGTTACCTCAAAACCAGAAAAAAACGACAGGTCGCGGGTTGAAAAAATGGTCAAAATTTAAAGGGCGTCAGATCTTTCCTAAAACCTGATAAAATGACAATGGGGTGGGTAGTAATCGAGAAATTGCAGCGATTAGAAAGAATTATCTTTGTTCCAAAGAAATTTCAGCTCCGGAGGTGATGCCAAAAACCAGAAAAAAACGACAGGTCGCGGGTTGAAAAAATGGTCAAAATTTTAAGGGCGTCAGATATTCCCCAAAACCTGATAAAATGACAATGGGGTGGGTATTAATCGAGAAATTTCAGAGATTAGAAAGAATTATCTTTGTTCCAAAGAAATTTCATCTTCGGAGGCTACTTCAAAAACCAGAAAAAAACGACAGGTCGCGGGTTGAAAAAATGGTCAAAATTTAAAGGGCGTCAGATATTTCCTAAAACCTTATAAAATGACAATGGGGTGGGTAGTAATCGAGAAATTGCAGCGATTAGAAAGAATTATCTTTGTTCCAAAGAAATTTCAGCTCCGGAGGTGATGCCAAAAACCAGAAAAAAACGACAGGTCGCGGGTTGAAAAAATGGTCAAAATTTAAAGGGCGTCAGATCTTCCCCAAAACCTGATAAAATGACAATGGGATGGGTATTAATCGAGAAATTTCAGAGATTAGAATGAATTATCTTTGTTCCAAAGAAATTTCAGCTACGGAGGTGATGCCAAAAACCAGAAAAAAACGACAGGTCGCGGGTTGAAAAAATGGTCAAAATTTAAAGGGCGTCAGATATTTCCTAAAACCTGATAAAATGACAATGGGGTGGGTAGTAATCGAGAAATTGCAGCGATTAGAAAGAATTATCTTTGTTCCAAAGAAATTTCAGCTCCGGAGGTGATGCCAAAAACCAGAAAAAAACGACAGGTCGCGGGTTGAAAAAATAGTCAAAATTTGAAGGGCGTCAGATCTTTCCTAAAACCTGATAAAATGACGATGGGGTGGGTAGTAATCGAGAAATTGCAGAGATTAGAAAGAATTATCTTTGTTCCAAAGAAATTTCAGCTCCGGAGGTGATGCCAAAAACCAGGAAAAAACGACAGGTCGCGGGTTGAAAAAATGGTTCAAATTTAAAGGGCGTCAGATATTTCCTAAAACCTGATAAAATGACAATGGGGTGGGTATTAATCAAGAAATTGTAGAGATTAGAAAGAGTTATCTTTGTTCCAAAGAAATTTCAGCTTCGGAGGTTACTTCAAAAACCAGAAAAAAACGACAGGTCGCGGGTTGAAAAAATGGTCAAAATTTAAAGGGCGTCAGATATTCCCCAAAACCTGATAAAATGACAATGGGGTGGGTATTAATCGAGAAATTTCAGAGATTAGAAAGAATTATCTTTGTTCCAAAGAAATTTCATCTTCGGAGGCTACTTCAAAAACCAGAAAAAAACGACAGGTCGCGGGTTGAAAAAATGGTCAAAATTTAAAGGGCGTCAGATCTTCCCCAAAACCTGATAAAATGACAATGGGATGGGTTTTAATCGAGAAATTTCAGAGATTAGAATGAATTATCTTTGTTCCAAAGAAATTTCAGCTCTGGAGGTGATGCCAAAAACCAGAAAAAAACGACAGGTCGCGGGTTGAAAAAATGGTCAAAATTTAAAGAGCGTCAGATATTTCCTAAAACCTGATAAAATGACATTGGTTTGGGTATTAATCAAGAAAATGTAGAGATTAGAAAGAGTTATTTTTGTTCCAAAGACATTTCAGCTCTGGAGGTTACCTCAAAACCAGAAAAAAAACGACAGGTCGCGGGTTGAAAAAATGGTCAAAATTTAAAGGGCGTCAGATCTTTCCTAAAACCTGATAAAATGACAATGGGGTGGGTAGTAATCGAGAAATTGCAGCGATTAGAAAGAATTATCTTTGTTCCAAAGAAATTTCAGCTCCGGAGGTGATGCCAAAAACCAGAAAAAAACGACAGGTCGCGGGTTGAAAAAATGGTCAAAATTTTAAGGGCGTCAGATATTCCCCAAAACCTGATAAAATGACAATGGGGTGGGTATTAATCGAGAAATTTCAGAGATTAGAAAGAATTATCTTTGTTCCAAAGAAATTTCATCTTCGGAGGCTACTTCAAAAACCAGAAAAAAACGACAGGTCGCGGGTTGAAAAAATGGTCAAAATTTAAAGGGCGTCAGATCTTCCCCAAAACCTGATAAAATGACAATGGGATGGATATTAATCGAGAAATTGCAGAGATTAGAAAGAATTATCTTTGTTCCAAAGAAATTTCAGCTCCGGAGATGATGCCAAAAACCAGAAAAAAACGACAGGTCGCGGGTTGAAAAAATAGTCAAAATTTGAAGGGTGTCAGATATTTCCTAAAACCTGATAAAATGACAATGGGGTGGGTATTAATCGAGAAATTGCAGAGATTAGAAAGAATTATCTTTGTTCCAAAGGAATTTCAGCTCCGGAGGTGATTCCAAAAACCAGAAAAAAATGACAGGTCGCAGGTTGAAAAAATGGTCAAAATTTGAAGGGCTTCAGATCTTCCCCAAAACCTGATAAAATGACAATGGGGTGGGTATTAATCGATAATTTACTGAGTTTGGAAAGAATTATCTTTGTTCCATAGAAATTTCAGCTCTGGAGGGCACGCCAAAAACCAAGAAAAAACAACAGGTCGCGGGTTGGAAAAATGGTCAAAATTTAAAGGGCTTCAGATCTTCCCCAAAGCCTGATAAAATGACAATGGGGTGGGTATTAATCGAGAATTTGCTGAGTTTGGAAAGAATTATCTTTGTTCCAAAGAAATTTCATCTCCCCAGGCTACGCCAAAAACCAGAAAAAGCGACAGGTCGCGGGTTGAAGAAATGGTCAAAATTTAAAGGCCGTCAGATCTTCCCCAAAACCTGATAAAATGACAATGGGGTGGGTATTAATCGAGAATTTGCTGAGTTTGGAAAGAATTATCTTTGTTCCATAGAAATTTCAGCTCTGGAGGGCACGCCAAAAACCAGGAAAAAACAACAGGTCGCGGGTTGGAAAAATGGTCAAAATTTAAAGAGCTTCAGATCTTCCCCAAAACCCAATAAAATGACAATGGGGTGGGTATTAATCGAGAATTTACTGAATTTGGAAAGAATTATCTTTGTTCCAAAGAAACTTCAGGTCCGGAGGTTACGCCAAAAACCAGAAAAAAACGACAGGTCGCGGGTTGAAAAACCGGTCAAAATTTAAAGGCCGTCATATCTTTTCAAAGACCTGATAAAATGACAATGGGGTGGGAATTAATCGAGAATTTACTGAATTTGGAAAGAATTATCTTTGTTCCAAAGAAATTTCAGCTCCGGAGGTTACGCCAAAAACCAGAAAAAAACAACAGGTCGCGGGTTGAAAAAATGGTCAAAATTTAAAGGCCGTCAGATCTTTTCCAAGACCTGATAAAATGACAATGGTGTGGGTATTAATCGAGAATTTGCTGAGTTTGGAAAGAATTATCTTTGTTCAAAAGAAATTTCAGCTCCGGAGGTAACGCCAAAAACCAGAAAAAAACGACAGGTCACGGGTTGAAAAAATGGTCAAAATTTAAAGGGCTTCAGATCTTCCCCAAAACCAGATAAAATGACAACGGGGTGGGTATTAATCGAGAATTTACTGATTTTGGAAAGAATTATCTTTGTTCCAAAGAAATTTCATCTCCCCAGGCTACGCCAAAAACCAGAAAAAGCGACAGGTCGCGGGTTGAAGAAATGGTCAAAATTTAAAGGCCGTCAGATCTTCCCCAAAACCTGATAAAATGACAATGGCGTGGGTATTAATCGAGAATTTGCTGAGTTTGGAAAGAATTATCTTTGTTCCATAGAAATTTCAGCTCCGGAGGGTACGCCAAAAACCAGAAAAAAACGACAGGTCGCGGGTTGGAAAAATGGTCAAAATTGAAAGGGCTTCAGATGTTCCCCAAAACCCGATAAAATGACATTGGGTGGGTATTAATTGAGAATTTACTGAATTTGGAAAGAATTATCTTTGTTCCAAAGAAACTTCAGGTCCGGAGGTTACGCCAAAAACCAGAAAAAAACGACAGGTCGCGGGTTGAAAAACCGGTCAAAATGTAAAGGCCGTCATATCTTTTCAAAGACCTGATAAAATGACAATGAGGTGGGAATTAATCGAGAATTTACTGAATTTGGAAAGAATTATCTTTGTTCCAAAGAAATTTCAGCTCCGGAGGTTACGCCAAAAACCAGAAAAAAACAACAGGTCGCGGGTTGAAAAAATGGTCAAAATTTAAAGGCCGTCAAATCTTTTCCAAGACCTGATACAATGACAATGGTGTGGGTATTAATCGAGAATTTGCTGAGTTTGGAAAGAAATATCTTTGTTGCAAAGAAATTTCAGCACCGGAGGGTACGCCAGAAACCAGAAAAAAACGACAGGTCGCGGGTTGAAAAAATGGTCAAAATTTAAAGGGCTTCAGATCTTCCCCAAAACCTGATAAAATGACAACGGGGTGGGTATTAATCGAGAATTTACTGATTTTGGAAAGAATTATCTTTGTTCCAAAGAAATTTCATCTCCCCAGGCTACGCCAAAAACCAGAAAAAGCGACAGGTCGCGGGTTGAAGAAATGGTCAAAATTTAAAGGCCGTCAGATCTTCCCCAAAACCTGATAAAATGACAATGGCGTGGGTATTAATCGAGAATTTGCTGAGTTTGGAAAGAATTATCTTTGTTCCATAGAAATTTCAGCTCCGGAGGGTACGCCAAAAACCAGAAAAAAACGACAGGTCGCGGGTTGGAAAAATGGTCAAAATTGAAAGGGCTTCAGATGTTCCCCAAAACCCGATAAAATGACATTGGGTGGGTATTAATTGAGAATTTACTGAATTTGGAAAGAATTATCTTTGTTCCAAAGAAATTTCAGCTCCGGAGGTTACGCCAAAAACCAGAAAAAAACGACAGGTCGCGGGTTGAAAAAACGGTCAAAATTTAAAGGCCGTCATATCTTTTCAAAGACCTGATAAAATGACAATGAGGTGGGAATTAATCGAGAATTTACTGAATTTGGAAAGAATTATCTTTGTTCCAAAGAAATTTCAGCTCCGGAGGTTACGCCAAAAACCAGAAAAAAACAACAGGTCGCGGGTTGAAAAAATGGTCAAAATTTAAAGGCCGTCAAATCTTTTCCAAGACCTGATACAATGACAATGGTGTGGGTATTAATCGAGAATTTGCTGAGTTTGGAAAGAAATATCTTTGTTCCAAAGAAATTTCAGCACCGGAGGGTACGCCAGAAACCAGAAAAAAACGACAGGTCGCGGGTTGAAAAAATGGTCAAAATTTAAAGGGCTTCAGATCTTCCCCAAAACCTGATAAAATGACAACGGGGTGGGTATTAATCGAGAATTTACTGATTTTGGAAAGAATTATCTTTGTTCCAAAGAAATTTCATCTCCCCAGGCTACGCCAAAAACCAGAAAAAGCGACAGGTCGCGGGTTGAAGAAATGGTCAAAATTTAAAGGCCGTCAGATCTTCCCCAAAACCTGATAAAATGACAATGGCGTGGGTATTAATCGAGAATTTGCTGAGTTTGGAAAGAATTATCTTTGTTCCATAGAAATTTCAGCTCCGGAGGGTACGCCAAAAACCAGAAAAAAACGACAGGTCGCGGGTTGGAAAAATGGTCAAAATTGAAAGGGCTTCAGATGTTCCCCAAAACCCGATAAAATGACATTGGGTGGGTATTAATCGAGAATTTACAGAATTTGGAAAGAATTATCTTTGTTCCAAAGAAACTTCAGGTCCGGAGGTTACGCCAAAAACCAGAAAAAAACGACAGGTCGCGGGTTGAAAAACCGGTCAAAATTTAAAGGCCGTCATATCTTTTCAAAGACCTGATAAAATGACAATGAGGTGGCAATTAATCGAGAATTTACTGAATTTGGAAAGAATTATCTTTGTTCCAAAGAAATTTCAGCTCCGGAGGTTTCGCCAAAAATCAGAAAAAAACAACAGGTCGCGGGTTGAAAAAATGGTCAAAATTTAAAGGCCGTCAAATCTTTTCCAAGACCTGATACAATGACAATGGTGTGGGTATTAATCGAGAATTTGCTGAGTTTGGAAAGAAATATCTTTGTTCCAAAGAAATTTCAGCACCGGAGGGTACGCCAAAAACCAGAAAAAAACGACAGGTCGCGGGTTGAAAAAATGGTCAAAATTTAAAGGGCTTCAGATCTTCCCCAAAACCTGATAAAATGACAACGGGGTGGGTATTAATCGAGAATTTACTGATTTTGGAAAGAATTATCTTTGTTCCAAAGAAATTTCATCTCCCCAGGCTACGCCAAAAACCAGAAAAAGCGACAGGTCGCGGGTTGAAGAAATGGTCAAAATTTAAAGGCCGTCAGATCTTCCCCAAAACCTGATAAAATGACAATGGCGTGGGTATTAATCGAGAATTTGCTGAGTTTGGAAAGAATCATCTTTGTTCCAAAGAAATTTCAGCTCCGGATGTAACGCCAAAAACCAAAAAAAAAACGACAGGTCACGGGTTGAAAAAATGGTCAAAATTTAAAGGCCGTCAGATCTTTTCAAAGACCTGATAAAATGACAATGGGGTGGGTACTAATCGAGAATTTGCTGAGTTTGGAAAGAATCATCTTTGTTCCAAAGAAATTTCAGCTCCGGAGGTAACGCCAAAAACCAAAAAAAAACGACAGGTCACGGGTTGAAAAAATGGTCAAAATTTAAAGGGCTTCAGATCTTCCCCAAAACCTGATAAAATGACAACGGGGTGGGTATTAATCGAGAATTTACTGATTTTAGAAAGAATTATCTTTGTTCCAAAGAAATTTCAACTCCCCAGGCTACGCCAAAAACCAGAAAAAGCGACAGGTCGCGGGTTGAAGAAATGGTCAAAATTTAAAGGCCGTCAGATCTTCCCCAAATCCTGATAAAATGACAATGGCGTGGGTATTAATCGAGAATTTGCTGAGTTTGGAAAGAATAATCTTTGTTCCATATAAATTTCAGCTCCGGAGGTGATGCCAAAAACCAGAAAAAAACGACAGGTCGCGGGTTGAAAAAATGGTCAAAATTTGAAGGGTGTCAGATCTTTCCTAAAACCTGATAAAATGACGATGGGGTGGGTATTAATCGAGAAATTGCAGAGATTAGAAAGAATTATCTTTGTTCCAAAGAAATTTCACCTCCGGAGGTTACGTCAAAAATCAGAAAAAAACGACAGGTCGTGGGTTGAAAAAATGGTTCAAATTTAAAGGGCGTCAGATATTTCCTAAAACCTGATAAAATGACAATGGGGTGGGTATTAATCAAGAAATTGTAGAGATTAGAAAGAGTTATCTTTGTTCCAAAGACATTTCAGCTCCGGAGGTTACCTCAAAAACCAGAAAAATACGACAGGTCGCGGGTTGAAAAAATGGTCAAAATTTAAAGGGCGTCAGATATTATCCAAAACCTGATAAAATGACAATGGGGTGGGTATTAATCGAGAAATTTCAGAGATTAGAAAGAATTATCTTTGTTCCAAAGAAATTTCAGCTCCGGAGGTTACGCCAAAAACCAGAAAAAAACGATAGGTCGTGGGTTGAAAAAATGGTCAAAATTTAAAGGGCGTCAGATCTTTCCTAAAACCTGATAAAATGACAATGGCGTGGGTATTAATCGAGAATTTGCTGAGTTTGGAAAGAATTATCTTTGTTCCATAGAAATTTCAGCTCCGGAGGGTACGCCAAAAACCAGAAAAAAACAACAGGTCGCGGGTTGGAAAAATGGTCAAAATTTAAAGGGCTTCAGATCTTCCCCAAAACCTGATAAAATGACAATGGGGTGGGTATTAATCGAGAATTTGCTGAGTTTGGAAAGAATTATCTTTGTTCCATAGAAATTTTAGCTCCGGAGGGTACGCCAAAAACCAGAAAGACACGACAGGTCGCGGGTTGGAAAAATGGTCAAAATTTAAAGGACTTCAGATCTTCCCCAAAACCTGATAAAATGACAATGGGGTGGGTATTAATCGATAATTTACTGAGTTTGGAAAGAATTATCTTTGTTCCATAGAAATTTCAGCTCTGGAGGGCACGCCAAAAACCAGGAAAAAACAACAGGTCGCGGGTTGGAAAAATGGTCAAAATTTAAAGGGCTTCAGATCTTCCCCAAAACCCAATAAAATGACAATGGGGTGGGTATTAATCGAGAATTTACTGAATTTGGAAAGAATTATCTGTGTTCCAAAGAAACTTCAGGTCCGGAGGTTACGCCAAAAACCAGAAAAAAACGACAGGTCGCGGGTTGAAAAATTAGTCAAAATTTAAAGGCCGTCATATCTTTTCAAAGACCTGATAAAATGACAATGGGGTGGGAATTAATCGAGAATTTACTGAATTTGGAAAGAATTATCTTTGTTCCAAAGAAATTTCAGCTCCGGAGGTTACGCCAAAAACCAGAAGAAAACAACAGGTCGCGGGTTGAAAAAATGGTCAAAATTTAAAGGCCGTCAGATCTTTTCCAAGACCTGATAAAATGACAATGGTGTGGGTATTAATCGAGAATTTGCTGAGTTTGGAAAGAATTATCTTTGTTCCAAAGAAATTTCAGCTCCGGAAGTAACGCCAAAAACCAGAAAAAAACGACAGGTCACGGGTTGAAAAAATGGTCAAAATTTAAAGGACTTCAGATCTTCCCCAAAACCTGATAAAATGACAACGGGGTGGGTATTAATCGAGAATTTACTGATTTTGGAAAGAATTATCTTTGTTCCAAAGAAACTTCATCTCCCCAGACTACGCCAAAAACCAGAAAAAGCGACAGGTCGCGGGTTGAAGAAATGGTCAAAATTTAAAGGCCGTCAGATCTTCCCCAAAACCTGATAAAATGACAATGGCGTGGGTATTAATCGAGAATTTGCTGAGTTTGGAAAGAATTATCTTTGTTCCATAGAAATTTCAGCTCCGGAGGGTACGCCAAAAACCAGAAAAAAACGACAGGTCGCGGGTTGCAACAATGGTCAAAATTGAAAGGTCTTCAGATGTTCCCCAAAACCTGATAAAATGACAATGGGGTGGGTATTAATCGAGAAATTTCAGAGATTAGAAAGAATTATCTTTGTTCCAAAGAAATTTCAGCTCCGGAGGTTACGCCAAATACCAGAAAAAAACGATAGGTCGTGGGTTGAAAAAATGGTCAAAATTTAAAGGGCGTCAGATCTTTCCTAAAACCTGATAAAATGACAATGGCGTGGGTATTAATCGAGAATTTGCTGAGTTTGGAAAGAATTATCTTTGTTCCATAGAAATTTCAGCTCCGGAGGGTACGCCAAAAACCAGAAAAGAAACGACAGGTCGCGGGTTGGAAAAATGGTCAAAATTTAAAGGGCTTCAGATCTTCCCCAAAACCTGATAAAATGACAATGGGGTGGGTATTAATCGAGAATTTGCTGAGTTTGGAAAGAATTATCTTTGTTCCATAGAAATTTTAGCTCCGGAGGGTACGCCAAAAACCAGAAAGACACGACAGGTCGCGGGTTGGAAAAATGGTCAAAATTTAAAGGGCTTCAGATCTTCCCCAAAACCTGATAAAATGACAATGGGGTGGGTATTAATCGATAATTTACTGAGTTTGGAAAGAATTATCTTTGTTCCATAGAAATTTCAGCTCTGGAGGGCACGCCAAAAACCAGGAAAAAACAACAGGTCGCGGGTTGGAAAAATGGTCAGAATTTAAAGGGCTTCAGATCTTCCCCAAAACCTGATAAAATGACAATGGGGTGGGTATTAATCGAGAATTTGCTGAGTTTGGAAAGAATTATCTTTGTTCCAAAGAAATTTCAGCTCCGGAAGTAACGCCAAAAACCAGAAAAAAACGATAGGTCGTGGGTTGAAAAAATGGTCAAAATTTAAAGGGCGTCAGATCTTTCCTAAAACCTGATAAAATGACAATGGCGTGGGTATTAATCGAGAATTTGCTGAGTTTGGAAAGAATTATCTTTGTTCCATAGAAATTTCAGCTCCGGAGGGTACGCCAAAAACCAGAAAAGAAACGACAGGTCGCGGGTTGGAAAAATGGTCAAAATTTAAAGGGCTTCAGATCTTCCCCAAAACCTGATAAAATGACAATGGGGTGGGTATTAATCGAGAATTTGCTGAGTTTGGAAAGAATTATCTTTGTTCCATAGAAATTTCAGCTCTGGAGGGCACGCCAAAAACCAGGAAAAAACAACAGGTCGCGGGTTGGAAAAATGGTCAGAATTTAAAGGGCTTCAGATCTTCCCCAAAACCTGATAAAATGACAATGGGGTGGGTATTAATCGAGAATTTGCTGAGTTTGGAAAGAATTATCTTTGTTCCAAAGAAATTTCAGCTCCGGAAGTAACGCCAAAAACCAGAAAAAAACGACAGGTCACGGGTTGAAAAAATGGTCAAAATTTAAAGGACTTCAGATCTTCCCCAAAACCTGATAAAATGACAACGGGGTGGGTATTAATCGAGAATTTACTGATTTTGGAAAGAATTATCTTTGTTCCAAAGAAACTTCATCTCCCCAGGCTACGCCAAAAACCAGAAAAAGCGACAGGTCGCGGGTTGAAGAAATGGTCAAAATTTAAAGGCCGTCAGATCTTCCCCAAAACCTGATAAAATGACAATGGGATGGGTATTAATCGAGAATTTGCTGAGTTTGGAAAGAATTATCTTTGTTCCATAGAAATTTCAGCTCCGGAGGGTACGCCAAAAACCAGAAAAAAACGACAGGTCGCGGGTTGGAACAATGGTCAAAATTGAAAGGGCTTCAGATGTTCCCCAAAACCTGATAAAATGACAATGGGGTGGGTATTAATCGAGAAATTTCAGAGATTAGAAAGAATTATCTTTGTTCCAAAGAAATTTCAGCTCCGGAGGTTACGCCAAATACCAGAAAAAAACGATAGGTCGTTGGTTGAAAAAATGGTCAAAATTTAAAGGGCGTCAGATCTTTCCTAAAACCTGATAAAATGACAATGGCGTGGGTATTAATCGAGAATTTGCTGAGTTTGGAAAGAATTATCTTTGTTCCATAGAAATTTCAGCTCCGGAGGGTACACCAAAAACCAGAAAAAAACGACAGGTCACGGGTTGGAACAATGGTCAAAATTGAAAGGGCTTCAGATGTTCCCCAAAACCTGATAAAATGACAATGGGGTGGGTATTAATCGATAATTTACTGAGTTTGGAAAGAATTATCTTTGTTCCATAGAAATTTCAGCTCCGGAGGGTACACCAAAAACCAGAAAAAAACGACAGGTCACGGGTTGGAACAATGGTCAAAATTGAAAGGGCTTCAGATGTTCCCCAAAACCTGATAAAATGACAATGGGGTGGGTATTAATCGATAATTTACTGAGTTTGGAAAGAATTATCTTTGTTCCATAGAAATTTCAGCTCTGGAGGGCACGCCAAAAACCAGGAAAAAACAACAGGTCGCGGGTTGGAAAAATGGTCAAAATTTAAAGGGCTTCATATCTTCCCCAAAACCCAATAAAATGACAATGGGGTGGGTATTAATCGAGAATTTACTGAATTTGGAAAGAATTATCTGTGTTCCAAAGAAACTTCAGGTCCGGAGGTTACGCCAAAAACCAGAAAAAAACGACAGGTCGCGGGTTGAAAAACCAGTCAAAATTTAAAGGCCGTCATATCTTTTCAAAGACCTGATAAAATGACAATGGGGTGGGAATTAATCGAGAATTTACTGAATTTGGAAAGAATTATCTTTGTTCCAAAGAAATTTCAGCTCCGGAGGTTACCCCAAAAACCAGAAAAAAACAACAGGTCGCGGGTTGAAAAAATGGTCAAAATTTAAATGCCGTCAGATCTTTTCCAAGACCTGATAAAATGACAATGGTGTGGGCATTAATCGAGAATTTGCTGAGTTTGGAAAGAATTATCTTTGTTCCAAAGAAATTTCAGCTACGGAAGTAACGCCAAAAACCAGAAAAAAACGACAGGTCACGGGTTGAAAAAATGGTCAAAATTTAAAGGACTTCAGATCTTCCCCAAAACCTGATAAAATGACAACGGGGTGGGTATTAATCGAGAATTTACTGATTTTGGAAAGAATTATCTTTGTTCCAAAGAAACTTCATCTCCCCAGGCTACGCCAAAAACCAGAAAAAGCGACAGGTCGCGGGTTGAAGAAATGGTCAAAATTTAAAGGCCGTCAGATCTTCCCCAAAACCTGATAAAATGACAATGGGATGGGTATTAATCGAGAATTTGCTGAGTTTGGAAAGAATTATCTTTGTTCCATAGAAATTTCAGCTACGGAAGTAACGCCAAAAACCAGAAAAAAACGACAGGTCACGGGTTGAAAAAATGGTCAAAATTTAAAGGGCTTCAGATCTTCCCCAAAACCTGATAAAATGACAACGGGGTGGGTATTAATCGAGAATTTACTGATTTTGGAAAGAATTATCTTTGTTCCAAAGAAATTTCATCTCCCCAGGCGACGCCAAAAACCAGAAAAAGCGACAGGTCGCGGGTTGAAGAAATGGTCAAAATTTAAAGGCCGTCAGATCTTCCCCAAAACCTGATAAAATGACAATGGCGTGGGTATTAATCGAGAATTTGCTGAGTTTGGAAAGAATTATCTTTGTTCCATAGAAATTTCAGCTCCGGAGGGTACGTCAAAAACCAGAAAAAAACGACAGGTCGCGGGTTGGAAAAATGGTCAAAATTGAAAGGGCTTCAGATGTTCCCCAAAACCTGATAAAATGACAATGGGGTGGGTATTAATCGATAATTTACTGAGTTTGGAAAGAATTATCTTTGTTCCATAGAAATTTCAGCTCTGGAGGGCACGCCAAAAACCAGGAAAAAACAACAGGTCGCGGGTTGGAAAAATGGTCAAAATTTAAAGGGCTTCAGATCTTCCCCAAAACCCAATAAAATGACAATGGGGTGGGTATTAATCGAGAATTTACTGAATTTGGAAAGAATTATCTGTGTTCCAAAGAAACTTCAGGTCCGGAGGTTACGCCAAAAACCAGAAAAAAACGACAGGTCGCGGGTTGAAAAACCAGTCAAAATTTAAAGGCCGTCATATCTTTTCAAAGACCTGATAAAATGACAATGGGGTGGGAATTAATCGAGAATTTACTGAGTTTGGAAAGAATTATCTTTGTTCCATAGAAATTTCAGCTCCGGAGGGTACGCAAAAAACCAGAAAAAAACGACAGGTCGCGGGTTGGAAAAATGGTCAAAATTGAAAGGGCTTCAGATGTTCCCCAAAACCTGATAAAATGACAATGGGGTGGGTATTAATCGAGAAATTTCAGAGATTAGAAAGAATTATCTTTGTTCCAAAGAAATTTCAGCTCCGGAAGTTACGCCAAAAACCAGAAAAAAACGATAGGTCGTGGGTTGAAAAAATGGTCAAAATTTAAAGGGCTTCAGATCTTTCCTAAAACCTGATAAAATGACAATGGGGTGGGTATTAATCGATAATTTACTGAGTTTGGAAAGAATTATCTTTGTTCCATAGAAATTTCAGCTCTGGAGGGCACGCCAAAAACCAGGAAAAAACAACAGGTCGCGGGTTGGAAAAATGGTCAAAATTTAAAGGGCTTCAGATCTTCCCCAAAACCCAATAAAATGACAATGGGGTAGGTATTAATCGAGAATTTACTGAATTTGGAAAGAATTATCTTTGTTCCAAAGAAACTTCAGGTCCGGAGGTTACGCCAAAAACCAGAAAAAAACGACAGGTCGCGGGTTGAAAAACCGGTCAAAATTTAAAGGCCGTCATATCTTTTCAAAGACCTGATAAAATGACAATGGGGTGGGAATTAATCGAGAATTTACTGAATTTGGAAAGAATTATCTTTGTTCCAAAGAAATTTCAGCTCCGGAGGTAACGCCAAAAACCAGAAAGAAACGACAGGTCACGGGTTGAAAAAATGGTCAAAATTTAAAGGGCTTCAGATGTTCCCCAAAACCTGATAAAATGACAATGGGGTGGGTATTAATCGAGAATTTACTGATTTTGGAAAGAATTATCTTTGTTCCAAAGAAATTTCATCTCCCCGGGCTACGCCAAAAACCAGAAAAAGCGACAGGTCGCGGGTTGAAGAAACGGTCAAAATTTAAAGGCCGTCAGATCTTCCCCAAAACCTGATAAAATGACAATGGCGTGGGTATTAATCGAGAATTTACTGATTTTGGAAAGAATTATCTTTGTTCCATAGAAATTTCAGCTCCGGAGGGTACGCCAAAAACCAGAAAAAAACGACAGGTCGCGGGTTGGAAAAATGGTCAAAATTTAAAGGGCTTCAGATCTTCCCCAAAACCTGATAAAATGACAACGGGGTGGGTATTAATCGAGAATTTACTGATTTTGGAAAGAATTATCTTTGTTCCAAAGAAATTCCATCTCCCCAGGCTACGCCAAAAACCAGAAAAAGCGACAGGTAGCGGGTTGAAGAAATGGTCAAAATTTAAAGGCCGTCAGATCTTCCCCAAAACCTGATAAAATGACAATGGCGTGGGTATTAATCGAGAATTTGCTGAGTTTGGAAAGAATTATCTTTGTTCCATAGAAATTTCAGCTCCGGAGGGTACGCCAAAAACCAGAAAAAAACGACAGGTCGCGGGTTGGAAAAATGGTCAAAATTGAAAGGGCTTCAGATGTTACCCAAAACCTGATAAAATGACAATGGGGTGGGAATTAATCGAGAATTTACTGAATTTGGAAAGAATTATCTTTGTTCCAAAGAAATTTCAGCTCCGGAGGTAACGCCAAAAACCAGAAAGAAACGACAGGTCACGGGTTGAAAAAATGGTCAAAATTTAAAGGGCTTCAGATGTTCCCCAAAACCTGATAAAATGACAATGGGGTGGGTATTAATCGAGAATTTACTGATTTTGGAAAGAATTATCTTTGTTCCAAAGAAATTTCATCTCCCCGGGCTACGCCAAAAACCAGAAAAAGCGACAGGTCGCGGGTTGAAGAAACGGTCAAAATTTAAAGGCCGTCAGATCTTCCCCAAAACCTGATAAAATGACAATGGCGTGGGTATTAATCGAGAATTTACTGATTTTGGAAAGAATTATCTTTGTTCCAAAGAAATTTCACCTCCGCAGGTTACGTCAAAAATCAGAAAAAAACGACAGGTCGTGGGTTGAAAAAATGGTTCAAATTTAAATGGCGTCAGATATTCTCCAAAACCTGATAAAATGACAATGGGGTGGGTATTAATCGAGAATTTACTGAGTTTGGAAAGAATTATCTTTGTTACAAAGAAATTTCAGCTCCGGAGGTTACGCCAAAAACCAGAAAAAAACAACAGGTCGCGGGTTGAAAAAATGGTCAAAATTTAAAGGCCGTCAGATCTTCCCCAAAACCTGATAAAATGACAATGGCGTGGGTATTAATCGAGAATTTGCTGAGTTTGGAAAGAATTATCTTTGTTCCATAGAAATTTCAGCTCCGGAGGGTACGCCAAAAACCAGAAAAAAACGACAGGTCGCGGGTTGGAAAAATGGTCAAAATTGAAAGGGCTTCAGATGTTACCCAAAACCTGATAAAATGACAATGGGGTGGGTATTAATCGATAATTAACTGAGTTTGGAAAGAATTATCTTTGTTCCAAAGAAATTTCACCTCCGGAGGTTACGTCAAAAATCAGAAAAAAACGACAGGTCGTGGGTTGAAAAAATGGTTCAAATTTAAAGGGCGTCAGATATTCTCCAAAACCTGATAAAATGACAATGGGGTGGGTATTAATCGAGAAATTTCAGAGATTAGAAAGAATTATCTTTGTTCCAAAGAAATTTCAGCTCCGGAAGTTACGCCAAAAACCAGAAAAAAACGATAGGTCGTGGGTTGAAAAAATGGTCAAAATTTAAAGGGCTTCAGATCTTTCCTAAAACCTGATAAAATGACAATGGGGTGGGTATTAATCGATAATTTACTGAATTTGGAAAGAATTATCTTTGTTCCAAAGAAATTTCAGCTCCGGAGGTAACGCCAAAAACCAGAAAGAAACGACAGGTCGCGGGTTGCAACAATGGTCAAAATTGAAAGGGCTTCAGATGTTCCCCAAAACCTGATAAAATGACAATGGGGTGGGTATTAATCGAGAAATTTCAGAGATTAGAAAGAATTATCTTTGTTCCAAAGAAATTTCAGCTCCGGAGGTTACGCCAAATACCAGAAAAAAACGATAGGTCGTGGGTTGAAAAAATGGTCAAAATTTAAAGGGCGTCAGATCTTTCCTAAAACCTGATAAAATGACAATGGCGTGGGTATTAATCGAGAATTTGCTGAGTTTGGAAAGAATTATCTTTGTTCCATAGAAATTTCAGCTCCGGAGGGTACGCCAAAAACCAGAAAAGAAACGACAGGTCGCGGGTTGGAAAAATGGTCAAAATTTAAAGGGCTTCAGATCTTCCCCAAAACCTGATAAAATGACAATGGGGTGGGTATTAATCGAGAATTTGCTGAGTTTGGAAAGAATTATCTTTGTTCCATAGAAATTTTAGCTCCGGAGGGTACGCCAAAAACCAGAAAGACACGACAGGTCGCGGGTTGGAAAAATGGTCAAAATTTAAAGGGCTTCAGATCTTCCCCAAAACCTGATAAAATGACAATGGGGTGGGTATTAATCGATAATTTACTGAGTTTGGAAAGAATTATCTTTGTTCCATAGAAATTTCAGCTCTGGAGGGCACGCCAAAAACCAGGAAAAAACAACAGGTCGCGGGTTGGAAAAATGGTCAGAATTTAAAGGGCTTCAGATCTTCCCCAAAACCTGATAAAATGACAATGGGGTGGGTATTAATCGAGAATTTACTGAGTTTGGAAAGAATTATCTTTGTTCCAAAGAAATTTCAGCTCCGGAAGTAACGCCAAAAACCAGAAAAAAACGACAGGTCACGGGTTGAAAAAATGGTCAAAATTTAAAGGACTTCAGATCTTCCCCAAAACCTGATAAAATGACAACGGGGTGGGTATTAATCGAGAATTTACTGATTTTGGAAAGAATTATCTTTGTTCCAAAGAAACTTCATCTCCCCAGGCTACGCCAAAAACCAGAAAAAGCGACAGGTCGCGGGTTGAAGAAATGGTCAAAATTTAAAGGCCGTCAGATCTTCCCCAAAACCTGATAAAATGACAATGGCGTGGGTATTAATCGAGAATTTGCTGAGTTTGGAAAGAATTATCTTTGTTCCATAGAAATTTCAGCTCCGGAGGGTACGCCAAAAACCAGAAAAAAACGACAGGTCGCGGGTTGGAACAATGGTCAAAATTGAAAGGGCTTCAGATGTTCCCCAAAACCTGATAAAATGACAATGGGGTGGGTATTAATCGAGAAATTTCAGAGATTAGAAAGAATTATCTTTGTTCCAAAGAAATTTCAGCTCCGGAGGTTACGCCAAATACCAGAAAAAAACGATAGGTCGTGGGTTGAAAAAATGGTCAAAATTTAAAGGGCGTCAGATCTTTCCTAAAACCTGATAAAATGACAATGGCGTGGGTATTAATCGAGAATTTGCTGAGTTTGGAAAGAATTATCTTTGTTCCATAGAAATTTCAGCTCCGGAGGGTACACCAAAAACCAGAAAAAAACGACAGGTCACGGGTTGGAACAATGGTCAAAATTGAAAGGGCTTCAGATGTTCCCCAAAACCTGATAAAATGACAATGGGGTGGGTATTAATCGATAATTTACTGAGTTTGGAAAGAATTATCTTTGTTCCATAGAAATTTCAGCTCCGGAGGGTACACCAAAAACCAGAAAAAAACGACAGGACACGGGTTGGAACAATGGTCAAAATTGAAAGGGCTTCAGATGTTCCCCAAAACCTGATAAAATGACAATGGGGTGGGTATTAATCGATAATTTACTGAGTTTGGAAAGAATTATCTTTGTTCCATAGAAATTTCAGCTCTGGAGGGCACGCCAAAAACCAGGAAAAAACAACAGGTCGCGGGTTGGAAAAATGGTCAAAATTTAAAGGGCTTCATATCTTCCCCAAAACCCAATAAAATGACAATGGGGTGGGTATTAATCGAGAATTTACTGAATTTGGAAAGAATTATCTGTGTTCCAAAGAAACTTCAGGTCCGGAGGGTACGCCAAAAACCAGAAAAAAACGACAGGTCGCGGGTTGAAAAACCAGTCAAAATTTAAAGGCCGTCATATCTTTTCAAAGACCTGATAAAATGACAATGGGGTGGGAAATAATCGAGAATTTACTGAATTTGGAAAGAATTATCTTTGTTCCAAAGAAATTTCAGCTCCGGAGGTTACCCCAAAAACCAGAAAAAAACAACAGGTCGCGGGTTGAAAAAATGGTCAAAATTTAAATGCCGTCAGATCTTTTCCAAGACCTGATAAAATGACAATGGTGTGGGTATTAATCGAGAATTTGCTGAGTTTGGAAAGAATTATCTTTGTTCCAAAGAAATTTCAGCTACGGAAGTAACGCCAAAAACCAGAAAAAAACGACAGGTCACGGGTTGAAAAAATGGTCAAAATTTAAAGGGCTTCAGATCTTCCCCAAAACCTGATAAAATGACAACGGGGTGGGTATTAATCGAGAATTTACTGATTTTGGAAAGAATTATCTTTGTTCCAAAGAAATTTCATCTCCCCAGGCTACGCCAAAAACCAGAAAAAGCGACAGGTCGCGGGTTGAAGAAATGGTCAAAATTTAAAGGCCGTCAGATCTTCCCCAAAACCTGATAAAATGACAATGGCGTGGGTATTAATCGAGAATTTGCTGAGTTTGGAAAGAATTATCTTTGTTCCATAGAAATTTCAGCTCCGGAGGGTACGTCAAAAACCAGAAAAAAACGACAGGTCGCGGGTTGGAAAAATGGTCAAAATTGAAAGGGCTTCAGATGTTCCCCAAAACCTGATAAAATGACAATGGGGTGGGTATTAATCAAGAAATTGTAGAGATTAGAAAGAGTTATCTTTGTTCCAAAGACATTTCAGCTCCGGAGGTTACCTCAAAAACCAGAAAAAAGCGACAGGTCGTGGGTTGAAAAAATGGTCAAAATTTAAAGGGCTTCAGATCTTTCCTAAAACCTGATAAAATGACAATGGCGTGGGTATTAATTGAGAATTTGCTGAGTTTGGAAAGAATTATCTTTGTTCCATAGAAATTTCAGCTACGGAGGGTACGCCAAAAACCAGAAAAAAAACGACAGGTCGCGGGTTGGAAAAATGGTCAAAATTGAAAGGGCTTCAGATGTTCCCCAAAACCTGATAAAATGACAATGGGGTGGGTATTAATCGATAATTTACTGAGTTTGGAAAGAATTATCTTTGTTCCATAGAAATTTCAGCTCTGGAGGGCACGCCAAAAACCAGGAAAAAACAACAGGTCGCGGGTTGAAAAACCAGTCAAAATTTAAAGGCCGTCATATCTTTTCAAAGACCTGATAAAATGACAATGGGGTGGGAATTAATCGAGAATTTACTGAGTTTGGAAAGAATTATCTTTGTTCCATAGAAATTTCAGCTCCGGAGGGTACGCAAAAAACCAGAAAAAAACGACAGGTCGCGGGTTGGAAAAATGGTCAAAATTGAAAGGGCTTCAGATGTTCCCCAAAACCTGATAAAATGACAATGGGGTGGGTATTAATCGAGAAATTTCAGAGATTAGAAAGAATTATCTTTGTTCCAAAGAAATTTCAGCTCCGGAAGTTACGCCAAAAACCAGAAAAAAACGATAGGTCGTGGGTTGAAAAAATGGTCAAAATTTAAAGGGCTTCAGATCTTTCCTAAAACCTGATAAAATGACAATGGGGTGGGTATTAATCGATAATTTACTGAGTTTGGAAAGAATTATCTTTGTTCCATAGAAATTTCAGCTCTGGAGGGCACGCCAAAAACCAGGAAAAAACAACAGGTCGCGGGTTGGAAAAATGGTCAAAATTTAAAGGGCTTCAGATCTTCCCCAAAACCCAATAAAATGACAATGGGGTAGGTATTAATCGAGAATTTACTGAATTTGGAAAGAATTATCTTTGTTCCAAAGAAACTTCAGGTCCGGAGGTTACGCCAAAAACCAGAAAAAAACGACAGGTCGCGGGTTGAAAAACCGGTCAAAATTTAAAGGCCGTCATATCTTTTCAAAGACCTGATAAAATGACAATGGGGTGGGAATTAATCGAGAATTTACTGAATTTGGAAAGAATTATCTTTGTTCCAAAGAAATTTCAGCTCCGGAGGTAACGCCAAAAACCAGAAAGAAACGACAGGTCACGGGTTGAAAAAATGGTCAAAATTTAAAGGGCTTCAGATGTTCCCCAAAACCTGATAAAATGACAATGGGGTGGGTATTAATCGAGAATTTACTGATTTTGGAAAGAATTATCTTTGTTCCAAAGAAATTTCATCTCCCCGGGCTACGCCAAAAACCAGAAAAAGCGACAGGTCGCGGGTTGAAGAAACGGTCAAAATTTAAAGGCCGTCAGATCTTCCCCAAAACCTGATAAAATGACAATGGCGTGGGTATTAATCGAGAATTTACTGATTTTGGAAAGAATTATCTTTGTTCCATAGAAATTTCAGCTCCGGAGGGTACGCCAAAAACCAGAAAAAAACGACAGGTCGCGGGTTGGAAAAATGGTCAAAATTTAAAGGGCTTCAGATCTTCCCCAAAACCTGATAAAATGACAACGGGGTGGGTATTAATCGAGAATTTACTGATTTTGGAAAGAATTATCTTTGTTCCAAAGAAATTCCATCTCCCCAGGCTACGCCAAAAACCAGAAAAAGCGACAGGTAGCGGGTTGAAGAAATGGTCAAAATTTAAAGGCCGTCAGATCTTCCCCAAAACCTGATAAAATGACAATGGCGTGGGTATTAATCGAGAATTTGCTGAGTTTGGAAAGAATTATCTTTGTTCCATAGAAATTTCAGCTCCGGAGGGTACGCCAAAAACCAGAAAAAAACGACAGGTCGCGGGTTGGAAAAATGGTCAAAATTGAAAGGGCTTCAGATGTTACCCAAAACCTGATAAAATGACAATGGGGTGGGAATTAATCGAGAATTTACTGAATTTGGAAAGAATTATCTTTGTTCCAAAGAAATTTCAGCTCCGGAGGTAACGCCAAAAACCAGAAAGAAACGACAGGTCACGGGTTGAAAAAATGGTCAAAATTTAAAGGGCTTCAGATGTTCCCCAAAACCTGATAAAATGACAATGGGGTGGGTATTAATCGAGAATTTACTGATTTTGGAAAGAATTATCTTTGTTCCAAAGAAATTTCATCTCCCCGGGCTACGCCAAAAACCAGAAAAAGCGACAGGTCGCGGGTTGAAGAAACGGTCAAAATTTAAAGGCCGTCAGATCTTCCCCAAAACCTGATAAAATGACAATGGCGTGGGTATTAATCGAGAATTTACTGATTTTGGAAAGAATTATCTTTGTTCCATAGAAATTTCAGCTCCGGAGGGTACGCCAAAAACCAGAAAAAAACGACAGGTCGCGGGTTGGAAAAATGGTCAAAATTTAAAGGGCTTCAGATCTTCCCCAAAACCTGATAAAATGACAACGGGGTGGGTATTAATCGAGAATTTACTGATTTTGGAAAGAATTATCTTTGTTCCAAAGAAATTCCATCTCCCCAGGCTACGCCAAAAACCAGAAAAAGCGACAGGTAGCGGGTTGAAGAAATGGTCAAAATTTAAAGGCCGTCAGATCTTCCCCAAAACCTGATAAAATGACAATGGCGTGGGTATTAATCGAGAATTTGCTGAGTTTGGAAAGAATTATCTTTGTTCCATAGAAATTTCAGCTCCGGAGGGTACGCCAAAAACCAGAAAAAAACGACAGGTCGCGGGTTGGAAAAATGGTCAAAATTGAAAGGGCTTCAGATGTTACCCAAAACCTGATAAAATGACAATGGGGTGGGTATTAATCAATAATTAACTGAGTTTGGAAAGAATTATCTTTGTTCCAAAGAAATTTCACCTCCGCAGGTTACGTCAAAAATCAGAAAAAAACGACAGGTCGTGGGTTGAAAAAATGGTTCAAATTTAAATGGCGTCAGATATTCTCCAAAACCTGATAAAATGACAATGGGGTGGGTATTAATCGAGAATTTACTGAGTTTGGAAAGAATTATCTTTGTTACAAAGAAATTTCAGCTCCGGAGGTTACGCCAAAAACCAGAAAAAAACAACAGGTCGCGGGTTGAAAAAATGGTCAAAATTTAAAGGCCGTCAGATCTTCCCCAAAACCTGATAAAATGACAATGGCGTGGGTATTAATCGAGAATTTGCTGAGTTTGGAAAGAATTATCTTTGTTCCATAGAAATTTCAGCTCCGGAGGGTACGCCAAAAACCAGAAAAAAACGACAGGTCGCGGGTTGGAAAAATGGTCAAAATTGAAAGGGCTTCAGATGTTACCCAAAACCTGATAAAATGACAATGGGGTGGGTATTAATCGATAATTAACTGAGTTTGGAAAGAATTATCTTTGTTCCAAAGAAATTTCACCTCCGGAGGTTACGTCAAAAATCAGAAAAAAACGACAGGTCGTGGGTTGAAAAAATGGTTCAAATTTAAAGGGCGTCAGATATTCTCCAAAACCTGATAAAATGACAATGGGGTGGGTATTAATCGAGAAATTTCAGAGATTAGAAAGAATTATCTTTGTTCCAAAGAAATTTCAGCTCCGCAAGTTACGCCAAAAACCAGAAAAAAACGATAGGTCGTGGGTTGAAAAAATGGTCAAAATTTAAAGGGCTTCAGATCTTTCCTAAAACCTGATAAAATGACAATGGGGTGGGTATTAATCGATAATTTACTGAATTTGGAAAGAATTATCTTTGTTCCAAAGAAATTTCAGCTCCGGAGGTAACGCCAAAAACCAGAAAGAAACGACAGGTCGCGGGTTGCAACAATGGTCAAAATTGAAAGGGCTTCAGATGTTCCCCAAAACCTGATAAAATGACAATGGGGTGGGTATTAATCGAGAAATTTCAGAGATTAGAAAGAATTATCTTTGTTCCAAAGAAATTTCAGCTCCGGAGGTTACGCCAAATACCAGAAAAAAACGATAGGTCGTGGGTTGAAAAAATGGTCAAAATTTAAAGGGCGTCAGATCTTTCCTAAAACCTGATAAAATGACAATGGCGTGGGTATTAATCGATAATTTACTGAGTTTGGAAAGAATTATCTTTGTTCCATAGAAATTTCAGCTCTGGAGGGCACGCCAAAAACCAGGAAAAAACAACAGGTCGCGGGTTGGAAAAATGGTCAGAATTTAAAGGGCTTCAGATCTTCCCCAAAACCTGATAAAATGACAATGGGGTGGGTATTAATCGAGAATTTACTGAGTTTGGAAAGAATTATCTTTGTTCCAAAGAAATTTCAGCTCCGGAAGTAACGCCAAAAACCAGAAAAAAACGACAGGTCACGGGTTGAAAAAATGGTCAAAATTTAAAGGACTTCAGATCTTCCCCAAAACCTGATAAAATGACAACGGGGTGGGTATTAATCGAGAATTTACTGATTTTGGAAAGAATTATCTTTGTTCCAAAGAAACTTCATCTCCCCAGGCTACGCCAAAAACCAGAAAAAGCGACAGGTCGCGGGTTGAAGAAATGGTCAAAATTTAAAGGCCGTCAGATCTTCCCCAAAACCTGATAAAATGACAATGGCGTGGGTATTAATCGAGAATTTGCTGAGTTTGGAAAGAATTATCTTTGTTCCATAGAAATTTCAGCTCCGGAGGGTACGCCAAAAACCAGAAAAAAACGACAGGTCGCGGGTTGGAACAATGGTCAAAATTGAAAGGGCTTCAGATGTTCCCCAAAACCTGATAAAATGACAATGGGGTGGGTATTAATCGAGAAATTTCAGAGATTAGAAAGAATTATCTTTGTTCCAAAGAAATTTCAGCTCCGGAGGTTACGCCAAATACCAGAAAAAAACGATAGGTCGTGGGTTGAAAAAATGGTCAAAATTTAAAGGGCGTCAGATCTTTCCTAAAACCTGATAAAATGACAATGGCGTGGGTATTAATCGAGAATTTGCTGAGTTTGGAAAGAATTATCTTTGTTCCATAGAAATTTCAGCTCCGGAGGGTACACCAAAAACCAGAAAAAAACGACAGGTCACGGGTTGGAACAATGGTCAAAATTGAAAGGGCTTCAGATGTTCCCCAAAACCTGATAAAATGACAATGGGGTGGGTATTAATCGATAATTTACTGAGTTTGGAAAGAATTATCTTTGTTCCATAGAAATTTCAGCTCCGGAGGGTACACCAAAAACCAGAAAAAAACGACAGGACACGGGTTGGAACAATGGTCAAAATTGAAAGGGCTTCAGATGTTCCCCAAAACCTGATAAAATGACAATGGGGTGGGTATTAATCGATAATTTACTGAGTTTGGAAAGAATTATCTTTGTTCCATAGAAATTTCAGCTCTGGAGGGCACGCCAAAAACCAGGAAAAAACAACAGGTCGCGGGTTGGAAAAATGGTCAAAATTTAAAGGGCTTCATATCTTCCCCAAAACCCAATAAAATGACAATGGGGTGGGTATTAATCGAGAATTTACTGAATTTGGAAAGAATTATCTGTGTTCCAAAGAAACTTCAGGTCCGGAGGGTACGCCAAAAACCAGAAAAAAACGACAGGTCGCGGGTTGAAAAACCAGTCAAAATTTAAAGGCCGTCATATCTTTTCAAAGACCTGATAAAATGACAATGGGGTGGGAAATAATCGAGAATTTACTGAATTTGGAAAGAATTATCTTTGTTCCAAAGAAATTTCAGCTCCGGAGGTTACCCCAAAAACCAGAAAAAAACAACAGGTCGCGGGTTGAAAAAATGGTCAAAATTTAAATGCCGTCAGATCTTTTCCAAGACCTGATAAAATGACAATGGTGTGGGTATTAATCGAGAATTTGCTGAGTTTGGAAAGAATTATCTTTGTTCCAAAGAAATTTCAGCTACGGAAGTAACGCCAAAAACCAGAAAAAAACGACAGGTCACGGGTTGAAAAAATGGTCAAAATTTAAAGGGCTTCAGATCTTCCCCAAAACCTGATAAAATGACAACGGGGTGGGTATTAATCGAGAATTTACTGATTTTGGAAAGAATTATCTTTGTTCCAAAGAAATTTCATCTCCCCAGGCTACGCCAAAAACCAGAAAAAGCGACAGGTCGCGGGTTGAAGAAATGGTCAAAATTTAAAGGCCGTCAGATCTTCCCCAAAACCTGATAAAATGACAATGGCGTGGGTATTAATCGAGAATTTGCTGAGTTTGGAAAGAATTATCTTTGTTCCATAGAAATTTCAGCTCCGGAGGGTACGTCAAAAACCAGAAAAAAACGACAGGTCGCGGGTTGGAAAAATGGTCAAAATTGAAAGGGCTTCAGATGTTCCCCAAAACCTGATAAAATGACAATGGGGTGGGTATTAATCAAGAAATTGTAGAGATTAGAAAGAGTTATCTTTGTTCCAAAGACATTTCAGCTCCGGAGGTTACCTCAAAAACCAGAAAAAAGCGACAGGTCGTGGGTTGAAAAAATGGTCAAAATTTAAAGGGCTTCAGATCTTTCCTAAAACCTGATAAAATGACAATGGCGTGGGTATTAATTGAGAATTTGCTGAGTTTGGAAAGAATTATCTTTGTTCCATAGAAATTTCAGCTACGGAGGGTACGCCAAAAACCAGAAAAAAACGACAGGTCGCGGGTTGGAAAAATGGTCAAAATTGAAAGGGCTTCAGATGTTCCCCAAAACCTGATAAAATGACAATGGGGTGGGTATTAATCGATAATTTACTGAGTTTGGAAAGAATTATCTTTGTTCCATAGAAATTTCAGCTCTGGAGGGCACGCCAAAAACCAGGAAAAAACAACAGGTCGCGGGTTGGAAAAATGGTCAAAATTTAAAGGGCTTCAGATCTTCCCCAAAACCCAATAAAATGACAATGGGGTGGGTATTAATCGAGAATTTACTGAATTTGGAAAGAATTATCTGTGTTCCAAAGAAACTTCAGGTCCGGAGGTTACGCCAAAAACCAGAAAAAAACGACAGGTCGCGGGTTGAAAAACCAGTCAAAATTTAAAGGCCGTCATATCTTTTCAAAGACCTGATAAAATGACAATGGGGTGGGAATTAATCGAGAATTTACTGAGTTTGGAAAGAATTATCTTTGTTCCATAGAAATTTCAGCTCCGGAGGGTACGCAAAAAACCAGAAAAAAACGACAGGTCGCGGGTTGGAAAAATGGTCAAAATTGAAAGGGCTTCAGATGTTCCCCAAAACCTGATAAAATGACAATGGGGTGGGTATTAATCGAGAAATTTCAGAGATTAGAAAGAATTATCTTTGTTCCAAAGAAATTTCAGCTCCGGAAGTTACGCCAAAAACCAGAAAAAAACGATAGGTCGTGGGTTGAAAAAATGGTCAAAATTTAAAGGGCTTCAGATCTTTCCTAAAACCTGATAAAATGACAATGGGGTGGGTATTAATCGATAATTTACTGAGTTTGGAAAGAATTATCTTTGTTCCATAGAAATTTCAGCTCTGGAGGGCACGCCAAAAACCAGGAAAAAACAACAGGTCGCGGGTTGGAAAAATGGTCAAAATTTAAAGGGCTTCAGATCTTCCCCAAAACCCAATAAAATGACAATGGGGTAGGTATTAATCGAGAATTTACTGAATTTGGAAAGAATTATCTTTGTTCCAAAGAAACTTCAGGTCCGGAGGTTACGCCAAAAACCAGAAAAAAACGACAGGTCGCGGGTTGAAAAACCGGTCAAAATTTAAAGGCCGTCATATCTTTTCAAAGACCTGATAAAATGACAATGGGGTGGGAATTAATCGAGAATTTACTGAATTTGGAAAGAATTATCTTTGTTCCAAAGAAATTTCAGCTCCGGAGGTAACGCCAAAAACCAGAAAGAAACGACAGGTCACGGGTTGAAAAAATGGTCAAAATTTAAAGGGCTTCAGATGTTCCCCAAAACCTGATAAAATGACAATGGGGTGGGTATTAATCGAGAATTTACTGATTTTGGAAAGAATTATCTTTGTTCCAAAGAAATTTCATCTCCCCGGGCTACGCCAAAAACCAGAAAAAGCGACAGGTCGCGGGTTGAAGAAACGGTCAAAATTTAAAGGCCGTCAGATCTTCCCCAAAACCTGATAAAATGACAATGGCGTGGGTATTAATCGAGAATTTACTGATTTTGGAAAGAATTATCTTTGTTCCATAGAAATTTCAGCTCCGGAGGGTACGCCAAAAACCAGAAAAAAACGACAGGTCGCGGGTTGGAAAAATGGTCAAAATTTAAAGGGCTTCAGATCTTCCCCAAAACCTGATAAAATGACAACGGGGTGGGTATTAATCGAGAATTTACTGATTTTGGAAAGAATTATCTTTGTTCCAAAGAAATTCCATCTCCCCAGGCTACGCCAAAAACCAGAAAAAGCGACAGGTAGCGGGTTGAAGAAATGGTCAAAATTTAAAGGCCGTCAGATCTTCCCCAAAACCTGATAAAATGACAATGGCGTGGGTATTAATCGAGAATTTGCTGAGTTTGGAAAGAATTATCTTTGTTCCATAGAAATTTCAGCTCCGGAGGGTACGCCAAAAACCAGAAAAAAACGACAGGTCGCGGGTTGGAAAAATGGTCAAAATTGAAAGGGCTTCAGATGTTACCCAAAACCTGATAAAATGACAATGGGGTGGGAATTAATCGAGAATTTACTGAATTTGGAAAGAATTATCTTTGTTCCAAAGAAATTTCAGCTCCGGAGGTAACGCCAAAAACCAGAAAGAAACGACAGGTCACGGGTTGAAAAAATGGTCAAAATTTAAAGGGCTTCAGATGTTCCCCAAAACCTGATAAAATGACAATGGGGTGGGTATTAATCGAGAATTTACTGATTTTGGAAAGAATTATCTTTGTTCCAAAGAAATTTCATCTCCCCGGGCTACGCCAAAAACCAGAAAAAGCGACAGGTCGCGGGTTGAAGAAACGGTCAAAATTTAAAGGCCGTCAGATCTTCCCCAAAACCTGATAAAATGACAATGGCGTGGGTATTAATCGAGAATTTACTGATTTTGGAAAGAATTATCTTTGTTCCATAGAAATTTCAGCTCCGGAGGGTACGCCAAAAACCAGAAAAAAACGACAGGTCGCGGGTTGGAAAAATGGTCAAAATTTAAAGGGCTTCAGATCTTCCCCAAAACCTGATAAAATGACAACGGGGTGGGTATTAATCGAGAATTTACTGATTTTGGAAAGAATTATCTTTGTTCCAAAGAAATTCCATCTCCCCAGGCTACGCCAAAAACCAGAAAAAGCGACAGGTAGCGGGTTGAAGAAATGGTCAAAATTTAAAGGCCGTCAGATCTTCCCCAAAACCTGATAAAATGACAATGGCGTGGGTATTAATCGAGAATTTGCTGAGTTTGGAAAGAATTATCTTTGTTCCATAGAAATTTCAGCTCCGGAGGGTACGCCAAAAACCAGAAAAAAACGACAGGTCGCGGGTTGGAAAAATGGTCAAAATTGAAAGGGCTTCAGATGTTACCCAAAACCTGATAAAATGACAATGGGGTGGGTATTAATCAATAATTAACTGAGTTTGGAAAGAATTATCTTTGTTCCAAAGAAATTTCACCTCCGCAGGTTACGTCAAAAATCAGAAAAAAACGACAGGTCGTGGGTTGAAAAAATGGTTCAAATTTAAATGGCGTCAGATATTCTCCAAAACCTGATAAAATGACAATGGGGTGGGTATTAATCGAGAATTTACTGAGTTTGGAAAGAATTATCTTTGTTACAAAGAAATTTCAGCTCCGGAGGTTACGCCAAAAACCAGAAAAAAACAACAGGTCGCGGGTTGAAAAAATGGTCAAAATTTAAAGGCCGTCAGATCTTCCCCAAAACCTGATAAAATGACAATGGCGTGGGTATTAATCGAGAATTTGCTGAGTTTGGAAAGAATTATCTTTGTTCCATAGAAATTTCAGCTCCGGAGGGTACGCCAAAAACCAGAAAAAAACGACAGGTCGCGGGTTGGAAAAATGGTCAAAATTGAAAGGGCTTCAGATGTTACCCAAAACCTGATAAAATGACAATGGGGTGGGTATTAATCGATAATTAACTGAGTTTGGAAAGAATTATCTTTGTTCCAAAGAAATTTCACCTCCGGAGGTTACGTCAAAAATCAGAAAAAAACGACAGGTCGTGGGTTGAAAAAATGGTTCAAATTTAAAGGGCGTCAGATATTCTCCAAAACCTGATAAAATGACAATGGGGTGGGTATTAATCGAGAAATTTCAGAGATTAGAAAGAATTATCTTTGTTCCAAAGAAATTTCAGCTCCGCAAGTTACGCCAAAAACCAGAAAAAAACGATAGGTCGTGGGTTGAAAAAATGGTCAAAATTTAAAGGGCTTCAGATCTTTCCTAAAACCTGATAAAATGACAATGGGGTGGGTATTAATCGATAATTTACTGAATTTGGAAAGAATTATCTTTGTTCCAAAGAAATTTCAGCTCCGGAGGTAACGCCAAAAACCAGAAAGAAACGACAGGTCGCGGGTTGCAACAATGGTCAAAATTGAAAGGGCTTCAGATGTTCCCCAAAACCTGATAAAATGACAATGGGGTGGGTATTAATCGAGAAATTTCAGAGATTAGAAAGAATTATCTTTGTTCCAAAGAAATTTCAGCTCCGGAGGTTACGCCAAATACCAGAAAAAAACGATAGGTCGTGGGTTGAAAAAATGGTCAAAATTTAAAGGGCGTCAGATCTTTCCTAAAACCTGATAAAATGACAATGGCGTGGGTATTAATCGAGAATTTGCTGAGTTTGGAAAGAATTATCTTTGTTCCATAGAAATTTCAGCTCCGGAGGGTACGCCAAAAACCAGAAAAGAAACGACAGGTCGCGGGTTGGAAAAATGGTCAAAATTTAAAGGGCTTCAGATCTTCCCCAAAACCTGATAAAATGACAATGGGGTGGGTATTAATCGAGAATTTGCTGAGTTTGGAAAGAATTATCTTTGTTCCATAGAAATTTTAGCTCCGGAGGGTACGCCAAAAACCAGAAAGACACGACAGGTCGCGGGTTGGAAAAATGGTCAAAATTTAAAGGGCTTCAGATCTTCCCCAAAACCTGATAAAATGACAATGGGGTGGGTATTAATCGATAATTTACTGAGTTTGGAAAGAATTATCTTTGTTCCATAGAAATTTCAGCTCTGGAGGGCACGCCAAAAACCAGGAAAAAACAACAGGTCGCGGGTTGGAAAAATGGTCAGAATTTAAAGGGCTTCAGATCTTCCCCAAAACCTGATAAAATGACAATGGGGTGGGTATTAATCGAGAATTTGCTGAGTTTGGAAAGAATTATCTTTGTTCCAAAGAAATTTCAGCTCCGGAAGTAACGCCAAAAACCAGAAAAAAACGACAGGTCACGGGTTGAAAAAATGGTCAAAATTTAAAGGACTTCAGATCTTCCCCAAAACCTGATAAAATGACAACGGGGTGGGTATTAATCGAGAATTTACTGATTTTGGAAAGAATTATCTTTGTTCCAAAGAAACTTCATCTCCCCAGGCTACGCCAAAAACCAGAAAAAGCGACAGGTCGCGGGTTGAAGAAATGGTCAAAATTTAAAGGCCGTCAGATCTTCCCCAAAACCTGATAAAATGACAATGGCGTGGGTATTAATCGAGAATTTGCTGAGTTTGGAAAGAATTATCTTTGTTCCATAGAAATTTCAGCTCCGGAGGGTACGCCAAAAACCAGAAAAAAACGACAGGTCGCGGGTTGGAACAATGGTCAAAATTGAAAGGGCTTCAGATGTTCCCCAAAACCTGATAAAATGACAATGGGGTGGGTATTAATCGAGAAATTTCAGAGATTAGAAAGAATTATCTTTGTTCCAAAGAAATTTCAGCTCCGGAGGTTACGCCAAATACCAGAAAAAAACGATAGGTCGTGGGTTGAAAAAATGGTCAAAATTTAAAGGGCGTCAGATCTTTCCTAAAACCTGATAAAATGACAATGGCGTGGGTATTAATCGAGAATTTGCTGAGTTTGGAAAGAATTATCTTTGTTCCATAGAAATTTCAGCTCCGGAGGGTACACCAAAAACCAGAAAAAAACGACAGGTCACGGGTTGGAACAATGGTCAAAATTGAAAGGGCTTCAGATGTCCCCCAAAACCTGATAAAATGACAATGGGGTGGGTATTAATCGATAATTTACTGAGTTTGGAAAGAATTATCTTTGTTCCATAGAAATTTCAGCTCCGGAGGGTACACCAAAAACCAGAAAAAAACGACAGGACACGGGTTGGAACAATGGTCAAAATTGAAAGGGCTTCAGATGTTCCCCAAAACCTGATAAAATGACAATGGGGTGGGTATTAATCGATAATTTACTGAGTTTGGAAAGAATTATCTTTGTTCCATAGAAATTTCAGCTCTGGAGGGCACGCCAAAAACCAGGAAAAAACAACAGGTCGCGGGTTGGAAAAATGGTCAAAATTTAAAGGGCTTCATATCTTCCCCAAAACCCAATAAAATGACAATGGGGTGGGTATTAATCGAGAATTTACTGAATTTGGAAAGAATTATCTGTGTTCCAAAGAAACTTCAGGTCCGGAGGGTACGCCAAAAACCAGAAAAAAACGACAGGTCGCGGGTTGAAAAACCAGTCAAAATTTAAAGGCCGTCATATCTTTTCAAAGACCTGATAAAATGACAATGGGGTGGGAAATAATCGAGAATTTACTGAATTTGGAAAGAATTATCTTTGTTCCAAAGAAATTTCAGCTCCGGAGGTTACCCCAAAAACCAGAAAAAAACAACAGGTCGCGGGTTGAAAAAATGGTCAAAATTTAAATGCCGTCAGATCTTTTCCAAGACCTGATAAAATGACAATGGTGTGGGTATTAATCGAGAATTTGCTGAGTTTGGAAAGAATTATCTTTGTTCCAAAGAAATTTCAGCTACGGAAGTAACGCCAAAAACCAGAAAAAAACGACAGGTCACGGGTTGAAAAAATGGTCAAAATTTAAAGGGCTTCAGATCTTCCCCAAAACCTGATAAAATGACAACGGGGTGGGTATTAATCGAGAATTTACTGATTTTGGAAAGAATTATCTTTGTTCCAAAGAAATTTCATCTCCCCAGGCTACGCCAAAAACCAGAAAAAGCGACAGGTCGCGGGTTGAAGAAATGGTCAAAATTTAAAGGCCGTCAGATCTTCCCCAAAACCTGATAAAATGACAATGGCGTGGGTATTAATCGAGAATTTGCTGAGTTTGGAAAGAATTATCTTTGTTCCATAGAAATTTCAGCTCCGGAGGTTACGTCAAAAACCAGAAAAAAACGACAGGTCGCGGGTTGGAAAAATGGTCAAAATTGAAAGGGCTTCAGATGTTCCCCAAAACCTGATAAAATGACAATGGGGTGGGTATTAATCAAGAAATTGTAGAGATTAGAAAGAGTTATCTTTGTTCCAAAGACATTTCAGCTCCGGAGGTTACCTCAAAAACCAGAAAAAAGCGACAGGTCGTGGGTTGAAAAAATGGTCAAAATTTAAAGGGCTTCAGATCTTTCCTAAAACCTGATAAAATGACAATGGCGTGGGTATTAATTGAGAATTTGCTGAGTTTGGAAAGAATTATCTTTGTTCCATAGAAATTTCAGCTACGGAGGGTACGCCAAAAACCAGAAAAAAACGACAGGTCGCGGGTTGGAAAAATGGTCAAAATTGAAAGGGCTTCAGATGTTCCCCAAAACCTGATAAAATGACAATGGGGTGGGTATTAATCGATAATTTACTGAGTTTGGAAAGAATTATCTTTGTTCCATAGAAATTTCAGCTCTGGAGGGCACGCCAAAAACCAGGAAAAAACAACAGGTCGCGGGTTGGAAAAATGGTCAAAATTTAAAGGGCTTCAGATCTTCCCCAAAACCCAATAAAATGACAATGGGGTGGGTATTAATCGAGAATTTACTGAATTTGGAAAGAATTATCTGTGTTCCAAAGAAACTTCAGGTCCGGAGGTTACGCCAAAAACCAGAAAAAAACGACAGGTCGCGGGTTGAAAAACCAGTCAAAATTTAAAGGCCGTCATATCTTTTCAAAGACCTGATAAAATGACAATGGGGTGGGAATTAATCGAGAATTTACTGAGTTTGGAAAGAATTATCTTTGTTCCAAAGAAATTTCAGCTCCGGAAGTTACGCCAAAAACCAGAAAAAAACGATAGGTCGTGGGTTGAAAAAATGGTCAAAATTTAAAGGGCTTCAGATCTTTCCTAAAACCTGATAAAATGACAATGGGGTGGGTATTAATCGATAATTTACTGAGTTTGGAAAGAATTATCTTTGTTCCATAGAAATTTCAGCTCTGGAGGGCACGCCAAAAACCAGGAAAAAACAACAGGTCGCGGGTTGGAAAAATGGTCAAAATTTAAAGGGCTTCAGATCTTCCCCAAAACCCAATAAAATGACAATGGGGTAGGTATTAATCGAGAATTTACTGAATTTGGAAAGAATTATCTTTGTTCCAAAGAAACTTCAGGTCCGGAGGTTACGCCAAAAACCAGAAAAAAACGACAGGTCGCGGGTTGAAAAACCGGTCAAAATTTAAAGGCCGTCATATCTTTTCAAAGACCTGATAAAATGACAATGGGGTGGGAATTAATCGAGAATTTACTGAATTTGGAAAGAATTATCTTTGTTCCAAAGAAATTTCAGCTCCGGAGGTAACGCCAAAAACCAGAAAGAAACGACAGGTCACGGGTTGAAAAAATGGTCAAAATTTAAAGGGCTTCAGATGTTCCCCAAAACCTGATAAAATGACAATGGGGTGGGTATTAATCGAGAATTTACTGATTTTGGAAAGAATTATCTTTGTTCCAAAGAAATTTCATCTCCCCGGGCTACGCCAAAAACCAGAAAAAGCGACAGGTCGCGGGTTGAAGAAACGGTCAAAATTTAAAGGCCGTCAGATCTTCCCCAAAACCTGATAAAATGACAATGGCGTGGGTATTAATCGAGAATTTACTGATTTTGGAAAGAATTATCTTTGTTCCATAGAAATTTCAGCTCCGGAGGGTACGCCAAAAACCAGAAAAAAACGACAGGTCGCGGGTTGGAAAAATGGTCAAAATTTAAAGGGCTTCAGATCTTCCCCAAAACCTGATAAAATGACAACGGGGTGGGTATTAATCGAGAATTTACTGATTTTGGAAAGAATTATCTTTGTTCCAAAGAAATTCCATCTCCCCAGGCTACGCCAAAAACCAGAAAAAGCGACAGGTAGCGGGTTGAAGAAATGGTCAAAATTTAAAGGCCGTCAGATCTTCCCCAAAACCTGATAAAATGACAATGGCGTGGGTATTAATCGAGAATTTGCTGAGTTTGGAAAGAATTATCTTTGTTCCATAGAAATTTCAGCTCCGGAGGGTACGCCAAAAACCAGAAAAAAACGACAGGTCGCGGGTTGGAAAAATGGTCAAAATTGAAAGGGCTTCAGATGTTACCCAAAACCTGATAAAATGACAATGGGGTGGGAATTAATCGAGAATTTACTGAATTTGGAAAGAATTATCTTTGTTCCAAAGAAATTTCAGCTCCGGAGGTAACGCCAAAAACCAGAAAGAAACGACAGGTCACGGGTTGAAAAAATGGTCAAAATTTAAAGGGCTTCAGATGTTCCCCAAAACCTGATAAAATGACAATGGGGTGGGTATTAATCGAGAATTTACTGATTTTGGAAAGAATTATCTTTGTTCCAAAGAAATTTCATCTCCCCGGGCTACGCCAAAAACCAGAAAAAGCGACAGGTCGCGGGTTGAAGAAACGGTCAAAATTTAAAGGCCGTCAGATCTTCCCCAAAACCTGATAAAATGACAATGGCGTGGGTATTAATCGAGAATTTACTGATTTTGGAAAGAATTATCTTTGTTCCATAGAAATTTCAGCTCCGGAGGGTACGCCAAAAACCAGAAAAAAACGACAGGTCGCGGGTTGGAAAAATGGTCAAAATTTAAAGGGCTTCAGATCTTCCCCAAAACCTGATAAAATGACAACGGGGTGGGTATTAATCGAGAATTTACTGATTTTGGAAAGAATTATCTTTGTTCCAAAGAAATTCCATCTCCCCAGGCTACGCCAAAAACCAGAAAAAGCGACAGGTAGCGGGTTGAAGAAATGGTCAAAATTTAAAGGCCGTCAGATCTTCCCCAAAACCTGATAAAATGACAATGGCGTGGGTATTAATCGAGAATTTGCTGAGTTTGGAAAGAATTATCTTTGTTCCATAGAAATTTCAGCTCCGGAGGGTACGCCAAAAACCAGAAAAAAACGACAGGTCGCGGGTTGGAAAAATGGTCAAAATTGAAAGGGCTTCAGATGTTACCCAAAACCTGATAAAATGACAATGGGGTGGGTATTAATCAATAATTAACTGAGTTTGGAAAGAATTATCTTTGTTCCAAAGAAATTTCACCTCCGCAGGTTACGTCAAAAATCAGAAAAAAACGACAGGTCGTGGGTTGAAAAAATGGTTCAAATTTAAATGGCGTCAGATATTCTCCAAAACCTGATAAAATGACAATGGGGTGGGTATTAATCGAGAATTTACTGAGTTTGGAAAGAATTATCTTTGTTACAAAGAAATTTCAGCTCCGGAGGTTACGCCAAAAACCAGAAAAAAACAACAGGTCGCGGGTTGAAAAAATGGTCAAAATTTAAAGGCCGTCAGATCTTCCCCAAAACCTGATAAAATGACAATGGCGTGGGTATTAATCGAGAATTTGCTGAGTTTGGAAAGAATTATCTTTGTTCCATAGAAATTTCAGCTCCGGAGGGTACGCCAAAAACCAGAAAAAAACGACAGGTCGCGGGTTGGAAAAATGGTCAAAATTGAAAGGGCTTCAGATGTTACCCAAAACCTGATAAAATGACAATGGGGTGGGTATTAATCGATAATTAACTGAGTTTGGAAAGAATTATCTTTGTTCCAAAGAAATTTCACCTCCGGAGGTTACGTCAAAAATCAGAAAAAAACGACAGGTCGTGGGTTGAAAAAATGGTTCAAATTTAAAGGGCGTCAGATATTCTCCAAAACCTGATAAAATGACAATGGGGTGGGTATTAATCGAGAAATTTCAGAGATTAGAAAGAATTATCTTTGTTCCAAAGAAATTTCAGCTCCGGAAGTTACGCCAAAAACCAGAAAAAAACGATAGGTCGTGGGTTGAAAAAATGGTCAAAATTTAAAGGGCTTCAGATCTTTCCTAAAACCTGATAAAATGACAATGGGGTGGGTATTAATCGATAATTTACTGAATTTGGAAAGAATTATCTTTGTTCCAAAGAAATTTCAGCTCCGGAGGTAACGCCAAAAACCAGAAAGAAACGACAGGTCGCGGGTTGCAACAATGGTCAAAATTGAAAGGGCTTCAGATGTTCCCCAAAACCTGATAAAATGACAATGGGGTGGGTATTAATCGAGAAATTTCAGAGATTAGAAAGAATTATCTTTGTTCCAAAGAAATTTCAGCTCCGGAGGTTACGCCAAATACCAGAAAAAAACGATAGGTCGTGGGTTGAAAAAATGGTCAAAATTTAAAGGGCGTCAGATCTTTCCTAAAACCTGATAAAATGACAATGGCGTGGGTATTAATCGAGAATTTGCTGAGTTTGGAAAGAATTATCTTTGTTCCATAGAAATTTCAGCTCCGGAGGGTACGCCAAAAACCAGAAAAGAAACGACAGGTCGCGGGTTGGAAAAATGGTCAAAATTTAAAGGGCTTCAGATCTTCCCCAAAACCTGATAAAATGACAATGGGGTGGGTATTAATCGAGAATTTGCTGAGTTTGGAAAGAATTATCTTTGTTCCATAGAAATTTTAGCTCCGGAGGGTACGCCAAAAACCAGAAAGACACGACAGGTCGCGGGTTGGAAAAATGGTCAAAATTTAAAGGGCTTCAGATCTTCCCCAAAACCTGATAAAATGACAATGGGGTGGGTATTAATCGATAATTTACTGAGTTTGGAAAGAATTATCTTTGTTCCATAGAAATTTCAGCTCTGGAGGGCACGCCAAAAACCAGGAAAAAACAACAGGTCGCGGGTTGGAAAAATGGTCAGAATTTAAAGGGCTTCAGATCTTCCCCAAAACCTGATAAAATGACAATGGGGTGGGTATTAATCGAGAATTTGCTGAGTTTGGAAAGAATTATCTTTGTTCCAAAGAAATTTCAGCTCCGGAAGTAACGCCAAAAACCAGAAAAAAACGACAGGTCACGGGTTGAAAAAATGGTCAAAATTTAAAGGACTTCAGATCTTCCCCAAAACCTGATAAAATGACAACGGGGTGGGTATTAATCGAGAATTTACTGATTTTGGAAAGAATTATCTTTGTTCCAAAGAAACTTCATCTCCCCAGGCTACGCCAAAAACCAGAAAAAGCGACAGGTCGCGGGTTGAAGAAATGGTCAAAATTTAAAGGCCGTCAGATCTTCCCCAAAACCTGATAAAATGACAATGGCGTGGGTATTAATCGAGAATTTGCTGAGTTTGGAAAGAATTATCTTTGTTCCATAGAAATTTCAGCTCCGGAGGGTACGCCAAAAACCAGAAAAAAACGACAGGTCGCGGGTTGGAACAATGGTCAAAATTGAAAGGGCTTCAGATGTTCCCCAAAACCTGATAAAATGACAATGGGGTGGGTATTAATCGAGAAATTTCAGAGATTAGAAAGAATTATCTTTGTTCCAAAGAAATTTCAGCTCCGGAGGTTACGCCAAATACCAGAAAAAAACGATAGGTCGTGGGTTGAAAAAATGGTCAAAATTTAAAGGGCGTCAGATCTTTCCTAAAACCTGATAAAATGACAATGGCGTGGGTATTAATCGAGAATTTGCTGAGTTTGGAAAGAATTATCTTTGTTCCATAGAAATTTCAGCTCCGGAGGGTACACCAAAAACCAGAAAAAAACGACAGGTCACGGGTTGGAACAATGGTCAAAATTGAAAGGGCTTCAGATGTCCCCCAAAACCTGATAAAATGACAATGGGGTGGGTATTAATCGATAATTTACTGAGTTTGGAAAGAATTATCTTTGTTCCATAGAAATTTCAGCTCCGGAGGGTACACCAAAAACCAGAAAAAAACGACAGGTCACGGGTTGGAACAATGGTCAAAATTGAAAGGGCTTCAGATGTTCCCCAAAACCTGATAAAATGACAATGGGGTGGGTATTAATCGATAATTTACTGAGTTTGGAAAGAATTATCTTTGTTCCATAGAAATTTCAGCTCTGGAGGGCACGCCAAAAACCAGGAAAAAACAACAGGTCGCGGGTTGGAAAAATGGTCAAAATTTAAAGGGCTTCATATCTTCCCCAAAACCCAATAAAATGACAATGGGGTGGGTATTAATCGAGAATTTACTGAATTTGGAAAGAATTATCTGTGTTCCAAAGAAACTTCAGGTCCGGAGGGTACGCCAAAAACCAGAAAAAAACGACAGGTCGCGGGTTGAAAAACCAGTCAAAATTTAAAGGCCGTCATATCTTTTCAAAGACCTGATAAAATGACAATGGGGTGGGAAATAATCGAGAATTTACTGAATTTGGAAAGAATTATCTTTGTTCCAAAGAAATTTCAGCTCCGGAGGTTACCCCAAAAACCAGAAAAAAAACAACAGGTCGCGGGTTGAAAAAATGGTCAAAATTTAAATGCCGTCAGATCTTTTCCAAGACCTGATAAAATGACAATGGTGTGGGTATTAATCGAGAATTTGCTGAGTTTGGAAAGAATTATCTTTGTTCCAAAGAAATTTCAGCTACGGAAGTAACGCCAAAAACCAGAAAAAAACGACAGGTCACGGGTTGAAAAAATGGTCAAAATTTAAAGGGCTTCAGATCTTCCCCAAAACCTGATAAAATGACAACGGGGTGGGTATTAATCGAGAATTTACTGATTTTGGAAAGAATTATCTTTGTTCCAAAGAAATTTCATCTCCCCAGGCAACGCCAAAAACCAGAAAAAGCGACAGGTCGCGGGTTGAAGAAATGGTCAAAATTTAAAGGCCGTCAGATCTTCCCCAAAACCTGATAAAATGACAATGGCGTGGGTATTAATCGAGAATTTGCTGAGTTTGGAAAGAATTATCTTTGTTCCATAGAAATTTCAGCTCCGGAGGGTACGTCAAAAACCAGAAAAAAACGACAGGTCGCGGGTTGGAAAAATGGTCAAAATTGAAAGGGCTTCAGATGTTCCCCAAAACCTGATAAAATGACAATGGGGTGGGTATTAATCAAGAAATTGTAGAGATTAGAAAGAGTTATCTTTGTTCCAAAGACATTTCAGCTCCGGAGGTTACCTCAAAAACCAGAAAAAAGCGACAGGTCGTGGGTTGAAAAAATGGTCAAAATTTAAAGGGCTTCAGATCTTTCCTAAAACCTGATAAAATGACAATGGCGTGGGTATTAATTGAGAATTTGCTGAGTTTGGAAAGAATTATCTTTGTTCCATAGAAATTTCAGCTACGGAGGGTACGCAAAAAACCAGAAAAAAACGACAGGTCGCGGGTTGGAAAAATGGTCAAAATTGAAAGGGCTTCAGATGTTCCCCAAAACCTGATAAAATGACAATGGGGTGGGTATTAATCGATAATTTACTGAGTTTGGAAAGAATTATCTTTGTTCCATAGAAATTTCAGCTCTGGAGGGCACGCCAAAAACCAGGAAAAAACAACAGGTCGCGGGTTGGAAAAATGGTCAAAATTTAAAGGGCTTCAGATCTTCCCCAAAACCCAATAAAATGACAATGGGGTGGGTATTAATCGAGAATTTACTGAATTTGGAAAGAATTATCTGTGTTCCAAAGAAACTTCAGGTCCGGAGGTTACGCCAAAAACCAGAAAAAAACGACAGGTCGCGGGTTGAAAAACCAGTCAAAATTTAAAGGCCGTCATATCTTTTCAAAGACCTGATAAAATGACAATGGGGTGGGAATTAATCGAGAATTTACTGAGTTTGGAAAGAATTATCTTTGTTCCATAGAAATTTCAGCTCCGGAGGGTACGCAAAAAACCAGAAAAAAACGACAGGTCGCGGGTTGGAAAAATGGTCAAAATTGAAAGGGCTTCAGATGTTCCCCAAAACCTAATAAAATGACAATGGGGTGGGTATTAATCGATAATTTATTGAGTTTGGAAAGAATTATCTTTGTTCCATAGAAATTTCAGCTCTGGAGGGCACGCCAAAAACCAGGAAAAAACAACAGGTCGCGGGTTGGAAAAATGGTCAAAATTTAAAGGGCTTCAGATCTTCCCCAAAACCCAATAAAATGACAATGGGGTGGGTATTAATCGAGAATTTACTGAATTTGGAAAGAATTATCTGTGTTCCAAAGAAACTTCAGGTCCGGAGGTTACGCCAAAAACCAGAAAAAAACGACAGGTCGCGGGTTGAAAAACCAGTCAAAATTTAAAGGCCGTCATATCTTTTCTCAGACCTGATAAAATGACAATGGGGTGGGAATTAATCGAGAATTTACTGAGTTTGGAAAGAATTATCTTTGTTACAAAGAAATTTCAGCTCCGGAGGTTACGCCAAAAACCAGAAAAAGCGACAGGTCGCGGGTTGAAGAAACGGTCAAAATTTAAAGGCCGTCAGATCTTCCCCAAAACCTGATAAAATGACAATGGCGTGGGTATTAATCGAGAATTTACTGATTTTGGAAAGAATTATCTTTGTTCCATAGAAATTTCAGCTCCGGAGGGTACGCCAAAAACCAGAAAAAAACGACAGGTCGCGGGTTGGAAAAATGGTCAAAATTTAAAGGGCTTCAGATCTTCCCCAAAACCTGATAAAATGACAACGGGGTGGGTATTAATCGAGAATTTACTGATTTTGGAAAGAATTATCTTTGTTCCAAAGAAATTCCATCTCCCCAGGCTACGCCAAAAACCAGAAAAAGCGACAGGTAGCGGGTTGAAGAAATGGTCAAAATTTAAAGGCCGTCAGATCTTCCCCAAAACCTGATAAAATGACAATGGGGTGGGTATTAATCGAGAATTTGCTGAGTTTGGAAAGAATTATCTTTGTTCCATAGAAATTTCAGCTCCGGAGGGTACGCCAAAAACCAGAAAAAAACGACAGGTCGCGGGTTGGAAAAATGGTCAAAATTGAAAGGGCTTCAGATGTTACCCAAAACCTGATAAAATGACAATGGGGTGGGTATTAATCAATAATTAACTGAGTTTGGAAAGAATTATCTTTGTTCCAAAGAAATTTCACCTCCGCAGGTTACGTCAAAAATCAGAAAAAAACGACAGGTCGTGGGTTGAAAAAATGGTTCAAATTTAAAGGGCGTCAGATATTCTCCAAAACCTGATAAAATGACAATGGGGTGGGTATTAATCGAGAATTTACTGAGTTTGGAAAGAATTATCTTTGTTACAAAGAAATTTCAGCTCCGGAAGTTACGCCAAAAACCAGAAAAAAACAACAGGTCGCGGGTTGAAAAAATGGTCAAAATTTAAAGGCCGTCAGATCTTCCCCAAAACCTGATAAAATGACAATGGCGTGGGTATTAATCGAGAATTTGCTGAGTTTGGAAAGAATTATCTTTGTTCCATAGAAATTTCAGCTCCGGAGGGTACGCCAAAAACCAGAAAAAAACGACAGGTCGCGGGTTGGAAAAATGGTCAAAATTGAAAGGGCTTCAGATGTTACCCAAAACCTGATAAAATGACAATGGGGTGGGTATTAATCAATAATTAACTGAGTTTGGAAAGAATTATCTTTGTTCCAAAGAAATTTCACGTCCGCAGGTTACGTCAAAAATCAGAAAAAAACGACAGGTCGTGGGTTGAAAAAATGGTTCAAATTTAAAGGGCGTCAGATATTCTCCAAAACCTGATAAAATGACAATGGGGTGGCTATTAATCGAGAATTTACTGAGTTTGGAAAGAATTATCTTTGTTACAAAGAAATTTCAGCTCCGGAGGTTACGCCAAAAACCAGAAAAAAACAACAGGTCGCGGGTTGAAAAAATGGTCAAAATTTAAAGGCCGTCAGATCTTCCCCAAAACCTGATAAAATGACAATGGCGTGGGTATTAATCGAGAATTTGCTGAGTTTGGAAAGAATTATCTTTGTTCCATAGAAATTTCAGCTCCGGAGGGTACGCCAAAAACCAGAAAAAAACGACAGGTCGCGGGTTGGAAAAATGGTCAAAATTGAAAGGGCTTCAGATGTTACCCAAAACCTGATAAAATGACAATGGGGTGGGTATTAATCAATAATTAACTGAGTTTGGAAAGAATTATCTTTGTTCCAAAGAAATTTCACCTCCGCAGGTTACGTCAAAAATCAGAAAAAAACGACAGGTCGTGGGTTGAAAAAATGGTTCAAATTTAAAGGGCGTCAGATATTCTCCAAAACCTGATAAAATGACAATGGGGTGGGTATTAATCGAGAATTTACTGAGTTTGGAAAGAATTATCTTTGTTACAAAGAAATTTCAGCTCCGGAGGTTACGCCAAAAACCAGAAAAAAACAACAGGTCGCGGGTTGGAAAAATGGTCAAAATTGAAAGGGCTTCAGATGTTACCCAAAACCTGATAAAATGACAATGGGGTGGGTATTAATCGATAATTAACTGAGTTTGGAAAGAATTATCTTTGTTCCAAAGAAATTTCACCTCCGGAGGTTACGTCAAAAATCAGAAAAAAACGACAGGTCGTGGGTTGAAAAAATGGTTCAAATTTAAAGGGCGTCAGATATTCTCCAAAACCTGATAAAATGACAATGGGGTGGGTATTAATCGAGAAATTTCAGAGATTAGAAAGAATTATCTTTGTTCCAAAGAAATTTCAGCTCCGGAAGTTACGCCAAAAACCAGAAAAAAACGATAGGTCGTGGGTTGAAAAAATGGTCAAAATTTAAAGGGCTTCAGATCTTTCCTAAAACCTGATAAAATGACAATGGGGTGGGTATTAATCGATAATTTACTGAGTTTGGAAAGAATTATCTTTGTTCCATAGAAATTTCAGCTCTGGAGGGCACGCCAAAAACCAGGAAAAAACAACAGGTCGCGGGTTGGAAAAATGGTCAAAATTTAAAGGGCTTCAGATCTTCCCCAAAACCCAATAAAATGACAATGGGGTAGGTATTAATCGAGAATTTACTGAATTTGGAAAGAATTATCTTTGTTCCAAAGAAACTTCAGGTCCGGAGGTTACGCCAAAAACCAGAAAAAAACGACAGGTCGCGGGTTGAAAAACCGGTCAAAATTTAAAGGCCGTCATATCTTTTCAAAGACCTGATAAAATGACAATGGGGTGGGAATTAATCGAGAATTTACTGAATTTGGAAAGAATTATCTTTGTTCCAAAGAAATTTCAGCTCCGGAGGTAACGCCAAAAACCAGAAAGAAACGACAGGTCACGGGTTGAAAAAATGGTCAAAATTTAAAGGGCTTCAGATGTTCCCCAAAACCTGATAAAATGACAATGGGGTGGGTATTAATCGAGAATTTACTGATTTTGGAAAGAATTATCTTTGTTCCAAAGAAATTTCATCTCCCCGGGCTACGCCAAAAACCAGAAAAAGCGACAGGTCGCGGGTTGAAGAAACGGTCAAAATTTAAAGGCCGTCAGATCTTCCCCAAAACCTGATAAAATGACAATGGCGTGGGTATTAATCGAGAATTTACTGATTTTGGAAAGAATTATCTTTGTTCCATAGAAATTTCAGCTCCGGAGGGTACGCCAAAAACCAGAAAAAAACGACAGGTCGCGGGTTGGAAAAATGGTCAAAATTGAAAGGGCTTCAGATGTTCCCCAAAACCTGATAAAATGACAATGGGGTGGGTATTAATCGAGAATTTACTGAGTTTGGAAAGAATTATCTTTGTTCCATAGAAATTTCAGCTCTGGAGGGTACGCCAAAAACCAGAAAAAAACAACAGGTCGCGGGTTGGAAAAATGGTCAAAATTTAAAGGGCTTCAGATCTTCCCCAAAACCCGATAAAATGACAATGGGGTGGGTATTAATCGAGAATTTACTGAATTTGGAAAGAATTATCTTTGTTCCAAAGAAACTTCAGGTCCGGAGGTTACGCTAAAAACCAGAAAAAAACGACAGGTCGCGGGTTGAAAAACCGGTCAAAATTTAAAGGCCGTCAGATCTTCCCCAAAACCTGATAAAATGACAATGGCGTGGGTATTAATCGAGAATTTGCTGAGTTTGGAAAGAATTATCTTTGTTCCATAGAAATTTCAGCTCCGGAGGGTACGCCAAAAACCAGAAAAAAACGACAGGTCGCGGGTTGGAAAAATGGTCAAAATTGAAAGGGCTTCAGATGTTACCCAAAACCTGATAAAATGACAATGGGGTGGGTATTAATCAATAATTAACTGAGTTTGGAAAGAATTATCTTTGTTCCAAAGAAATTTCACCTCCGCAGGTTACGTCAAAAATCAGAAAAAAACGACAGGTCGTGGGTTGAAAAAATGGTTCAAATTTAAAGGGCGTCAGATATTCTCCAAAACCTGATAAAATGACAATGGGGTGGGTATTAATCGAGAATTTACTGAGTTTGGAAAGAATTATCTTTGTTACAAAGAAATTTCAGCTCCGGAGGTTACGCCAAAAACCAGAAAAAAACAACAGGTCGCGGGTTGGAAAAATGGTCAAAATTGAAAGGGCTTCAGATGTTACCCAAAACCTGATAAAATGACAATGGGGTGGGTATTAATCGATAATTAACTGAGTTTGGAAAGAATTATCTTTGTTCCAAAGAAATTTCACCTCCGGAGGTTACGTCAAAAATCAGAAAAAAACGACAGGTCGTGGGTTGAAAAAATGGTTCAAATTTAAAGGGCGTCAGATATTCTCCAAAACCTGATAAAATGACAATGGGGTGGGTATTAATCGAGAAATTTCAGAGATTAGAAAGAATTATCTTTGTTCCAAAGAAATTTCAGCTCCGGAAGTTACGCCAAAAACCAGAAAAAAACGATAGGTCGTGGGTTGAAAAAATGGTCAAAATTTAAAGGGCTTCAGATCTTTCCTAAAACCTGATAAAATGACAATGGGGTGGGTATTAATCGATAATTTACTGAGTTTGGAAAGAATTATCTTTGTTCCATAGAAATTTCAGCTCTGGAGGGCACGCCAAAAACCAGGAAAAAACAACAGGTCGCGGGTTGGAAAAATGGTCAAAATTTAAAGGGCTTCAGATCTTCCCCAAAACCCAATAAAATGACAATGGGGTAGGTATTAATCGAGAATTTACTGAATTTGGAAAGAATTATCTTTGTTCCAAAGAAACTTCAGGTCCGGAGGTTACGCCAAAAACCAGAAAAAAACGACAGGTCGCGGGTTGAAAAACCGGTCAAAATTTAAAGGCCGTCATATCTTTTCAAAGACCTGATAAAATGACAATGGGGTGGGAATTAATCGAGAATTTACTGAATTTGGAAAGAATTATCTTTGTTCCAAAGAAATTTCAGCTCCGGAGGTAACGCCAAAAACCAGAAAGAAACGACAGGTCACGGGTTGAAAAAATGGTCAAAATTTAAAGGGCTTCAGATGTTCCCCAAAACCTGATAAAATGACAATGGGGTGGGTATTAATCGAGAATTTACTGATTTTGGAAAGAATTATCTTTGTTCCAAAGAAATTTCATCTCCCCGGGCTACGCCAAAAACCAGAAAAAGCGACAGGTCGCGGGTTGAAGAAACGGTCAAAATTTAAAGGCCGTCAGATCTTCCCCAAAACCTGATAAAATGACAATGGCGTGGGTATTAATCGAGAATTTACTGATTTTGGAAAGAATTATCTTTGTTCCATAGAAATTTCAGCTCCGGAGGGTACGCCAAAAACCAGAGAAAAACGACAGGTCGCGGGTTGGAAAAATGGTCAAAATTTAAAGGGCTTCAGATCTTCCCCAAAACCTGATAAAATGACAACGGGGTGGGTATTAATCGAGAATTTACTGATTTTGGAAAGAATTATCTTTGTTCCAAAGAAATTCCATCTCCCCAGGCTACGCCAAAAACCAGAAAAAGCGACAGGTAGCGGGTTGAAGAAATGGTCAAAATTTAAAGGCCGTCAGATCTTCCCCAAAACCTGATAAAATGACAATGGCGTGGGTATTAATCGAGAATTTGCTGAGTTTGGAAAGAATTATCTTTGTTCCATAGAAATTTCAGCTCCGGAGGGTACGCCAAAAACCAGAAAAAAACGACAGGTCGCGGGTTGGAAAAATGGTCAAAATTGAAAGGACTTCAGATGTTACCCAAAACCTGATAAAATGACAATGGGGTGGGAATTAATCGAGAATTTACTGAATTTGGAAAGAATTATCTTTGTTCCAAAGAAATTTCAGCTCCGGAGGTAACGCCAAAAACCAGAAAGAAACGACAGGTCACGGGTTGAAAAAATGGTCAAAATTTAAAGGGCTTCAGATGTTCCCCAAAACCTGATAAAATGACAATGGGGTGGGTATTAATCGAGAATTTACTGATTTTGGAAAGAATTATCTTTGTTCCAAAGAAATTTCATCTCCCCGGGCTACTCCAAAAACCAGAAAAAGCGACAGGTCGCGGGTTGAAGAAACGGTCAAAATTTAAAGGCCGTCAGATCTTCCCCAAAACCTGATAAAATGACAATGGCGTGGGTATTAATCGAGAATTTACTGATTTTGGAAAGAATTATCTTTGTTCCATAGAAATTTCAGCTCCGGAGGGTACGCCAAAAACCAGAAAAAAACGACAGGTCGCGGGTTGGAAAAATGGTCAAAATTTAAAGGGCTTCAGATCTTCCCCAAAACCTGATAAAATGACAACGGGGTGGGTATTAATCGAGAATTTACTGATTTTGGAAAGAATTATCTTTGTTCCAAAGAAATTCCATCTCCCCAGGCTACGCCAAAAACCAGAAAAAGCGACAGGTAGCGGGTTGAAGAAATGGTCAAAATTTAAAGGCCGTCAGATCTTCCCCAAAACCTGATAAAATGACAATGGGGTGGGTATTAATCGAGAATTTGCTGAGTTTGGAAAGAATTATCTTTGTTCCATAGAAATTTCAGCTCCGGAGGGTACGCCAAAAACCAGAAAAAAACGACAGGTCGCGGGTTGGAAAAATGGTCAAAATTGAAAGGGCTTCAGATGTTACCCAAAACCTGATAAAATGACAATGGGGTGGGTATTAATCAATAATTAACTGAGTTTGGAAAGAATTATCTTTGTTCCAAAGAAATTTCACCTCCGCAGGTTACGTCAAAAATCAGAAAAAAACGACAGGTCGTGGGTTGAAAAAATGGTTCAAATTTAAAGGGCGTCAGATATTCTCCAAAACCTGATAAAATGACAATGGGGTGGGTATTAATCGAGAATTTACTGAGTTTGGAAAGAATTATCTTTGTTACAAAGAAATTTCAGCTCCGGAAGTTACGCCAAAAACCAGAAAAAAACAACAGGTCGCGGGTTGAAAAAATGGTCAAAATTTAAAGGCCGTCAGATCTTCCCCAAAACCTGATAAAATGACAATGGCGTGGGTATTAATCGAGAATTTGCTGAGTTTGGAAAGAATTATCTTTGTTCCATAGAAATTTCAGCTCCGGAGGGTACGCCAAAAACCAGAAAAAAACGACAGGTCGCGGGTTGGAAAAATGGTCAAAATTGAAAGGGCTTCAGATGTTACCCAAAACCTGATAAAATGACAATGGGGTGGGTATTAATCAATAATTAACTGAGTTTGGAAAGAATTATCTTTGTTCCAAAGAAATTTCACGTCCGCAGGTTACGTCAAAAATCAGAAAAAAACGACAGGTCGTGGGTTGAAAAAATGGTTCAAATTTAAAGGGCGTCAGATATTCTCCAAAACCTGATAAAATGACAATGGGGTGGCTATTAATCGAGAATTTACTGAGTTTGGAAAGAATTATCTTTGTTACAAAGAAATTTCAGCTCCGGAGGTTACGCCAAAAACCAGAAAAAAACAACAGGTCGCGGGTTGAAAAAATGGTCAAAATTTAAAGGCCGTCAGATCTTCCCCAAAACCTGATAAAATGACAATGGCGTGGGTATTAATCGAGAATTTGCTGAGTTTGGAAAGAATTATCTTTGTTCCATAGAAATTTCAGCTCCGGAGGGTACGCCAAAAACCAGAAAAAAACGACAGGTCGCGGGTTGGAAAAATGGTCAAAATTGAAAGGGCTTCAGATGTTACCCAAAACCTGATAAAATGACAATGGGGTGGGTATTAATCAATAATTAACTGAGTTTGGAAAGAATTATCTTTGTTCCAAAGAAATTTCACCTCCGCAGGTTACGTCAAAAATCAGAAAAAAACGACAGGTCGTGGGTTGAAAAAATGGTTCAAATTTAAAGGGCGTCAGATATTCTCCAAAACCTGATAAAATGACAATGGGGTGGGTATTAATCGAGAATTTACTGAGTTTGGAAAGAATTATCTTTGTTACAAAGAAATTTCAGCTCCGGAGGTTACGCCAAAAACCAGAAAAAAACAACAGGTCGCGGGTTGGAAAAATGGTCAAAATTGAAAGGGCTTCAGATGTTACCCAAAACCTGATAAAATGACAATGGGGTGGGTATTAATCGATAATTAACTGAGTTTGGAAAGAATTATCTTTGTTCCAAAGAAATTTCACCTCCGGAGGTTACGTCAAAAATCAGAAAAAAACGACAGGTCGTGGGTTGAAAAAATGGTTCAAATTTAAAGGGCGTCAGATATTCTCCAAAACCTGATAAAATGACAATGGGGTGGGTATTAATCGAGAAATTTCAGAGATTAGAAAGAATTATCTTTGTTCCAAAGAAATTTCAGCTCCGGAAGTTACGCCAAAAACCAGAAAAAAACGATAGGTCGTGGGTTGAAAAAATGGTCAAAATTTAAAGGGCTTCAGATCTTTCCTAAAACCTGATAAAATGACAATGGGGTGGGTATTAATCGATAATTTACTGAGTTTGGAAAGAATTATCTTTGTTCCATAGAAATTTCAGCTCTGGAGGGCACGCCAAAAACCAGGAAAAAACAACAGGTCGCGGGTTGGAAAAATGGTCAAAATTTAAAGGGCTTCAGATCTTCCCCAAAACCCAATAAAATGACAATGGGGTAGGTATTAATCGAGAATTTACTGAATTTGGAAAGAATTATCTTTGTTCCAAAGAAACTTCAGGTCCGGAGGTTACGCCAAAAACCAGAAAAAAACGACAGGTCGCGGGTTGAAAAACCGGTCAAAATTTAAAGGCCGTCATATCTTTTCAAAGACCTGATAAAATGACAATGGGGTGGGAATTAATCGAGAATTTACTGAATTTGGAAAGAATTATCTTTGTTCCAAAGAAATTTCAGCTCCGGAGGTAACGCCAAAAACCAGAAAGAAACGACAGGTCACGGGTTGAAAAAATGGTCAAAATTTAAAGGGCTTCAGATGTTCCCCAAAACCTGATAAAATGACAATGGGGTGGGTATTAATCGAGAATTTACTGATTTTGGAAAGAATTATCTTTGTTCCAAAGAAATTTCATCTCCCCGGGCTACGCCAAAAACCAGAAAAAGCGACAGGTCGCGGGTTGAAGAAACGGTCAAAATTTAAAGGCCGTCAGATCTTCCCCAAAACCTGATAAAATGACAATGGCGTGGGTATTAATCGAGAATTTACTGATTTTGGAAAGAATTATCTTTGTTCCATAGAAATTTCAGCTCCGGAGGGTACGCCAAAAACCAGAAAAAAACGACAGGTCGCGGGTTGGAAAAATGGTCAAAATTGAAAGGGCTTCAGATGTTCCCCAAAACCTGATAAAATGACAATGGGGTGGGTATTAATCGAGAATTTACTGAGTTTGGAAAGAATTATCTTTGTTCCATAGAAATTTCAGCTCTGGAGGGTACGCCAAAAACCAGAAAAAAACAACAGGTCGCGGGTTGGAAAAATGGTCAAAATTTAAAGGGCTTCAGATCTTCCCCAAAACCCGATAAAATGACAATGGGGTGGGTATTAATCGAGAATTTACTGAATTTGGAAAGAATTATCTTTGTTCCAAAGAAACTTCAGGTCCGGAGGTTACGCTAAAAACCAGAAAAAAACGACAGGTCGCGGGTTGAAAAACCGGTCAAAATTTAAAGGCCGTCAGATCTTCCCCAAAACCTGATAAAATGACAATGGCGTGGGTATTAATCGAGAATTTGCTGAGTTTGGAAAGAATTATCTTTGTTCCATAGAAATTTCAGCTCCGGAGGGTACGCCAAAAACCAGAAAAAAACGACAGGTCGCGGGTTGGAAAAATGGTCAAAATTGAAAGGGCTTCAGATGTTACCCAAAACCTGATAAAATGACAATGGGGTGGGTATTAATCAATAATTAACTGAGTTTGGAAAGAATTATCTTTGTTCCAAAGAAATTTCACCTCCGCAGGTTACGTCAAAAATCAGAAAAAAACGACAGGTCGTGGGTTGAAAAAATGGTTCAAATTTAAAGGGCGTCAGATATTCTCCAAAACCTGATAAAATGACAATGGGGTGGGTATTAATCGAGAATTTACTGAGTTTGGAAAGAATTATCTTTGTTACAAAGAAATTTCAGCTCCGGAGGTTACGCCAAAAACCAGAAAAAAACAACAGGTCGCGGGTTGGAAAAATGGTCAAAATTGAAAGGGCTTCAGATGTTACCCAAAACCTGATAAAATGACAATGGGGTGGGTATTAATCGATAATTAACTGAGTTTGGAAAGAATTATCTTTGTTCCAAAGAAATTTCACCTCCGGAGGTTACGTCAAAAATCAGAAAAAAACGACAGGTCGTGGGTTGAAAAAATGGTTCAAATTTAAAGGGCGTCAGATATTCTCCAAAACCTGATAAAATGACAATGGGGTGGGTATTAATCGAGAAATTTCAGAGATTAGAAAGAATTATCTTTGTTCCAAAGAAATTTCAGCTCCGGAAGTTACGCCAAAAACCAGAAAAAAACGATAGGTCGTGGGTTGAAAAAATGGTCAAAATTTAAAGGGCTTCAGATCTTTCCTAAAACCTGATAAAATGACAATGGGGTGGGTATTAATCGATAATTTACTGAGTTTGGAAAGAATTATCTTTGTTCCATAGAAATTTCAGCTCTGGAGGGCACGCCAAAAACCAGGAAAAAACAACAGGTCGCGGGTTGGAAAAATGGTCAAAATTTAAAGGGCTTCAGATCTTCCCCAAAACCCAATAAAATGACAATGGGGTAGGTATTAATCGAGAATTTACTGAATTTGGAAAGAATTATCTTTGTTCCAAAGAAACTTCAGGTCCGGAGGTTACGCCAAAAACCAGAAAAAAACGACAGGTCGCGGGTTGAAAAACCGGTCAAAATTTAAAGGCCGTCATATCTTTTCAAAGACCTGATAAAATGACAATGGGGTGGGAATTAATCGAGAATTTACTGAATTTGGAAAGAATTATCTTTGTTCCAAAGAAATTTCAGCTCCGGAGGTAACGCCAAAAACCAGAAAGAAACGACAGGTCACGGGTTGAAAAAATGGTCAAAATTTAAAGGGCTTCAGATGTTCCCCAAAACCTGATAAAATGACAATGGGGTGGGTATTAATCGAGAATTTACTGATTTTGGAAAGAATTATCTTTGTTCCAAAGAAATTTCATCTCCCCGGGCTACGCCAAAAACCAGAAAAAGCGACAGGTCGCGGGTTGAAGAAACGGTCAAAATTTAAAGGCCGTCAGATCTTCCCCAAAACCTGATAAAATGACAATGGCGTGGGTATTAATCGAGAATTTACTGATTTTGGAAAGAATTATCTTTGTTCCATAGAAATTTCAGCTCCGGAGGGTACGCCAAAAACCAGAAAAAAACGACAGGTCGCGGGTTGGAAAAATGGTCAAAATTGAAAGGGCTTCAGATGTTCCCCAAAACCTGATAAAATGACAATGGGGTGGGTATTAATCGAGAATTTACTGAGTTTGGAAAGAATTATCTTTGTTCCATAGAAATTTCAGCTCTGGAGGGTACGCCAAAAACCAGAAAAAAACAACAGGTCGCGGGTTGGAAAAATGGTCAAAATTTAAAGGGCTTCAGATCTTCCCCAAAACCCGATAAAATGACAATGGGGTGGGTATTAATCGAGAATTTACTGAATTTGGAAAGAATTATCTTTGTTCCAAAGAAACTTCAGGTCCGGAGGTTACGCTAAAAACCAGAAAAAAACGACAGGTCGCGGGTTGAAAAACCGGTCAAAATTTAAAGGCCGTCATATCTTTTCAAAGACCTGATAAAATGACAATGGGGTGGGTATTAATCGAGAATTTGCTGAGTTTGGAAAGAAATATCTTTGTTCCATAGAAATTTCAGCTCCGGAGGGTACGCCAAAAACCAGAAAAAAACGACAGGTCGCGGGTTGGAAAAATGGTCAAAATTGAAAGGGCTTCAGATGTTACCCAAAACCTGATAAAATGACAATGGGGTGGGTATTAATCAATAATTAACTGAGTTTGGAAAGAATTATCTTTGTTCCAAAGAAATTTCACCTCCGCAGGTTACGTCAAAAATCAGAAAAAAACGACAGGTCGTGGGTTGAAAAAATGGTTCAAATTTAAAGGGCGTCAGATATTCTCCAAAACCTGATAAAATGACAATGGGGTGGGTATTAATCAAGAATTTACTGAGTTTGGAAAGAATTATCTTTGTTACAAAGAAATTTCAGCTCCGGAAGTTACGCCAAAAACCAGAAAAAAACAACAGGTCGCGGGTTGAAAAAATGGTCAAAATTTAAAGGCCGTCAGATCTTCCCCAAAACCTGATAAAATGACAATGGCGTGGGTATTAATCGAGAATTTGCTGAGTTTGGAAAGAATTATCTTTGTTCCATAGAAATTTCAGCTCCGGAGGGTACGCCAAAAACCAGAAAAAAACGACAGGTCGCGGGTTGGAAAAATGGTCAAAATTGAAAGGGCTTCAGATGTTACCCAAAACCTGATAAAATGACAATGGGGTGGGTATTAATCAATAATTAACTGAGTTTGGAAAGAATTATCTTTGTTCCAAAGAAATTTCACGTCCGCAGGTTACGTCAAAAATCAGAAAAAAACGACAGGTCGTGGGTTGAAAAAATGGTTCAAATTTAAAGGGCGTCAGATATTCTCCAAAACCTGATAAAATGACAATGGGGTGGCTATTAATCGAGAATTTACTGAGTTTGGAAAGAATTATCTTTGTTACAAAGAAATTTCAGCTCCGGAGGTTACGCCAAAAACCAGAAAAAAACAACAGGTCGCGGGTTGAAAAAATGGTCAAAATTTAAAGGCCGTCAGATCTTCCCCAAAACCTGATAAAATGACAATGGCGTGGGTATTAATCGAGAATTTGCTGAGTTTGGAAAGAATTATCTTTGTTCCATAGAAATTTCAGCTCCGGAGGGTACGCCAAAAACCAGAAAAAAACGACAGGTCGCGGGTTGGAAAAATGGTCAAAATTGAAAGGGCTTCAGATGTTACCCAAAACCTGATAAAATGACAATGGGGTGGGTATTAATCAATAATTAACTGAGTTTGGAAAGAATTATCTTTGTTCCAAAGAAATTTCACCTCCGCAGGTTACGTCAAAAATCAGAAAAAAACGACAGGTCGTGGGTTGAAAAAATGGTTCAAATTTAAAGGGCGTCAGATATTCTCCAAAACCTGATAAAATGACAATGGGGTGGGTATTAATCGAGAATTTACTGAGTTTGGAAAGAATTATCTTTGTTACAAAGAAATTTCAGCTCCGGAGGTTACGCCAAAAACCAGAAAAAAACAACAGGTCGCGGGTTGGAAAAATGGTCAAAATTGAAAGGGCTTCAGATGTTACCCAAAACCTGATAAAATGACAATGGGGTGGGTATTAATCGATAATTAACTGAGTTTGGAAAGAATTATCTTTGTTCCAAAGAAATTTCACCTCCGGAGGTTACGTCAAAAATCAGAAAAAAACGACAGGTCGTGGGTTGAAAAAATGGTTCAAATTTAAAGGGCGTCAGATATTCTCCAAAACCTGATAAAATGACAATGGGGTGGGTATTAATCGAGAAATTTCAGAGATTAGAAAGAATTATCTTTGTTCCAAAGAAATTTCAGCTCCGGAAGTTACGCCAAAAACCAGAAAAAAACGATAGGTCGTGGGTTGAAAAAATGGTCAAAATTTAAAGGGCTTCAGATCTTTCCTAAAACCTGATAAAATGACAATGGGGTGGGTATTAATCGATAATTTACTGAGTTTGGAAAGAATTATCTTTGTTCCATAGAAATTTCAGCTCTGGAGGGCACGCCAAAAACCAGGAAAAAACAACAGGTCGCGGGTTGGAAAAATGGTCAAAATTTAAAGGGCTTCAGATCTTCCCCAAAACCCAATAAAATGACAATGGGGTAGGTATTAATCGAGAATTTACTGAATTTGGAAAGAATTATCTTTGTTCCAAAGAAACTTCAGGTCCGGAGGTTACGCCAAAAACCAGAAAAAAACGACAGGTCGCGGGTTGAAAAACCGGTCAAAATTTAAAGGCCGTCATATCTTTTCAAAGACCTGATAAAATGACAATGGGGTGGGAATTAATCGAGAATTTACTGAATTTGGAAAGAATTATCTTTGTTCCAAAGAAATTTCAGCTCCGGAGGTAACGCCAAAAACCAGAAAGAAACGACAGGTCACGGGTTGAAAAAATGGTCAAAATTTAAAGGGCTTCAGATGTTCCCCAAAACCTGATAAAATGACAATGGGGTGGGTATTAATCGAGAATTTACTGATTTTGGAAAGAATTATCTTTGTTCCAAAGAAATTTCATCTCCCCGGGCTACGCCAAAAACCAGAAAAAGCGACAGGTCGCGGGTTGAAGAAACGGTCAAAATTTAAAGGCCGTCAGATCTTCCCCAAAACCTGATAAAATGACAATGGCGTGGGTATTAATCGAGAATTTACTGATTTTGGAAAGAATTATCTTTGTTCCATAGAAATTTCAGCTCCGGAGGGTACGCCAAAAACCAGAAAAAAACGACAGGTCGCGGGTTGGAAAAATGGTCAAAATTGAAAGGGCTTCAGATGTTCCCCAAAACCTGATAAAATGACAATGGGGTGGGTATTAATCGAGAATTTACTGAGTTTGGAAAGAATTATCTTTGTTCCATAGAAATTTCAGCTCTGGAGGGTACGCCAAAAACCAGAAAAAAACAACAGGTCGCGGGTTGGAAAAATGGTCAAAATTTAAAGGGCTTCAGATCTTCCCCAAAACCCGATAAAATGACAATGGGGTGGGTATTAATCGAGAATTTACTGAATTTGGAAAGAATTATCTTTGTTCCAAAGAAACTTCAGGTCCGGAGGTTACGCTAAAAACCAGAAAAAAACGACAGGTCGCGGGTTGAAAAACCGGTCAAAATTTAAAGGCCGTCATATCTTTTCAAAGACCTGATAAAATGACAATGGGGTGGGTATTAATCGAGAATTTGCTGAGTTTGGAAAGAAATATCTTTGTTCCAAAGAAATTTCAGCACCGGAGGGTACGCCAAAAACCAGAAAAAAACGACAGGTCACGGGTTGAAAAAATGGTCAAAATTTAAAGGGTTTCAGATCTTCCCCAAAACCTGATAAAATGACAACGGGGTGGGTATTAATCGAGAATTTACTGATTTTGGAAAGAATTATCTTTGTTCCAAAGAAATTTCAACTCCCCAGGCTACGCCAAAAACCAGAAAAAGAGACAGGTCGCGGGTTGAAGAAATGGTCAAAATTTAAAGGCCGTCAGATCTTCCCCAAAACCTGATAAAATGACAATGGCGTGGGTATTAATCGAGAATTTGCTGAGTTTGGAAAGAATTATCTTTGTTCCATAGAAATTTCAGCTCCGGAGGGTACGCCAAAAACCAGAAAAAAACGACAGGTCGCGCGTTGGAAAAATGGTCAAAATTTAAAGGGCTTCAGATCTTCCCCAAAACCTGATAAAATGACAATGGGGTGGGTATTAATCGAGAATTTGCTGAGTTTGGAAAGAATTATCTTTGTTCCAAAGAAATTTCAGCTTCGGAGGTAACGCCAAAAACCAGAAAAAAACGACAGGTCACGGGTTGAAAAACCAGTCAAAATTTAAAGGGCTTCAGATCTTCCCCAAAACCTGATAAAATGACAACGGGGTGGGTATTAATCGAGAATTTGCTGAGTTTGGAAAGAATTATCTTTGTTCCAAAGAAATTCCATCTCCCCAGGCTACGCCAAAAACCAGAAAAAGCGTCAGGTAGCGGGTTGAAGAAATGGTCAAAATTTAAAGGCCGTCAGATCTTCCCCAAAACCTGATAAAATGACAATGGCGTGGGTATTAATCGAGAATTTGCTGAGTTTGGAAAGAATTATCTTTGTTCCATAGAAATTTTAGCCCCGGAGTGTACGCCAAAAACCAGAAAAACACGACAGGTCGCGGGTTGGAAAAATGGTCAAAATTTAAAGGCCGTCAGATCTTTTCCAAGACCTGATAAAATGACAATGGTGTGGGTATTAATCGAGAATTTGCTGAGTTTGGAAAGAATTATCTTTGTTCCAAAGAAATTTCAGCACCGGAGGTTACGCCAAAAACCAGAAAAAAACAACAGGTCGCGGGTTGAAAAAATGGTCAAAATTTAAAGGCCGTCAGATCTTTTCCAAGACCTGATAAAATGACAATGGTGTGGGTATTAATCGAGAATTTGCTGAGTTTGGAAAGAAATATCTTTGTTCCAAAGAAATTTCAGCACCGGAGGGTACGCCAAAAACCAGAAAAAAACGACAGGTCGCGGGTTGAAGAAATGGTCAAAATTTAAAGGCCGTCATATCTTTTCAAAGACCTGATGAAATGACAATGGGGTGGGAATTAATCGAGAATTTACTGAATTTGGAAAGAATTATCTTTGTTCCAAAGAAATTTCAGCTCCGGAGGTTACGCCAAAAACCAGAAAAAAACAACAGGTTGAAAAAATGGTCAAAATTTAAAGGCCGTCATATCTTTTCAAAGACCTGATAAAATGACAATGGGGTGGGAATTAATCGAGAATTTACTGAATTTGGAAAGAATTATCTTTGTTCCAAAGAAATTTCAGCTCCGGAGGTTACGCCAAAAACCAGAAAAAAACAACAGGTTGAAAAAATGGTCAAAATTTAAAGGCCGTCAGATCTTTTCCAAGACCTGATAAAATGACAATGGGGTGGGTATTAATCGAGAATTTGCTGAGTTTGGAAAGAATTATCTTTGTTCCAAAGAAATTTCAGCTCCGGAGGTAACGCCAAAAACCAGAAAAAAACGACAGGTCACGGGTTGAAAAAATGGTCAAAATTTAAAGGGCTTCAGATCTTCCCCAAAACCTGATAAAATGACAACGGGGTGGGTATTAATCGAGAATTTACTGATTTTGGAAAGAATTATCTTTGTTCCAAAGAAATTTCAACTCCCCAGGCTACGCCAAAAACCAGAAAAAGCAACAGGTCGCGGGTTGAAGAAATGGTCAAAATTTAAAGGCCGTCAGATCTTCCCCAAAACCTGATAAAATGACAATGGGGTGGGTATTAATCGAGAATTTGCTGAGTTTGGAAAGAATTATCTTTGTTCCATAGAAATTTTAGCTCCGGAGGGTACGCCAAAAACCAGAAAAACACGACAGGTCGCGGGTTGGAAAAATGGTCAAAATTTAAAGGGCTTCAGATCTTCCCCAAAACCTGATAAAATGACAATGGGGTGGGTATTAATCGAGAATTTGCTGAGTTTGGAAAGAATTATCTTTGTTCCATAGAAATTTCAGCTCCGGAGGGTACGCCAAAAACCAGAAAAACACGACAGGTCGCGGGTTGCAAAAATGGTCAAAATTTAAAGGGCTTCAGATCTTCCCCAAAACCTGATAAAATGACAATGGGGTGGGTATTAATCGATAATTTACTGAGTTTGGAAAGAATTATCTTTGTTCCATAGAAATTTCAGCTCTGGAGGGTACGCCAAAAACCAGAAAAAAACAACAGGTCGCGGGTTGGAAAAATGGTCAAAATTTAAAGGGTTTCAGATCTTCCCCAAAACCCGATAAAATGACAATGGGGTGGGTATTAATCGAGAATTTACTGAATTTGGAAAGAATTATCTTCGTTCCAAATAAACTTCAGGTCCGGAGGTTACGCCAAAAACCAGAAAAAAACGACAGGTCGCGGGTTGAAAAACCGGTCAAAATTTAAAGGCCGTCATATCTTTTCCAAGACTTGATAAGATGACAATGGAGTGGGAATTAATCGAGAATTTACTGAATTTGGAAAGAATTATCTTTGTTCCAAAGAAATTTCAGCTCCGGAGGTTACGCCAAAAACCAGAAAAATACAACAGGTCGCGGGTTGAAGAAATGGTCAAAATTTAAAGGCCGTCAGATCTTCCCCAAAACCTGATAAAATGACAACGGGGTGGGTATTAATCGAGAATTTGCTGATTTTGGAAAGAATTATCTTTGTTCCAAAGAAATTTCAACTCCCCAGGCTACGCCAAAAACCAGAAAGAGCGAAAGGTCGCGGGTTGAAGAAATGGTCAAAATTTAAAGGCCGTCAGATCTTCCCCAAAACCTGATAAAATGACAATGGCGTGGGTATTAATCGAGAATTTGCTGAGTTTGGAAAGAAATATCTTTGTTCCACAGAAATTTCAACACCGGAGGGTACGCCAAAAACCAGAAAAAAACGACGGGTCGCAGGTTGAAAAAATGGTCAAAATTTAAAGGCCGTCAGATCTTTTCCAAGAACTGATAAAATGACAATGGGGTGGGTATTAATCGAGCATTTGCTGAGTTTGGAAAGAAATATCTTGGTTCCAAAGAAAATTTAGCTCCGGAGGGTACGCCAAAAACCAGAAAAAAACGACAGGTCGCGGGTTGGAAAAATTGCCAAAATTTAAAGGGCTTCAGATCTTCCCCAAAACCTGATAAAATGACAATGGGGTGGGTATTAATCGATAATTTACTGAGTTTGAAAAGAATTATCTTTGTTCCAAAGAAATTTCAGCACCGGAGGGTACGCCAAAAACCAGAAAAAAACGACAGGTCGCGGGTTGAAAAAATGGTCAAAATTTAAAGGCCGTCAGATCTTTTCCAAGACCTGATAAAATGACAATGGTGTGGGTATTAATCGAGAATTTGCTGAGTTTGGAAAGAATTATCTTTGTTCCATAGAAATTTTAGCTCCGGAGGGTACGCCAAAAACCAGAAAAACACGACAGGTCGCGGGTTTGAAAAATGGTCAAAATTTAAAGGGCTTCAGATCTTCCCCAAAACCTGATAAAATGACAATGGGGTGGGTATTAATCGAGAATTTGCTGAGTTTGGAAAGAATTATCTTTGTTCCAAAGAAATTTTAGCTCCGGAGGGTACGCCAAAAACCAGAAAAACACGACAGGTCGCGGGTTGCAAAAATGGTCAAAATTTAAAGGGCTTCAGATCTTCCCCAAAACCTGATAAAATGACAATGGGGTAGGTATTAATCGATAATTTACTGAGTTTGGAAAGAATTATCTTTGTTCCATAGAAATTTCAGCTCTGGAGGGTACGCCAAAAACCAGAAAAAAACAACAGGTCGCGGGTTGGAAAAATGGTCAAAATTTAAAGGGTTTCAGATCTTCCCCAAAACCCGATAAAATGACAATGGGGTGGGTATTAATCGAGAATTTACTGAATTTGGAAAGAATTATCTTTGTTCCAAAGAAACTTCAGGTCCGGAGGTTACGCCAAAAACCAGAAAAAGACAACAGGTCGCGGGTTGAAAAACCGGTCAAAATTTAAAGGCCGTCAGATCTTTTCCAAGACCTGAAAAAATGACAATGGGGTGGGTATTAAACGAGAATTTGCTGAATTTGGAAAGAAATATCTTTGTTCCAAAGAAATTTCAGCACCGGAGGGTAAGCCAAAAACCAGCAAAAAAAAGACAGGTCGCGGGTTGAAAAAATGGTGAAAATTTAAAGGCCGTCAGATCTTCTCCAAAACCTGATAAAATGACAATGGGGTGGGTATTAATCGAGAATTTGCTGAGTTTGGAAAGAATTATCTTTGTTCCAAAGAAATTTTAGCTCCGGATGTTACACCAAAAACCAGATAAACACGACAGGTCGCGGGTTGAAAAAATGGTCAAAATTTAAAGGGCTTCAGATCTTCCCCAAAACCTGATAAAATGACAATGGGTTGGGTATTAATCGATAATTTACTGAGTTTGGAAAGAATTATCTTTGTTCCATAGAACTTTCAGCTCCGGAGGGTACGCCAAAAACCAGAAAAAAACAACAGGTCGCGGGTTGGAAAAATGGTCAAAATTTAAAGGGCTTCAGATCTTCCCCAAAACCTGATAAAATGACAATGGGGTAGGTATTCATCGATAATTTACTGAATTTGGAAAGAATTATTTTTGTTCCAAAGAAATTTCAGCTCCGGAGGTTACGCCAAAAACCAGAAATAAACGACAGGTCGCGGGTTGAAAAAATGGTCAAAATTTAAAGGCCGTCAGATCTTTTCCAAGACCTGATAAAATGACAATGGCGTGGGTATTAATCGAGAATTTACTGAGTTTGGAAAGAATTATCTTTGTTCCAAAGAAACTTCAGGTCCGGAGGTTACGCCAAAAACCAGAAAAAAAAAGACAGGTCGCGGGTTGAAAAAATGGTGAAAATTTAAAGGCCGTCAGATCTTCTCCAAAACCTGATAAAATGACAATGGGGTGGGTATTAATCGAGAATTTGCTGAGTTTGGAAAGAATTATCTTTGTTCCAAAGAAATTTTAGCTCCGGATGTTACACCAAAAACCAGATAAACACGACAGGTCGCGGGTTGAAAAAATGGTCAAAATTTAAAGGGCTTCAGATCTTCCCCAAAACCTGATAAAATGACAATGGGGTGGGTATTAATCGATAATTTACTGAGTTTGGAAAGAATTATCTTTGTTCCATAGAACTTTCAGCTCCGGAGGGTACGCCAAAAACCAGAAAAAAACAACAGGTCGCGGGTTGGAAAAATGGTCAAAATTTAAAGGGCTTCAGATCTTCCCCAAAACCTGATAAAATGACAATGGGGTAGGTATTCATCGATAATTTACTGAATTTGGAAAGAATTATTTTTGTTCCAAAGAAATTTCAGCTCCGGAGGTTACGCCAAAAACCAGAAATAAACGACAGGTCGCGGGTTGAAAAAATGGTCAAAATTTAAAGGCCGTCAGATCTTTTCCAAGACCTGATAAAATGACAATGGGGTGGGTATTAATCGAGAATTTGCTGAGTTTGGAAAGAATTATCTTTGTTCCAAAGAAATTTCAGCTCCGGAGGTAACGCCAAAAACAAGAAAAAAACGACAGGTCACGGGTTGAAAAAATGGTCAAAATTTAAAGGGCTTCAGATCTTCCCCAAAACCTGATAAAATGACAACGGGGTGGGTATTAATCGAGAATTTACTGATTTTGGAAAGAATTATCTTTGTTCCAAAGAAATTTCAACTCCCCAGGCTACGCCAAAAACCAGAAAAAGCGACAGGTCGCGGGTTGAAGAAATGGTCAAAATTTAAAGGCCGTCAGATCTTCCCCAAAACCTGATAAAATGACAATGGCGTGGGTATTAATCGAGAATTTGCTGAGTTTGGAAAGAATTATCTTTGTTCCATAGAAATTTCAGCTCCGGAGGGTACGCCAAAAACCATAAAAAAACGACAGGTCGCGCGTTGGAAAAATGGTCAAAATTTAAAGGGCTTCAGATCTTCCCCAAAACCTGATAAAATGACAATGGGGTGGGTATTAATCGAGAATTTACTGAATTTGGAAAGAATTATCTTTGTTCCAAAGAAATTTCAGCTCCGGAGGTTACGCCAAAAACCAGAAAAAAACAACAGGTCGCGGGTTGAAAAACTTGTCAAAATTTAAAGGCTGTCATATCTTTTCAAGGACCTGACAAAATGACAATGGGGTGGGAATTAATCGAGAATTTACTGAATTTGGAAAGAATTATCTTTGTTCCAAAGAAATTTCAACTCCCCAGGCTACACCAAAAACCAGAAAAAGCAACAGGTCGCGGGTTGAAGAAATGGTCAAAATTTAAAGGCCGTCAGATCTTCCCCAAAACCTGATAAAATGACAACGGGGTGGGTATTAATCGAGAATTTACTGATTTTGGAAAGAATTATCTTTGTTCCAAAGAAATTTCAACTCCCCAGGCTACGCCAAAAACCAGAAAAAAACAACAGGTCGCGGGTTGAAAAACTTGTCAAAATTTAAAGGCTGTCATATCTTTTCAAAGACCTGACAAAATGACAATGGGGTGGGAATTAATCGAGAATTTACTGAATTTGGAAAGAATTATCTTTGTTCCAAAGAAATTTCAGCTCCGGAGGTAACGCCAAAAACCAGAAAAAAACGACAGGTCACGGGTTGAAAAAATGGTCAAAATTTAAAGGGCTTCAGATCTTCCCCAAAACCTGATAAAATGACAACGGGGTGGGTATTAATCAAGAATTTACTGATTTTGGAAAGAATTATCTTTGTTCCAAAGAAATTTCAACTCCCCTGGCTACGCCAAAAACCAGAAAAAGCGACAGGTCGCGGGTTGAAGAAATGGTCAAAATTTAAAGGCCATCAGATCTTCCCCAAAACCTGATAAAATGACAATGGTGTGGGTATTAATCGAGAATTTGCTGAGTTTGGAAAGAAATATCTTTGTTCTAAAGAAATTTCAGCACCGGAGGGTACGCCAAAAACCAGAAAAAAACGACAGGTCGCGGGTTGAAAAAATGGTCAAAATTTAAAGGCCGTCAGATCTTTTCCAAAACCTGATAAAATGACAATGGGGTGGGTATTAATCGAGAATTTGCTGAGTTTGGAAAGAATTATCTTTGTTCCAAAGAAATTTCAACTCCCCAGGCTACGCCAAAAACCAGAAAAAGCGACAGGTCGTGGGTTGAAGAAATGGTCAAAATTTAAAGGCCGTCAGATCTTCCCCAAAACCTGATAAAATGACAATGGCGTGGGTATTAATCGATAATTTACTGAGTTTGGAAAGAATTATCTTTGTTCCATAGAAATTTCAGCTCTGGAGGGTACGCCAAAAACCAGAAAAAAACAACAGGTCGCGGGTTGGAAAAATGGTCAAAATTTAAAGGGCTTCAGATCTTCCCCAAAACCTGATAAAATGACAAAGGGGTGGGTATTAATCGAGAATTTACTGAATTTGGAAAGAATTATCTTTGTTCCAAAGAAACTTCAGGTCCGGAGGTTACGCCAAAAACCAGAAAAAAACGACAGGTTGCGGGTTGAAAAACTGGTCAAAATTTAAAGGCCGTCATATCTTTTCAAAGACCTGATAAAATGACAATGGGGTGGGAATTAATCGAGAATTTACTGAATTTGGAAAGAATTATCTTTGTTCCACAGAAATTTCAGCTCCGGAGGTTACGCCAAAAACCAGAAAAAAACAACAGGTCGCGGGTTAAAAAATGGTCAAAATTTAAAGGCCGTCAGATCTTTTCCAAGACCTGATAAAATGACAATGGTGTGGGTATTAATCGAGAATTTGCTGAGTTTGGAAAGAAATATCTTTGTTCCAACGAAATTTCAGCACCGGAGGGTACGCCAAAAACCAGAAAAAAACGACAGGTCGCGGGTTGAAAAAATGGTCAAAATTTAAAGGCCGTCATATCTTTTCAAAGACCTGATAAAATGACAATGGGGTGGGAATTATTCGAGAATTTACTGAATTTGGAAAGAATTATCTTTGTTCCAAAGAAATTTCAGCACCGGAGGTTACGCCAAAAACCAGAAAAAAACAACAGGTCGCGGGTTGAAAAAATGGTCAAAATTTAAAGGCCGTCAGATCTTTTCCAAGACCTGATAAAATGACAATGGTGTGGGTATTAATCGAGAATTTGCTGAGTTTGGAAAGAAATATCTTTGTTCCAAAGAAATTTCAGCACCGGAGGGTACGTCAAAAACCAGAAAAAAACGACAGGTCGCGGGTTGAAAAAATGGTCAAAATTTAAAGGCCGTCAGATCTTCCCCAAAACCTGATAAAATGACAATGGCGTGGGTATTAATCGAGAATTTGCTGAGTTTGGAAAGAATTATCTTTGTTCCATGGAAATTTCAGCTCCGGAGGGTACGCCAAAAACCAGAAAAAAACGACAGGTCGCGGGTTGGAAAAATGGTCAAAATTTAAAGGGCTTCAGATCTTCCCCAAAACCTGATAAAATGACAATGGGGTGGGTATTAATCGAGAATTTGCTGAGTTTGGAAAGAAATATCTTTGTTCCAACGAAATTTCAGCACCGGAGGGTACGCCAAAAACCAGAAAAAAACGACAGGTCGCGGGTTGAAAAAATGGTCAAAATTTAAAGGCCGTCCTATCTTTTCAAAGACCTGATAAAATGACAATGTGGTGGGAATTAATCGAGAATTTACTGAATTTGGAAAGAATTATCTTTGTTCCAAAGAAATTTCAGCTCCGGAGGTTACGCCAAAAACCAGAAAAAAACGACATGTCGCGGGTTGAAAAAATGGTCAAAATTTAAAGGCCGTCAGATCTTTTCCAAGACCTGATAAAATGACAATGGTGTGGGTATTAATCGAGAATTTGCTGAGTTTGGAAAGAAATATCTTTGTTCCAAAGAAATTTCAGCACCGGAGGGTACGCCAAAAACCAGAAAAAAACGACAGGTCGCGGGTTGAAAAAATGGTCAAAATTTAAAGGCCGTCAGATCTTCCCCAAAACCTGATAAAATGACAATGGCGTGGGTATTAATCGAGAATTTGCTGAGTTTGGAAAGAATTATCTTTGTTCCATAGAAATTTCAGCTCCGGAGGGTACGCCAAAAACCAGAAAAAAACGACAGGTCGCGGGTTGGAAAAATGGTCAAAATTTAAAGTGCTTCAGATCTTCCCCAAAACCTGATAAAATGACAATGGGGTGGGTATTAATCGAGAATTTGCTGAGTTTGGAAAGAATTATCTTTGTTCCATAGAAATTTTAGCTCCGGAGGGTACGCCAAAAACCAGAAAAACACGACAGGTCGCGGGTTGGAAAAATGGTTAAAATTTAAAGGGCTTCAGATCTTCCCCAAAACCTGATAAAATGACAACGGGGTGGGTATTAATCAAGAATTTACTGATTTTGGAAAGAAATATCTTTGTTCCAAAGAAATTTCAACTCCCCAGGCTACGCCAAAAACCAGAAAAAGCGACAGGTCGCGGGTTGAAGAAATGGTCAAAATTTAAAGGCCATCAGATCTTTTCCAAGACCTGATAAAATGACAATGGTGTGGGTATTAATCGAGAATTTGCTGAGTTTGGAAAGAATTATCTTTGTTCCAAAGAAATTTCAGCACCGGAGGTTACGCCAAAAACCAGAAAAAAACAACAGGTCGCGGGTTGAAAAAATGGTCAAAATTTAAAGGCCGTCAGATCTTTTCCAAGACCTGATAAAATGACAATGGTGTGGGTATTAATCGAGAATTTGCTGAGTTTGGAAAGAAATATCTTTGTTCCAAAGAAATTTCAGCACCGGAGGGTACGCCAAAAACCAGAAAAAAACGACAGGTCGCGGGTTGAAAAAATGGTCAAAATTTAAAGGCCGTCAGATCTTCCCCAAAACCTGATAAAATGACAATGGCGTGGGTATTAATCGAGAATTTGCTGAGTTTGGAAAGAATTATCTTTGTTCCATGGAAATTTCAGCTCCGGAGGGTACGCCAAAAACCAGAAAAAAACGACAGGTCGCGGGTTGGAAAAATGGTCAAAATTTAAAGGGCTTCAGATCTTCCCCAAAACCTGATAAAATGACAATGGGGTGGGTATTAATCGAGAATTTGCTGAGTTTGGAAAGAAATATCTTTGTTCCAACGAAATTTCAGCACCGGAGGGTACGCCAAAAACCAGAAAAAAACGACAGGTCGCGGGTTGAAAAAATGGTCAAAATTTAAAGGCCGTCCTATCTTTTCAAAGACCTGATAAAATGACAATGGGGTGGGAATTAATCGAGAATTTACTGAATTTGGAAAGAATTATCTTTGTTCCAAAGAAATTTCAGCTCCGGAGGTTACGCCAAAAACCAGAAAAAAACGACAGGTCGCGGGTTGAAAAAATGGTCAAAATTTAAAGGCCGTCAGATCTTTTCCAAGACCTGATAAAATGACAATGGTGTGGGTATTAATCGATAATTTGCTGAGTTTGGAAAGAAATATCTTTGTTCCAAAGAAATTTCAGCACCGGAGGGTACGCCAAAAACCAGAAAAAAACGACAGGTCGCGGGTTGAAAAAATGGTCAAAATTTAAAGGCCGTCAGATCTTCCCCAAAACCTGATAAAATGACAATGGCGTGGGTATTAATCGAGAATTTGCTGAGTTTGGAAAGAATTATCTTTGTTCCATAGAAATTTCAGCTCCGGAGGGTACGCCAAAAACCAGAAAAAAACGACAGGTCGCGGGTTGGAAAAATGGTCAAAATTTAAAGGGCTTCAGATCTTCCCCAAAACCTGATAAAATGACAATGGGGTGGGTATTAATCGAGAATTTGCTGAGTTTGGAAAGAATTATCTTTGTTCCATAGAAATTTTAGCTCCGGAGGGTACGCCAAAAACCAGAAAAACACGACAGGTCGCGGGTTGGAAAAATGGTTAAAATTTAAAGGGCTTCAGATCTTCCCCAAAACCTGATAAAATGACAATGGGGTGGGTATTAATCGATAATTTACTGAGTTTGGAAAGAATTATCTTTGTTCCATAGAAATTTCAGCTCTGGAGGGTACGCCAAAAACCAGAAAAAAACAACAGGTCGCGGGTTGGAAAAATGGTCAAAATTTAAAGGGCTTCAGATCTTCCCCAAAACCTGATAAAATGACAATGGGGTGGGTATTAATCGAGAATTTACTGAATTTGGAAAGAATTATCTTTGTTCCAAAGAAACTTCAGGTCCGGAGGTTACGCCAAAAACCAGAAAAAAACGACAGGTTGCGGGTTGAAAAACTGGTCAAAATTTAAAGGCCGTCATATCTTTTCAAAGACCTGATAAAATGACAATGGGGTGGGAATTAATCGAGAATTTACTGAATTTGGAAAGAATTATCTTTGTTCCAAAGAAATTTCAGCTCCGGAGGTTACGCCAAAAACCAGAAAAAAACAACAGGTCGCGGGTTGAAAAAATGGTCAAAATTTAAAGGGCTTCAGATCTTCCCCAAAACCTGATAAAATGACAATGGGGTGGGTATTTATCGAGAATTTGCTGAGTTTGGAAAGAATTATCTTTGTTCCAAAGAAATTTCAGCTCTGGAGGTTACGCCAAAAACCAGAAAAAAACGACAGGTCGCGGGTTGAAAAAATGGTCAAAATTTAAAGGCCGTCAGATCTTTTCCAAGACCTGATAAAATGACAATGGTGTGGGTATTAATCGAGAATTTGCTGAGTTTGGAAAGAAATATCTTTGTTCCAAAGAAATTTCAGCACCGGAGGGTACGCCAAAAACCAGCAAAAAAAAGACAGGTCGCGGGTTGAAAAAATGGTCAATATTTGAAGGCCGTCAGATCTTCTCCAAAACCTGATAAAATGACAATGGGGTGGGTATTAATCGAGAATTTACTGAGTTTGGAAAGAATTATCTTTGTTCCATAGAAATTTTAGCTCCGGAGGGTACGCCAAAAACCAGAAAAAAACGGTTGAAAAAATGGTCAAAATTTAAAGGCCGTCAGATCTTCCCCAAAACCTGATAAAATGACAATGGCGTGGGTATTAATCGAGAATTTGCTGAGTTTGGAAAGAATTATCTTTGTTCCATAGAAATTTCAGCTCCGGAGGGTACGCCAAAAACCAGAAAAAAACGAGAGGTCGTGGGTTGGAAAAATGGTCAAAATTTAAAGGCCGTCAGATCTTTTCCAAGACCTGATAAAATGACAATGGTGTGGGTATTAATCGAGAATTTGCTGAGTTTGGAAAGAAATATCTTTGTTCCACAGAAATTTCAGCACCGGAGGGTACGCCAAAAACCAGAAAAAAGCGACAGGTCGCGGGTTGAAAAAATGGTCAAAATTTAAAGGCCGTCAGATCTTTTCCAAGACCTGATAAAATGACAATGGGGTGGGTATTAATCGAGAATTTTCTGAGTTTGGAAAGAAATATCTTTGTTCCAAAGAAATTTCAGCACCGGAGGGTACGCCAAAAACCAGAAAAAAACGACAGGTCGCGGGTTGAAAAAATGGTCAAAATTTAAAGGCCGTCAGATCTTTTCCAAGACCTGATAAAATGACAATGGGGTGGGTATTAATCGAGAATTTGCTGAGTTTGGAAAGAATTATCTTTGTTCTAAAGAAATTTCAACTCCCCAGGCTACGCCAAAAACCAGAAAAAAACGACAGGTCGCGGGTTGAAGAAATGGTCAAAATTTAAAGGGCTTCAGATCTTCCCCAAAACCTGATAAAATGACAATGGGGTGGGTATTAATCGAGAATTTGCTGAGTTTGGAAAGAATTATCTTTGTTCCATAGAAATTTTAGCTCCGGAGGGTACGCCAAAAACCAGAAAAACACGACAGGTCGCGGATTGGAAAAATGGTCAAAATTTAAAGGGCTTCAGATCTTCCCCAAAACCTGATAAAATGACAATGGGGTGGGTATTTATCGAGAATTTGCTGAGTTTGGAAAGAATTATCTTTGTTCCAAAGAAATTTCAGCTCTGGAGGTTACGCCAAAAACCAGAAAAAAACGACAGGTCGCGGGTTGAAAAAATGGTCAAAATTTAAAGGCCGTCAGATCTTTTCCAAGACCTGATAAAATGACAATGGTGTGGGTATTAATCGAGAATTTGCTGAGTTTGGAAAGAAATATCTTTGTTCCAAAGAAATTTCAGCACCGGAGGGTACGCCAAAAACCAGCAAAAAAAAGACAGGTCGCGGGTTGAAAAAATGGTCAATATTTGAAGGCCGTCAGATCTTCTCCAAAACCTGATAAAATGACAATGGGGTGGGTATTAATCGAGAATTTACTGAGTTTGGAAAGAATTATCTTTGTTCCATAGAAATTTTAGCTCCGGAGGGTACGCCAAAAACCAGAAAAACACGACAGGTCGCGGGTTGGAAAAATGGTCAAAATTTAAAGGGCTTCAGATCTTCCCCAAAACCTGATAAAATGACAACGGGGTGGGTATTAATCGATAATTTACTGAGTTGGGAAAGAATTATCTTTGTTCCAAAGAAATTTCAGCACCGGAGGGTACGCCAAAAACCAGAAAAAAACGACAGGTCGCGGGTTTGAAAAAATGGCCAAAATTTAAAGGCCGTCAGATCTTTTCCAAGACCTGATAGAATGACAATGGTGTGGGTATTAATCGAGAATTTGCTGAGTTTGGAAAGAAATATCTTTGTTCCAAAGAAATTTCAGCACCGGAGGGTACGCCAAAAACCAGAAAAAAACGACAGGTCGCGGGTTGAAAAAATGTTCAAAATTTAAAGGCTGTCAGATCTTTTCCAAGACCTGATAAAATGACAATGGTGTGGGTATTAATCGAGAATTTGCTGAATTTGGAAAGAAATATCTTTGTTCCAAAGAAATTTCAGCACCGGAGGGTACACCAAAAACCAGAAAAAAACGACAGGTCGCGGGTTGAAAAAATGGTCAAAATTTAAAGGCCGTCAGATTTTTCCCAAGACCTGATAAAATGACAATGGTGTGGGTATTAATCGATAATTTGCTGAATTTGGACAGAAATATCTTTGTTCCAAAGAAGTTTCAGCACCGGAGGGTACGCCAAAAACCAGCAAAAAAAAGACAGGTCGCGGGTTGAAAAAATGGTCAAAATTTAAAGGGCTTCAGATCTTCCCCAAAACCTGATAAAATGACAACGGGGTGGGTATTAATCGAGAATTTACTGATTTTGGAAAGAATTATCTTTGTTCTAAAGAAATTTCAACTCCCCAGGCTACGCCAAAAACCAGAAAAAGCGACAGGTTGCGGGTTGAAAAAATGGTCAAAATTTAAAGGCCGTCAGATTTTTCCCAAGACCTGATAAAATGACAATGGTGTGGGTATTAATCGTGAATTTGCTGAATTTGGACAGAAATATCTTTGTTCTAAAGAAATTTCAGCACCGGAGGGTACGCCAAAAACCAGCAAAAAAAAGACAGGTCGCGGGTTGAAAAAAAGGTCAAAATTTAAAGGGCTTCAGATCTTCCCCAAAACCTGATAAAATGACAATGGGGTGGGTATTAATCGAGAATTTGCTGAGTTTGGAAAGAAATATCTTTGTTCCACAGAAATTTCAGCACCGGAGGGTACGCCAAAAACCAGAAAAAAACGACAGGTCGCGGGTTGAAAAAATGGTCAAAATTTAAAGGCCGTCAGATCTTTTCCAAGACCTAATAAAATGACAATGGGGTGGGTATTAATCGAGAATTTGCTGAGTTTGGAAAGAATTATCTTTGTTCCAAAGAAATTTCAGCACCGGAGGGTACGCCAAAAACCAGAAAAAAACGACAGGTCGCGGGTTGAAAAAATGGTCAAAATTTAAAGGCCGTCAGATCTTTTCCAAGACCTGATAAAATGACAATGGGGTGGGTATTAATCGAGAATTTGCTGAGTTTGGAAAGAATTATCTTTGTTCTAAAGAAATTTCAACTCCCCAGGCTACGCCAAAAACCAGAAAAAAACGACAGGTCGTGGGTTGAAGAAATGGTCAAAATTTAAAGGCCGTCAGATCTTCCCCAAATCCTGATAAAATGACAATGGCGTGGGTATTAATCGAGAATTTGCTGAGTTTGGAAAGAATTATCTTTGTTCCATAGAAATTTCAGCTCCGGAGGGTACGCCAAAAACCAGAAAAAAACGACAGGTCGCGGGTTGAAGAAATGGTCAAAATTTAAAGGGCTTCAGATCTTCCCCAAAACCTGATAAAATGACAATGGGGTGGGTATTAATCGAGAATTTGCTGAGTTTGGAAAGAATTATCTTTGTTCCATAGAAATTTTAGCTCCGGAGGGTACGCCAAAAACCAGAAAAATACGACAGGTCGCGGGTTGGAAAAATGGTCAAAATTTAAAGGGCTTCAGATCTTCCCCAAAACCTGATAAAATGACAATGGGGTGGGTATTAATCGATAATTTACTGAGTTTGGAAAGAATTATCTTTGTTCCAAAGAAATTTCAGCTCCGGAGGTTACGCCAAAAACCAGAAAAAAACGACAGGTCGCGGGTTGAAAAAATGGTCAAAATTTAAAGGCCGTCAGATCTTTTCCAAAACCTGATAAAATGACAATGGGGTGGGTATTAATCGAGAATTTGCTGAGTTTGGAAAGAAATATCTTTGTTCCATAGAAATTTCAGCACCGGAGGGTACGCCAAAAACCAGAAAAAAACGACAGGTCACGGGTTGAAAAAATGGTCAAAATTTAAAGGCCGTCAGATCTTCTCCAAAACCTGATAAAATGACAATGGGGTGGGTATTAATCGAGAATTTGCTGAGTTTGGAAAGAATTATCTTTGTTCCATAGAAATTTTAGCTCCGGAGGGTACGCCAAAAACCAGAAAAACACGACAGGTCGCGGGTTGGAAAAATGGTCAAAATTTAAAGGGCTTCAGATCTTCCCCAAAACCTGATAAAATGACAATGGGGTGGGTATTAATTGATAATTTACTGAGTTTGGAAAGAATTATCTTTGTTCCAAAGAAATTTCAGCACCGGGAGGTACGCCAAAAACCAGAAAAAAACGGTTGAAAAAATGGTCAAAATTTAAAGGCCGTCAGATCTTCCCCAAAACCTGATAAAATGACAATGGCGTGGGTATTAATCGAGAATTTGCTGAGTTTGGAAAGAATTATCTTTGTTCCATAGAAATTTCAGCTCCGGAGGGTACGCCAAAAACCAGAAAAAAACGAGAGGTCGTGGGTTGGAAAAATGGTCAAAATTTAAAGGCCGTCAGATCTTTTCCAAGACCTGATAAAATGACAATGGTGTGGGTATTAATCGAGAATTTGCTGAGTTTGGAAAGAAATATCTTTGTTCCACAGAAATTTCAGCACCGGAGGGTACGCCAAAAACCAGAAAAAAGCGACAGGTCGCGGGTTGAAAAAATGGTCAAAATTTAAAGGCCGTCAGATCTTTTCCAAGACCTGATAAAATGACAATGGGGTGGGTATTAATCGAGAATTTTCTGAGTTTGGAAAGAAATATCTTTGTTCCAAAGAAATTTCAGCACCGGAGGGTACGCCAAAAACCAGAAAAAAACGACAGGTCGCGGGTTGAAAAAATGGTCAAAATTTAAAGGCCGTCAGATCTTTTCCAAGACCTGATAAAATGACAATGGGGTGGGTATTAATCGAGAATTTGCTGAGTTTGGAAAGAATTATCTTTGTTCTAAAGAAATTTCAACTCCCCAGGCTACGCCAAAAACCAGAAAAAAACGACAGGTCGCGGGTTGAAGAAATGGTCAAAATTTAAAGGGCTTCAGATCTTCCCCAAAACCTGATAAAATGACAATGGGGTGGGTATTAATCGAGAATTTGCTGAGTTTGGAAAGAATTATCTTTGTTCCATAGAAATTTTAGCTCCGGAGGGTACGCCAAAAACCAGAAAAACACGACAGGTCGCGGATTGGAAAAATGGTCAAAATTTAAAGGGCTTCAGATCTTCCCCAAAACCTGATAAAATGACAATGGGGTGGGTATTAATCGATAATTTACTGAGTTTGGAAAGAATTATCTTTGTTCCAAAGAAATTTCAGCTCCGGAGGTTACGCCAAAAACCAGAAAAAAACGACAGGTCGCGGGTTGAAAAAATGGTCAAAATTTAAAGGCCGTCAGATCTTTTCCAAGACCTGATAAAATGACAATGGGGTGGGTATTAATCGAGAATTTGCTGAGTTTGGAAAGAATTATCTTTGTTCCATAGAAATTTTAGCTCCGGAGGGTACGCCAAAAACCAGAAAAACACGACAGGTCGCGGGTTGGAAAAATGGTCAAAATTTAAAGGGCTTCAGATCTTCCCCAAAACCTGATAAAATGACAATGGGGTGGGTATTAATTGATAATTTGCTGAGTTTGGAAAGAATTATCTTTGTTCCAAAGAAATTTCAGCACCGGAGGGTACGCCAAAAACCAGAAAAAAACGACAGGTCGCGGGTTGAAAAAATGGTCAAAATTTAAAGGCCGTCAGATCTTTTCCAAGACCTGATAAAATGACAATGGGGTGGGTATTAATCGAGAATTTGCTGAGTTTGGAAAGAATTATCTTTGTTCCAAAGAAATTTCAACTCCCCAGGCTACGCCAAAAACCAGAAAAAGCGACAGGTCGTGGGTTGAAGAAATGGTGAAAATTTAAAGGCCGTCAGATCTTCCCCAAATCCTGATAAAATGACAATGGCGTGGGTATTAATCGAGAATTTGCTGAGTTTGGAAAGAATTATCTTTGTTCCATAGAAATTTCAGCTTCGGAGGGTACGCCAAAAACCAGAAAAAAACGACAGGTCGCGGGTTGAAGAAATGGTCAAAATTTAAAGGGCTTCAGATCTTCCCCAAAACCTGATAAAATGACAATGGGGTGGGTATTAATCGAGAATTTGCTGAGTTTGGAAAGAATTATCTTTGTTCCATAGAAATTTTAGCTCCGGAGGTTACGCCAAAAACCAGAAAAATACGACAGGTCGCGGGTTGGAAAAATGGTCAAAATTTAAAGGGCTTCAGATCTTCCCCAAAACCTGATAAAATGACAATGGGGTGGGTATTAATCGATAATTTACTGAGTTTGGAAAGAATTATCTTTGTTCCAAAGAAATTTCAGCACCGGAGGGTACGCCAAAAACCAGAAAAAAACGACAGGTCACGGGTTGAAAAAATGGTCAAAATTTAAAGGCCGTCAGATCTTCTCCAAAACCTGATAAAATGACAATGGGGTGGGTATTAATCGAGAATTTGCTGAGTTTGGAAAGAATTATCTTTGTTCCATAGAAATTTTAGCTCCGGAGGGTACGCCAAAAACCAGAAAAACACGACAGGTCGCAGGTTGGAAAAATGGTCAAAATTTAAAGGGCTTCAGATCTTCCCCAAAACCTGATAAAATGACAATGGGGTGGGTATTAATTGATAATTTACTGAGTTTGGAAAGAATTATCTTTGTTCCAAAGAAATTTCAGCACCGGGAGGTACGCCAAAAACCAGAAAAAAACGGTTGAAAAAATGGTCAAAATTTAAAGGCCGTCAGATCTTCCCCAAAACCTGATAAAATGACAATGGCGTGGGTATTAATCGAGAATTTGCTGAGTTTGGAAAGAATTATCTTTGTTCCACAGAAATTTCAGCACCGGAGGGTACGCCAAAAACCAGAAAAAAACGACAGGTCGCGGGTTGAAAAAATGGTCAAAATTTAAAGGCCGTCAGATCTTTTCCAAGACCTGATAAAATGACAATGGGGTGGGTATTAATCGAGAATTTGCTGAGTTTGGAAAGAAATATCTTTGTTCCAAAGAAATTTCAGCACCGGAGGGTACGCCAAAAACCAGAAAAAAACGACAGGTCGCGGGTTGAAAAAATGGTCAAAATTTAAAGGCCGTCAGATCTTTTCCAAGACCTGATAAAATGACAATGGGGTGGGTATTAATCGAGAATTTGCTGAGTTTGGAAAGAATTATCTTTGTTCCAAAGAAATTTCAACTCCCCAGGCTACGCCAAAAACCAGAAAAAAACGACAGGTCGCGGGTTGAAGAAATGGTCAAAATTTAAAGGGCTTCAGATCTTCCCCAAAACCTGATAAAATGACAATGGGGTGGGTATTAATCGATAATTTACTGAGTTTGGAAAGAATTATCTTTGTTCCAAAGAAATTTCAGCTCCGGAGGTTACGCCAAAAACCAGAAAAAAACGACAGGTCGCGGGTTGAAAAAATGGTCAAAATTTAAAGGCCGTCAGATCTTTTCCAAGACCTGATAAAATGACAATGGGGTGGGTATTAATCGAGAATTTGCTGAGTTTGGAAAGAATTATCTTTGTTTCATAGAAATTTCAGCTCCGGAGGGTACACCAAAAACCAGAAAAAAAACAACAAGTCGCGGGTTGAAAAAATGGTCAAAATTTAAAGGGCTTCAGATCTTCCCCAAAACCTAGAGAATTAATCGAGAATTTGCTGAGTTTGGAAAGAAATATCTTTGTTCCATAGAAATTTCAGCTCCGGAGGTTACGCCAAAAACCAGAAATAAACGACAGGTCGCGGGTTGAAAAAATGGTCAAAATTTAAAGGCCGTCATATCTTTTCAAAGACCTGATAAAATGACAATGGGGTGGGAATTAATCGAGAATTTACTGAATTTGGAAAGAAATATCTTTGTTCCAAAGAAATTTCAGCTCTGGAGGGTACGCCAAAAACCAGAAAAAAACGACAGGTCGCGGGTTGAAAAAATGGTCAAAATTTAAAGGCCGTCAGATCTTCTCCAAAACCTGATAAAATGACAATGGGGTGGGTATTAATCGAGAATTTGCTGAGTTTGGAAAGAATTATCTTTGTTCCAAAGAAATTTCAGCTCCGGAGGTTACGCCAAAAACCAGAAAAAACGACAGGTCGCGGGTTGAAAAAATGGTCAAAATTTAAAGGCCGTCAGATCTTTTCCAAGACCTGATAAAATGACAATGGGGTGGGTATTAATCGAAAATTTGCTGAGTTTGGAAAGAATTATCTTTGTTCCAAAGAAATTTCAGCTCCGGAGGTTACTCCAAAAACTAGAAAAAAGGACAGGTCACGGGTTGAAAAAATGGTCAAAATTTAAAGGCCGTCAGATCTTTTCCAAGACCTGATAAAATGACAATGGTGTGGGTATTAATCGAGAATTTGCTGAGTTTGGAAAGAAATATCTTTGTTCCAAAGAAATTTCAGCTCTGGAGGGTACGCCAAAAAACCAGAAAAAAACGACAGGTCGCGGGTTGAAAAAATGGTCAAAATTTAAAGGCCGTCAGATCTTCTCCAAAACCTGATAAAATGACAATGGGGTGGGTATTAATCGAGAATTTGCTGAGTTTGGAAAGAATTATCTTTGTTCCAAAGAAATTTCAGCTCCGGAGGTTACGCCAAAAACCAGAAAAAACGACAGGTCGCGGGTTGAAAAAATGGTCAAAATTTAAAGGCCGTCAGATCTTTTCCAAGACCTGATAAAATGACAATGGGGTGGGTATTAATCGAAAATTTGCTGAGTTTGGAAAGAATTATCTTTGTTCCAAAGAAATTTCAGCTCCGGAGGTTACTCCAAAAACTAGAAAAAAGGACAGGTCACGGGTTGAAAAAATGGTCAAAATTTAAAGGCCGTCAGATCTTTTCCAAGACCTGATAAAATGACAATGGGGTGGGTATTAATCGAAAATTTGCTGAGTTTGGAAAGAATTATCTTTGTTCCAAAGAAATTTCAGCTCCGGAGGTTACTCCAAAAACCAGAAAAAAGGACAGGTCACGGGTTCAAAAAATGGTCAAAATTTAAAGGGCTTCAGATCTTCCCCAAAACCTGATAAAATGACAATGGGGTGGGTATTAATCGAGAATTTGCTGAGTTTGGAAAGAATTATCTTTTTTCCAAAGAAATTTCAACTCCCCAGGCTACGCCAAAAACCAGAAAAAGCGACAGGTCGCGGGTTGAAGAAATGGTCAAAATTTAAAGGCCGTCAGATCTTCCCCAAAACCTGATAAAATGACAATGGGGTGGGTATTAATCGAGAATTTGCTGAGTTTGGAGAGAAATATCTTTGTTCCAAAGAAATTTCAACTCCCCAAGCTACGCCAAAAACCAGGAAAAACCACAGGTCGCGGGTTGAAAAACTGGTCAAAATTTAAAGGCCGTCAGATATTTTCAAAGGCCTGATAAAATGACAATGGGGTGGGTACTAATTGGGAAATTGCTGAGTTTGGTAAGAATTATCTTTGTTTCATAGAAATTTCAGCTCCGGAGGTTACGTCATGAACCAGAAAAAAATGACAGGTCGCTGGTTGAAAAAATGGTCAAAATTTAAAGGCCGTCAGATCTTTTGAAAGACCTGATAAAATGACAATGGGGTGGGTATTAATCGAGAATTTGCTGAGTTTTGAAAGAATCATCTTTGTTCCAAAGATATTTCAGCTCCGGAGGTTAAGCCAAAAACCAGAAAAAAACGATAGGTCGCGAGTTGAAAAAATGGTTAAAATTTAAAGGGCTTCAGATCTTCCCCAAAACCTGATAAAATGACAATGGGGTGGGTTTTCATCGAGAAATTGCTGAGTTTTGAAACAATCATCTTTGTTCCAAAGAAATTTCAGCTCCGGAGGTTACACCAAAAACCAGAAAAAAACGACAGGTCGCGGGTTGAAAAAATGGTCAAAATTTAAAGGCCGTCAGATCTTCCCCAAAACCTGATAAAATGACAATGTGGTGGGTTTTCATAGAGAAATTGCTGAGTTTTGAAAGAATCATCTTTGTTCCAAAGAAATTTCAGCTCCGGAGGTTACGCCAAAAACCAGAAAAAAACGACAGGTCGCGGGTTGAAAAAATGGTCAAAATTTAAAGGCCGTCAGATCTTCCCCAAAACCTGATAAAATGGCAATGGGGTGGGTATTAATCGAGAAATTGTTGAGTTTGGAAAGAATTATCTTTGTTCCAAAGAAATTTCCGCTCCGGAGGTTACGCCAAAAACCAGAAAAAAACGATAGGTCGCGGGTTGAAAAAGTGGTCAAAATTTAAAGGCCGTCAGATCTTCTCCAAAACTTGATAAAATGACAATGGGGTGGGAATTAATCGAGAAATTGCTGAATTTGGAAAGAATTATCTTTGTTCCAAAGAAATTTCAGCTCCGGAGGTTACGCCAAAAACCAGAAAAAAACGACAGGTCGCGGGTTGAAAAAATGGTCAAAATTTACAGGAGCAGACACCCTCTCTATGTTTAAGAGTAGGCTTAAAACTTTCCTCTTTGATAAAGCTTATAGTTAGGTTTGACCAGGTTCGCCTTGGATCAGCTCTTAGTTATGCTGCTATAGGCCTAGACTGCTGTGGGACTTCCATTGATTCACTGAGCTTCTCTCTCCTCTTCTCCATCTCTATGTATTTTATTACCATTAATGCATGTTACTATCTTCACTTCATGTAAAAGTGAGATGACTTTGTGTTGTGATTTGGTGCTATATAAATAAAATTGAATTGAATTGAAAAATTGAATAGAGCGAGAGCAAATCAATAGGGCAGGCATTTGATTTTCATGAGGGGGCACACAATGCACTGTATATTTCTTTATCCTGTTATCAAACAAGTTGAACATCAGTCCTCCTGTCATGCAAAACGAACGTGGTCTTTGCAAACGTTAATGATATACGTATTTATGCATATAGAGCAGGGAAGTGAGATCCGATCACAAGTGGTCACTAAAGATGTATGTGGAGATGCATGTTAATACAAAGTGTGAACAGACTTACTTAAAGCTGTCTATTTGTGATCAGATCACCGGAGATACATGTTAATGCCTGGTATAAACAGGGACATTGAGATCAAATTGCTCAGACCAAATTCAGAGGTGGTCTGGGGAACATATGGCCACATCCTTATAGCAGTGTGTATACAAATGTGTCCTGGGGCACGTTGAAGGTTCGTCTACTCAACTGACTTCTCCACGTAGGTGGAGGTACATACCTATTCGCCCCCAACAACATCATATTAAAGTGTGAAACAACAAGAAGAAGGCACAACAACAGGCAAAATGGATTCTCATGGATGGAGTACTAACGAAATACGCTGTCTGATTTCCATTTGGGTCTAACAGGTATGATTTTGCCCATGTGTCAAAGTCTTGGCAAACTTCTTTTAATTTCTGGCACACTAGGCATGGGAAGTGCATTGCTGCCTCCTGCTGGTTAAAAAAAAACAATGCATCTCTTTTCTCGGATCTATTACAATTGTAAGTGGTCACTCGAGATGCAAATGACCACACATTTTAATGCCAGGTGTGAAGTGATGTACTTAGAGCTGTCCACTTGTGATCAGATCACACAAGATGCCAAGTCTGAACAGGGCCACACAGGCCCAACAGTTCTCACCCTGGGCAACTCTGGAACAACCCCTATTCAGGAGTGTGGTTTCAGAGCTGTGCATTGAGGTAACCCCAGCTATATCTAGTTGGTAATGCTCCACCTGCCTCATTGGCTCGGCCTCCTTCCACAACACATAGGTGACAATTAAGTTCCCCATGTTTCCCACATGGCTGCGCTTATTATGCCAAAATGGCATTCAATATGTTCATGCATTCATTGGGACCTATTTTAACGATCTAAAGCGCAAGGTCTAAAGCGCATAGCGCAATTGTATGTCCAAAAAATTGTGTGTCCAAACCCACTTTTGCTATTTTAACGGTGGATAAATGGTCGATGCGCCAGGTGTATGGTTCAAAGGGGTTGTACCTAGTCTCCTAATTAATCATGGGTGTGTTTTCGGCATAACATGCAATAAACCAATCATAGTGTCATCTCCCATTCCCTTCAAGAGCCAGGTGTGCTTGCTCTTTGGCAGATCACTACTATGACGGCGCATTTGCCAAGAGGGAACGCTTCTCTGCTCCATAACGCACAAACTAACCCCTGTTGCCCCAAGACCCTCCGTGGTTAGCCCCAAACCACCAGTTTAAAATCCTGTAATCCTGAAATTTTATCCTTGTATGTTTTTTGAAAAATCGTTTTGTTCAGTCATGGAGTAACAGGTCAAATCAGCGGAGTTTTAATCGCTGAAACTGTGGAAACCTGATCACTGTAATCTCAAAAATGTTAAAGAATATATATTTATTTTTCATACATATTTATCAGATTTATTCCCTTCGTTAGTTTAATAATTGTTTTCACCTCATGTGTTCCTCATGTATTGATGAAGCAGAAAAGTCGATCTGTGTCTGATCCGTTGTTGTCAGTCTGTTTAAACACGTGTATTGTCACAATTTGGTCAAATGATTACACAATTTAATCTGTCATTGCTGCGATTAGTTAATTCTGGTAAATATTATGACTGACATGTAATTTTTTAAAATTATATTAATTTATTTGTTACATGTGTGTGTGCTGCTGCACGTCCTGTGTGTGTAACAGGTAGAGTGTATGTTGTGCACCCACCTGTGTAGTTGCATATTACATAATGCACCCTTAAAATAACAATGAGACATTGTTATTGACTTTAGACCAGGTTTTTGTTGGTCAAAAGCGCAATCGTTTTCTGCTTCCTCACGATTGCAATGCGCCAACAATGCGCCTGACCACACCTTACTTTTAAACCAACACGCCCATGGGCGCAAGTGTTATTGTTATTTTAACAACGCGGGCGCTGGACAGGGAAATGACAACTGCGCCAGTCTTAAAATAGCAAAGAGACTTGCACTGCGCTTAGTGACGCTCTGCGCCGGGCGTAAGATAGGGCCCATTATGTTCAGGGGTCAAGTTTGACCAACTATGACAAAAATTATCTGACAGGTATGGAGCTTTTTCCCTATCTTTAGTCAAGAGAGTAGTATATAAATTTGAGAGCATACTTTATTGATTTTACGTTCCAATTTTATAATTTGTCCCTCAAAACCCTTCCCTCGCACTCAAATAGCCTCTGCTTGCGCTCAGATTTTCTCCGCTTGTGCTCAAACTTCAACTCTTCTCCTCGCACTCAGGCTGCTTCTGCGTGCTCGCGAAATTTCTGCTCTCGGATTTCTCCACTGCACTCAGATTTTTTTGTGTAGCAAAACCATGGCAACCACCCTGTCAAAAATCATCCAATCAATAGGAGGCCCGGTTTTGTGTTGACCAATGAAATGAACCCTGCCTCCTTGTGCTCGCTTTAGTTTTAGAGTGTCCCGTATGACAGAGTTTTCTCCTCCAGGTGCTGTGCCAAGGGGCTACTATTATACTGTATGCGTTATCATAGTAAGAAATACGGGCACATGTGTGTAAATTAACAGTTACTTTATTCAAAAAGTTGTAAAGAAAGCAAGGGAAGTACATTTCATACGCCCAGGAGGGCGGGAGTAGATGAACACTGTTAAAGTGTATCCGCCCATACAGGATGCTTCTGCAAGGTGGCAAAAAAATCTGAGCGCAGTGGAGAAATCAGAGAGCAGAAATTTCGCGAGCGCGCAAAAGCAGCCTGAGTGCAAGGAGAAGAGTTGAAGTTTGAGTGCGAGCAACATTGTATCTGAGAGCGAGCACACAGTTTGAGCACAAGTAGAGCAAATCTGAGTGCAAGCAGAGGCTATTTGAGTGCGAGGGAAGGGTTTTGAGGGACAAAATATAAAATTTGAACGTAAAATCAATAAAGTATGCTCTCCTATTTATATACTATGCTCTTGAATAAAGATAGGGAAAAAGCTCCATAACAGTTGTCATAATAGATAATAATTTATCAAAGATCACCTTGACAGAATGCAGTATAGATTTATAAGGTTTATTGCAATATGAATGAGAAGATAAGATGAATAAGGAACATGGGGACATTGTGGGCACAACATCTTGGCGGGTAGTCCTCAGGCTGTGGTGTAACCCCAGAAGTTCCTAAGAAGAGAACACTTGGTGTAACTTGGGGCTCACCAAAACAAACAGAACATTTATATCTATGCCAATGGCTATCAAATATTTTCACTTCAAGGACCCCTTAGCTGACATAAGTCACATCTGCTGTTTCCCCAACAGCAGATGTGACAGCAGATGTGTGAGTTCTAAGTTGTGAAAACAATGGGGGTGTTTTGAATACACCCCCTTTTTCACAGGTAATTTGTTAGTCTGTCCCTCCTGCTGCAGGGAATAATGGGTTAATCCTGGAAGGCTATTGATGTAGCACATTTCTCCTTATGAAAGTAACACAGCAATTATTTGACAAATGAGAATTTGGTCAGACGAGAGCATATCAACCAACTAATCGACCAGTCGACCAGGAGACTACAGCCCTACTAGACATCTAAAACGGGTTCTTACAGTAAGATTTGCATAAAATGGAAAATATTTAATAGACACAATTCATGTATGAAACTGTTTAGGTCACACTGGAAATTTTGTCATTACAAGGAGTACATTTACTGTCCCTTGCTGCAGCATAGCACTTCCCCCTACAGGACAGATATAACGATGTTTAGGGCATTTTTAGTAGGAATTGGTTTACATGGTATCTACAGGACAAATTGAGCCTTCATTATTCTAATTATCATGACTTTTTGTCTGTGACTTACAAAACAGAAAAGTAAACTGTAAAAGTAAATGTCTTCACCACAACGCCTGATTTTGTCTGAATATGGCCTCAAGCTTCCGTGTTAGGTTGAATACAATGCTAGAGGGACTTTCTTACCATGAAAAGTGGACCTGGATTCTGCTTGATCATCAGGAATGGTGATTGTCCCTCTCTTTGGCTCTTCTGGCTCGCTCCAGCTCAGCCATCATAGGTAGAGGGCCCTCATACATGTTGGTCTTGATTGCCCTCAGCTTCTCCTGGTAGTCCTTTGGTAAGCCGTTTTGCTCTGCTCCCATCACAATCACCTGCAGTAGATAATGAAATTGAATATATATAGCGACTGTCCTGAATTTGAAATAAAATCCCTGATTTTCTCAAAACCAATAACAGCCACAAATATCAGCTTATTGCTGATCTTTTGAACACATCAAGAGTGAGCTGAGAGGAGGTGTTTGAATCACAGTTTTATTAAACAAAGGAAAATAAAATCATATCTGGAGAATGTAAAGGTCATCAGAATAAGAATGATCCATAGGCTATGACATGCCAGTCAGTGGTCCTGTAGCCAGAAATCATGTTACACACACACACAGACACACATGCACATACATACAGTATAAATAGCTTGACAGTATGTGATAACAGTAGAGACAGAGCAACAGCTGATTTTTTTGTTAATTTGTTTATTTATTAGGATCCCCATTAGCTGTGCCCCAAAGTACAGCTAGTCTTCCTGGGGTCCACATTTAAAAACATACATTAAACATTACAGTCAACACAAATGGCATACAAAACACATGTATTAGCCAATAAGAACTTACACAGCAAAAACTACAAATCAGCATATGCACAGCATACTACAATTAAAGCTGCAAGCAGCGTTGAATGGGCCTTCGCCCTGCGCGTATCACCGGTACACGGCACCGTCCAAGGGTGTCTGGCACACTCGCAGCCATGTAAAGTGCAGTGAAGTTAGGAGCATTAAGTTTTGTGCCCTTGTACTGTTATTTAAATGAATACATTGAAAGCTTGTGATAAGTTTGTGTGTAAAAGAACTTAATTTCTTAAATTTCATCAAGTGCATTTTTAGATATGTAAGGAATTGTAACCCACATGACCTAATAAAAGTTTGACTGAAATTTGTACTATGAACTGTGGAGAGAAAATGAGAAACTGCAGCCAGACACAGAGAAATACTGATGTATTTGAATGGAGAGGGTGAGTGAAGGCACAATTTGTTGTATAGAGACAAAAGAAACAGCAAGTGGACACAGAGGGATAGTCATGTATTTCATATTTCATATATAATAAAGGAAAAACTAGAGACAAGAAGTAAGTGGTGGACACAGAGAAATAGTCATATATTTCAGTGGAGAGTGATCAAAGTGCAAGGTACTGGTGATATAATAAAGGAAAAACTGCAGTACAGAGCTTCAAAATGTTATAAGGGCCTGAGCACCAAACTGTGAGAAGCCTGCTTGTATTTGTAGTGATTATTATTAGGGCATGAGCACTGATTGGTGTGAAGCCCTCTTGTATTTGTAGCGATTATTAGGGCCTGAGCCCAAAGGAGCACTTCCGATTGTGTTTGAACTTCCGGTGAACACCGGAAGTCGTTGAGGAGTTTGTTGGATGAGAAAGAGTTTGTATCGTACTATTTTAGCTAGCTAGTAATTTGTGTTATCGATCAAAATTACCAGCATCATTTGTTCAGTGAGAGGTTGTCATAACAACTGGAAGAAACGGAGGGAGTTTTTACGGCAGGAATGCTGTGAACATCAACCTAAACTTCGGTCTGAGTGCAGCTGTGGATCTCCGTATGACCTGCACCCGCCTCCGAAGGAAGACGAAGCTCTGAGACTTTGGTTGAAGGCTTTAAATCTCAAAAACCCTCCAAAACATCCTTTCGTGTGTTCCCTCCACTTCGTTGATAAAAAGCCAACAAAAGAACATCCATTCCCGGAGAAGTGGCTGGGCTATGAAGCTCCGTTGAAGAAACCACGTCGGGTGCTAGTCAGGCAGTCAGGTAACGTTATGTCAAAATATTAATTGTTAGCGTTAGCTTCCTCTGTTTACACTGATTTGTTATAAAGTGTGTGTAGGATTTGTAACGATAATAATAAAGGCGAAAAACAAAAGCTCAATCATGTAAAGTTTTTTTTACCAAATTAATTTATATAGGGCCATATATATGTATATATATATGTTGGGACCCAGTGGGAGGACCGCACACTGAGCGACCATGGCTACAGCTCAAGTCTCCCCAATGCCTTTGCCCACCACTGCTGAGCAGGGAACACAGTGTGCTGAGCCTGCCTACAAGACTCTGCTCAGGACTGAAGCTCTCTGCCTGCTTTATACTGGTTTGTCACTTGCTGCCTTTCATTCAGTGGCTGAACACCTTATGCCGCTCTACAAAGGTAGTTTCCACCTTGACCCGACAGACCAGCTTCTGATGACTCTGATGAAGTTGAGGCTTAATCTTCTCCAGGACGACTTGGCTGAAAGATTTAGTGTGTCTCAGAGTGTCGTTAGCAGAGTGTTGAGCTTCTGGATTGACCTCATGGAGGAAAACATGAGGGAATACATTCCTTGGCTTCCGAGGAAAACTATTAATGCTACAATGCCCCAGTGCTTTAAGGATCACTACCCAGGCACAACTTGTATAGTAGACTGCTCTGAGACCCCCCCCTCCAAAAGGCCAGGAATCTGGATTCTCGGGGAGAGTCTTTTAGCCACTACTATGCTCAGAATACTGTGAAGTACCTAGTGGCAATAGCACCCTGTGGCCTTATTATGTTCATCTCCCAAGCTTACGGAGGTAGGAGTAGTGACAAATTCATTACAGCCGACTCTGGGTTTCTGGAATACCTGCGTCCAGGAGACGAGGTCCTGGCTGACCAAGGCTTCGCTATCCGTGACCTGCTGTAGGAGAAGAAAGTGAAGCTAACAATACCTGCCTTTACCAGAAGAGGGGCACAGCTGTCTGAAGAAGACACCACCAGCACAAGGAGGATAGCTAATGTGAGAGTTCATGTGGAGCGCATCATATGCAGACTAAAACACTTTAAAATTATTTCACAGGTTGTGCCAATCAACCTTGTGCCAGAATTTGATCAAATTTTGAGAATTTGTGCTGCCCTGTGTAACAATTCATTTTGTCAAATAAGAAGCTAATTCAGTCTTGATAACTATATACAAGGAGTGACTATATACAGGTGAAACCATATCTCAACACTAGTGACACTAGATACAAAGCTGCTTGTATCTATCACTTGGTGATAGCCTACGTGCCTGAAATTCATCTGCAATATGGGGCAGAATGTGTTTAAAATAAAAAGCCTTTAGCCTCGGCACAATTTCTGCACAGTAACTCGCATCAAAAGCAACACTGAGCAAAACTTGCTGTGATGGGGTCCAGATGAGCAGCTTTGATGCAGTCAGTCCTGTGCAGAACATGCTCAGCTGCACCTGCATGTAATAGCCACGTGGCCCATGTGGTTGGAGTTGAAATGCCCCCTCCACCATCTTCACATCTGAGGTCTTGCTGCTGAAGAGGTCTTCCAGAGACTCACAGGTTTTCCCGAAGACTGGACACTTAATTTCCAACAGTTCCTCAGTGCTCAATACTCCATCAGGGCTTGCTGACAGCCATGGCTCTTCTGCACTGACCACAGTGCCTCTGCGACTGATACAGTAGCCGCAGCCTTCGAGCCACTGGAAAGCTACCAGCTCAATCTCCTTCCCATAGCGTGTAGCTGCATTCCCATGGAACCTTGGATAGAGATGCTCCTGGAGGAACTTCTCTGCACTGGCTCTAACTGGAACCCTTTTGGCAGAGCTGGCAGTGATGTAAATTTTTCGAGCATCATGCCACATGTGTGAGGCACTCTGCTCTTTGGTGATGTGCTCCAGTGTTGTAGACTTGCCAAGGTCAAGTGCTACGAAGGTACTGTAAAATAACAGACACTTCTGGCAGGTGGTGGGAACATCATGCTCACCATGAGGAGGGGAATCTGGCTGGGATGGCTCTTCTCCAAACTGAGCGTTGCAACACTTGTAGAGAAGACTTCCTACAGGGAGCTTAAGATGGTTCAGGCTCTCCCTCAACTTCTCATGGGAGTGAAATGCAGGGGTGGGAGGCAGAGGTGGACATTGTGACCTTACCTCTGGGTGAAATTGGTCAGAGGCTTTGTGGTGCACAAAGTTGATGTCCACCAACCGCTTTGGGGCAAGGTTCCTCTGGGTTCCAGCATTCCAGTGGCGTTGCTCATCAGTGCATGCCATACCAGTGAGTCCCTGGGACACAGCATTCTGGACCTGAGACAGAGGCATTTACAGTCAGAATAAAATTAAGACATTTATTTCAACAACAATACAGTGCTTGGATCAATATACAGTTATTCTAAATCTTTCAGAGTAAAAAAGGCAGACTTCTGAATACCCTAATAATAGACTTACTTTGGAGTGCAGTGATATGATTAGACTTATACTTACTGTGACATGTCCAGCCTTATTCTGTATGACTCCATGCACCAAGACTGCATTGTAGTACATCACATGGCTTCAGCTTACAGAGCAACTACTAAACATGGTGTATTGCAATGCAGTCATTGTGCATGAAGTCATTTCATATTGGATATATTATGTTTTGATGCAGAGAAGATTTGATGTGGTTCACTTACCTTGACTCCATGCTATGCATTTACCTTCTTCTGCTGCCAACATGAGCTTTGACTAGATACTTACAGATTCTCCATGATTCTCATTCTCGCAGTTCTGTGATACACAAATAACATGTTAGCATTACCTACATAACATTAAATTTGATACTATTGTTTTAATATCAAAATGGTTTTTTTTATACAAAAGGTATAAATTGTACATTATCACTGTTTCAGTGTTGTAAGATGCTATTTGAATTGAAGTAGCTGCAAACATTTCATATGCGTAATCACATGGGTCAATAGTCTTCCTGTAATATTCTATTTTCTGGTTAGACAAGACAAAAAAAGCTGAAAATAGTTTTTTAAACTAATTTAACCACATAATTATATATTATGGAAGATTATAAGCTAATTAACTTAAGTTTATACTCAAATTCCCTTAATTTTTAAACTGTATGCTTGACAATCATTGTAGCTATAAAGACAAAGACAAACAAACAACAGAAACATCCTACTTTCTTACCTTCCACAAAATTGAAGCTGTGTGGCTGCATGACTTCCCCTGGCCAGCGATGCAGGAGCACCCTGCTGTCTCTACTGCTCCCAGGTTTGTCACCAGTACCCAGGCTGAGTGTACTGGACTGCTGGACTGACTGGGCTGAACATCAGCTTTCAGAAAAACAAGATCTTCTCCTATTTGGTGATGTAAAACCCGACCCACTTTGCCGCTATGAAGGTACTGAAAGGCCTCAGTGCTCTTATAATTTTTCATAGCGGCTCCATCGACTCCAAGTGCCATGACAAAATAATTAAAAACGTCGCCGTAAGCTATCTCTGGCCACTTTCGTAAATCATCCTCCCAGTCGCTATTCACGATCGTTGAAGGATGACACTAACGCTGTCTGACCGCCGCAGCACAGAAAAAACTGTGTTCCCATGTTTTTGTCATCTTATTATCAGCTGTTTTTCGCAACCTAACTGTCCGTACACTTTGAAGTTTACCGCCGTTTACACTTCCTGTTTCTGCCTGTGTCTGAAACCGAAGTCGCAACACAACTGCGTTCGAACCGGAAGTCAAAAATGGGCGGGGCTACATAAGATGAATATAGTGGACCACTGGTGGCTTTTGGTCGGCAGGCCGCCGGTGGTAACATACACCAGCTGTGGTCCGACGTCGGGCCACTGCCAATTACAAATCACCCATCGGGCCGTGAGTGGATTTTGGTTGGCGAGCCACTATGGCGTGCAAGGGGCGGTGCACGCGATGGTGGCGGCGTGCCATCCTTGGACTGCTGGAGGACCGCTACCCAATTTTTGACAGCAACGGTTGCAAACGTCAAGTGGACCGCTCAACGATCACCACAAATAGGACAAGGTAAGTACGATGCCTCTTCTACAATTATCATATAAAAATATATTAAAAGCGCAATGCTAGCCAACACTTGTGTCAGTTTTTAGGTTAAACTGTGTCTGTTGTGGTATGACGTGTTATTCTGGAAGCAAGACAGATTAGAAAAAAGACAAGAAAATCGGTTAGCATGCACTAGCGCTTAGCATGTGCTAGCGGTTAGCATAGGCTACCTTTGACAGCCGTTATAGCTGTATAACAGAAAAAAATACAGCAGTTATGGCAGTTTTAGCGTTTTGTACACTGAAAAAAGTGACTTTTTGGTGTACTAAATTCTATAAGACTAATTGTCATAGTTTTTAACAAGTACTTTTAAGATCCAATCAGAACTAGAGTTTTTTAGGTAAAATCAAACATTGTATTAACGTAATACATGAACTATGGGGGAAGAGTAAGTTTTACTTTTGTTTTCCTCATAATATTTAAATGTTTAATATTTGTATGTACATAAACCTAGAAATACTGCATAAACTTTACTCTGAAAGTGTAGTTTTTTGAAAAGCATGCACGACGCATGCGCAGTTGCGCAGCAGGACTGGCTCTGCCCATGGACGTTACAGGATCACAGAGCAAGGTGTTGCACGAAGGCCTACAACCACAGGTAAGTTACTACCGTTCTGTTTTAAATTTGTGATAATATATAGGTCCGCGTGTATTTTGATAGTTTGGCGGAAGATAAGTTACTGTTCACAAGTTCATTTAAAGTTAGCATAACGCCACATTAGTCCGGGCTGGTCTGTACCTAAGTGGGAGGGCTGCAGTTTTTCCCGATAAAAATAACTAACGTTTGGATATTAAATAAAGCACTAACGTAATGGTATAACGTTTATCAAGTGACGTCAACATAGTAGAACATGATTCTCTGTAAAACGAGTGAAAACTTGGCAGCGACACTTAATTAACGTTGCCTTAGTGAACTAGAAAATTCCTGCAGTAGAAATTTTGAGAGTGACACGGGCTGGTGCCGGTGGGTCATGTGTGAGGGAACCCCAGCAGCTGATGGGGAACACTTATCAGGGAGGAGCTGATGGTATTTGTGTCATTGATGCTCTGTTATGATTTCAGTGGTATGGCCGTTAATTATTAGTGCTGATCAATAATTACACTTAGTGTGTTTGAAACATGAAAATATGTGTGTGTGTGTGTATATATATGTATGTGTATATATTATATACACATACACATAGCTTCGCACACACCGGGACACTCACACGCACGCCCGTAGGCACGCCCACACCCAACCCCACACACATACAGAGATTTACTCTGCTCCCCATGGCAACCCGTGCATGTGTGCGTGCTCGTACGCGTGCGTGTGTGTGTTGGTGTGTAAATTTGTCAAAGTAGCTAAAAATGTTAGCTCCGTGAGCCTGTCAAAATAGGCATTTTTGTGAAGGAACCGTAAGTCCTATCAGAAATCTGAGCAGACCACGACCACCGCAAGATCTTTCTTCACAATATTGGTGATCTTCAAGTCCCTAGACTCAAAAATGTTGACAGGAGAGCGAGAGAAAAAAGGGTGTCGGTTCATATCTCCTCCTTAATTAATATGTCTATGGGACAGTTGGCCGGTAAACCCTTCACAAAAGGGCTGACAGTTCAAATTCTGTTTGTGTCTGAGCTACGGTTGGTGATTTAAAGGACAGAGCACAAGTGTGCCTACTACTGTGGAAAAAATTATTTGTGTAGACCAAAATATGTGGCTGAAAGGACGATTTATCCAGAAATTTTTCAGAAAAATTTAAACAGCTTCTTCCACTCTAAGCGATGACATCACGCACTCTAGCTCTGAACATTCCAGCAATATACACTAATGTTAAACTCAAAATTTATCTAAAATTGCACATGAAACTTTAAAAGTCACAGATCAAAAAGTATAAAAGATACTCAAAAAGTTGAATACAAGTTTAATAGCTGACAACTTTGAACATTTTAAGATTTGAATGAAGTCTGTAGTTCAAAGTATGGCAAAGTAGTTGAAGCTTGAAATTGCCCCTAAAATGTGGATGTTTTTTGACCCCTCCCCATTCATTTCCTATGGGAAATTTTTCGTAGTTTTTCACGAAAATTTCAATATCTTCACCAAAAGTCATAGCACACCATTCCCGAACGAGCCGCACGTTTTGATGTATAATTCGCATGGGTTTTCTTAAAGCTGCGGGACAAGTTACGCACCGAAATTTTGTACGGAAGAGGAATAATAAGAAGTGGAAGAAACACTTCGCCAGAGTCACTACGCTCCATTGCTATTGCATAGCTATGGAGCGTAGTGACCCGTGCGTTACCCCGTGTCACTAATTAATGCTGTGCATTGAGAATAAGGGGGAGATACTGATGAATGTTTGAGCGTTCATGTTTTTGTAGTTCAATGAAATGCTCGCAAGTAAATCTGTTGAAATGTCATGTGTTAATTGTTTTATTTAGCATAGACAAAACAAAATTAATTTGTTTGTTCATGATACATTGCCCCCCAATTTCCAGGAAATTCCCCCAAATTCATATACATTCCCATAACTCCTAATGAAAAAAGTTATTAAAATATTTTGCTATCTATTAACAGAAAGCAAAGCAGAACAGAACATTATTCTCATCATTTAGGCAGGTAGGAAAAAAATGTATGCATGATATAATGTTTTATTTTCCCTTATTCATCCATCATAACATAATATTAAAATTGTGGCTGACTGATTTAGACTATTGTTTTAATAACACAAATTGTGTCTCTTCATTTTCAGGGTGCCCTTTGGAGGAGCCAATGGACTTTGTGGACAGTTGGAGTTGAGGTCTAGTGAGGAGAAGAAATTCATCAGGGAGAAAGAGTAGGCCCCTTGTGATATGAGATGGTCATGCAAGAAATGCAATTTTAGGTCATCAAAACGTTTAGAGCTCATAAAACATTACAGGTTGAAGCATCCACACACTAGTCAAGGCCGGTCACTACCCTGCTTGTACTCAGATTGTCCTTGTTTATTTAAAAACTGGGGGGCACTTCATGCACATTTGTCTAGAAATCATACACAGACTCAACAGTCAGGGCAGATAGTTTCATTTTCATGTCTTGTATGTAATTCATGTAGTTTTAACACAGAGAGGCAATATTTTGAACACCTTGGGACTCATCTGAGAAAGCATGAGACTGTTAATTGTGTTTTTAAAGATTGTGACTACAGTACGAATATATATTCAGCTTTTGCCTCACATAAAAGTAGGAAGCACAATCCTCACTGCATTGAAAATTTTAAAAATACTGTATTCCAGGCACATTCACGTCAGGCAAGTGAGGTAACAGAGGATAGTAGTTTGATTGAAAGTGAAGGTAATTCTGATTAAACATTTGTCCAAGAGGGTGAAGACTTAGTCCAGGTTATTGTTGATGAGCTTGGTTCCTTATTGCTTAAATTAGACTGTATATTCAATGTGCCTAGAAGATGTATAGATGAGATTGTAGACTTCTGTTATTAAAAATATTGTCCATAGCACATTACAAAACCATAACTGCATTGTTGAAGAAGGGGTGATCACAGACTTAGTAAAAAAAACATTGCCAGTTAAATCCTCTTAGTGTAGCATTTAGTGAAGAAGGCCCTCTTGGCACGGCATACAAGAGAAATAGTTATTTAAAAGAACATTTCTCTGTTGTTGAGCCTGTTGAGTATATACTAGATGCGAAAGAAGGAAAGACCTTTCAGTATATACCTATTTTGCAATCCTTGTCACAAGTTCTGAAAAATAGTGACATCCAGGAAAAGGTTTTGAAAAGTGTAAGACATTGTGGTTCTTCATGTCAGTACACTAGTTTTCACGATGGTTCCCACTTCAAGGAAAACACATTTCTTTGTGGAGAAGAGTTAAGGCTTTCACTTTTACTTTACTGTGATGACTTCGAAATATGCAATCCCTTAGGAACCTCTCGTAAGAAGCACAAGGTAACAGGTGTGCTGGGTGTTTGCTGATATTCCATCTGTATTGAGGTCTACATTATCATCTATTTACTTATCTGTTTTGTGCAAGGCTGATGACATTAAGAAATTTGGTTATTCCCAAGTGCTAGATCCACTGTTAAGTGATTTGAAAAGACTTGAAGTAGATGGTCTTTTTGTGCCCTGTTTAGGAAAAATAATAAAGGGCACTGTATTCTCTGTGATTGCCGATAACCTTGGTGCCCACTCAGTTGGGGGGTTTATTGAAAGTTTCTGTGGGTCACACATTTGTAGATTTTGTGTAGGAGAGAGATCCCAGTTTCAGGAATTTGAGGTCAGGACAGGAGCATTCCCAGGTAGAACAAAAGAGCATCACAAGTTGGACATTGAAGCAGCGTTCGCTAGTAACACTCATAGTCGTGGAGTTAAAAGACAGTGTACAATTACTGAAAGATTAAATCATTTTCATGTGACAACAGGTTACCCACGTGATGTATTCCATGATTTACTGGAGGGTATTGTACCTTTTAGAACTGGCATTGTGTTTAGATATTTTGATAAAGAAAAAATATTTCTCTCTTGAAGAGCTCAATAGAATAATCAAACAGTTTCCGTACAAGTGGAAAGACAGGACAAATTGTCCCCAAGCTTTACTACCAACCTTTGCATCTCGGAAAACCATTGGTGGTAATGCAACTGAAAATTGGTGCCTGTTGAGGTTACTTCCACTTTTGATTGGCTCCAAAGTACAGGAAGAAGACCAAGCATGGCAGTTGTTGATGACACTTAAAGATCACGTTGAGCTGGTTATGTCACCTACTCACACAGATGAAAGCACTGGTTTCCTGGATAGCCTGATTTCTGAGCACAGGCAGAGGTTTACCAGTGTCCTTCCAAAAGCGAACCTGATCCCAAAACACCATTTCATAGAGCACTATTCACAGCTTATTAAATCATTCGGGCCACTAGTGTCCTTATGGACTATGCGGTTTGAAGGAAAGCACCGCTTCTTTAAGAGGATTGTAAGACTAACTGCTTTCGTAACATTCTGAAGTCTATGGCAAACAAACACCAGTCCATGATCGCATGCCATCTCCATGCTTCAGTTGTAAAAAAGCCTGCTGTGTCTGTATCAAAGATGTCAAGAGTTCAATTGGAAGTTGTAAATGAGAACGTACAGGAATTTCTATTACAGAAATATCCACAAGAGACAGGTGTTAATTTGACCAACCAGGCAGAATTTCAGGGCACCAGTTACAGTGTTGGCATGATGGTGGTATATGGCTCCACTGCTGGGTTGCCTGACTTTGCTGAAATCCTACAAATCATCATTGTTCATGACACCTAAGTGTTTGTAGTGAAACTGCAAAGTGCATGGTACTCTGAGCATTTTAGATGTTTCAAGTTGGAGTTCACAAGAGTAATCAAAGTAATTGAGCAGTCACAACTCACTGACACATACCCCTTGGCTACCTATGCAGTGGAAGGCGATCGCATGGTTTCTCTGAAACACCACATCTGCTTGTCAAACTAGGTAAAATAACCCAACTCCTTCCTACATGTTTTTCTACTTATTCCTTCAGTTGACTGTTAGAGCTTTACTGTGCAGAAGCAGATGCCATTTTAAGATTTTTAACAAGATACTGGAATTTTTGTGAAAAAAAACAAAAACAAAACAAAAACATCAGACACAAATTAATATTATTTTCTGTTTTTGTTGACGTTGCCCCAAAGTTCTACTTGAAGTTTATTATTGATGTCATAGTGCACACCAGCACTACTCTTTCTTTACAGCCTCAATGATCAACATAAGATAGAATTATCACCTTTCAGACAATGTTTCATTAAATCCAAAATCATTACAAATTTAACGATTTCCTCTTAAAAATATATTTATTTTATACTTTGTCTGATTTGTGTAAGTCATGTATTAATCAGATGTCTTTGTTCTTTTTTTCTCTCTTGCAGTTCTGCTTGCCCAAGACTGTGATCATGTCTGCCCCAACTCAACTACGTGTTGTTATTGAAGAGACACAAGTGTACAAGTTAACCCTACCAGATGGAATCCCTAGCACTGTAGACGAACTTTTGGCAGCTGCGCAGAATCATTTTCAACTTCAAGGGAGTTTTACTATAATGCACATGGACAAAGATTTCGATAATCAATTCTTCACACTAACATCAACTGATGTGGTTAATGACAAGGACACAATCAAACTAGTTCAAACAGAACCATCTGTTAGTTTGACATTGACTCCTATCAGTGAGTCTTCAGCTTCCTCCACTCCTTCCTCCACAGTGCTGCAGGATCTGCCTCCTCAAGATGAGAGTTCCTCAGCTAGCTCATCAGACACCATCATTTTACAACCTTCAGTGGAGTATCAAACAGAGCGTTGGCCAACCAATTTTGTGATACCCATCTTTTCATATGGTGTCAAAATGATTCTTGAGGCTGGAAATCAAGCTTATGAACGTGACGGCTCACTCCTTCAGGATCCAAGTATCTACTCTGACGTCCTAGAGAAACTTGCAGAAGCAATCTACCACTACCAGGCCTATCCTAGTGCTCTCCAACAACTGGAAGTTGTAGAAGCTCTACTAAACAAGCACCCATGCTTGAGGGAGCCTGGAACGTCATATTCAGGCACATAAGGGTGGCAGAATCGTCTCAAAATGAAGATGGCCAATTGCCAAAGTAAACTGAAAAGGCGCAATGTCCCTTGTCCTGAGCTCCACATCAACTCCTTGAAAAGGAAGGCCCTTTGTGAGAGACATCCTGCAAAAAAATGCAAGAAACCAAAGAGAGCCAAGGTCAACTTCCTTCCTCCACATCCAAGTGGAGAAACCAATGACAGTCTGGAGAGGGACAGACAAGAGCTCCTTAATGAGGTTAAGAAGAACAACAATGCTAAATTAATTAAAGAAAAAATGGCCAACACATTTTCCTATTGAAGACTGGAGGTTGTGTGTGTAAATGTATATAAAAATATCGATGTACTCGTGAATCTTTTGTCCTTTCAGATCAAGGAGGAATTCAGGAGAATAACTACCATTCCCCTGGAGCAAACCTTCATGCGCAAACTTGACGAGTACACACCAAAACTTATTACGCTGATGAAAGCCAAAGGAGGTGCCGTGGGGATAAAGATGAGGCCGCTCCTGGACAGACTGAGTTAGGTGTGCTTGTTTTGTTTGTTCATATGTTTTACAGGGAGATGGGCCTACTTTTTTTTCTCATTCACACACACGTATACACACATACAGCACAAGTGTCACACTTCTGGGTCCATGCACTTGAAACACAATGGCACACATATGCACTTGTGTTTTCATTTGGCAGTTCATTGTGCATGTATATGGTTTTGTTCATGTTCTTAATCTGTTCACAGAAACAGAGCATTGAGATGAGACGTGAAACCGTTATCCGCAGCCTTATACTGTACCTTGGCGAGAAGGATGAGGAACTTTTTGAAGACTGCTTGGTATAGCATGATTTTAATCATTTAAAAAAATTTATTTAATGAAACGGGTTAATTTAATGTTGAGAGGAAAGCAGACAAAGGAACAGACATATTCTTGTGTTCATTCTTCCCTGATAATGAAGTCACTTTGAATGATTCATGAATTCTAGTATTTGTTTCTCAATAACTTTCTTCTTTTGTCAGTAACTACATCCTCAAGATACTCGTCGTCCATGGTGCTGATGAGGATCCAGTTGATGTCTCCATCCTTGTCGAAGGCCATGAGATTTTGCCAGGGTGCAACAGTACTGCGAAAGCTTGCTCACTGCTCATGGGACTGATTTATGCCCTTAACTTGGCATACCCTCCCACTTTGCGCTACACTTTTGAGGTCTTTCAAAAACTCTTGCTGGAGCTGGATGGATTTAAACTGTCCCCAAAAGTAAACACCTTGAAGTTGCTTTCCTAAATGCATGTCATGACTTTGTCATCCTAGAGGAGAAAAATGTGACATCATGCATGGACCCTTGTTGAGGATGTAGCATCATGCATGGACCAAAAATGCCAAGAATCAGCACTGAGTTCCAGTTAATCTTGGTTTACTAGTGGGAACTTGCCTGTCATAAATGTTTTCTCATTTTTTGTCAAATAAGGTATCTGTTACAGTAAAGATTTTATTCTTCATCTATAATGGTTAGACACCTTAAGCTGGTCATTTTTAATCGATTGTGTTTATTTAATTTCATTAATGTCTTAAAAGTGCACTAGTCTAGAGGACTGGTTGAAATGTTGAAATTTCAGAGTGTAGGTTTGAAAGATTTTAATTGCATATTTGAGAAGTGACTATGTTACCAGATCTATGTTGGATGCGGTGTATAATGTGTAGTACTGTGTATTTGCTGTTTACCAGTCATATCAACCTTTAAGTAGTATGATACAAATTTAGATATTTTTCTTTAAAAAAAATATACTTAGTCTTACTTTAAATACAGTACCTTTTGCTGAAGATAGATATTTAATTTACTGTTACTGTTACAATATAATGCACTTTTACTATTAATGCAGTACTTGTACATTTTTTTTTCTCCATTTAAATAGGATTATACATAACTGCTTAAGAGGCTGTTTCTATCCTGACCCCAGAAGTTGTTTTGAGCATGTTTGTGTGTTAAACGTTCTTGAATATCTGAGAAGTTTTTCACTGCATATTTGAAAAGCACTATTCCAGATCTGTACTACAAAAGTATTGGGACACCTGCACAGTCTAATACTATTGACAGTGACGGTGTCGACAGTGTTCCTAATATTTTGCCACAATAGTGTATATTGGATGTAGTGTATACTGTGTAATACTGTCTGTTTGTTCAGTTTATGTCAGTCATGCCAATGTTAAATTTATGGCTGCCCCATAAAAGATTGGGCAATTAATCTACAATAGTAGTGGATTTACTTTGACGGTACTTGTTTGTTGAACTGTTTAACATGAAAAATAAACACGTTAATTGCATTGTAATTTAGTCTTGTGATAAATATATATTAAATGCATAGAGTAAATTTACTTGGTAACATTTATCAAAAGAAAACTGGCAATGATTACGTAATTTTAGTGAGTAATGTAACATAATGCAAGCAAGTAAATTAAAATGTCAAGCACAAGAAAATTAAAATCTACTAAATTACCCGATAACAGCAAATACTACAGATATATAAAATTTGCTTAAACTTTTGGGGAAAATGATGTTCCTGTCTATGAAAAACAAGTAGATTTTACTTAATTTGTTTAAATAAATATAACTTAAAACTTGGATATAATTAAGTAAATGTTACTTAATATCGTCACAACTGTTATGTTTTATGTTAAGTAAATTTTACTTGATACTGGCAAGTGAGTGTTACTTGATATTGCAGCATTAAATTTTACTTAAATCATTTGCGTGCAAATACTTACAATATATTTTTTAAGTAAATCTTATGAGTTATTTTTTTCAGTGTATGTCACAGGGCTTTGACTTTTTCCCAAAAATCATCTTCAAAATTTGTTTGTTTATTAATAACAATGTTAGTGTAGTTACTGTACTTTGCCTTTGTAGGTTAGCACAACTTAAGCTATTTCCTTGAATACATTAGCTACTGAGCTGTAGCTCAGTAGAGAGATAGAGAATATAAGTATGTTGATAGAGTTGTGTCATGAGAAGAACAGATGGTGATATGTTGTCTTTTTTCTCTTTATAGGTGACCAAGCACACAACTTTGTGAGGTATTTTATGGTAATTTAAATAGGCAAAACTTATGGCACAAGTTAGTGGTCTTCTAATTACCATAAATACTTGCATATCATGTCTCTTGTCACTCTGGTTCCAGTGTTTTCCAACCAGGCAGCCAGTCACTGCTTTGAACATCCATCCACATATTATGGAGGTAAAATCACTCACTTCCTTACCTTCTTTCCACCTTTGGGCAACTTTGGCATAATGGTTAATAATTATTGTTTGGTCATCTCACTAAACACATCTTGTGCATTTCCAATCTGTACAACAGAGTTTACCAGCCACACACCACCACAACATCCATCAACCTCGCTCATGCCTCTGCTTTCATCATCCAGCCATGGAGATAAATAGATGCTATGGCAGATTTCATTTCAATTCAATTCAATTTTATTTATATAGTGCCAAAACACAACATAAAGTCATCTCAGGGCACTTTTACATGGAGCAGGTCTAGACCACGCTCTTTAATTTACAGATTTGCTTCATTAACTCTGTTTTGGCAGCGTTGTGTACTTTAATCTATATTCCATTTGACACCCTGCCCTCTGCTTATGTTGCTTTGCTCATCATCTATTTTATAATTTGCTTTGGACAAAAGTGTCAGCTAAGTGTAATGTAATGTCATACTATTGCAGCAATCATCTCACCAAATGCACTGTGTGCACATCCAATCTGCACAACAGAGTTTACCAGCCAGGCACCACCACAACATCCATCCACCTCGCTCACACCTCTGCTTTCATCATCCAGCCATGGAGGTAAATACATGCTATGGCAGATTTGTTTCATTAACTGTTTTGGCAGCGTTGTGTACTTGAATCTATAATCCATTTGACACCCTGCCCTCTGCATATGTTGCTTTGTTTATCAACTATTTTATAAGTTTCTGTGTACAAAGGTGTCAGTTAAGTGTAATGTAATGCCTTAACACTACTGCAGCAATCATCTCACTGAACACAACTTCTGTATTTCATAGACTGTATGTCAACTCTAATGCTGTGCTGTGTACATTCATTTTTATAAACAGAATCCAGCAAGGTCTCCACCACACCCTCACCTGTACCTTCTGGTCACTCTGGGGGTAAGTCTATTCACATGTGTACAATATCCATACAAAATATCTATGCTCACTTGTTATACCTGTAAGCGGAAACCAAGTAACTGAATTACTGCAGCTTTACTTTTTGTCTTTCCAATTCCAATCTATTGTTTTTGATTCATAGATTTTTACAGACTTTTGCTGCAGCATCTTCGCATAATTGAAGAGGAGGTGAAGCAGCAGGTGGCTGTAATGTAAAAAGTTAGGTGGTGGTGGTGTGGCAGACCTTTGTTTTTTGGAGAATAAACAAAAATGAACTGAACCTTATACTGTGTGTGGTCAATCTGTGTAACAGTTAAGTGTTTTTATAGTAACTTTGAATTTCCTAGAAGGGTATTGTGTTTGGCATACATGGCATGATCTTCATACATATATTCTGTACATTCTCTTGTTGCATCTGAAAGATTGCTGAATTATTAATAAATTACAGAAAACATTTATAGGTTTCTCATTAGCAGGCACTGTTTTCACCTTAGTAAACTTGGTAACTTCTGTAATAACTATAAATTGCTCTGATTGAGAGCAAATTTAATGTGTTTAGTTGGTATTTTAATATCTCATTTGAATTATATGGCCATAATAAGGCTCATAAGAAACTGGTGGGGAGCGAGCAGCAAAAGGGCGGCCTTTTATCTGAAACCGCTTGTGAGCCGCTGGCGGACCGCCAGAGAACCGATGAGCAAAATGCCAGTGGGCCACTGTTGGGAACCGCCGTTGGACCATCAACTCTGCCGCTGGTGGGCCGACAGTGGGCCGCTGACCTATTGCTAGCTGGGTCCGTAGCAGACCGGAGTTTTTTTTTTATTTTTTATCGTTATCATTAAACGAGCAGCAGAGCGAGTGAAACATATTACAGCGGTGTTAATCTAAGCCTTTCATTCAGCACGTCGTGACAGTGTTTGGACAGTGACAGTTTGTGTGCGTCCATTCATAAGTAAGTCTCCTTTTCTCTTGTAGGTTATGTTGTTTATGTGTTAATTATTGTAGTTAATCAGCGGAGTAGACGCTAACTGTTATGACAATGCTAACGAAAGTAGCATGCTGTGTGCAGCCATACGATGTGATTTAATGAGCCACAGTTAAACTGTGTTAGCCGCTGCCTTGTCCAGCTGTGTGTTCAGTGCATTTATAAGAGAAGCTGAATATTTTACGAAGTGTATGATATTTGTTTCTTAAAGGGAGAAGCGTGAGGTCTAAGTATAAATATGGAGAAATTGCATAATCATCCGTATCCGTAGTGTTTTAATATGATCCGTCGCGGAGGCTGACATTTAATGAGTGGAGTACCAGGGGTCCCAAATCTCAGCGGACTACCAGGGGCTCAAGCGCTAGTCAGACAACCAGGTAGACGTGGATGTCTCGAGACATTTTACGTGGTCTTGGTCTTGTCACGGTCGCGACTGTCTTTGGTCTTGGTCTTGTCTCGGTCTCGCATCACTCTTGTCCTGGTCTCGCAGTTTCAGATCGATAGTGGTCGAAAAACTTGCAGCCAACAATATCAACACTAAACATAATGTTGGATAATGCAACATTATTATTATTATTATTATTATTATTATTATTATTATTTCACCTTTCTCACCCTTCATATAGGCTAACCAATTGTTTTGATTCAGATATTGGCCCTCACCCAATCAAAAGAAACAACTGTAGCCACCAGCATGAAACGTTAACGTTACATTAGTGAACTGTCAGTCTCTCACATATTAGACACTAGAAGAGTTTTTCAGTCAGACATACACAGTGATGTCCGCGAATTCTTCTATTATCAAATATGCATACACAGAACACAAAGAGTTCTGCGCCACAGCTGGAAGAAAGAAACATTCAGCAAAATGCAAGTTTTGCAAGGTCTCGTTGACAGAGACAGCCGGGACAACATCTACATTCAGCCGGCACCTGGAGTGGAAACACCCGGAGAGGTAAGTTTTATCATGTGCTCTCTCACACGCCTGTTATAGATTAATAATCTCTACCAGCTATAATCTATACCAACGGATATAAACGGATTTTTTGCAAAAGACTTAGGCGCTAACTTTTCTGGTGAAGAGTAGTGTAACTACATGCTAAGTACAGATATGCTAGTTAAGTTTCATCTGTGGCTCTCGGCTACTTAAACATTAACAGTTTTCACGTTGGATATTTTGGCAAATTCATTGAACAGAAAATGTTGAAACCGTGTTAGTGAGCACTTTAATGGCTGGTGTAATGTGGTTTGTTGTTGACTTATGTTGGGCATAATGGATGAGCCATTAAGGGTACCTAAGGGTAAGCTAGCACTAACGGCATTCTCGATGAGGAAGCATAGCCTGCTAGACAGTACAAGTAAGCGAGGAAGCGTCAGATCAGAGCGCTTTGCCCCAGATAGCAAGGATGACGGAACTGAGCTTTAATTTCTTTGACTATGCTACAATGTACAAACAAAGTAGTACCAGTAAGCTGGCTATTAGTTCACAAACAAAAAGCTACCCAGTAGAGATAGATGCAACTGTTTCAAAAGTTTTCCACTGTTCTGACTGTTCTGTTATGACTGAAGTGGTGCAGGCACTTCTGTTTCATTGAAAGTGGTAGCTGCTAATAAAACATCAATTTCTATCCATTTCCAAAGTGTGCTTTGACATCTCTGCTGGACTGACATTTTTGTCATAACTGCTATTTAACATATTGAATGTTTAGTGAGAATTTCGAACCTGCTTGCAATGACATGAACATTTGATTCATACACCGAACATCCTCCCTACAACTGTCCCCTCTCGTTGTGAATCTTAAGTTTGAATTGGAATACTTAACATACTGTCAATTGCAATTGACACCCTGATTCTACAAAATGTGTAATCATGTTTGATGTGATTATCAAGTTTAGGAGTCTTCTGTGTTTAACCAGTCCAGTGTGTAGGGACTACTAGCATCTTATTATGAAACACAATACTATTGTATAGCCTAGGTGTGAGCCTAATTACAGACTTTATTGAGTAGTTTTTTTCTGTTCCATTTCTTGTCAGTACAGTTATGTGTGATTGCTGGCTCGCTGACACACACAGGCTTAATATGAAAAGTTAATGCACAGACATTTTGACTTTGGTAGAGTCCATTCCATTTTTCTGTTCTTAGTTAAGAACTGAACACTCCAGTATTTCCATCATTACTAGTTATGTTTAATTATCTGTCAATGTGTCACACTGGATTGGATTTAATTATTCTGTACACAAACACCTGCAATCATTGATAGATTTAAAATGACTGCATTTGTAAGATACAGTAGTTTGTTGTGGTTGAATAGAAACAAATGTCTTACAGATTCCTTTTCTCCTATTTTGTAGGTACTTGGAGTACAAAGCAGGATCTGCAGCAGCAGTGACGTTGACCGATCCAACACAGCCTCCAATATCGGTCTTTGCTTCAAGCGTCCAATTATACTCACCAAATTCACCCAGGCAACAGGCCATCACCCAGTCCATCCTCCAGGACCTCATAGTTGGATGCTCTCTCCCCCTGTCTATCATTGAGAATCCATACTTCAGAAACTTCCTGAATGTCTGGGATAGCAGATACACTCCTGTGTCTAGGACCACTTTGACAGAGAAGTTAATACCTGACCTCGTCACTAAGGTTAAGGGTGACATAATCAAAGCCCTGGAAGTCCAGGCGAATATAGCAGTAACAACAGACCTCTGGTCAGACTGGAGGCTTCGATCCTTCCTTAGAGTTACTGCTCATGTCATCTGCAAGAACAAGGACTCTTACAGTTTGCAATCCTTCTTGCTAGACTGTAGGAGGTTCACAGGGAAACACTGTGGCGAACGAATCGCCTTAGCATTTGACAATATTGTTGAGGAGTATGGCATTAGTCATAAACTAAGCTACATCCTGACAAATAACGCGTCTAATATGAAGCGAGCCTTTACAGTCAGGATGCCAGAAGTAGAGCAGCCTGAAGGTGACAGCAGCGATGAGCTTGATGACGAGACTATGTGGGAGGATGTAGAAGAGTCCGATACATGGTCAACGGGGGAACGTTTATCATGCTTTGCCCACACACTGCAACTTGTCATCCAAGACGGCATGAAAGAGGTAAAGACAGTAGCTAGAGCCATTGCCAAGGCCACCAAATTTACAACTCTGCTGCATAGAAGTAGTACTCACAAAGACTTGTTTGAGGCCCACTTTGGCCCCAATAAGTGTATCCCAGCTGCAAACAACACGCGTTGGAACAGCACTTACAGACAGTTGAAAGCTCTGGTCACTCTTGACCACAGAGCCATCACTGAAATGTGCAGTGATGCAGAAAACTTAGTATTTTCTGCCCGGGAATGGACTCAACTAAAAGATCTCTGCAATTTGCTTGAACCTTTTTCGGATGCAACTGACCTCACAGAAGGGGATCAACAGGTGACAATTAGTATGGTGGTCCCCACTGCTCTGGACCTGAAGAATCATCTACTAAAGATGGAGTTGCAAATGCCCCAGGTTGGAGCTATAGTCAAAAACGGTTCTCTAGAATTTTCCGGCGGATCTGCATGGAGGAAGAGGACCCAGATGAGCCGTTCAGCCATCGGATCTATTTCCTTGCCACTATGCTCGACCCCCAGTTCAGATTGACCTGGGTCGATTTAGATGTGCAAAATGGTGAAACCGGACCAGCACTGAAGAGGTTTAGAGATGACCTTAAAAAGTCATTAGCAGGTGGCTATATTATTATTTATTGCTATTGTTGTTGTTGCAATTATTATTACTGTTATTTTTGTTTTTATATCCTCATTAGAAGCATCCTGTCTAATCCTGTCTTTTGTGTGTGTGTCTGTGTGTGTGCACTTTTTTTACAGACCTTTTGATCAGAGAGTTAGACAGAGATCCAACTGCACCATCAATAGAGGAAGACAGAGAAGTGTCAGATAGTGACTCTGCGCCACCCCCGAAACAGCGCCTTCTTTCACGCTACAAGGCCTTTAGGTTATAACGCAGCATGATCCAACACTCAAGCACTGATGCACAAATAAGCAAGTACCTAGACAGCACAATGACTGTGACGCACTCACATTTTGGTCAAAAAACAAAGACCGTTACCCCAGTCTGCACAGTGCTGCCCTAAAAGTCCTCTCTGTTCCCGCCTCTTCTGCCCCAATAGAGAGAGTTTTTAGTAGAGGAGGCATTCTAACGAGACCCCACCGTGCACGGCTAGGCTGTAAGATGCTGCAGTCTTTAGTTTTCCTGAGGAGCAATCAATCACTATTTTAAAATGTGAACTGTTTTTGCTCACTCCCTCCATTGTGAAAATATGCTTGTTTAGTCAACAGTGATGCTCTCATTCTCTCTCCCTCTCCCTTGGACGATGCTCTCTCTCTCTCTCTCTCTCTCTCTCTCGTTTGTGTTCTATGGTTTTTGACTTACTGAACAACAGTTAACAGTGATGCTCTCACTCTGCCCCTCTTACTCTCTCTCTCTAATGTTTTTGTATTATTGTTTTTGCCTTACTGAACAACAAGCTTTATATCACTAGCAGTGTGTTGTAATCTTGTACCACTGCAGACATCAGCATCTTTTAAGCACTTGTGTTTATTGTTCTTAGTGCACAATTTGATGTGCAGTTGGTATTGCTGTGCAGAATCTAGTTTGCATTTGATTTGTGTGATGTGCACATTTCTTTATATTGTTGGTTACAATATTTTATTTAAATGATATTGTTTTACTAAATAAATGTAATCATTTACTTTTGAATATTATCTGCATATCAAGTTGTTTTGACTTCACAAGCCTAATCCATTTCAGGCAAGTTTCCAATTGTTGTTGGAGGTGTTAGTTGTTTTATCAGATGACTTTTGGACCAGTCAGTACCAGTCATATCAGTCCTCAACAGCACACAAAAGTAAAGGGAGTGTCAATCCTCTAATAGTGCAGTGACAGCCATCATGCAATTGTTACACATTTATCTCACCCAGTCTGCGGAACATTAACAGTGAGTGAGCTCAATCATACACATTCATGACGTGCTCTGTCTCAGCATTGTCTGTAGTTAGAATGGTACCTTCTTTTACTGAACCTCTGACCTCAGTATGCTGCTCTTATTCAATTGATGCAAGTAACATCAACACTAGCCGTTTGTTTGTTTTTTTCGGTCTTGGTCTTGGTCTCGGTCTTGTTCTTGTCTCGACTTTGTCTTGGTTTTGACTCGATCTGTCTTGGTCTTGGTGTCGTCTTGGTCTTGGTCTTGATACCCTCTAGTCTTGGTCTTGTCTTGGTCTTGGTTAAAGTGGTCTTGACTACAAGTCTACTACCAGGGGCATATAGCCTCAGTGTACCAGGGGTTAGGGTTAGGGTTAGGGACGATGCTAATGCACTGTACTGTAGTTATGAGTGATGTTTGGATATGTTATATGTTATAGTGTTTATAAGTGAAGATTATATACATAACTACATGATTATTCTGTAATATTGAGAGGAGGAAAAAGTCATGTTGTACACATTTAAATCTAACTTTTATCAGGTCATGTGGCTTACAAGTCTTTACTTTTATAAAAATGCACTTGATGAAAAGTAGAAAATTGATTTATTACATGATTATTCTGTAATATTGAGAGGAGCAAAAAAGTCATGTTGTACAGATTTAAATCCAACTTTTACCAGGTCATGAGGCTTGCAAGTCTTTACTTTTTTAATTTAAAAAAATGCACCTGATGAAAAGTAGACAACTGATTTATTTTTCACACAAACTTTTCAGAAGCTTTCCATGTATTTCAATGTAAATGACAGTACAGGGGCACAACACAGGCATAATGTTGATGACACTGCCGTGAGCCAAGAACACTTCTCCTTCAGCAGAAATTTGTCATTCTCACACCGTTGACATGTCATGTTTAGCCATTACAGGGAGCTTGCTATGACTTCACTGTACACGCTCCTGTCTGCACTGAACTCCACATGGCTTCAGAGTCACACCCCTCGCACCAGGTTGGCGGGCGGTGAGTGTGATGGCGCCGGGTCCCGGCGTGCGTGGGGGGGCTCAGGCCCGTCCAACGCTGCTTGCAGCTTTAATTAGGGCCTAAGCTCTGAAAGGGCGAAGACCCTATTGTAACTGGTCCGTTACTTTGTTTCTTTCTTTCTTTCTTTATTATTACGCGACTTTCCCCCTGAATTTGACCCCCTAAAAATGCTTGAAAATTCACCAAATTTGGCTGGTAGGTCCGGTCCGGCGAAAAATTTCATAATATATAAAAATACCCCCCCCCCCAGGGCCAGAAAGTACTCTATAGCGCCACCTAGGTTTTTATTTTGGACGCTACGGCCCGAAGGAATGTCGTAGAGAGATGCAACCAACACCAAATTGTTCGTCTCCTCAAGACCTAAAAATCATATGCTGACACCCCTGACCTAAATCCAACAGGAATTCCATAAAATGCCAAAAAAAAATGGCACAAAAAAACCCCAAATTTTTCCAAAATTTCATTGGGCATCAACTACTATCTCCTCCGAGACCGCTCATAGTTTTGGCTTCAGATTGTAATATATCGCTCAGTAGAGTACCCTGAACCAAAGTTATCAAAAATTTTGTAATAGTAGGTCCGGTTTTCATAATATTCGCCTACAAGCGTGGTGAGCGATTTTCAGATTATAATGGGTTTCAATGTGAGAGCTGTTTTCTCAGCAGGCTCACATGGAACTTTTAGACAACTATTGTCTAAACCGTAAGTCTCACAACTTTTAAATTTGCACCATTGGATTTGCAACGGATATATCTACAAACTGTGGGTATTTTCAGTCCTAATGGCCAAAATTCAAGGCTACTGTGTACTTTTAAGATCAGGAGTAGAACATTTCTCTTCTCTGATCCCCGCTCTAGCATGAGGGGGTGGAGTCGACACCTGACACACACACACACACACACACACACACAGACTGCCTGCTATATGTGTTTCTCTATTGTTTAATATGCAGGCTATTTCTTTGTTGCAGTTATGCTGAAAGCATTCACACTATTGTTATCCAAATCTTTATTATTATTATTAGTGACACGGGGTATTGCACGAGTCACTACGCTATGCAATAGCTATGGAGCGTAGTGTATTGTTATTCGTCATGTTTCTTCCACTTATTAGTGACACGGCCCGAGTCACTATTGTTCGTCATGTTTCTTCCACTTCTTATTATTCCTCTTCCGTACAAAATTTCGGCGCGTAACTAGTCCCACAGCTTTGAGAAAACCCATGCGAATTATACATCAAAACGTGCGGCTCGTTCAGGAATGGTGTGCTATGACTTTTGGTGAAGATATTGGAAAAAAAACTGCGAAAAATTTCCCATAGGAAATTAATGGGGAGGGGTCAAAAAACATCCACATTTTAGGGGCAATTTCAAGCTTCAACTACTTTGCCATACTTTGAGCTACAGACTTCATTCAAACTTTAAAATGTTCACAAAGTTGTCAGCTATTAAACTTGTATTCAACTTTTTGAGTATTCTTTATACTTTTTGATCTGTGACTTTTAAAGTTTCATGTGCAATTTTAGATAAATTTTGAGTTTAACATTAGTGTGTATTGCTGGAATGTTCAGAGCTAGAGTGTGTGATGTCATCGCTTAGAGTGGAAGAAGCTTTTTAAATTTTTCTGAAAAATTTCTGGATAAATCGTCCTTTCAGCCAACTGTCCCATAGACTCCCATATTAATTAAGGAGGAGATTTCAGGAGAAGAGCTGAACTGACACCCTTTTTTCTCTCGCTCTCCTGTCAACATTTTTGAGTCTAGGGACTTGAAGATCACCAATATTGTGCAGAAAGATCTTGTGGTGGTCCTGGTCTGCTCAGATTTCTGATAGGACTTACGGTTCCTTCACAAAAATGCCTTTTTTGACAGGCTCACGGAGCTAACATTTTTAGCTACTTTGACAAATTTAGACACCAACACACACACGCACGCGTACGAGGACGCACACATACACGGGTTGCCATGGGGAGCAGAGTAAATCTCCATGTATGTGTGTGGGGTTGCGTGTGGGCGTGCCTGTGGGCGTGCGTGTGAATGTCCCGGTGTGTGAGAAGCTATGTGCACGGAGCTGTGCGCTAGCTAATCTGCCTGAATCAGAGGGCCTGCACCAACCACAAAGTCATCAGTCATCTGATTGAGGTAAGTGAATATTTTTCTCTTCAACTTTGTTATCTTAGTAGCATTAGCCTACATTATTCTTGAATCTAGACATTATTCTCTCATATTTTTGGGAATAAATTATTAATATGTACAAAAAATATACAGTCGGTGCTGAGCAAGAACACTATACATATAGCTAAACTGTGACTCAGTGTGCTGTCAACGTCCATTAAAGTGCTGAGTTTGCTTCTGTCACGTTCAGAGTGATGTGAAAAGTGTTTGAGGACATCATTAGTATGATTTGTATCGAGATAGACTGTTGAAAAGTAAGGTCCGTTTTGTTTACGTTAACCGAAAATAGCCGCGCTATATAGCAGCGCCAGACTCCTTTGAAACAAACAGACATTTAAGATGGTAAGGTAACGGGAGGTGCTGCTGTAGTGCAGCTAGCTGCTTAGTCTGTGTGTGTGACTGGGTGAGTTTCAGCGGTTGAAGAAGTTATCAGATCCCTTCGTGAAGCAAACTACCTCACATTGACGCCAAAAAAAGAGACTGTGTGGTAGATCTGTGCTCTGCTAAGTAAATTTAGTCTTTCTGTCAAAGGAGTCTGGTGTATTTGAATGGCAGTGAGGCTCACTGGCCAAACAGGTAGATGGTATCACAGATTAAAACTGACCTTCGTGCTGTAAATACTGTTAGTGTAGTAACGTAATGCTGTTGGTTGAAGAAGTATTCAGATTATTTTATTACAAATAAAAGTCCGCTATGAGAAAAAAAACCTTCTTTTACTGTTCATCTAAACACCCGACTTAAAATTACACACCCGGTGAACTACGTATATATTGCTTCATAGCTATATTATTCTATCTATTGGACTATATACATACAGTCAAGCCTGAGTCATAACCCTTGCGCGAATTTTGTCTTAAAGTTACTTTTATTCAAGCATATTATTTTGACTGGAAAATAAAAGCTGAGAAATATTTATTTCCACACGATGCCTTTTTTACATCCTCTTATTATCTTCTGATGGATGCCTGTGTCATTTCACATCAAGAAAAAACTTGCTGGTTGAATATATATATATAGACAAGTAATATATAGACAAGTAAGGAGCATTTATAAATGTATCCATGAGGATGAGTTTAATTTGACTTAATTCATGCTACCATAATGTTGTCTGTCTTACTGATTTCTTTGTTTTTGTGTATTTTCAGAGAACATGCAAGACCATCACCTTGCAGCCAAATTTCCCTCCTCTGTCTGTCCCATAAGAGACATCCCACCTCTGCTGCTCCTCCTAAAGTTTCTTTCATTTTGTCCATGTAAAAGGTTTTTATGGGGCAGTTTCTCTAATCACATTTGAGGGTGAAAGGGCAGATTGTCATATAAATAAACACATGAAAAACAACTGTTGGTCTAAGGTGTGTTCTGTTTCAATATTTGAAATGTATTAAGAAATGTATTCATAATGTACAAGTGTGCTCCTGATGATGTAGAAAACCCATAAATTATATTTATTATGTACATGTTGTGACTCCACATCATGACTTAAAAGTCAATGTAATATATAGTATTATTAGAATTATATCTATGTTTATATATATTTTCATGTTTCAAACACACTAAGTGTAATTATTGATCAGCACTAATAATTAACGGCCATACCACTGAAATCATAACAGAGCATCAATGACACAAACACCATCAGCTCCTCCCTGATAAGTGTTCCCCATCAGCTGCTGGGGCTCCCTCACACATGACCCACCGGCACCGGCCCGTGTCACTCTCAAAATTTCTGCTGCAGGAATTTTCTAGTTATTATTCCTCTTCCGTACAAAATTTCGGCGCATAACTTGTCCCGCAGCTTTGAGAAAACCCATGCGAATTATACATCAAAACGTGCGGCTCGTTCGGGAATGGTGTGCTATGACTTTTGGTGAAGATATTGAAATTTTTCGCGACATGAGTCACGAAAAACTGTGAAAAATTTCCCATAGGAAATGAATGGGGAGGGGTCAAAAAACATCCACATTTTAGGGGCAAATTTTAAAATGTTCATAAAGTTGTCAGCTATTAAACTTGTATTCAACTTTTTGAGTATACTTTATACTTTTTGATCTGTGACTTTTAAAGTTTCATGTGCAATTTTAGATAAATTTTGAGTTTAACATTAGTGTGTATTGCTGGAATGTTCAGAGCTAGAGTGTGTGATGTCATCGCTTAGAGTGGAAGAAGCTGTTTAAATTTTTCTGAAAAATTTCTGGATAAATCGTCCTTTCAGCCACATATTTTGGTCTACACAAATAATTTTTTCCACAGTAGTAGGCACACTTGTGCTCTGTCATTTAAATCACCAACCGTAGCTCAGACACAAACAGAATTTGTCAGCCCTTTTGTGAAGGGTTTACCGGCCAACTGTCCCATAGACTTCCATATTAATTAAGGAGGAGATTTCAGGAGGAGAGTTGAATCGACACCCTTTTTTCTCTCGCTCTCCTATCAACATTTTTGAGTCTAGGGACTTGAAAATCACCAATATTGTGCAGAAAGATCTTGTGGTGGTCCTGGTCTGCTCAGATTTCTGATAGGACTTATGGTTCCTTCACAAAAATGCCTTTTTTGACAGGCTCACGGAGCTAACATTTGGACTCCACATCATGACTTAAAAGTCAATGTAATATATAGTATTGTTAGAATTATATATATGTATATATATATATATATATATATTCATGTTTCAAACACACTAAGTGTAATTATTGATCAGCACTAATAATTAACGGCCATACTACTGAAATCATAACAGAGCATCAATGACACAAATACCATCAGCTCCTCCCTGATAAGTGTTCCCCATCAGCTGCTGGGGCTCCCTCACACATGACCCACCGGCACCGGCCCGTGTCACTCTCAAAATTTCTGCAATAGTGTGAATGCTTTCCAAACTTTTATTTATTATTATTATTATTATTCTTCCGTACGTTCCAACTGCTCTATACTTTGAGCTACAGACACCATTCATATATCAAAATGTTCAGCTCTTTCGGGAGAAGTGTGCTATTACTTTTCAGCTTTTTATCATAAGCCATTGATTTTATATGAATTTTTAAAAATATTAAAATTTATAATGGCAGTCTATGGGAGGATTTCTTTGAAAGCTAATATCTCAAAAAATAAAGTGCTAAAATGTTCATATTTGATATACAGGTGTCCCACCTGGGCATGCTTAACATATTAAAACATGGTATCAATAGCGCCACCATGTGGTCAGTTATTCAGTGTTTTGCGTTTTGGCTAATAACTCATGAACGGTAAGTCCTATCAAAAAGCTTTTTGGTCAGGATGTTCCTTGGATGACCCTGATTAGAATGATATAGGCCACGCCCATTTGCGTCTATAAACATTTTCCGCCATTTTGTTTTTTTTTCATAAACATATGTTTTGCTGCTGTCGGCTCATATTTCATCCAATCTTCACCAAACTTGGTACATACCATATTTGGACCCTGAACAAGACTTATTCATTTGTTTTGAGACATCCCTTACCGTTTGTCTGTTATTGGCTAACAAACTTTTGGAGGCGTGGCCTAATGCACTTAATGGCGATAACTCCTCAAAAATGACTAGGATCATGACCAAATTTGGGGATGTTGTACACAAGGTGACCTTACAGAAGTGTGTAAAATTTCACAAAATTTTGCCCACAGGGGGCGCTAAAGTCACCTTATAACATGATATTTCAGGAATTCTGTTGTCTTTAATGGAATGAAACTTGATAGGCAGGTTTTCCATGAGAATCTGCACGACATACTGAATCATGGCAGCAATAGTGCTACCTTGTGGTCATAAATAAATCAGCACCATACTTTGACACTATAATTTCCCTTTTGCCCTTAAACACCTCATCAAAATCTAACTGCGCAAATACCAGAGATAACCACTTTGATCTGACTGCTGCAGTGGTGAGTAGCAGAGTTCATCTGTCCCTGCTCATAAGGCTTTTAAAGTTACTAATACAGGCTTGACATTTTATATGATATGGTAACATGACACTGGTTTCTCAGATACAATCCAAACAAAACGATGAGGGCAAAACATCTTCCTGGTAAAACAAAGGCATTTATTGTCATCTAGCTAATATTAGCGACGTGCTAACGCTAGCATAGCTGCTAACGCTAGCATATATCTGGAACTCTGGTGTTGTGGCGCATCAGCTCAGAGCGCCAACGGGTTGGTAAGCACTAGTAAATAGTCAGCGCCAGGATGTTTCGCTATCCACACAGTGGACCAGCTAGGTTGTTACTATTTATTTTAGCTGTACTTCTGCATTAAATAAGCATTCATATGAGTTTGACTGTGGATGGCAGAGCTGTTGAATGAATTTATGGAGTTTGTTGGTTTCAGCTGTTAGCAGTTAGCTCTACTTGTTAGCTGCTGACTGGCAGCAGCATGCAGGCACAGCATGCAGCCAACGCACTAAATATCTGTTGATCCCAGTAGGACCTCACTCAGATCCGGAAAGTCTAGAAAAGGTTTATGGTTTGTTTTCTGTTTCACAGGCGGGTGGGAGGCTTGGTTATTTGTCTGAGTAACTGAGCTGTAAGTAAACAGTCTGAACTCAGCAGAGTTTCTGTGACGGAAGTGACAATCCAGTTTACTAGGGCTGTCGATTAATTGGTCGATACTCTCTCATCCGACTAAATTCTCATTGGTCGACTAATCTCCTTGTATCTCTATCTCTACTTTCATAAGGAGAAAAGTGCTACATCAGCAGCTTTCTGGGATTAATCCATTATTTTCCTGCAGCGGGGGGACAGACCAACAAACTACCTTTTGAAAACGGGGGTGTATTCAAAACACCCCTGTTCGTTGTTTACACAACTTTGGACTCTTCCAAACTCCGGAGGTCTAACTCCGTTACAGAGCGTTTATCAAATGTACTGAACTTTTACCGAATCAGTGTTTCTCCTACGATTATATTAACAAGAACCCCCGCCAGGCCAAAAAATATTTTTTAATACTAGAATAAATGCCAAATATCCACTCATTCAGAAATATTTAGCGTTTGGGAGTCTGTGCAGCGCGTGAGTCAACCGCTGTGTTGTTGCCTGGGAAACAAGCAACTTTGTTATACGTCATTGCGTAGTATGTTTATGTAGCAAGTTGGACGCAGAGAAAGTGATGGTGGATACGAGTGGAGCAGAGGAAAAGGTTAGCGGTAAGTCAGTCTGGCAGTAAATGTACAGCACAGACTTGTTTCTCCAACTGCTGGAAAAGTGAAGGGAGTTAGCTCCAAAGTTAGCAACGATGGATTAGCCTAGCCTGAAGACGCTAAACAGAGAAATACAGAATTCACTGTGCCCCCCCCCCCCCCCCCCCAACACTAATCGATTAGTCACAGATTATTTACCATTTTTAGTCGACCAAGATTTTCTTTGGTTGACTACAGCCCTACAGTTTACATGCAGTATGTGTTCTTGGTGTTGACTTTAAACCACCAGACTAACAGATGTTACATAGTTAGAAAGTATTCAGCTTGAAATAAAGTTATTTTTCTGTTTCTTAACAGTGACATTGAGTCAGAGTTTACAGTGAACCTGGGTACAAATAGTTTGTCTAGTTTATTAATATGAATGCTGAAAGCATCTATTTGTACAGATGGGGATGTGTTTAGTATTTTCAGCAGTGCTTTGCAATTCATTCAGTTTTCAGCATTGACACGCATTTTCCGCAGGAAATGCATTTCTAGTTATAATTATTTTGCCGTTTTTCGTAGTATAACTAGTCCTACACGATTTGTCGTATCAACTTTGTTTCAATGTCAAATTGTACATATCCATAAGGAGATGTGTGCTATTACTTTTCTTATCTCTAACACATTCCATTGATTTTATATAATTTTTTAAAACATTAAATTTTATAATGGAAAGTCAATGGGAGCAATGTTTGAAAGTTCATATCTCAAGATGTGAAAGTGCTAAAGTGCTCAAACTACAATGACACGTGGCCCATATTCAAATGCTTCACATATTGTAAAATGGGATCTATAGCGCCACCATGTGGTCAGTTATTATGTGTTTTACATTTTGCCTTATAACTCATGAACTGTTAGGTGTATTCAAACAATTTTTGCACAGTGTGTTCCTTGGATGGTACCAAGTAGAGTGATATAGGCCACGCCCATTTGCGTCTGAAAATTTTTTCCGCCATTTTGAATTTTTTCAAAAAAACATTTTTAGCTACTTTTGGCACATTTTACATCCAATCTTCACCAAACTTGGTACACAACATATTTAGAGGACCCCGAACACAGCTATTATCTTCGATTTTAGGTATCCCTTGCCGTTTGTCCGTAATTGGTTAGCAAACTTTTGGGGGCGTGGCCTGATGCATTTAACGATCATTAACTCTTCAATGCTGTTTTGGATCAACACCAAATTTAAGAATCTTGTACAGATAATGACACTGCACGATTTTGTAAAATTTGATACAATTTACCAACAGGGGGCGCTACTGTAATATTATAACATGATATTTCTACAGTCCTGTTGTCTTCAATGAAATGAAACTTGATACACAAGTTCTCCATGTTAATGTGCACGACATAGTGGAGCATGACGTCAATAGCCCCACCTTGTGGCCATTAGTGAAACACCAACATATGATTTATTAAGTTCAATATCTCTTAAATTCAACATTCCATGGTGACCAAATTGGTCAAAATTGCACAGCTGGGGATTCTGAACAAGTTTGTTGTTTTTGATAAAAATTTCACTTCTAAGTGGTGCTACAAAACTTGAAATAATTGCTCCTGGAACAGAAATTTGCAGCAAAAGTACCAATAATGGCAGTGCCTGCAGCTGACAGTCACAGCGGGTGCCAGTGCCAGTGTCTGGTAACCAAATTCAGCACAGTTGTATAGATAGCAATGCTGAACAAGTCTGTGCTATTTGATACAATTTCACATGGAAATGGCACTAAAAGATTATAGATATTTTTCTGTTTTGTGACATCTATCTATTAACATGCTGTTTGTTCTACAAACTCCCCTTTTAAAAACATACATCTCCATAAGGTATTTTAACCTTTTTCCATGATTTATTATACTTTTTTAAAGTATTGAAATGTATAATGGATAGTGTATCGGATGAGATTGATATCTCAAATTCTCAGTGTTAAAGTATTCACCATTCATGGACAGTTGTCCTATGTGATAATGCTTAACATATTAAAACATGGTACCAATAGCACCACCATATGGTCAGTTATTATGTGTTTTACATTTTGACTAATAATCAAAAACTATGGGCCCTATTGAAGAAGAAATACAAATTTGGATAGAGAGTTAATAATCAAGTGAAATCTGGCAGCAACCCCTTCATCAACAAGATACCAACCGTGTGTCTTGTCTGATTTTGACCCCTGCTGATTCAACCTTTTTGAATCTGTCTGAATGCAGTACCCACTCCTGTTGTTGCCCTAACTGAGCTGACCCTTGATCTTGTCTGTGTCACACTGTAAGGTCTGAATGCAAATGCCCATCCTTCCTACCTTTTTGTTTACCATTTGTTGATCACTGCCTTGATTTTTACTGCATAAAGTGTTTCCACTTCTTCTGCTCTGGGTCAGTCTATTGTCTCAGACCTTCTCTGTGTCAGTAAGCTCAACATATTCTGGAATACTAATAAAATCACCACCACCACAGCAAACTTTGAACAAAGACTTGAGTGATTTTCTTCAAGACTATCAAAATAGTATTAACACATATTTTCATCTTCATCAAAGTTGATATTTACCATATATTCAGATGGAGTTGAACTACACTTATGAGTTTGTCTTTGGGTGTCATTTACCATTTAATTGTAGTTGGTTACCAAATTTTTGAAGGAACAGCTTGATGCACTTAATGGGCAATTACTTTTCATTGCTGAATTGTGTTGCAATTAACTTTAGGAATTTTGTACTTTGTACTCACATTGCACAAGCATGCAACATTTCATACAGTTCTACCCATAGTGAGTGCTAAAGTAACATTGTCACATTACTCATACAGGTTAGTGCATTTCAAAGTGCTTTACAGATATTTGAGAAGTTGATAATAAGACATGACAAATGTAAACAGTATAAATAATTGAAAGTAATAGAGTAATATTAACTCTAATGAACATATTGAAATAAAGAGTTATAGATGTTAAAATAAATTATTTAGCAATGAGATTGAAATGATAATGATAGAAAAGAAGAATTAAATGTCAATACAATAAAATAAATTATCAAATAAAATAAATAATGGTAATGAAAATATTCTTATCAAAAGTCAGGCAAAAAGGTAGGTTTTAAGTTTTAATACAGCAACACATTCAGCTGCTTTTGAATCCTTTCTGTTCCAACAGCTATGTGTACAAAACCTTACAGCTGTTGTAGCAAAGTTTTTTGTCATGAGATAGAAAAAAGTTAATTACTGAAAAGCAAATGGCTTGTGCCATAGGACACAAGGCAGTGCTTGTTTATACATTGTGAGCATGTCAGAGAATTAGGGTGGTGCAACACCATGAAAATCTTTAAAAAAAAAAAAAAAAAAACAAGCAGCAGAATCAAACAATTCACTTCAGTACAGAAACTGACAGGCAACTAATGTAAGGTTTTAAAATGGATGTAATGTTTTCTCTACTTCTGTTCCCAGTCATAACTCAAGCTGAGCAGCAGAGTTCTGATTTAAAAGTTACAGATTTCTAACTTTTTTAGACACTCCAGATCAGTTGCATTTGGCAAATGAAGTAACTGGTCTCTCTTTAAAGAGTCATTTTGCATGAGTCAAATGGTAAATGGACTGTACTTTTATAGCGCTTTTCTAGTCTTCTGACTACTCAAATCACTTTTTACATTACAAATCACATTCACCCATTCATACGCTGAATGGGTACAGGGGCTACCATGCCCATCAGAGGAAACTAAGCATTCATACACATTCACACTCTGATGGCACATAGTGTATCGAACCACCAATCTTCTGATTAGAGAACAACTCGCTCTACCTCCTGAGCCACAGCCACCCCAAATGTCTTCTGTAATGTTATTGTTTGTTGAATCTGTCCATTTAAAAAAACTGTCAATGGAGTAGACTGTCAGCATGAAGATGTAGAGGGCTGTAGAACTGCAGCTTCCAATTATCCGGTCAATGTTTGGTGTGAGGGCAGTGTCTCAACAGTGACATGGAGGAGGAGAGGCCTTAAAAAGAGTGAAAAGAATAACAGAACTTTGTTTTCTGACATTCCAGTAGTTCTTCATGCAACAAATATGCATAAACAGTAATACCAACAGTGTTTTCTAAGTTGATTGGGCAAAGAGGGATATTTTCTATAAACATAACAAAATGTAACAAAGGCCATAAAAATATGTTACCTGTAGGACTTGTTCAGGTAGGATCTTGATGCAACACAGATGAATCACTCTCTTTAAAAATGATGGATGGATGTACAGATGTTGATGTGGAGGTAGGAAGACTAAGCTGGTTCTGATAAAAGATAATAGGAGGTTGGTATGATAAACTGATAACTATGAAAAAGAACATGTTTAAAACTTACATAATACATAATAATCAAATACCATGAACAGTGCTGCTGGGCAGAAAAAACATCTTCTGTCTATTGCTATATTGCATTGCATGGAAAGCAGCATGATGTTCAGCTTATTTTCAGTGCAAACCTCAGGCTTTCCATTGTGAAGTGAAGGGATCACAAGAGAGGACGGCCTAAAGGAAGAAGTTAATATAAATGACAATGTTATAGTAACATCCCATGAAAGTCAGAAGGAACAATAGTGTAATCAAAACATGAAAAAGCTAATATGAAGTTTTAAATAAAAAACACTACCTTATGCTGTGTTGTGAAGCAACCTTGGCACTGGCACTGAAGAGTGAGTAGGACTGGCAAGAAGTGTCTGTATGGTCCAGCAGTGATATGTCCACTTCATAGTTAAAATGGTGCAGCATATGACGTGTGGCAGCATGATGATGTTTATTGAGCTGATCCTCACAGTGCGGGGGAGATAGCACATTACAACAGTTGTATAATGTTTTGAGGGGTTCCTCTAATCCACTCCCCCTCCATCTCTCCCTCCCTCCCTCCCTCACAGCCTCAGAGACACTGAGGCATCTTGTCAAGGTTTAGCACCTTGACAAGATGCTAAACCTCTACCAGGTAGAGGATGAATCAGCTGTTCATCCTCTACCATGGGATGGTAGCTCTTCATCCTCTACGTGGTAGAGGATGAAGAGCAGAGGACCAAGAATCGAACTCTGGGGGACACCTTGGGACAGAGCCAGAACTGAACTCTCGGGGAAGCTTTGGGACAGAGCAAGAACCAAACCCTCGGGGAAGCTTTGGACAGAGCAAGAACCAAACCCTGGGGGAAGTTTTGGACAGAGCAAGAATCGAACTTTAGGGGACGCCTTGGGAAAGAGAAAGAACCAAACTCTGGGGGATGCTTTGGGAATGAGCAATAACCAAACTGGGAGATGATTTGGAACAGATGAGCAGTGGAGAAGGGGCAGTTGTAGTTGTTAATGAACTGTTGTCTGTTTGTGAGATATGACGTTTGCCAGGGCCTTAGAGCAGTATTGGTAATGTTGATCCAGGATCCAAGGTGGGAAAAAAGAATGATGTAATAGATGGTGTCAAAAGTTGCAGTGACAATGCTGCGAATGCTGAGGTGACCAGAGTCTGAGGGGAAGAGGAGGTCATTGGTGACTTTGAGGAAGACTTCTTCAGTGCTGTGCTGTTGAGATGAAACTGGATTGAAATGCTTCAAACAGGTCATTGGAGATGAGATGGGCTTTATGAACTGTTGGAGGACACGACACAGTATACAGGACTGTGATAACTGTAATAGGTTTTCATGACACCAGAATGGAGACAATGCTGTGGTTGAGATGAAAATGAGGTCCAACAATGTGTTCTTCTCTGTGGTTGAAGCAGTGATGAGTTGGACGAATCTCCTAGACTGAAAGAGCTCTAGTATTGGCTTCTTTGCATTGGATAAGAGATTCTCGTTGAAATCGCCACAGACAATGTTGGGGTGACAATCCATGATCTGCAGTGACTCCAAAAGGCTTTCCAGGTTTGACAGGAATGATGTTAAGCTGTAGTCTGGAGGTCTGTACACTGCTGCAATCATTGCAGTTACTGGGGCTTCAACCTTTAAAGCCAAAAACTCGAGGTCAGTTACATTATGTATGTACTGTTTTTCATGTACTTGAAAGTGGTTTTTCACATAAACAGCAACTCCACCACCACCTCTGTTGGCCATTTGTGGAAAATTTGTGTAGGACAAGTGTCTGTTGCGTTTGAACATATTGTAGCCCTCTAAATGGAGACTGTCTGCAACAAAGGAGCCTTGTAGGCGAGTTTCTGTGAGACACAAGACATCTGCAAGACACAGCTCATGATGGCTTTTGATGTCATTTACATGAGATGGCAATCTTTCTGTGTTATGGTGAACAATGATCAGAGTGTCATGTCTGCTCAATGTTTGTTTTATATGAAGAAGAGGCATCATGTCATCCAAGTTGACTTGTCTCAATGTCTTTAAGGCTGCAGTGATTTCAGGGTTGACATATATTTTATTCTCATCCATGTCCAGTAGGTGCAATCCACTGAGAGAGGTCACTCTACTTAGAGCTACATAAGCCATGCCAGGTTGAAAAATGTGCTTGAGTGACACTACAGCTGATGTTGTTGTGATACCTTGAACCTTATGAATTGTATATGCAAAGGCCAGCTTAATGGGAAACTGTCTGCGTACCACTCCTTTCTGTTTTAGATTCTCCTCTGCTCTCTCTATGTACACAAGATTGTCAGGTGGTCCTGGTGCTGTGCAACTGCAACTCCTTCCAGCTGTTTCATCATCTATCTTGAGACCAAGCATAGTGACATGTGCAGATTCATGTTGTTCAGAGGTTATTAACCTGACTAGAGTAGCAAACGAACCGTTCACTAATCCTTGAGAAACATCTATGTTTCTGGTGAGCATAACACGAGCACCTTCAGCAACTTGTAGTGTATCTGGTAACTCATTTCTGCCTCCTTTAAATGGCTGGGCTTGTCGTGACATTTTGCCATGAAATGGCAAAATGTCACGAATCAAATGGCTGATGTCTGTAGTCATCAGCATCAATTTCAGTGATGTGAGAGTAAAGTTCACTTAAAGGTATAATATGTAATTATTCCACATTAAAATGTTTAAAAATAACTAGACCTATGTTATATATGTTGTTGAGTTTTGTACTTACATTATCCCAAATGTTTCCAACAATTTTCAAACCCAGAGAAATTTATAATTTAATAAAAGTAACAGACCGTTTCAGATAAACAAATGTTAGCAACAGCTAGGATAACAGCCCCTCCAGGAAACAAACAACTGCAGAAATATTGATTTTTTTTAAGTGAAACAGCTTTTAGTAGTACTTTTTAAACTATTTTAATCTGCGTGTACGTTTGATTTTGGAGAAGAGGAGACTTCTGTGGATAATTCGGCTCCCAGCAGAAACCGGACAAACATCTGGAACTTATGTTATATGAGAAAAAGCCATAGGAAAAAGCTGAACAAGTGTTAGCAGCAGCTCGGCTAACAGCCGTCTGGTGGTCACCAAACATTGTTGGATAAACACTGGTTTTTAAGGTAAAACAGCTTTAATTAATATTTGAATGATTTTGTTCTGCGTGTACGTTTGTTTTTGGAGAAGAGGAGACTTCTGCGGATAATTCGGCTGCCGGGAGAAACCGAACGAACGTCTGAATTAAAAGTTATAAGAGATATAAACTGCTAAAGTGTTAACAGCAGCTCAGCTAACAGCCTGTATCTGACGTCAGTGGGTCGCCGTACATCGTCGGAGAAACACCGATCTCTTAGATGAAACTGCTTTATTCAGTGTTTTTACCTGTAATCAGCGGGTCCGTTTGTTCTGGAGAGGAGGAGACCTCTGCGGATAATTCGGCTCCTGGTAAAAACAACCTGAACCATGAATTTCGGAGTAATCGTATCCCGGTGAAGCTGATTGTTTAACAACGAAGACAATAACTCCCATGATCTCTTGCTACTTCACACCGTCATCACGCGCTGTCTTTTGTTATTGTTTTGATCGAGAGACCCCTAGCGGCTGAAATTACATATTGTGCGTTTAATGTTGCTGAGTTGTGGGCAGCTACTTGTTTATTAGTTGCAAAAATGTGCAGGACATCAGTTGGACAAAGTGCTGGTTCAGTGACAGCTTGTGACAGCAAAGCTCTGTCTGTTTCAGACAACTTATCTGATTTTTCTTTCACACGGATCCGGTTCAACATCTCTGCAAGGGCAACATCATCCTTCTGACGCATAATCTCAGTCAGAGTGATCATCTGAAAGTGTTCCTGCCATAAGTCAATATCTGATGGGTCATGCACACAGAGAGGTTTAGCCTGTCGCACTGGTGGCAACTGATAGAAGTCTCCAACAGCTATTACTGACATTCCTTCAAAGGGTCTATGACTGCCTTTGATCTGTTTGAGTCTCACATTAACATAGGCAAAAAGGGGCTTTGACACCATGGACACTTCATCGATAATAATGATCTCAGCATTGAAAAGCTCACACCTGACTTCATCCAATTTGTTGCCAAGTCCTTGAAATGGAGGTTTTAGACTTCTCAGTAGCTTAAGGAGAGAGTGCAGTGTTGTGCCTGAGATGTTAAAGGCTGCAGTTCCAGTAAAAGCAGTCAACAGGACAGTGGGTTTTGAAATGTCAGCATCCTCTGCATGTTTTGGCTGTTTGCACAGTATCTTAGATGCCTCTGAGTAGATCCATTTGATAAGATGTGACTTTCCTGTTCCAGCGCCACCGTTTATGTAAAAGAAAAACTGATCTGGATTGAGGCCACAGACTCGCTTTATGCACCAGTCTCGAACTGCTTAGAATACACAGGCTTGCTTCTGGTTCAGATTTTGCAACATTTGCCTTAACACTGCAGGATCTATTGCAGGGACCTCTCTGATGGCTCTGGACTCTGTAACAGCATTAGCCTGAAGGCTGTAGTCTGGCACATTTTCTTGTTCATTTACACAGTCTGGTTGTCTTCGCTCAAGTTCTTCAATACACTCCAATCTCACTAGTTCAGGTTCAAGTGCAAGGTTAGACCATTCATCAATCACGCTTTTGTTTTGTTCATACTCTTCAACAGCATCCTCAATCTCCTTGCTGTTTTTCTCATATTTCACCATGTTTTGTTTGACAATGTGTTGGACAGACACGGGATGGTTAGAATCTGGTAGTTGAACTGAGCCAGCATTGTAGAAGGACTCATATGTGGGAAAAGACTGTCTTTTCAGTTCCTGCTCTGATCGGTAAGGGAGGTAAAGTTTCAGCAGTGAGCCATAGTATTGCTCTGGATACTTTTTCTGTGAGGGTCGATGAAATCTGATTATGGCAGGTTTATCATTACTTCTCCTTTGAACAAATCCCATGTTATTTAACATTGGAAAAAACATTTTTGTCCTTTTTCTGTTCACCGTAGACAATCCTGCAAGTAGCTGCAAGATCTGCCAAGCACATCTCCTCAAACTCTGGTGTTTCAGGCCTGGATTTGTATTTGTCAGTGTAAGATGTCAACCACACATTTTCACTCTCTGGTGCAGTGTTTTCAAGGTATGAAAGAGGACGACTCATTTTGACTGCATTATCATCTGTTGGTATGAATACAACACCACATGGACACTTTTTCATGTTTATCCTACATGCACGAGTCACACATCCCTGAGCACTGACCTCTCTCTCCTTTGAGTATGCCTGCAAGATTTCTCTCATTTCATCACATTCGTTGACATAGTCCATGTTGGAATTCTGAATGACTGTTTTAAGGTACTCAGAAAGGCCTGCCTCCTTCTTTGTTATATAACTTGTGAGATAGACGGTGCATTCAGTATATAACTTACATCACAGCATTCCAGGCTTCAAGCAGATGGGGATTATATCCATTTACCCAGCAGTCCTTTGGATCACGCTTCAGTATCACTGCATCAGATTTGTTTATCATGCTCAGGTTAATTCAACAACTGGTAAAGCTGTCTGAGCTTTTGCTTTGCTTCTTCCATTTGATCATCATCCTCATTCGGTCTCGTTATCATTGTTTCACTGCAAGGTGGTTTGGGAAAGCCAAATCTGCAACCAGAGCCAGGACTTTTGAAACATGTCCTTGAATGCTTTTTGCTGTGCATTTGCACCTCTGTGACTTTCTTGAACAGGTCAGGTTGTGTATTTTGGTCAGGCAGTTGAGCAGTAATGTATTTGGACACAAAATCACACACACTTTGATCATCATCTTCATCAAACACAGGTGCACCTTCTACCCATAAGAGGCAGTGTATGTGTGGGCTTCCTCTGTGCTGAAACTCCACTTTGTAAAAGTAGTCAACAACTTTACCGAGGGGCTGTGCAGGAGACAAGATCAAATCTCTGTATAATGCTTCAACACGTTTATCAAACATGCGCATGGTTGTCACAGGATTGCTTCGCAGTATGTCACACTTTGCAGACCAGTCGAGCTCATCAAAATCCCTGTTGGGTTTTTATTGCCTCAATTACTGCAGGCCAACGCATTTCAGCTGCAGAAAATGTACAAAAGAATGTAGGAGTTCCCAGCTGTCTCATCATGGCAAAAAGATCTTTTGTTGTTTTCTCCCAATAGGCTGGTGTTCCTCTCAGTGGCTGCATGAATCTGATTGCATCTTTATTCCGTACCAATTTCTCAACCTCTCGTTTATCTTGTAACATTCTTGAGGTAATTTTGCGTCCATCTCTGGTCATGGGTTTTCCTTTGCATAGTTGTATTGTAATGCTGGAAGTAGCCAAGTGTATTTCAGTCACAAACTGTGCAAAGAACAAGTAATTTGTGTCTCTGGCAAAGCGATCATCAACACTGAAAAGCCTTATTTTGAAGTAACCACTGGGTGTCACTTTAATGCGTCTCTTTTCATCCAATGTATTTTGACCAGTAGGGAACTGAACAGAGAATGCCATAGCCTCCAGTTTAGGTGTTCTGAAAAAGCTGACTGGATTGTTTCTTTCAGCAGGTGCAACACAGTAGATTCCTTCCCCAAAAGACAACATTTCCTCTGCAACGTCAGGTGGCTGAAGGCATGACTCTAGAGCAAAACCACCATTGGGCATGTCACCTTCCTGTTCAGCATTGTTTCTCTGCTCTTGTGGTTGGTCATTATGAGGTAGCATGTCAATGTTTTGTTAATTTTCAGGATCATTTCCTGTCTCATGAAGTGCAATACTTTCAATTTCCATCAAATCATCTTCATCACAATCATCATCCTCCATTTTAACATCCACATCATCATCATCACCCTCATTGTTCTCAACAGAAAGTGTTGGGTCACATAACTCAGCCTCATGCATGATAGATATGTCCTCATACTGTGGGTGGATTTGTTTCAATTTATGCAGCGCCTGTATAAATTTGGACCAGGTTACAGTCTGAAATAGTTGATGTCCTTTGTATCACAATCGTCTCTTAAGTTTTATTCTCATGACTTGAGACTCACTTCTCATTCGGGGTAAAGCATTGACTGTTTCTTGTACTTCAGATGGGACACATACAATATTACCATGTATTTCTCTCTGTTGGCCTTTGGGAAGAGGGATGATCTTGGCAAATGGTATGCACTTGGCTATGAGATGCCTCTCCAGTATGTTGAGATCACATAGTTCAGGTGGAATGTCAGCAAATTTCAAGTTGTTAGCCACAGCAAGAGTTGGCATGGTTCCCGTTTTGAGATGATTATGGCAGGTGTAACAGATCCACTCTCTTTTTCTCTCATCAGGCACCTTACACTGTTGTTCATTTCTGCAGCCATCATCACAAGAATGAACATACTTTCCAGTCAGGCATGCTGCAACCACATCTGGATTTTTGACATATTTTGACCTTATGCATGGTTGTACTTGATTGGGAAATGAGGCTTTGTGACAGACTGTGCACACATAAGTGGGACCATTCTTTATTTGTGACTTGAAAACGGATATTGCCTCAGTAATCAAAGTGTTATCAATTTGAAATGTTTGTTTAATCATCCGTCTGTATTTTCTTTTTATTCCCATTGCACATCTCATGTTATGCACTATCCTGAATGCAAGGTTGTTTCTATACTTTTCCCGCATCAAATGTTTCATTACTTGTTTTTGTCTGAACTTAAATGTGGTGTCTTTTCTGTAGCGAGTGTTTATGTACTGCTTCTGCTTGTCCTTGAACCCACTGTCTTTTCTGTAGCGAGTGTTTATGTACTGCTTCATGTGCTGCTTCTGCTTGTCCTTGAACCCACTGTCTCTTCTGTAGCGAGAGGTAATGTACTGCTTCTGCTTGTCCTTGAACCCACTGTCTTTTCTGTAGCGAGAGGTAATGTACTGCTTCTGCTTGTCCTTAAATCCACTGTCTGTTTTGTAACGCATGTTGATGTATTGCTTCCTCCTTTGTCTGAATTCATCACTGTGTTTGTATTTTTTGTTTCATTTTTCATTTTTCCCAAGTTTGTAATCAGTAGTTTGAGGTTTTGCAGATGCCACTAATCTCCTCATTATTTTTGTCCTTTGATTTTTGTCATATTTCGCCAATTTACATGCAATATCCTGTGAGATGTTGTCTGAGGCATCACTGACAAAAGTATTCATCAATGGTTCTTGTTCTGTTTCGACATTGCTGAACATGAATGGAACGTCTTGTTGTCTCATGGCTGTTACCGAAATGGACACATTCTGTGGCATGTTATCAGCATCATCAGTGTTCATGTTTGGAGTGAATGACAGAGGCTCATGGGCATCATCGTGGACTTTGATGGGTGATACAGCAGCTGTGTGACATGTGAATTCCTCTGACCCATCAATGACATCAGTGTTTATAACAGATGAATGAGACTTGTGGACATCGCCTGGGTTGTTCTGTCTGTGTCTGGGATTGTGTCACTCCTGCTGGTCATGGGCTGGTTGTGAAACTGCACAGGTGTTAGTTCATAGACACAGGAGGGTGGTGTGCTCAAAATTTCATGAGTCTTTACAAGCCTGTCAACCATATCATCAAGATGTTTAAATGTGAGCATCACAGCAGTACCAACACTGTACAGGCCCATGTTTAGTGGCAAACCATTAGCTCTTCTAGACCGCGGATCAAAGAACCCATATCTGCCTGATTGGTTTCTGAATACTGCAATACATAATGCACTCATCATTAGCAATGCATACTGGACGTCTGAAAACAAACACTGAAGACCCGCCTTCAAGTCTGGGAGGTTTCTTACAGATTCGTTTTGGGGGTGTGCAAGTCTGCCGTACCTGGAGTCTTGAAAGACCACGTTGTACACACCTCTATGTGCAGATGCCTTTCCTGGGAGCTCATCAATAGCCAGATGGATGCTCTTAGGGAACCCTAGTCTGGCATTCCTGTACATTTGATCACCTTTATCCAAGACATAACCAAGGTCTGCACGAGTGACTTTTTCATTCTCATGAAGGAAAGCTAGAAATGTGAGAGAGTTGCATGTACACTGGTGATTTCTGGAATATCCATATTTAGCAGAAGCCTGACTGCGGGTGGCAAGCACAAGTGTCTCATCACAAGGACGTCTCTGTTCTACACTATTAGCATGAGATGGTCTGGCTACACATGGTTCATCACTGTGGTCTCCCTTAACATCTACATAACACATCCCTGGCACATTAGGAACATTTATTTCATACTTGTGTTTGTCAGTGTTAGCATCAGGCATTGGTTGTATATGTTCCCTCTTCACCATATCAGTATAAGACACCTGTGGCACCTCTACTGGAATGCTGCTCAGAGTATGAGGACCTGTACATGTTGATATGCATCGTCTTGTAGATCCAATCTCTGCCAACGTACCTTGCCTGCTTGGGATCTCTTTCCTTTCCTGGGCATGCTTATGAACACTTTCAAAGTAAAGACACTTGTTTTATTGTTTATTTCACTTGTGGATACAGGTCACAGGTCAAAACAATTGTTAAGAATGTACTTAAATTGATACAAAAAAAAAAAAAAATCAGATATGATGTTCTTTAATGCATTCTGATGTGTACAAACAAAAATATAGATACTTGAAACTAGAACTTTAGTACTATTTATGAAAGGATTTTTCAAATGATTTTCAAGCTATATTCGAGCAATTGTAAAATGATTGTCAAGGGATAGTTTGGCAATTGTCAAGTGATTGTTTGACAATTGTCAAGCGTTATTCAAGCAGTTGTCAAGCAAATGTGCAATTTCATCATTGGGAAATTGCAAGACAGAGTGAAAAACAGAGAGAGAAATAAGAGAGAGTAGAGACAAAGATAGAGAAAAAAAGACCATACAGAAATTTCAGCAGTAGTCCCTGGAATGGTGTTGAATCTGAAAAATGACAAAAGGACAACTTCATTAATGACTGAATAGCTTAACTACTCCTGGAGCAGAGCAGAGAAGTGAACTTGCACGCTGTGCATGTAACAGATATACAATATAATATATAAAGAAATCTGTCATGAACTGACATCAGCTTGGGTTGAAAGTAGAAAAAACGTTTGAAACTTAGCATTCAGAGCAGCCTAAAGCTGCTTGTAAATAGACAGTCACATTTAACATGAATATCTGGCATTGTGACATATGGAAAAAAAAATTAACTTCAAGTACATTTCCCATCGGTCAGGCATTGACCTTCGTCAACTTTACTTACATTAGTTGCCAAATATGTTTTTGATTGCATTTCAGTGGACATATTTAACTGACACTCACTTTTGAATCAATAACCAATTCACAATCAGATCATGACACCAACATCAATTGTTTTGGTATTTCTAAGATATACCACAATAATGCTCTGCCTTTGCTTGACAATAAGAAGACTGGTGACAAAATGTATTTGATTGTGAAGATGTGTGAACTCACCATTTAGAGTAGAGGAGGATCAGCCAACATCAATGTCCAGTAAAACCAGATGAAGACAACAAACAAAAAAAACAAGAAAGACAAAAACAAATAAAATCAGTTACAATCACTGAAACTATTGTTTGCTAGTTAATGTTAACAGTGTAAAAGTACATTACAAAATCAGATTAACTTCTTAATCCCTAATCTTGTGGCTCATGCCCCTGCTTGAAAATGACATACCCAAAATAAATATGATACATCCTGAAACTACAAGGTAACACTTGTAAGATTTCTGCAGAGGTGTAAGCATCAGTATAGCTATTACTGGGTCAGACCAAATGAAGATGGAACAAATTATAATTGAAATATTTCATGCATTAAAATAAACATAAGTTTATTAAAATAAACAAGTTTATTTTAAGCAATGTACTAGAAAACACAGTCTTGCTTTAATAAATGTTACTGTAATTGTCAGTTATAACTGATGGGAAATGTTTTTGTGACATTCAGAAAAACTTTTACACTTTCTTTTTTTTTTTTTTTTAAACTTTATCATAACCAATAAATTGTTTTGTACAATATGCACATAAAAGTGGTGTCATGAGGTGCATCTATCTACTAAAGCAAGCAATCTCTGTATGTCTATGTGCCTGATGTGCCTTCACACATCTCTTGAACCAGTCATTGGATCAACTCCACACTTGGCAAATGTGTGAGTACTGTGTCAAATTTGGTGCTATTTGGACACGTAAGAATAAATATCAATCAATTTGAACTCTGAATAAATAAGCCATCAGCTGCTATGCTCTACAGTGTTCTTCTGGGTTCTGCCAGTGCATGCCAAGGTCAGAGCTTTACAACCCTGCCATGAGAGATGAAGGGACGACATCTCTATTCATTTTAGAATATTAAAAGTGAGACTTTGTTGTGGGTTTCCTGACTCATTTTAAAAAAGACAAGAAAAAAAGAGAGAAAAAGAGAGAGAGTGAGCGAGCATGTTGAGGACATGAGTGAGCAAATTTGAACAGACAGCACTAGTTATAATAACCAGAGATTGTAAAAGCTTCATAAAAGTAAAATGTATTGCACATTTCTGTTGACAATGCTTTGACAGTTTGCAACATGTCACAATATCTTGATTTTGTACTGAAGTCTTTGGAAACTAAGAAAAATGATAACTATTTTATTACTAAGGTCAGAGTGTTTGTTGGTGATGTAGTGAAGTATGTTACAGTGAAAAGGGTTCTTAATATTTGATCCACATTAACATACAGTAGGCATAAATAGTAGGAACCCTTCAATAAAGTGCACTCAGTACAGTACACCACAATTATGACTTCATAAAATATGAAGAAGAATTCTCAAATCTTGACAATGTCAACAAAAACTGAAAATGTATAAATTTCATAAAAGTAGTATATCGTTATATTGCACAGGTGTTCCTATTAAAGTGTTCATTAAGTATACAGATATGAGTATTGCTTTAGGAAAATCATGAAACATGCAACAATCCTGTTATTTTCTCTGAATGATTTCCAGGTGTATCAGAACAAGGTCCTCACTACTTACTCATTTTCTAATGATCAAATCAAAACACTTGTCACTAATGTTTTCACTTTAACTACTTTTTCCACAACTTTAAGTACTTACCAAAACAGGAGTTGATCTCGATCGGCACACCTATGGAAATAACAAACTGTTGTCATCCATTTATGTAAATTACAACGATACAGTCATGATCTTATCAATAAAACTAAACATACTTTAAAAAGAAAATTCTTTTAAAAAAGTAAAAAGAACAAGTTGACTGACATCAAATCCAAATTAAAATGTATTGCAGTATTTGCAGTTCGATAACCTTAATGAACAAATTTCTCTGTAGAACAGATGCCATCGCACATATGCAGTTCCTTTCTTAATGCTTCACTTGACTCTTGAACACATCAACACTTCATTTTGTGTTTACATGAAAACAGTCTAGACAGAACTCTTTCACCAGCTGACACACCTCCATACTGGATATCAGTTATTGATTGGACACTGCAGCTGATCAGACTGATCTGATACATCACAACATAACTGCAGTTTCATACTGAACTAGAGCCAGATACACATTAAACTCAAGTTTTATATTTTATTTGTTTTCTAACTCACAATCGAGTTAAAAATGTGTGTTAATTGACCTGATCAACAACAGAACCATAAACAATTTTGTTTGTTTGTTGGAAAATTTTTCTTTTCATGATCTGGTATTCCCCTCGTTAAATTTTATTATGCCAGGGAGAGTCTGTCTGTCAAAAAGAAAGACAGTTTAAAACACATTTATATTTACATATCTTATTCTCATGTCCAGTCACATAAGGCTGAAAATTCCTGAGCATCAGATTTGAGTCAAGTAATTTCAAGCTTCCCTTAAATATTTAGCTGTGTTTAAAACACACCCTCGTCATTTTCTGGATAATTCAATTATGATTTCACAACTAGAACATCAATAAATCCAGACCCAAAAAATTAATAAATGATATGAAAGCACAAACACCATTTACTCTTCTTAGTTACTTTTTATATGGAGAAAAATAAAGATGAGCAGACCAGCCAGCACTTTATGAGAAATGTGACCCTTACTTCACAAGTTAATTCGATGACTTTCTGATTGAGAATAACTGTATAACATCCCAGTCTATTATAAAATCCCAAAATCGGCTAGAACTGCACTGCCAACTTGTACGCTGAGTCACAATTGGTTTCCCACATTGTGAGAAACGGTGAATACGTAGCTTATCAAAATATATGTAAACGTTGTGTAGATGATAAACACTGATGAGTATGTATTGAAATTAAAGTTGGTCGAAGTAAAACTGAAGACTGTAAAGCTGCTGTCACCACGAGCAACAACGATTGATTCTGCTGAGAGTCACCAGTTAACTCGGTCACTCGTTAAACCGAAACACCGCCGTGACCAGACACGAACGTCGCCTCACGCTTCATACTTCATGTCTCTAAAAACACATATCTTCAATTATTCCCTCCTCGCATAATTTCCCTCCTTCTCTCCACTGATCCACGGTGGGAGGGATGCAAGGAAAAGACGCATGCAATTTCAGAGACGCGGAATGTAACCTATGACATTACTAGATAGCGTTAGCAACAAGCTAACGTTTCCACCGCGTTGCACATGTCACTGTAATGTTCGCTGTATGTAAAAATATACATACTTTGCTTATTTCACCCCTGTATCTACTTGCCAAACCGTTATTGTAAGTTTTTACATTTTATTTTCGACTTAAGTGCCACCAATAATGTTTATTTAGGAGAGAGAGATATCAACTCACCACAGACGCAGGCAGGTCTTCACAGGTAACCGGATGTGGAAATGTGCAGGAATATTCGGCGGATGTTGTGACGTGCCTCAGTGCGCATGTTCATCTGAAAATAACGTTCTCTTAAACGTTGACAAAATTATCATTGCTCTATAAAATGACATACACGTGTTGATCATTAAATGATTTTATAAATGATTATATGTAAGAATGTTTTATTAACAAGTAAAACAAAAAAGAACACTAAATAAAATATAAAATCACTACATTAAATCTTTCTATGCCAATTTGAATAATTAATGCATTTTGATATTTAATAATTTTCCATATATATAATTATTTGATCAAATCATTGTTTCACATTGAAAGAATTCTGAAATATTGCTAAGATGAAATGTAAGCAAACCCACTGTACCAGTCAAAAGTTTGTACACCTTCCCAATGAGAAACTGTTTCCATACTTTGGATCGGTACTGTATGTTATATTACTTATTATACCCACAAATTGCCAATGTTCTCATAAGGAGAAATGACATACATGAATGAAACAAAATCATGTTATTTCCAATACTAACATCTTTGAAACCTTTATGAACTCAAATAAAAATAACGTAATAATGTGTCATGAGCATGTTATTTCATTGGTAGATTAGCTGCAGCTTGTCCAACAGATCAGTTTAAGAATTTCTTCTTCTGTCAGCAGCATGGATTATTACCATTACTGTAATGTGATTTATATTGTTACCATGATGTGAAATGTTATATACTGTGATGAAACATTTTGGCCATTACCCATCCTTACTTCACTTTTACTTTTTCATTTGTTAACTTGTTGACTAGAGAATTATACATGTATATTTACAGGGATTAAAATTACGATTTCAGGCATAGGAACACGTTAATTCATATAATACTTAATTAAATATATTATACACATTTCCTCCTAGATGACCTACAAATATTTTCTTGCCTTGATCCCTGCATTCCTTCTGACCTCGCAAACTTGAAACATTCCTTGTAGTAATTGTCCTTACCACATTAACATATTATTACATGACTGGATGTGACAAATATGCATTTCATCATATTTATTATTGTTATTATTTTTGCTTCAATGGTCAGCCTTTAACATACATAGTTTTGCTCCCTAGAGACACTTTATAACAAAACTTCATTTCACAAATTCAATAAAGTTGTTAAGATGGGAATGATAAACAATTGTTACATTTGATAGAATCTCACATGGATTTGGTGCTGAAAGAGTTTAAAAACTGCAGCTGGACCAACAACTGACACCACCTTGAACTTTTTGATACCCATTGTGTCATGTTATTTTTCAAGTTAACTTCACTAAATGAAGTTTATTCACAAGTTTTCCATGCCAATGTGCACGACATAGACATGACGCCCACCTTGTGGCCATTAGTGAAACACCAACATACGACTTATTAAGTTCCATTTTCTTAATTTCAACCTTCCATGGTGACCAAATTCAGCAAAATTGTACAGATGGGATACTGAACAAGTATGTGGTATTTGATACAATTTCACCTGTAGGTGGCGCTACAAAATTTTGAATAATTGCTGCTCAAGCAGAAATTTGCAGTGAAGGTGGCAATAATAGGAATGGCAGCAGCCAGCAGTGGCAGCGGCTGCATCTGGCAGTTTGTGGTGGATGTGTCTGGCAGTTTGCAGCTCCCACACGCAATTTCTTATGAAATTACAAAATTTTCTAGTTAAATTTTGCAATGTTATCTTCGCTCTTTATTTATTGTTATCCAATTCTTTATTATTATTTTTATTATTATTATTATTATTATTATTACGTACGTTTTTCAGCGGGTTTCAACTGCTCTATACTTTGAGCTACAGACACCATTCATATATCAAAAAACTAAACTAAAAGTGCTAGAATGTTCATATTTCATATACAGGTGTCCCATCTGGACATGCTTAACATATTAAAACATGGTATCAATAGCGCCACCATGTGGTCAGTTATTTAATGTGGATGACCCTGATTAGAATGATATAGGCCACGCCCATTTGCATCTATAAAATTCTTCCGCCATTTTGTTTTTTTATCCAATTCTTTATTATTATTTTTATTATTATTATTATTATTCCGTATTATTATAAGTCACCTTATAACATGATATTTCAGCACTTCTGTTGTCTTTAATGGAATGAAACTTGATAGGCAGGTTTTCCATGAGAATCTGCACAACATACTGATTCATGGCAGCAATAGCGCCACCTTGTGGTCACAAATAAAACAGCACCATACTACTTATTATCTACCATGGCATGTTACATTTAAGAGATTTGGTAATCACATTCTATTTGTACAGATGGGAATCCTGAACAAGTGTGTAGTATTTTCAGCAGTACTTTGCAATTCATTCAGTTTTCAGCATTCACACGCATTTTCCGCAGGAAATGCATCTCTAGTTATTATTTTTCTTCCGTATGTTTTTCGGTGGGTTTCCACTGCTCTATACTTTGAGCTACAGACACCATTCATATATCAAAATGTTCAGCTCTTTAAGGAGAAGCTTTTTATCATAAGCAATTGATTTTATATGAATTTTTAAAAATATTAAAATTTATAATGGCAGTCTATGGGAGGATTTCTTTGAAAGCTAATATCTCAAAAACTAAAAGTGCTAAAATGTTCATATTTGATATACAGGTCTCCCACCTGGACATGCTTAACATTAAAATATGGTATCAATAGCGCCACCATCTGGTCAGTTATTCAATGTTTTGCGTTTTGGCTAATAACTCATGAACGGTAAGTCCTATCAAAAAGCTTTTTTGGTCAGGATGTTCCTTGGATGACCCTGATTAGAATGATATAGGCCAAGCCCATTTGCATCTATAAGAATTTTCCGCCATTTTGTTTTGCTCCTGTCGGCTCATATTTCATCCAATCTTCACCAAACTTGGTACATACCATATTTAGAGGACCCTGAACAAGACTTATTCATTTGTTTTCAGATATAACTTAACGTTTGTCTGTTATTGGCTAGCAAACTTTTGGAGGCGTGGCCTAATGCACTTAATGGCCGATAACTCCTCAATAATGAATCGGATCGTGACCAAATTTGGGGATGTTGTACACAAGGTGACCTTACAGAAGTGTGTAAAATTTCACAAAATTCTGCCCACAGGGGGCGCTAAAGTCACCTTATAACATGATATTTCAGCAATTCTGTTGTCGTTAATGGAATGAAACTTGATAGGCAGGTTTTCCATGAGAATCTACAGGACATACTGAATCATGGCACCAATAGCGCCACCTTGTGGCCATAAATAAATCAGCACCTTACGTTGACACTATAATTTCCCTTTTGCCCTTAAAAGCCTCATCAAAATCTAACTGCGCAAATACCAGAGATAACCACTTTGATCTGACTGCTGCAGTGGTGAGTAGCAGAGTTTACCTGTCCCTGTTCATAAGGCTTTTAAAGTTACTAATACAGGCTTGACATTTTATATGACATGGTAACATGACACTGGTTTCTCAGATACAATCCAAACAAAACGATAAGGGCAAAACATCTTCCTGGTAAAACAAAGGCATTAATTGTCACCTCGCTAATATTAGCGACGTGCTAACGCTAGCATAGCTGCTAACGCTAATATAGCTGTTAAAAGTATTAATGTTGTTATGGTACAGTTACAGAGATAACGTTATTAGTAAGAAGTAAGAGTTTAATAACAAAATATTTTGTTTAGTTTTTACCAGCACTTAACTTACAGCTGTTTTGTTAGGTGAGCCAACCATGACTAATTAATATGGTCAGAGCTATCTTTGGCTGCCTAATCAGCAATCGGACTTTCTGGATTTTTCTGGAACTCTGGTGTTGTGGCGCATCAGCTCAGAGCGCCAACGGGTTGGTAAACGCCAGTAAATAGTCAGCGCCAGGATGTTTCGCTATCCCCACAGTGGACCAGCTAGGTTGTTAGTATTTATTTCAGCTGTACTTCTGCATTAAATAAGCATTCATATGAGTTTGACTGTGGATGGCAGAGCTGTTGAATGAATTTATGGAGTTTGTTGGTTTCAGTTGTTAGCAGTTAGCTCTACTTGTTAGCTGCTGACTTGCAGCAGCATGAAAGCACAGCAAGCAGCCAACGGACTAAATATCTGTTGATCTCAGTAGGACCTCACTCAGATCTGGAAAGTCTAGAAAAGGTTTATGGTTTGTTTTCTGTTTCGCAGGCGGGTTGGAGGCTTGGTTATTTGTCTGAGTAGCTGAGCTGTAAGTAGTCTGAACTCAGCAGAGTTTGTGTGACGGCGCTGACAGTCCAGTTTACATGCAGTATGTGTTCTTGGTGTTGACTTTAAACCATCAGACTAACAGATGTTACATAGTTAGAAAGTATTCAGCTTGAAATAAAGTTATTTTTCTGTTTCTTAACAGTGACATTGAGTCAGAGTTTACAGTGAACCTGGATACAAATAGTTTGTCTAGTTTATTAGTGTGAATGCTGCAAGCATGTATTTGTACAGATGGGGATCCTGAACAAGTGCAATTCATTCAGTTTTCAGCATTCACATGCATTTTCAGCAGGAAATGCATTTCTAGTTAACTACAAGTCCTGCCTACCTGTCAATCACAACTCCGTATTAGACCAGAGTTTTTTTTTATCGTTGTCATTAAACGAGCTGCAGAGCGAGTGACACATATTACAGCGGTATTAATCTAAGCCCCTTAGGCTGCATTCACACCAAATCTGGCGGTGCGGCGAATCGCCGCAGGTCAGTGAGGATTTGTGGGTGTGTGGCTCCCGGTGGCGGTAATGCGCATGAAAGTAGTTTGCCAACCACCATCGAAAAACGAAAAAGACAAAGAAAAAGAAGAAGCTCTCATATAAAGTTGTGAAATTACTCACAGCGGCGTCATCTCCCTAATAAAGTAATATAAATCAACCATCTTCGGTCCAAAGTGGAACACTGAAATGCTACAATGGTACATGCTAAATAAACAACGTCTTTCAGGTCTTTCGTCTTCCGGTCTAATCACCGACTTACGTGATTGGCCACCGCAGCGTGACGTTGGGTTGCGGTTTTCAAAAAGTTGACTCCGGCTCAACTTTTCCGGCCGCAGCGGCAAGAATGGCCACAGGCGAGCCGCACTAACCCCATTCAAAATGAATGGGATGACTAGCGTTTTTGCCGCACCGCCGGATTTGGTGTGAATGCAGCCTTACTCAGCGCGTTGTGACAGTGTTTGGACAGTGACAGCTTGTGTGCGTCAATTGATAAGTAAGTCTCCTTTCCTCTTGTAAGTTATGTTGTTTATGTGTTAATTATTGTAGTTAATCAGCGGAGTAGACGCTAACTGATATTACGATGCTAACGAAAGTAGCATGCTGCGGTGTTAATTTAACACTCTTATCCAGCGTGTTGTGACAGCGGTCGGACAGTGGAGCTTGTGTCCATTGATAAGTAAGTCTCCTTTTCTCTTGTAAGTTATGTTGTTTATGTGTTAATTATTGTAGTTAATCAGCGGAGTAGACGCTAACTGATATGACGATGCTAACGAAAGTAGCATGCTGTGTGCAGTCATACGATGTGATTTAATGAGCCGCAGTTTAACTCTGTTAGCTGCTGCCTAGTACAGCTGTGTGTTCAGTGCATTTATAACAGAAGCTGAATATTTTTGTTAGTAGTTACAATGTTGTTTCTCTTCTCATTTGACAGCCATGTAAGAAATGTGAGTAATGTTAATGAGAGTACTGTAGCTATGAGTGATGTTTGGATATGTTATATGTTATTGTGTTTATAAGTGGAGATTCTATACATAACTACATGATTATTCTGTAATATTGACAGGAGCAAAAAAATCATGTTGTACACATTTCAATCTAACTTTTATCAGGTCATGTGGCTTACAAGTCTTTACTTTTTTAATTAAAAAAAATGCACCTAATGAAAAGTTGAAAATTGATTTCTTTTTCACACAAACTTATCAGAACCTTTCCACACACACTTCTCCTTCAGCAGAAATTTGTCATTCTCACACCGTTGATATGTCATGTTTAGCCATAACAGGGAGTTTGCTACGACTTCGCTGTACACGCTCCTGTCTGCACCAAACTCCACTTGACTGCAGACTCACGCCCCTTGCACCAGGCTCGCGGGCAGCGAGTGCGATGGACGCCATGGCGCCAGGTCCCGGGGTGCGCGGGGGCTCAGGCCTGTCCAACGCTGCTTGCAGCTTTAATTAGGGCCTGAGCCCTGAAAGGGCGAATACCCTATTGTAACTGTGGAGTTTGTTTCTTTCTTGTTACGCCACTTCTCCCTTGAATTTGACCCCCTAAACGTACTCCAAAACTCACCAAATTTGGCAGGTACGTCCGGTCCGGCGAAAAATTTCATAATATGTAAAAATTACCCCCCCCCCCCCCCCCCCCCCCCCCACCCCAAATTTACTCTCTAGTGCCACCTAGTTTCCGTATCTGCCTTTAGGAATGTCGTAGAGAAACGCAACCAACACCAAATTGTTCGTCTGCTCAAGACCTAAAAATCATACACTGGCACCCTAGACCTAAATCCAACAGGAATTCCACAAAATTCCAAAAATTTTTGGAAAATTTGCCCCCTCGTCTACCATCATCTCCTCCGAGACCACTCATAGTTTTGGCTTCAGATTGTAATATATCGCTCACTAGAGTGTCCTGAACCAAAAAACTTTGTAATAGGAGGTCCGGTTTTCATAATATTGGCCTCCAAGTGTGGTGAGTGATTTTCAGATTATAATGGGTTTCAATGGGAGAGCCGTTTTCTCAGCAGGCTTACATGAACAAATTAGAGACCTATGTCTAAACCGTAAGTCACACAACTTTTAAATGTGCACCATTGGATTCGCGACGGATATATCTACAAAACGTGGGTATTTTCAGTCCAAATGGGCAAAGTTCACAGCTTCTATGGACTTTTCTAAACAGGAGTAGAACTATCCTCTCCTCTCTTCTCTGCTCTAGCCAGCAGCCTGCAGGAAGGGGTGGAGTCAACACCTGACACTAGCTCCCACACACACACACACACACATGCAATGGGACTTCACTCACAGTCTCCATTCAATTACATGAGTACTTCTCTGTGTCTGCCTGCAGTTTCTCATATTGCCTCTGCACACTTGATTGTACACATTTAAATCTAACTTTTATCAGGTCATGTGGCTTTACTTTTTTAAAAATGCACCTGATGAAAAGTAGAAAATTGATTTATTTTGCACACAAACTTATCAGAAGCTTTCCACACACACTTCTCCTTCAGCAGAAATTTGTCATTCTCACACCGTTGACATGTCATGTTTAGCCATAACAGGGAGCTTGCTATGACTTCACTGTACACGCTCCTGTCTGCACCGAACTTTACATGACTGCAGAGGCACACCCCTCAGACCGGGTCAGCGGGCGGCGAGTGTGACGGACACCCTCGGACGGCGCTAGGTCCCGGCGTGCGGGGGGGGGGGGGCTCATGCCTGTCCAACGCTGCTTGCAACGGGGCGAAGACCCTATTTTTCCTGTCTTGTTTGTTTCTTCTTTTTTTCTTTCTTTCTTATTATGCTGCAACTTCAACACTAAATGTGACTAAATGCTCAAAAACTCACCAAATTTGGCATGTTCGTCAGGTCCAGCGAAAAATTTGATCATCTGTAAAAATCCCCCCCCATGCCCAGAAAGTACTCCACAGCGCCACCTAGGTGTCTATTTCGGCCACTACAGCCCATAGGAAAGTCATAGAGAGATGGAGCCAACACTAAGTTGTTCGTCTCCTCCTGCCCTAAAAATCATATGCTGACACCCCTGACCTAAATCCAAAAGAACATCCGCAGTTCATTCATGAAACTCCTTCAAAATGTATGAAAATGGCCATTTTGGGGTCCGCACCACAGCTATCTCCTCCCAGGGTGTTCATGTTATTGGCTTCAGATTTTAATATATCACTCACGAGACTGTGCTGAACAAAAGTTGTTAAAAGCTTTGTAATAACTCTTACATTTTTCTTAATATCTGACCTCAAAGCCACTTATAATGTGTTTCAATGGGAGAGGCTTTCCCTGAGCATGCCCACCCTCTGTCAATTGAGGGCTGCATCTAAATTATAAGTCACACGACTTTCAAATCTGTATCAGTGGACTCGCAACGAAAACACATACGTATTTCGGGTCTAATCACCGACCTACGTGATCGGCCACCGCAACGTGACGTCGGGTTGTGGTTTTCCAAAAGTTGACTCTGGCTCAACTTTTCCGGCTGCAGTCCGGTGCGGCGCCGCAGCGGCGAAAATGGGCGCAGGCGAGCCGCACTACCCCCATCCGAAATGAATGGGACAACTAGCGTTTTCACCGCACCGCCGGATTTGGTGAATGCAGCCAAAGGGAGACATGCAATGAGGCTGCCTGATTAGTAATACAGTGCTGTAGATAAATAAACATAACTACATCTTGAAGCTTTGTACCGCAGTTTTTCCTTTATTATAGATGAAATATGACTATTCCTCTGTGTCCATTTGCTCTTTCTTTTGTCTCTACACAACAAATTGTGCCTTCACTAACACTCTCCATTCAAGAGTATTTCTCTGTGTCTGCCTGTAGTTTCTCATTGTCTCTGCACACTTGATAGTACACATTTCAAACAAACTATTATCAGGTCATGTGGGTTACAAGTCTTTACTTTTCTAAAAATGCACTTGATGAAAATGAGGAAATTGATTTCTTTTACACACAAACTTCTCAGAAGCTTTCTATGCATCAATTTAAATGACAGTACAGGCACACAAAACTTGCATTTTTTGGATAACACTGCTGTAAGCCACACACATCTCATTCTGCAAAAAATTGTCATCCTCACACTGTGAGATTTGATATTTGGCAGTGACAGGGGAAGTTGCTATAAATTTACTGTACATGCTCCTATCTCCACTGCACTATACATGGCTGCCAAGTCACACCTTAGCCCGGGTCGCGAGACATCCACGCAAGTGTGACGGACGCCCTCGGACGAAGAAAGGTGCTATAACTTTACTGTACATGCTCCTATCTACACTGCACTTTACATGGCTGTTGAGTAACACTCCTCAGGCCCTAATTAAAGCTGCAAGCAGCGTTGGACAGGCCTTTGCCCCGTATGCACGCCAGGACATGGTGCCATCTGAGGATGTCCATCACACTCGCGTGGATGTCTCGGGACCCGGTCTGAGGGGTGTAACTTGACAGCCATGTAAAGTGCAGTGCAGATAGGAGCATGTACAGTAAAGTTATAGCATAATCCCTGTCATGGCAAAACATGAAATGTCAACAGTGTGAGAAAGACAAATTTCTGCAGAGTGAGACATGTGTCTGGCTCACAGCAGTGTCATCAACATTATGTAAGTTTGGGCCCTGTACTGTCATTTAAATTAATGCATTGAAAGCTTGTGATGAGTTTGTGTGTAAAAGAAATCAATTTCCTAATTTTCATCAAGTGCATTTTTAGAAAAGTAAAAACCTTTAAGCCACATGACCTGATAAAACTTTGACTTAAATGTGTACTATCAAGTGTGCAGAAACAATGTGAAATTGCAGGCAGACAGAGAAATACTTGTATTTGAATGGAATGTGAGTGAAAGCTCAGTTTGTTGTGTAGAGTCAAAAGAAACAGCAAGTGGACACAGAAGAATTGTCATATATTTCATATTTCATATATAATAAAGGAAAAATTGCAGTACAAGTTCTGCAGTTCAAGATGTAGTTATGTTTATTTATCTACAGCACTGTATTACTAATCAGGCAACCTCATTACATGTGTCCGTTTGAGCTGCAGTCAGCTGTTGACTCTTCCCACTTCTGACTACTGGAAGAGCATGAGAGAAGGGAGAAGAGTTCTTCTCCTGTGTACATAAGTACATATAGGTCATGACTTTTGGCCGAATTGGACTGAAAATGTGTTGTGTTGGGATTTTCGGCGCAAGTCCACTGGTATAGGTTTGAAAGTTGTGTGAGTTATAGTGTAGACGGTAGCCCTTAATTGACAGGGAGTTGGCATGCTCAGGGAAAGCCTCTCCCACTTTTTTTTACTTTAATTATACAATCAAGTGTGCAGAGGCAATATGAGAAACTGCAGGCAGACACAGAGAAGTTCTCATGTAATTGAATGGAGACTGTGAGTGAAGTCCCATTACGTGTGTCTGTGTGTGTGCCTTGAATTTTGCCCATTTGGACTGAAAATACCCACGTTTTGTAGATATATCCGTTGCGAATCCAATGGTGCACATTTAAAAGTTGTGAGACTTACAGTTTAAACATAGGTCTCTAATTAGTCCATGTGAGCCTGCTGAGAAAATGGCTCTCCCATTGAAACCCATTATAATCTGAAAATCACTCCCCACACTTGGAGGCCAATATTATGAAAACCTGACCTCCTATTACATAGTTTTTAACAACTTTGGTTCAGGACACTCTAGTGAGCGATATGTTACAATCTGAAGCCAAAACTATGAGCAGTGTCGGAGGAGATGATGGTGGACGAGGGGGCAAATTTTCCAAAAAATTTTACATTTTTGGAATTTTGTGGAATTCCTGTTGGATTTAGGTCTGGGGTGTCAGTGTATGATTTTTAGGTCTTGAGCAGACGTACAATTTGGTGTTGGTTGCGTTTTTCTACGACATTGCTAAAGGCAGATACGGAAACTAGGTGGCGCTAGAGAGTAAATTTGGGGTGGGGGGGGGGTAATTTGTACACATTATGAAATTTTTCGCTGGACCGGACGTACCTGCCAAATTTGGTGAGTTTTGGAGCACGTTTAGGGGTCAAATTCAGGGGAGAAGTGGCGTAACAAGAAAGAAACAAAATCCACAGTTACAATAGGGTATTTGCCCTCTGGGCTCATGCCCTACTTAAATTGGACGACCTTCGCTCCATGCATACGCTGGGACACGGCACCGTCTGAGGGCGTCCATCACACTCTCACTAGTGTCCGGATCCGAGCTGACAGTGTGACTGGGAAGCCCTGTAAAGTGCAGTGCAGATAGGGGCATGTACACGAGAGTTATTCCAACTGTCCCTGTCACGGCGAAAACATCAAATATCAACGGTGTGAGAATGACAATTTTCTGCAAAGTGAGATGTGTCTGTCTGGCTCACAGAAGTGTTGTGCCTCTGTTCTGTAAGTTAAAGTATGACATTGAAAGCTTGTGCCAAGTTTGTGTGTAAAGCAACTTAATGTCCTAATTTTCATCAAGTGCAAGTGTGACTGAAATGTGTATTGTCAAGTGTGCAGAGACAATGAGAAACTGCCGCCAGACAGAGAAGAAGTCATGTATTTGAATGGAGAGCGTGAGTGAAACCACAATAGTTTGTGTAGAGACAATAAGTAAGTGCAGGTGGACACAGGGGAATATTCATATATTTCAATGGAGAGTGATCAAAGGGCAAGATGCTGGGGATATAATAAAGGAAAAACTGCAGTAGTGAGCTGATAATATAATGAAGGAGAAACTGCAGTACAGAACTGCAAAATGTAGTCATGTCTATTTATCTACAGCACTGTATTACCAATCAAGCAGCCTCATTGCATGGGTCCATTTGAGCTGCAGTCAGGTGTTGACTCCTCCCACTCCTGTCTGCTGGAAGAGCATGAGAGAGGAGAGAAGAAAAGAGTTCTTCTCCTATGTAAGAAGTAAATAGAGACCTTAACTTTTGGCCTAATTGGACTGACAATATATGTTTTTTGTAGGAATTTTTGTCGTGAGTCCACTGGTACAGGTTTGAAAGTTGTGTGATGTATAGTTTAGACGGCAGCTCTTAATTGAGAGAGAGTGGACATGCTCAGGGAATGCCTCTCTCATTGAAATGCATCATAAGTGGATATGTCACTGTACTCACTCTCACTCGACTTTATATGGCCATAAAATCAAAACCGTATGAGTTATTACAATTTTTTTTCCAGGCAACAATGACTCAAGGCAACTGGACTTAGATTTGTCTTATGAAGACATTTCGCCTCTTATCCAAGCGGCTTCATCGGTAACGCATCGGTCTGACTAGTCCTCACTAGTCAGCCGATGTATTACAAACTGATGAAGCCGCTCGGACCCTTATGGAAGCCAACTCAGATCTTAAAGGAAAGAGTCAGTTGCGGAGCAGTGCAGCAGCTGTTGAAATGAATGATGTCAGGATGTGGCAGGTGGCAGGATTCTACAAAGTCTGGCTTTCCTTTCTCTGATATTAGCTAAGAGTGAATACAGCCTACTGATTTATTTTCACCTTAGCCACATTAACTGACTCAATTGTAGAAATCCAAGATGGCATCAAATAACTTAACTTAAACAAACATAACTGTATGTTTTGCATAGTAATTGCAGGACAGAGTGTTAATAGATTTTTAATATTTCATTATACTGTGCATATATCACCAGATAGGAGTTTAGTGTCCATGTAGTTTATGTGTATAAAATCGCTGCAATAAACACAACTGTGTTGTTGAGCATAGAGACACTGGAGAAACTCCAGTGGCTGCCACACACAATGACTTCACCTCACTGGCACAACTTCAACTGCATTCACTGTGTAAATTAGAGAAACAAGTGTATGCTGGATTTTGGAGTAAATATAAATGAATATAGTTACACTACATTTGGGTTAATATTTTTCGTTCAAGCAGGTAAATGGTCAATAGACCTTTCATTACATATCAATTCATTACCAGAATGTGTATTTATGTCAGTTTATCACAGAGTGAGTTAGAAATAGTAGTAAATGGTTAAGTAAGTAGTAAGTTTTCCATCAGGGCTTTTGAAAATTGCTCTTGTGTTTCTAAGAAGAGGGCACTGGGCCAGGTTTAAGTTTGTTGTAATATTATAGTAATGCCTGGACCTGTGTCAATTCTAAATTGCACAGTGGTACCATTAATTCGCAGGTCTGTGAACTGTGTCCTCATCAAGATCTGTGTCCTCTGAAATGGCTCCTAAGATCCATGCACAGTAAAAATAGTATATCACATACAATAGTAGCAACAGATGCAAACCTCCATCAGTGTCCACATGAATCCATCTCCATCACATTCACATGTCCATATAGGTTACTCAGATTGTAGCATGACCTTGAAACATTTGGATTTGGGCCAGAGTGGAGGATAAATGTAGTCGACATCTGTACCATAATAGATACTATATTCTGTTCTGTATGTAACAGCCATGTGAACAGTTTGAACACCTCACTCAAAGCTCATACATAGACAAGGTCCAGCATAACAGAGGGAACAATACAGTGGACTCTTGCATATACACTGTACAAAACAAAGCTGTGGCTACAAAGCCACGCTGTCCCTCTCTGCATGCTGCTTTTCTCTCAGGCATATTTGGAGCTCTCACATGCAAAAGAACAATCTAGTATTCTAGCTCACAAGCTGTTAGACCTGTGAAATGTAGCATGGCAGAGAGGGCGTGTCCTGACTGCTTTGACCTGTTGATCGAACAGTCAGGTGATTAGGAGTGTGTGCAGACTGATCCCTATTCCAGATGCTTCAGGAGGGAAATGGGTGGTGATGCCCCTGACCTGGTTCATGATCTGTTCTATTGTCTTTCACATTCAAAACAACAACATTAAAACAATCATGTTTTACATCACAGAGAGGGAGAGAGAGACTCATTCAAACCATCACTTACAATGTCATCCATGGGTGAAAGGTGACCAGAGCTGTGTGGTTATAGTTCTATTATAACAAAGTTTTGTAATAAAATTTCCCCAAATTCAATTACAGTATCATAGTTTTCATTGTCATAGATTCATAATTCAACACTAAGTTTGAATCAACCAGGAATTACACAAGCTGTTCCTGTCCATTTGCAAATTTAGATTTTAAAAGGTTACTGAGTACCAGTACACTACAAATCACATTCACCCATTCACATGCTAAATGGCATTGATGGCACAGCCATAATGAGGAATTTGGGCTTAAGTACCTTGCCCAAGGACACATCAACATCCGGACTGGAGGAGCAGGGAATCAAACTGCTGATCTTCTGATTAGTGGTGCAACCCGCTCTACCTCCTAAGCCACAGGAGGGTGTTTATATACTACTAAATATGTTTAAATACTACTAGACATGTTTCTGAGGAAATGTAAATGCTATGGATTATTTTAGCGAAGTTTTTCTAGTCTAAGAAGTCCAGTCCAGGTACTGCACCAAAATCATAGAAAATGATGGCAGGTTAAAAGCTCAGGACTTTGACACCAGAGACTGGGCTCACTTGTGCATCTTGTGTGTGGTTAGATTTAGGTTACTATACTTTGGTTAAGGCGGTTTTGGACAAAAATGGAAATACATTAAAATATTTAAAAATGATAATTATGAACATGTTAATTATAATGAAACTATACATTTGTGAGCTGTTTTTAAAGATTTACATCTTCAGAAGGAGCTGAGAGTCACAGACAGGGTAGGGAAGTCAGAAAGTATTAAGAGATGGACTTGGCTTTGGAATTGGCTTTATCATTAAAAACAGGCAGAAAAGATGACTTTCTGATCCACAGCATTACTGTACACAAGTACAAGTACACAAGTACTGTGAGCCCACAACCATGGACACAGTGAAAGTAGTCTTACCTGTAGATACTGTGGTGATGGTGGGGCATACACACAGCTGTTCATTATGTATGTACGACAGTTGAGCTCCTGGCCTTTTGTCTTCACTGATAGCTCCACAGGACTGTATGCACCTAATGTCACATTCTCTTGACTGTGTGTGTGCGCACATGTGCGCAAACATAAAAACACATGGTGGATGTCAGTTTCACAGGGAAACATTCAAGAAAATAAGGTCAAAGGCCATTGAAGAAATGAATGAAAATTTCACCTGTCTAGAGACTCTAGATCAGACATGTGCATCCTCCACACCACACCCCACACTTCGTCCCCTAGACTGTGCTCTATGGTGGCCACACCTCCGTGCCACCGGTCACTGGCAAGGCCTTTGTGGTTCCCAAACACCAATTTATAGTCCTGAAAAAATAGAAAAAGGAAGAAGTCATACTTGTGTATAGTTCAGATAGGAGAGAATGTTGACCCTCATAACGTCAGACTGTACCTTTAACCTGGCTACACAATGTACTGTCGCAGAGGGGTTCTTGAGCTGGAGCCGCTCCTTCAGCAGGTTGCTGCCATATGCAAAGTACAGGAAGGTGTGGTTATTCTCCATGTTGTCTGCAGTTTAACCAGAAGATGAGTACATGGAAGGGTGAGGTAAGGAAGATTATAAGCAGTCAGGGTAAGGCAACGATGACACAGCTGAGTGTTTGGAGGAGCAGAGGGCTGAGGTGAGAGAGCATGAGCTGAAGTGGGACAAAAATGAAGTACAGGCCTTCCAGCACTCACACACCATTCTCATGTTAATCCCCTGCACTGCCACTGAGCTCTATTCACATTCACAATACATGGTTTGCCTCATGTGTTGAGCCAACACTACTGAGCCCTACACATAGATTGTAATACATACATACACACACACACTTTCAGCATTGTCAGATAAATAATAATAACTTTCAAATTCATATTCATGAACACAACATGTAGCATTTTCCTAAACAGTTACAGAGTGCTTAACAGTAAAACTAACAACAAAACAAACAACAATAAAAAATGCTAAATAGAATACAAGAAGAATTTAGAAGTATAACAGAATGAAAAATAAGGAGCATAGAAAAATAAGACAAAAACAGGATTAAAAAAAGGCTAAAGATAAAAGTGAATTTTAAGAAGTGATTTAAAAGATGCTACAGACTAGCCTGAGAGATTCAGACAGGGAGTTCTGCAGTTGAGGGGCACAGACCAAAAAGGTCTGGTCAACAAAGCGAGTGGTTGCAAAACTAGGAGACCCCTGTCTGAGTATCTCAGACTGCACTGTGGCTCATCGGGGATTAACATATCAACAATATGACTAGGGATCTGATCATGCAAAGCCTTAAAAGTAATAAGAAAAATATTAAAATCAATTCTAAAACTTGCAGGGAGCCACTGCAAGGATGCCAGAATGGGAGTGCTCTGATGAATAGAGATAATTAGAGTAGCCCAAGTACTCTCATAAAATCTGCATCGTTAAAAAAAACAAAATTTTAGATAGTGTCATCAGCTGAAGGAAGAATGATTGTACCACCCTGGATACTTGGTTAAATGATAGGTGCATACAACACTGCCAGAGCAAGAATGAAAGTTGGCATCAAGGAGGCAAAGCAGAGGCAGGAAAGAGATCTCAACGCCAACAACACTAAAGATATGTGGCAGGCAATCAAGGACATCACAGGTTACAAAAGCAGGAGAGCTGTATTGAAATCATTAAGTTTATGGGTTATTTGGCACCATCTAGTGGTAGTTTGGGGTAGCAGTATTCAGGAGGAAGTGAAGTCATTGTAAAGAGGAGGTGAGCTCTGGGAGGGTCTTTGTCTACTGACACTCAATGCAGCCATCTGTTCAAACCTGTGCTTTAAAGTCACAAAACGGCTTTATCTGTAAGTTATATTCTGTTTACACTTATATTATGGTTTGATGATTAGGTTATTAAGACTTTATCTGTTTTATTTTGTGAATTTATTGTGTACAATTACTTACAAGCACTCATTGTTTGTATTTGTGCTTATTCAGTTTTACAAAATATGTAAGTAAGTAAATCCTTCAAAATCCAACAACTTGCCTGTTTCTTGAAGGACAAAAATGAAGAAATGCTTTTGTAAAGCTAGCTGTATAACTAAAGACAACGTTGCCTGCAACCACTTTTAGTGAGGATAGCATAGTAAAAAGATGAACACACATCGTGGGGATTAAAGACAGAAAAGCTACACTGCACATCATAGTCATGCGGACACAGTCAAGAGAGCGGATCATAAAGGCTCACAAGATGGCATTGAGTCAGGTTCAATCCACTCCAGAAAAACACGCTCGTCACACGAAACAACAAGCTCTAGAGTCAGCTTAGAAGCAGTGAGAGCCCGTGCTAAAGCTGAGACGGCAAAAACCAGACTGTCCTTCACAGAACAAGAGAGGGAACTCAAAATAGAGAAAGCCAAGCTTGAAGCACAACTTGATTACATCAAGCTACAAAGCAAAGCAGAAGCAGCCAATGCAGAAGCTATCGTGTTAGAGGCTGCAGCAGCAGCAGATTTGGAAAGCAACTTGAGTTTTTGTCCCTACAAGAGAGTGCTTCAAAAAGGACTACTGATTATGTAAAACAACATGCCCAGCAACATTTCACAGAGGCTCACAAAGAGGTGAAGGATGTCCATTACCCCTTGCTTCCAGCCCAATATGCCCAGCAGCACTCCACAGAGGCTCTCAAGAGATAGATTTGTTGATCAAATGGCTGGGTAAAGATTCAAGTGAGCAGGCACTCAGAATTAGGTCTATAAATGTGAGACAACCTGCTCTTGGTCTCCAAACAATTTGTAAAAGACTGAACAAAACATATAGATCTCCAGAAGTAACAGAGAGAGCCCTGTTCAGTAAAATAGAGAACTTTCCTAATATCCACAACTGAGATAGTCAGAAATTCCAAGAACTGGCAGACCTATTGACAGATGGATATTGCCAAAAAAGACGGGTATCTGCCAGGGCTAGCCTGTATCTCGACCTTCATCAGAGAATGGCGGGGAGAAGGAGGACACAGAACAGCTAGACATCACATCGAGGTGCACCAAGGTATGTGGTAAGGACTTTAAAGGCAAGTCCTGTGCGAAGATCTGCTTTGTGCACCCCAATGGCAACCACAAGTTACAGAGAAAAATGTATGTCATCTTAGATGACCAAAGTAATGTGTCATTGGCTAGATCAGAGTTTTTTTGACATGTTTAACATAAGAGGAGCAGCAATGACATACACCCTCAAAACCTGTGCAGGGATGGTAGAAACGGCTGGCAGAAGAGCCCAAGGATTCACAATCCAATCTGCTGACGGAGGAGTGATACATGTCAGTACCAAGTAGAATGAAAGGCCATAGCACTAAAAAGAAACAAAATCAAAACTTAGGTTTTAAAGGCAAGCACATTATGAAGCTCCCTTATTTAAATTTCTTTTTAAAGAACACAACCAAAACAACATACATAACCCATAAATGTCTCATAAAATGAGACAGCTGCTTTTGTTGAGCAGAACGCTGCAAAACCCTACCCACAGGAGGGCGGCATTTAACACTTTAACAACTGTTCAACAGTCACATGAACACAGAAACCTGAGTTTACTCAAAGTCAAATCTGGCAGTATCATAAGGACTGGTCCATTTGTTGTCTGACCATCCTGAGGTGACGCTGGGGTTTCGTCTGGGCCTCAGACTGTAGTGACTAGAAAAGCCAGGGCCGGTCGGTGGTGGGTCAAGATCAGTGTTCATTTCAGTCTCAATCATTTCATCAGTCTCAATCATCACATCATTCTCCTGAGCAGAGTGCTGAGCAGGATGGATGAAGTCGGATTCAACATCGTGGACATGTTCAACAGCAGTCTCGAGACTGTCCTCCGACAGTTCAGGGATTTGTCTCTCAGAATCCGTATGTCTCTTGTGTTTATTGGCTGAAGCTGTGGCCCCGGTATGAAATGGCTGCAGGTTGACCACATGAAAAACTCCAGATTCCTCTCCAATATCTGCTTTAGTGAGGCTGTAGTTCACATCTGACAGTCTCTGGGAGATACGAAATGGGCCAGCATACAATGGGGCCAGTTTAGCTGTGAAGTTAGTCAAAGCATTTGACCTTGGGTGGGTTTTCACTCTGACAAGATCTCCAACTCTGAAGGAGACCTGACGGCAACGTAGGGCATAATAACGTTTCTGGCGATCCTGACTCTCAGAGAGCACCGCACGAGCATGATCAAGTGCTTCTTGTAATGAGGCTTTTAAGCATTCTGGATATGGGACTCCGGGGTCATCCATCCCATCCGGTGTGGATACTTTTCTATCTAAAAAAAAGAGTGAATGTGATGGATTTGGCTGTTGGAGAATGGCTGAGACTCTTTGTCCTGCTAATGAGTGAATGTTAACTTGAAGGGAGATTCACTCATCGGCTGTCAAAACTGAGTGGAAGTAATTGTAAATTTTAAGGGGTTGAGCAAAGGGGGTACCCTAAACAGGGAAAAAAGGGAAAGTATTTGTTTATAATAATTTAAGTAATCAGTAGACAATACATATGAATTATACTGGTTTGTGCCTTGCATTGTTATAAGGACCTAAGGAACTGATACTGAATTATTGTTTGTTTTCTTTTTCTTCCTATGGTGTGAGCTGAGGAAAAAAAGGAGACTGCAGGGTTAAGATGTAGAGAGCAAGACAGAGAGAAAGTGTACTAGAAGAGGAAAATGGACAGGAAAAGAAAGAAAGAAAGTGAAGACAGAAAGAAAGGATAAAAGAGATGAAGATGGAAGGAAGTTGAAAGAAAAGTATGATAAAGAGGAGTAGGAGAGAGAAAAAGAAAGATAACATGAACTAATAATAAGAAAAAGGAGAGACGAAGGAATGAAAGATAATGGTAAAGAGTTTGTGGATAAAACAGTGAAATTGATCTTGCAAAAATTAGGAATCAAGCAACGGTTTGGATCAGTATATCATCCCCAGAGTCGAGGGATTTGTGAAAAAATTAATGGAATTTTAAAAAATCGAATTTTGAAAATCTGCCAACATACAGGATTAAATTGAGTTGCAGCACTTCCATTAGCATTAATGGTGTGCCGCTCAAGTGAGATACATAGTCTGCACATGACACCTCATGAGTTGATTACGGGAAGGCTAATGCCTACACCGTGTCTGCGTACAAGCGGAAAAGGTCCAAGTTTGTCCCTTTTGGAGGATGAAATGCAAGACTATAGTACATATTTGGCCACCCCCCATAAAAGAATATTCGCATATGTTTCTGAGAGGTAAAAACAAGAAGAGGTGCAGGAGAAACCTGATGAGCAAAAGAAGAGCACAGTGCAACCTGGAGATAAGGTGTTCGTGAGGGTGTTTAGAAGAAAGTGGTATAAGAACGCCGTGAAGGACCATTTGAGGTTGTTCGCAGTACGGGAACTGCGGTGCAGTTAAGGGGTCTCCAACATGGTTTCATTTGTCTCATTGTGTTAAAGCACCAAGTGGGGAAGTACAACACACAGGCTAGAGATGTTGAAGGCTCAGAGGAGCCTGGGGAAGATGTGGAACATGTTGATGTTCCTGTACACATTTCTGATGATATTAGAAACAACACAACAATTGGAGAACAGGGCAGAAGAATTGAGGACATTGACTTCTGATATGTCCCAGGGAAAACAGATCCTATCCCAGCAGAGTGCAGACCACCAGAGGTTACAGGAAGCTGTGAACCCATTGAGGGAGATTCAGGTAGACGTAGTCCACGACCGGTTCGTAAGAGAACTAGACCAAGACGATACAAGGACTAAGGTTGAAGTAGTTTTGGGGAAATCAGTTCAACTTCCCTGTCAATGTGGTAAATGGAGCGTTGGTACTCGAATTTCTCCCAAGTGGAAGAACAATCGGGGTGAAGATTTGGTGTTAGAAGGATCTGAAGTTGATAGGGTGCCTCTTGAGAAGAGGAAGTATTTTCTGCATAATGACTCAAGATGGTTCAAAGTTTGGAATGATTGTTCACTTGTCTTACGTAATGTTATGTGGGAGGATCAAGGAGAATATTTATGTACCTTTTTAGATCCATATTTTAAATTTGTCCCAATTAGGAATAGTTGGATAGAAGGCCATGTAGTTTATAAAGTAACACTTGTAATAAAAGACTTGAGTATAGTGAAAGCTGTTACAATGGCTAAAGAGGAAGAGGAACAGTTAACTACTATATCTGCTGTAAATATTGTGATTATTTTAGTTACAACAATGGCAACCAGCACACAAAAGGAGTTCACCACCAGAGGGACTACAACTACACCTTCGACTGTAACTCCAAATTTAATTTTAATTACTAGTTCTGGAGAGGTTATTAGTAAGCCTGTGACGACAACAACTGCAACTAGTAAAGCAGTGACTACATCTTTAATGCCAACTGAAGTTGTAAAAATGATGCAGGAGCCAGATACGATAAATTTGCAAGAAGAAGAAATTGATGTGGACATGATCAGTGAGAGTTTTGACATTGAAGAGCAGGAGGTCAAAGAAGATGAAGATTTAGCTGAGTTAGCGCAGATGATTAGTTCAGAAGGGATAGCAAATTTTGATTATGATCTTATATCAGGAGATAAGGTCAAACGGTTATCATGCATTGAAGAAAAGAGATACTGAATTGAGAGCATATGGATTTGATCCATCTATCCATCCATCCATCTACAAATCCCAGACATACGGGCAAGTAGAAATTTATGGTTTCAACAGTTGGCACATTCTGTGAGAGCAACAAATAAAGTGACAGGTCCATGTATAGTGAGAGCACCAAGCACATGGCCATCAGTTTTAGAGACAGTTCCAGAACCATTAGCAGCTCCATGCCAATCTAGTACATTAGCTTGGCTAATGTATCATCAGAAATCGTTGGAAGATACGATAATGTCTTTGTCAGTGAATTTATTTAAACCAAGACTTGGTTGTGCATGGATAACAGAGAAGCCATATATGAATGTATTGGATCAGCATACCAATATAATGACAGCGGTTCCAGATTCAATAGATGTGAGTCCAGTGAAGGCCAAAGAGTGTTTTTGTTCAAATGATACTCAAAATGAGATAGGGATATTTATGGGAATAACAAAGTGTGAGGGGTACATGATGGATTTTGGTAAGAAAGTACCTGAAAGTGCGGATGGTTTGTATCAAGTGACATTTCAAGTACCAGACCAGAAGAAGGGTGTAACTTTGATGGTTAAGCATCAAATGCTGCCTGGAAATGTGACCATAGGAAATTTTCAAGATATTTGGTGGGTCTGTGATAACAAAGCTTACATATTTTTGCCCTATGGATGGACCTCATATGGCAGTTTTAATGGCAACATTAAAACTGCCATATGAGGTTCTGATGGTCCAAAGGGGGACACCACCTGATGGGAATCAAATTAATGCTGTTCCTGGGAGTAGGAAGAATAGAGAAATGGCACAATTTCATAATCTGGAGTCTTACCATTTCAGGATAAGTCTAGGTGAGAAGTTGGGTTTAGGACTACTTCCATGGTATGGAGTGACTTTTTTGGCAGATCACATTGACAATATTACCTATACCTTACAGAGTTTTACAAATGATACAATGAAAGGATTTAATTATTTGACAAATACTCCGAAAAGTCATAGACTGACATTACTTAAACATGATATGGCTCTTGGTTATCTTTCGGCCAAACAAGGAGGTCATTAAATTTAACTGGAGACGCTTGTTATACTTTGATTCCTGACAGCACTGAGAATATGATTAGTGTTATTGAAGCATTGAGATGCATAAGAGATGCTTTTGGGTCGTCGAAGAGCACGGGATGGGCTGCGAATGCTTGGTTACAGTCAAAGTTTGGAACAATGGGAGCAGCTATGGTTCATATCTTGATAGCAGCACTCCTGTCATTGTGTTTGATGTTTTGTTTCTGTACACTAGTATTGACTTTTGCTAAGGCTATGATATTAAGATGGGTTGGAATAGTTATGCCTGGAGAGAATGCTCAGTTGTCTACATAGGGTTAGGGTTAGGGTTAGAGGATGAGGAAGTAGTGATGGGACCCAAAATAGTGAAAGTATAACCATTTTGAATATTTGAACTAACTATGTTTTGAACATTTATTTTTGTTATGATATAGTTATTCAGTAGTCTAAATTGGTGAGGAAGTTTACTTGGGGGGAATATAGGAAGTTATTTTAGTTTTGGAAGGAAGTTAACATCTAGTATATTTGAAGAATGTTTATTTTATGCCTGATTATTTTTTTTGCAAAGATACTGGTTCTTTCTTTTTTTCTCCTCATAGAATATGAGAGGACTACAGACACTTGAAAACTTGGACAATGTGAATGAATCCTGAACGAGGACACGGAGAAAACACCATGGACTCTTTTGGAAGTTGACACTGAAGAAGACTATCAGCTTGACATGTGTTTATGTTCTCTCATATGTACTTTTTGATAATAGAAAAGGAAAAAACAAGCCTTTTGATAATGGTAATCTTGGTAAAACATAATGATTTGGAGTTTTCAATGATGTTTAAATCATTGAGAGTTTTTGTTTAATTGTTGGGAACTGACATTGGGTAGATACATTGGGACCTCAGATGTTTTTTTCTTTTCTCGGTAGATTGATGTTAGGCAGGGAACGTCCACAGGGGGTTCGACGGGACAACTGGCCCCTGCTGGACAGTTTTGATTTTATTTTCTGTGGTTGCCATGTGTGTTTACTTAAGTCAGGTCTCTAAGTTGAGAAGAATGCTCCCTGTCAAGGATTGATGTTTTACTGAGGTTATTTTGTCGAAGATATGTGTAAAATGGTACAGTTTTTCTTTGATTGTACTCATAAAAGTATATGTATTGTCTTTTGAGGTCTCGAGACTCTTTTAAGTCTCGAAAGGGGGAATATGAGGTATATGACCCTCTACATCTGTTACCATATTAGTCTAAAACACAGTTGCTTTGGGTAAGGCGAGAAGAGCCCTTAAGGTCCAGTCAGTCACTATCTTGAAATGTGACCCTGGCCATCTTGGGCTCATCTGACCCTTAACCCCAATTTAGGGTATAAATACATCCCACATCCTATTTACTGGTAGAGTCGATTGGCTGCACTCTCCAGACAAACTCCATGGTACTGTCTGTAAGATGCCTTGTAAAGACTTGTAAATAAAATCTTATTATATGCAAGAAAGAAGTGTCATCAAAGCATCATTTCTACATCCTACACACTTGTGACAATTTTGGGTCCGTGTGAAGTTTGGAGTGAGAAGACAGGTAGAGACTCACATCTACAGAGTGTGGGATTTCACAAATGTTTATTTGTACATAAACTTAAAACACTCCAACCTTACAAATCCCGGTTGTACGGCTACTATATCTTCATACATGAAATAAATAGTTACCTCACGGATTTATTATCATCACTTGAAGGAGCAAGAACTCATAAATACACATCCGACTAGCATGGTAGCATGCTCTCAACTAACTCAAAACATAATAGACGCCGTTTGATGACATCACTGGTAAGCGACACACGTTAAAGGCACATTTCATATATTCAACTGTTACAAATGGAACAGCAACAGATGTCTGATTTACCTGCAGAGCACCTGCAAGTGGACCCTCCATTTACCTATATAGGACTCGATGTGCCATGGGAGGTCATCACACATCGAACCAGGGTTGGCCAAGATCGAGACAAAAGGTGGTCAGTCTTATTCACATGTATGTCAACCTGTGCCATTCACATTGAGGTTATTGAGAACATGACCTCTTCAAGCTTCATAAATACTCTCAGGAGGTTTTTCACCATCAGATGTTACGTCAAACAGCTTTGCTCAGACCGTGGGACTAATTTTGTCGGAGTATCTAAGGAGCCGAAAAGGGATTCTTTATCTGCCTGTGATTCAAGCAGAAGGGACTACCTCCTTCAGCAAAAATGCACCTGGGTTTTTAACCCTCCACACTCCTCTCATGTGGGTGGCGCATGGGAGCACATGATTGGAGTTGCGTGGCACATTCTGGACTCTATGCTCCTCCAAGTTGGGCCCTTAAAACTCACTCATGAAGTTTTAATCACCTTTAAACCCCTCCTTAAGAAGCCTACTCTCGATTCAGATGTCTTAGCCAATTATAGACCCATATCTAACCTTCCTTTTCTGTCTAAGATTCTCAAGAAAGCAGTAGCTAATCAGTTATGTGACTTTCTAGATAACAATAACTTATTCGGGACTTTTCAGTCTGGATTTAGAGCGCATCATAACACAGAGACAGCACTGCTTAAAGCCACAAACGACCTCCTGACTGCATCAGATAAAGGACTTGTCTCTGTACTTGTCTTGTTAGATCTTAGTGCCGCATTTGACACTGTTGACCATCAAATCCTGTTACAGAGACTGGAACATTTCATTGGTATTAAAGGAACTGCATTAAGCTGGTTTAAATCACATTTATCAGATCGATTTCAGTTTGTTCATGTTAATGATGAATCCTCCATAAAAGTAAAAGTTAGACACGGAGTTCCTCAAGGTTCTGTTCTGGGATCTTTACTATTCACTTTATATATGCTTCCTTTAGGGAATATTATTCGAAAACACTCCATAAATTTCCATTGTTATGCAGATGATACCCAAATATATTTATCAATGAAGCCAGATGAACCCATTCAGTTATCTAGACTCCAAGTGTGCCTTAAAGATATAAAGACCTGGATGACCTGCAATTTTCTGCTGCTAAACTCGGATAAAACTGAAGTTATTGTGCTTGGCCCTAAACACCTTAGAAACACATTATCTAATGATTTAACTAATCTAGATGGCATTACCCTGGCCTCCAGCACCACCGTAAGGAATCTGGGAGTTATCTTCGATCAGCATATGTCCTTTAACTCCCAAATAAAACAAATTTCAAGGACTGCCTTTTTTCAATTACATAATATCGCTAAAATCAGACATATCCTTTCACAACAAGATGCAGAAAAAATAATCCACACATTTGTTACTTCTAGGCTGGATTATTGTAACTCAATATTATCAGGCTGCCCTAATAGGTCTATAGAGACTCTGCAGCTGGTCCAGAATGCAGCGGCTCATGTTCTGACTAAAACTAAGAAGATCACATTTCATCTAAGCTTTGCTGCATTGGCTTCCAGTAAAATCCAGAATAGAATTCAAAATCCTTCTTCTTACGTACAAAGCTCTTAACGGTCAGGCACCATCTTATCTGAGAGAACTCTTGGTACCGTATAATCCCACTAGAGCGCTGCGCTCCCAGAATGCAGGTTTACTGGTGGTTCCTACAGTAAAGCTTATAGTTAGGCCTGACCAGGCTCACCTTGGTTCAGCCCTTATGCTGCTATAGGCCTAGACTGCTGGGGGACTTCCATTGATACACTGAGCTTCTCTCTCCTCTCCTCCATCTCTATGTATTTTTATTACTATTAATGCATGTTACTAACTTCACTTCTTTCCCGGAGTTCTTTTTGCTTTCTGATCCACAGGAAGCTCCATAAACCATAGACCATGCTGATGTGCTGATGTCCTTCTTCTGCCCTCCGCCAGCTGTTCCTGCTATTGCTGCTGCTTGTTGCTGCTTGCTGACTATTGTTGTTGTTGCTGTTTTCTTTCATTGTGTACAACCCCCCCCCCCCCCCCCCCCCCCCTCTCTCTTTCTCACCCAACCGGTCAAGGCAGATGGCTGCCCATCCAGAGCCAGGGTCTGCCTTAGGTTTCTTCCCGTTAAAGGGGAGTTTTTCCTTCCCGCTGTCGCCAAGTGCTTGCTCATGGGGGGAACTGTTGGGTTTCTCTTTCTGTAAATTAAAGAGCGTGGTCTAGACCTGCTCCATGTAAAAGTGCCCTGAGATGACTTTGTGTTGTGATTTGGCGCTATATAAATAAAATTCAATTGAATTGAATTGAAAATTGAATTCATGGCAGAGGTCAGCGCTATCATGAATGCTAGACCTTTGATCCCTGTATCCACCGACCCAGAGGACCCTCTCATTCTAACTCCTTCCATGCTGCTGACACAGAAAATAGGTACACCTCCACCTCCTGTCAGTGACTTCTCAAAAGCAGATCTGTTGAGGAACACACTACAGAGTCGACAAAAGTGGCAGTCACAAAAACCCAATCTCAAAGAAGGAGATATAGTTCTGATGAAGGATAGCCAGACAAAAAGGAATCAGTGGCCAATGGGAATTATCATGAAGGCTATCCCGAGCAAGGATGGACTAGTAAGAAAAGTGGAGGTCAAAGTGACAAGAAATGAGACAGTCAAGATATTCTCAAGACCTATTTCTGAGGTGGTTATTCTCTTCTCTCAGGAGGACAAAAAAAAAAACATCAACATTAGCTAAGCAACATCAGAATGAGAGTCAGTGACAGGACAGTTAATCAAGGTTGTGACACGGACACGTCACATAACCCACATCTGTAAAGTCACATGCCAACTGTTGAATCAGTTTGTTTAGAAGAAATATTATGTTATGATTTTATGTTTATTATAGTGACAAAATTCTTATTATGCCAGGCGGGGAGTGTATTGAAATCATTAAGTTTATGGGTTATTTGGCACCATCTAGTGGTAGTTTGGGGTAGCATTATTCAGCAGGAAGGAAGGCATTGTAAACAAAACGGCTTCATCTGTAAGTTATATTCTGTTTATACTTATATTATGGTTCGATGATTAGGTTATTAAGACTTTATCTGCTTTATTTTGTGAATTTATTGTGTACAATTACTTATGTATTTGTGCTTTTTCACAGTTTTACAAAATATGTAAGCCATTTCTGCAAGTAAATCTTTCAAAATCCAACAACTTGCCTGTTTCTTGAAGGACGGAAATGAAGAAATGCTTTTGTAAAGCTGGCTGTATAACTAAAGACTACGTTGCCTGCAACCACTTTTAGTGAGGACAGCATAGCCCCCATAATGTGAGGCCACATTGCCAGATGAGCATAACTCATTCTATGCTGGCTTTGATATCCTCATCAAAGAGTCACCTATAAAGTCTACTCCACCTCCAGAGGAGGCCTGTCAGTGTCCACAGCAGATGTGAGATGAATCCTGCTCAGAGTGAATATGAATAAAGTTGCTGGGCCTGATAACATCCCTGGCCATGTACTAAAAACGTGCCAACCAGCTAGTTGATGTTATTACTGACATTTTTAACATATCACTGTCACAGTAGAGTGTTTCCACCTGCTTCAAGACAGGCACCATCATCCCTGTACTTTAAAAGTCTGCGATGTCTATTCAATTCAATTCAATTTTATTTATAAAATTTGTAGACAATGAAAGAGAACAGCTACAACAACAACAATCAACTAGAAAATTCCTGCAGCAGAAATTTTGAGAGGGACACGGGCCGGTGCCGGTGGGTCATGTGTGAGGGAGCCCCAGCAGCTGATGGGGAACACTTATCAGGGAGGAGCTGATGGTATTTGTGTCATTGATGCTCTGTTATGATTTCAGTGGTATGGCTGTTAATTATTAGTGCTGATCAGTAATTACACTTGATGTGTTTGAAACATGAAAATAGATATAAACATATATATATAATTCTAATAATACTATATATTACATTGACTTTTAAGTCATGATGTGGAGTCACAACATGTACATAATAAATATAATTTACGGGTTTTCTATATCACCAGGAGCACATCTGTACACATATTGAAACAGAACACACCTTAGACCAACAGTTGTTTTTCATGTGTATATTTATATGACAATCTCCCCTTTCACCCTCAAATGTGATTAGAGAGACTGCCCCATAAAAACCTTTTACATGGACAAAATGAAAGAAACTTTAGGAGGAGCAGCAGAAGTGGGATGTCTCTAACAGACATAGACAGAGACAGATAGAGGAGGGAAATTTGGCTGCAGGGTGATCGTCTTGCATGTTCTCTGAAAATACACAAAAACAAAGAAATCAGTGAGACAGACAACATTATGGTAGCATGAATTAACTCAAATTAAACTCATCCACATGGATACATTTATAAATGCTCCTTACTTGTCTATATATATATATATATTTTTTTTTTTTTCTTGATGTGAAATGACACAGGCATCTTGATGTGAAATGACACAGGCATCTATCAGAAGATAATAAGAGGATGTAAAAGAGGCATCATTGTGGAAATAAGTATTTCTCAGCTTTTATTTTCCAGACAAAGTAATATGCTTGAATAAAAGTAACTTTAAGACAAAATTTGCCGCAAAGGGTATGAATCACTTCAGGCTTGACTGTGTGTAATTTTAAGTCAGGTGTTTATATTAACAGTAAAAGAAGGTTTTTTTTTATCTCACCCAAATAGGATTTCTCATAGTGGACTTTTACTTGTAAGAAAATAATCTGAATACTTCTTCAACCAACAGCATTATGTTACTATACTAACAGTATTTACAGCACGAAGGTCAGTTTTAATCTGTGATATCATCTACCTGTTTGGCCAGTGAGCCTCACTGCCGTTCAAATACACCAGACTCCTGTGACAGAAAGACTAAATTTACTTAGCAGAGCACAGATCTACCACACAGTCTCTTTTTTGGCGTTAATGTGAGGTACTTTGCTTCACGAAGGGATCTGATAACTTCTTCAACAGCTGAAACTCACTCAGTCACTCACACAGACTAAGCAGTTAGCTGCTTTAGCTATTACAGTATGATATGTCTAAAGGAATACTTACATTGTACACTGCGACAGCATTTCATACAGAGTTGCGATAATTTTGTTATGGTACTTTTGTTCCTTGTGGACTGGTTCTTTGGCATCTAAGCGGCTCTGGACATCTTGTGGGAACTGTAGAATGGCAGTCTGTGGCAAATAGGTTCCAAACTGCAATACAGCAGAACATCATCATCTGTGGTATTTAGCAACCACTTTTATTCAGATTAAGACAAAAACACCTCAATGCAAGAAGGAAAAGTTGAAAAAATAGCATATTTAATACATAATAATACCTGTGGTTTGCTGGGGGGACAGGGGCTTCATACGTTTGTTGTTTGGAGTTAACTGCTTCCATAGAAGGGTGACCTCCTTGTAGCAGTGTGTGAAGTCTCTTCTTCACACTTCTTTTAGCTGTTTTTTGAAAGACTTGTCAAAAAGATAGGCAATCATGCTTTCTGGTAGCCCGCAGTCTACTGTCTCACCATGTACGTCATTGTCTGAAATGTAAATGAAACACCTATTAAAGACACAGAAGCACTGAAACTCTGGACATACAATGCAAGATTACAAGAGAGAAATACAATATTTCTTTTTGCAACCAGGTGAAATCATTTTATCTTCAAAAAGTATGCTACTAGTGGAGCACGTTAATATTTCTCTTACTCAACAAAAACCGCCCAAGCTTGTACTTATTTTAATTAAATATTTTATTAAATATGGGTAGTGCAGAGGAATAACGTTAACATTAATGTATAGCTACCACCAGTGACTAAGTTAATATTAAGTCAAACATAGCTAATGTCTGTTGCTCATGCTAAGGATAGCTCTTAAGTTAGCTCTTTGACATTAGATATTTGCTACATTTGGCTCACTGGTTACAGATCACATTTTTAAAAAATCACACTTCACTTACCTCTGAATTTCTGAGCCTCCTCCTCCGTGAGTTCAGTGCCTCCTTCTACTAACAACTTCTGCAAAAGTTCGTAGACAAACCTCTGAGCGTCATGCTGCTAATCTCGTATCCAGTTTAGCACTGAATCTGAGCAGACTCAGTAAACTGCATGGTTGTCATGGTAATGCGCTACTGTTGCTGTCTGGTTTGGTGGAAGAACTACGACTTTTTTTCAGTCAATGATTGCATTTTATGTTGCTGTCTGTTTATTTTTTGAAATATTACTAGGTATCATAGTCTATAATAACTGAACTCTAAAAGAGGGTGTGATTTACCTTTACATTTACTTTACATTTATTTTACATTTATATAGCACCTTTCATACACACCTACAAACATGCAACCCAAAGTGTTTCATAGAGCTGGATTAAACTAACACAATGGAAATAAATAAAATAAAATAAAGTAATTGTTGAAAATTTGTTATTACCAACAATTATTAAAATAATGAGTGAGCTGGCTCGACAAACCCGAAACTGAAGATCAGAGATAAGTGGTATCACAACGGTGGATATGAAGTTTATTTGTTAACTCAGGCTTTCTGCTTCAGGCTCTGTGCGCGTCCCCATAAAAAGGGGCGTTTGGTGCGTCATTTGACTCTTTTTCCGCTTAAAATGGACTGATCTCTTGCCGCCTACTTCAGTCAGGAGGAACAGGTCATTATAACAGAGAGCTATGAATAATATAAATACATTATCACAGCAAAAAATACGGTGAGAGATGAATGCTGGCAGAGAATTGCTGATCGTGTAAATTTGTTAATTAAAACACTAATTCATTAATTACGTAATTAGTTCATATACTTATTTTACCACTCGCTGCTCTCTCTGTGCCTCCCACATCCACAGCTCTAAAACTTTAAACTTGATGCATTTAAACATTAAACTTCATTTAGGTCCCATAATGAAGAATCAGTGGAAATCACTTTAGATTCTGGCCGAATTTATATATATATATATATATATATATATATATATATATATATATATATATATATATATATATATATATATATATATATATATATATATATATATATATATATATATATATCACAAACTTATCTGTGATAAATACCAATAGACTAATTCATTTTATTTTTGTTCAAAGCATTTCTTCATTAGTTTTGTTTTTTATAATTTTATTTTTTTCTATTGTCTGAAATAAAGCTTGATATGTTGTAACAAAATCCTGCAAGTAACCCAAACCTCTCCATTTCAAATTTACAATGTAACATCAAATCAATGGTCAGTCTGATAAAAGACTGATCAGTTTTCAATTCAGTGTTCCAGTAGCAGCAGTGTTAAATGGACTTGGCAGCAAATCCGATAGTTAGTTGAAAGTTCAGTGCTTTTTATTGCCGTTTTAAGCCGAAACTCGGAACATAACCTGCTCCGGACCAGGTTAAGTTTGCCGCATCAGTTACCATGGTGATCTAGCCAGGTTAAAAGAGAGCCACCTTCGTGACATCGAAAACCCTGGCTTTAGTCTCAACATACCTCGCTAACCCACTAATCTCGCTTCGTAGTACACCCCTCAGGTCTCTTAAAGACCAAAATTGTACTTCTGAGGGAACACTCTTCAAAAGTGTACCTGTAAGTACTTGTTCTTGTCTAGTACCTCTATTTTTGAGAGTGTAGCAGCATAACTAAGGACTGATCCAAGGCGAGCCTGGTCAGGCCTAACTATACACTTTATCAAAAAGGAAGGTTTTAAGCCTACTCTTAAACATAGAGAGGGTGTCTGCCCCTCGGACCGAAACTGGGAGATGGTTCCACAAGAGAGGAGCCTGATAGCTGAGGGCTCTGCCTCCCGTTCTACTTTTAAATACTGTAGGAACCACCAGTAAACCTGCATTCTGGGAGCGCAGTGCTCTAGTGGGATTATACGGTACTAAGAGTTCTTTCAGATAAGATGGTGTCTGACCATTAAGGGCTTTGTAGGTAAGAAGAAGGATTTTACATTCTATTCTGGATTTTACTGGAAGCCAATGCAGTGAAGCTAAGATGGGGGAAATGTGATCTCTTTTCTTAGTTTTAATTAGTACACGAGCAGCTGCATTCTGGACTAGCTGCAGAGTCTTTATAGACCTATTAGGGCAGCCTGATAATAATGAGTTACAATAATCCAGCCTAGAAGTAACTAATGCGTGGATTATTTTTTCTGCATCTGGTTGAAAAAGGACATGTCTGATTTTAGCGATATTACGAAGGTGAAAAAAGGCAGTCCTTGAAATTTGTTTTATGTTGTAGTTAAAGGACATATCCTCATCAAAGATAACTCCCAGATTCCTTACGATGGTGCTGGAGGCCAGGGTAATGCCATCTAGAGTAGCTAAATCATTAGATAATGTGTTTCTAAGGTGTTTAGAACCAAGTACAATAACTTCAGTTTTATCCGAGTTTAGCAGCAGAAAATTGCAGGTCATCCAGATCTTTATATCTCTAAGGCATGCTTGGAGTCTAGATAACTGATTGGATTCATCTGGCTTCATTGATAAATATATTTGGGTATCATCTGCATAACAATGGAAATTTATGGAGTGTTTTCGATTAATATTCCCTAAAGGAAGGATATACAAAGTGAATAGTATAGGTCCCAGAACAGAACCTTGAGGAACTCTGTGTCTAACTTTTGCTTTTATGGAGGATTCATCATTAACATGAACAAACTGAAATCGATCTGATAAATGTGATTTAAACCAGCTTAATGCAGTTCCTTTAATGCCAATGAAATGTTCCAGTCTCTGTAACAGGATTTGATGGTCAACAGTGTCAAATGCGGCACTAAGATCTAACAAGACAAGTACAGAGACAAGTCCTTTGTCAGATGCAGTCAGTAGGTCGTTTGTGACTTTAACCAGTGCTGTCTCTGTGCTATGATGCGCTATAATATATAGAAAGTCACATAACTGATTAACGACTGCTTTCTCAAGGATCTTAGAGAGAAAGGGATGGTTAGATATAGATCTATAGTTGGCTAATACGTCTGAATCGAGAGTAGGCTTCTTAAGGAGGGGTTTAATTACGGCTACTTTAAAGGACTGCGGTACATAGCCAGTTACCAAAGACATATTGATTATATTTAGTAGGAAGGTGCTAATTAAGGGTAAGACATCCTTAAAGAGTTTAGTTTGGATGGATCTAAAATAAGGTTTTGATGATGAAATCATAGAAGTTAATTCAGGAAGGTCAATCTGAGAGAAACAATCCAAACTTATATCAGGTTTTGTGGTTGTTTCTAGGGTTCTTGATAAATCTGTGCCTGTTAAGAGTAGAGACTGTTGAATTTTATTATTAAAAAAGCTCCTGAAGTCGTTACTACTGAGAGCCATTGGAGTACACGGATCAATAGAGTTATGACTCTTTGTCAGCCTGGCCAAGGTGCTGAAAAGAGACCTAGGGCTGTTTTTATTTTCCTCAATTAATGCTGAGTAATAGGCGGCTCTGCCATTACAGAGGGCCTTCTTATAAATTTTAAGGTTTTCAAGCCAGACTATGCGAGATTCTTCCAGTTTAGTGGAACGGCAAGTCCTGTCAGATTTACGAGATAATTGCTTTAATTTGTGGGTTTCAGAGTTATACCACGGAGCTAATCTCTTATGCTTTATTATCTTTCTTTTTAAAAGAGCAATGGAGTCAAGTCACCTGCTATAATTACTTTATCTGTACTGAGGACTAAGTTTGATCGAAACTCTGAGAATTCAGATAAGAATTCAGAGTACAGGCCAAGAGGACGGTACACTATAACAAATATAATTGGCTGTACTGGGTGAGAAATACAAAGAGCAAGGCATTCAAAAGAAGTATAATTAAATTTAAATTTATGTCTAGGGCTGACAATAAGGCTGGAGTTGAAAATGGCTGCAACTCCACCTCCTCGGCCAGTATCTTGAGGAATGTGAGTATTAATATGACTGGGAGGAGTGGATTCGTTAAGACTAATGTATTCCTCATGACATAGCCAGGTTTCAGTAAGACAAAATAGGTCAATATGCTGATCTGAGATTAGATCATTTACTAATAAGGCTTCAGAAGATAGTCATCTAATGTTTAAGAGACCGCATTTAATTTTTTGATTTGGCTGAACAGTTTCAGACTTAATGTTAATTGGTTTTAGATTTTTATGATTGATTTAAATGGTCGGGGGACAGACACAGTCTCTATGTGGTTTAGGGTGGGTAACTGATCTAATGGAAGCGCAGAGAAGCATGTAAGACTGCAACTCTGCCTCCTGGTCTCAACTCTGGCTTGTCATGGTTTTGTTTCTCTTCTAAATTCAGCCATATTTTTTGATATGAGGGTAGCTCCATCCAAAATGGGATGTATGTTGTCTCTCCTAATCAGACCACGTTTTCCCCAGAAAGTCTGCCAATTGTCTATGAAGCCCATGTTGTTTGCTGGACACCACCTCGACTGTGACATGCGGCTATACATGTCATCACTGGTCAAATTAGGCAGGGGTCCAGAGAAAACTACTGAGTCCGACATTGTTTTGGCAAATATACACACCGACTCCACATTAATTTTAGTGACCTCCAATTGGCGTAACCGGGAGTCATTACTGCCGACATGGATAACAATAGTACCATATCTACGTTTACTCTTAGCCAGCAGTTTTAAATTTGACTTTATGTCACCCGCTCTGGCCCCAGGAATACAATTGACTGTTGTTTGCTGGTGTCGCTAACGTGAAGTCAGCGACCAACCGATCCACAGAAGATATTTCTACGGTCCTCCTCCACATCTTGAAAATAACAGCCCATGCATCAGAATGCTGTTTCTTGATTTCAGCATTTAATTTTCAGCATTTAATACAATCTTCCCCATGAAACTGATTGGAAAACATAGCATTCTGGGCTTGAGTACCACACTCTGCAACTGGATATTGGACTCTCTCAGAAACAGACCCCAGACAGTTCAGATTGGTGGTCACATCACCTCAACTCTAGTGCTCAACACTGGAGCCCCCCAGGGTTGTGTTCTCAGCCCCCTCCTATTCACACTGTATACCTATGACAGCAACCCAGAGAGAGAACTCTTTTGTGAATTATGCAGACGACACCACTATCATCAGCCAAATTTCAAACAACAATGAGAGTTCATATTGGGGAGAAAATACATTATCTTTCAGAATAGTGCAGAAAGAAAAACTTACTGCTCAATGTCAACAAAGACAAGGAGCTGACATTGTTGATTTCTGGTTGACATTGTGTGTGTATGTGATGTGCTGTTATGTGTGGCTTTGTATTTTGTATAATGTGTCCTATGTGTTTTTTGCTTTGTACTGTTCATTATTGTGCTGTGTTTGGTATATGTTTTTGTGCTGTTATATGTTTTAATTGTAAGGGACTGCAGATAAAAATTAGTTTTAAAGCTACCTCTGGTGCAGTGCATCAAATGTTAACATTTATGTTTTTAAATGTAGTTTGAAAGTGAAAGAGATTTTCTTAGTATACACTAAAGGAAAAAGGAAAAAATACAGTAAAAAAATCTGGCAACAAAGTTTCCAGAGAGATACCATGAACTTACAGAAATTAACCATACCACAAAAGTGCATGAAATAAACTATAAAATTGCAGAGCAAATTTTATATTATGGCAAAATCCATGAAAAACAATTACCTTTCAGGTTAATCTCTTTCCATTTAGGGCATTTATTAGTTAGTTTATGAAGCAACCCAGTCTATCTACAGTAATTTCTTATTAAATTTTTTTTTTCATGTACAGTAACCAAAAACTAATGTATAAAAGCGCAGTAAGTACATAAAGTCAAAGACACTATATATTAAAAGAAAGTTTATTGGACAATGGAAAATCAAGCATAGTACATCAAAAATAGCTAAATTTAAGGCTAATCACTGTAAATTTAGGCTCTTTAGTATTTACTTTAAGAAATTGTCCTTCCTACAGTGGTTTCCTTTAAGGAGAAATCTGCTCATCACCCAGTTAATACAGTCTGTGAATATTTTTAATAGTGCTCCATAATTTCATTGTTTGCTGCTAATCTGTCATTTAGTAGCACATGTACACATTGGGGGGCAAAGTTAGCTTATAGTCCAACACAAGTAACGTTTTCCCCGTTTCAATGTTGGAAAACATATAACGTTAATTGCTACCACGGCTTTAATTTTACATTTATCAGTCAGAAGTATTTTAGGACGTAGCATAATGTATTACAGTGTAGGAATTTGTGCACTCAAATATCTTTATGGTATTATGGGGAATTATGAATTATTATTGTACACAACTCCAACAAGAAATTATTTGTCCAGTGACATAACACATATTAGAGTATGTGTAATAATAGGGAAATAGCCCTCCTTGCTGGGCACACAAGAGAGGTCTATTAGAATTATGATTGTTATTAATCGCAATTATGATATTGCAAGGGTATAGGTCTTTTAAGGTTAAGTGACTGAGATGCAAGCACAATAAAACACAAACAAGTTCACCTTAGTTAAACACACATTTATTACTAATACTACAGCTACAAGTACTAAACACTACAACATTCTACAAACAAGACACAAAAGGAAAAGGGGAACTGATACGTAAGGCTATGGCTGGTGTAAGTTCAGAATGCATGATGCTGAGTTATCTATTGTGTAGTTGGAATGGGAAACCTGATAAACAGATGAGATGACTGTTACCTGAGAAGCAGCAAGTCAAATCAACGGTATCACAGCTTAGTTCCAAATTGCTAGTTGAAATTACCAATCATGAAAGCACCAGGGTTTAAGCAAGTTGACGGAGGTTTTGTACGTATACTCGCTTGTTCCCTGGGGTAACTTCTTGTTGAGAATGGAGTCCGTTGCTGGGGTGAGGAGCTGGAGTCTGGATCTGGTGGTGATGAGTGAGTCGGTCGGTCCGTGCTTGAAAAGTTCCCATTGAGAGAGAGCTCCTGGTTTCTGCTCTCATACTCTCCTATGCTGGATGCTCAACTCATGACTCCAGATTCAAGAGATGCTCTGAGTCGCATCTTCAGACCAGCAAGCTGCAAGCTTCCCACTGGCATGGTGGAAAGCAAGAAGAACCAGCAAGCAGCATCAAGCAGCCCAAAAGAGCTGCCTGAAAACAGCTGGATCCAAACACAAGGGCACACAGTGGCAAAAAGCCACTGCCAAAAACCAGCATGCTCAGAACACACAGAGAACACGGAACGGAGAATCTCAGATGAGATCCTGTTTTAAAGTTTCAGTCTGCCCGCCCAGAAGGTGCCTCCTGGCCAATCCCAGGGGTTGCATAGTTCTGGGGGAGCAAAGTCAGTCCCTCCAACAAGGTCATCTGTAAGTCCATGGGTTTCACAGTCCTTTGTTCTCCAAAATCTGACTGTGAATGGCAGGGGTTCATGCCAGTTCGTCTCTGGTTGTGACAGGCTCTCAGGTGGGGGTAATTTGTCCAGACGGTGCATTCAACTCACAATGGGGTGTGAATTGGTCTTACTATCTTTCTGGCTCTTGTAGCTTGAAAGATCAAAGATGGTTTGGGTCAGTAGTCTGGTTTGGTTCCTTATCTGACCCTTTTGTTTGCAGGAGGTTGTTAGAAGCATGCAGGGACATTATCCTACAACAGGTTATGTGACTGTGTCACTATTTTCATGTAACTATTTTCCTGATGTTACTGCAGCTATGAGAGAGCTCCTGCAGCATTGATGCATAGTGTTGCCTTTATCTTCATAATAGGTCAGGAACATTTCACCATGTGCCATTAATGGCTGCAAGTACAGAGGTTTTCATTACAACCAAAGACAACAGAAGTTGATTTCACTGAATAGCTACTTGTCTCTGATTGAAAGTGTGTTAATGAAATAATCTGATCTAGTCTGTTGTTGGGATGAAAATCAGCAGTTTCTGATAAACACATTAGATAGATAGCTAGATAGATAAATAGATAGATGATTTATAATAGTAAGTTCATTCATGTGCTTTTCTTTTTGTTACATTTTTCTCAGGCACTGTGGGTCAGCATTATTCACCATGTCTGACATTCACAGCTGTCATATTAGAAGTATTGCAGACCAAGTCAGGAGAGGTCTGGGTAAGTCATTAACATCTGTATGTAGCATATTAACTTACCTGTAAGTCCTACTCTTGGTTAAATAGTGTTATTTTCACATGTTCAACTGTATAAAATGTATGAAATAGTAAATGAACTCTATGTGTCCCTGCAGCTGCTGCTCTACACAGCTCCTGGAGCAGATGAAGAACAGCAGTGCCAGTGAATCATGGGTGCCGTTCCTGTTATGAGAGCATCTTCATCCAGAGCAGTAAACTGAATACCTTTGGTGTGGTTTTGGTTTGACCCTTGTCTGCTATTATATGTGCAGCAAATTGACTGCTTTTAGTGTTCAAACAGACCAATGATTTGACAGCTTATTTTGAAAACAGAATAAACTGTTGTTTGAACAGTAAAAGATTGAAAAAGATGTCCAAAAATGTTTCTGTTAAATAAAAGATATTTATATCATAAATGTTCTTATTCTTAGTGTTGTTTTTATATTTTTATTTTGTTGTTAAAACTAGTAAATTGCAGTTTACATAACCTGAAGTGATGAAAATGAACCCATACCATGTTCTACAATGCCCTGTTCTGAGGATCAGTGGTATTCAAACTTCACTACTGTTTTATGTTGCTTTATAATATATAAACGAAAATATAAATCAAAAGTGGAAGTGATAATGACAATATACTGACACTGCAGGGAAGTACTGTCATTGTATTTCAAAGCAATTATTACAGCACATCTGATTAATATCTTTTATTTGGTAAACTTGCACATTTAAATTGAACAAATGAACCCTGGCTGCCTCTGAAGCAGTTCACTGGTGAGCTGCTGTTCTCCTCCAAGATCATCTCTTCAAGAATTCTGAAATAAATAAAAACATGAAAAACACAGATAAGGCTTAGTGAGTAAGTGTTCCCAAACAAGTCTACAACAACATGATTTCAAAAAAAAAAAAAAAAAAATGCCAACGTTATCTTGCTATCAATAATGCCTGACATTAGAATAAAATAACCGTTAAGTTTTGTTTAGCATTACGTAGCTAATGTTAGCTTGTGGGCGGCTGTGGTTCAGGAGGTAGAGCGGGTCGTCCTCTAATCGGAAGATTGGCGGTTCGATTCCCGGCTCTTCCTGTCCGCATGTTGATGTGTCCTTGGGCAAGACCCTACAGCAGCACCTCCCGTTACCTTACCATCTTAAATGTGTGTTTTTTTTAAAAGGAGTCTGGCGCTGCTATATAGCGCGGCTATTTTCGGTTAATGTAAACAAAACGGACCTTACTTTTACACAGAGGCGGTCTATCTCGATACAAATCATATTAATGATGTCCTCAAACACTTTTAACATCACTCTGAACGTGACAGAAGCAAACACAGCACTTAAATGGACTTTGACAGCACACTGAGTCACACACTGAGGTGCTGCTGTAGCGCAGCTAGCTGATTAGTCTGTGTGTGTGACCGGGTGCGTTTCAGCGGTTGAAGAAGTTATCAGATCCCTTCGTGAAGCAAAGTACCTCACAATAATGCCAAAAAGGAGACTGTGTGGTAGATCTGTGCTCTGCTAAGCAAATTTAGTCTTTCTGTCAAAGGAGTCTGGTGTATTTGAACGGCAGTGAGGCTCACTGGCCAAACAGATAGATGCAATATCACAGATTAAAACTGACCTTCGTGCTGTAAATACTGTTAGTGTAGTAACATAATGTTGTTGTTGAAGAAATGTTCAGATTATTTTCTTACAAGTAAAAGTCCACTATGAGAAATCCTTTTCGGTGAGATAAAAAAACAACAACCTTCTTTTACTGTTCATATAAACTGTACGTTACACACCGGGAGAACTACGTATATATTGTTTCATATCTATATTATACTATCTATTGGACTATATAGATACAGTCAAGCCTGAAATGATTCATACCCTTTGCAGCAAATTTTGTATTAAAGTCACTTTTATTCAAGCATATTACTTTGACTGGAAAATAAAAGCTGATAAATATTTATTTCCACAATGATGCCTCTTTTACATCCTCTTATTATCTTCTGGTAGACGCCTGTGTTAATTCACATGAAGAAAAAACTTGCTGGTTGAATATCTATCTATCTATATAAATACATACACACACACACACACACATATATATATATATATATACACACACACACAGCACTTTGAAAACTGTAACTGAATGATGTCTTTGTTATTGTAGGAAGGATGACATGAGATCCAGGAAGAAGACCTTCAGGGGACCACAGCTGAAGACAGCAACCCAGCAGAAGACAAGTAAGGAACATTTACAAATGTATCCATGTGGATGAGTTTAATTTGAGTTAATTCATGCTACCATAATGTTGTCTGTCTTACTGATTTCTTTGTTTTTGTGTATTTTCAGAGAACATGCAAGACGATCACCCTGCAGCCAAATTTCCCCTCTGTCTGTCCCATAACAGACATCCCACTTCTGCTGCTCCTCACATTTGAGGGTGAAAGGGCAGATTGTCTTATAAATAAACACATGAAAAACAACTGGGGTCCGTTTCACAAAGCAGGTTCAACTGAGTTTAATACTGAACTCTGAATTGATCTACTCTGAGATATGAAACTCTGAGTTTTCGGTTCCAGCACCGGATTTGAGTCAGTTAAATGAACTCGGAGTAGTTTCACCTGAGGGGTGTACTACAAAGCGAGATTAGTGGGTTAGCGAGGTATGTTGAGACTAAAACCGGGGTTTTCGATGTCACGAAGGTGGCTCTGTTTTAACCTGGCTAGATCACCGTGGTAACTGATGCGGCAAACTTAACCTGGTCTGGAGCAGTTTATGTTCCGAGTTTCGGCTTAAAACGGCAATAAAAAGCGCTGAACTTTCAACTAACTACCAGATTTGCTGCCAAGTCCATTTAACACTGCTGCTACTGGAACACTGAATTGAAAACTGATCAGTCTTTTATCAGACTGACCATTGATTTGATGTTACATTGTAAATTTGAAATGGAGAGGTTTGGGTTACTTGCGGGATTTTGTTACAACATATCAAGCTTTATTTCAGACAATAGAAAAAAATAAAATTAAAACTAATGAAGAAATACTTTGAACAAAAATAAAATGGATTAGTCTATTGGTATTTATCACAGATAAGTTTGTGATTTTTATATATATATATATATATATATATATATATATATATATATATATATATATATATATATATATATATATATATATATATATAGTAGTTGTGTTTGTACTGATTTTAATTCTTGGGACTGTCACCTTCTGGACATCCTTCTTGTATTTATTGATGTTTTAATGTGGTTGCTCCACTTTTACTATTATCATTTTAAATTGATTGCTGTATGATGTGATGTGCAGTGTGCTGAGACCATGTTGCATGGTGATTTTACACTTAAAATAAATAAAAATTGAATTGAATTGAATATATATATACATACATATATATTAATTCGGCCAGAATCTAAAGTGATTTCCACTGATCCTTCATTATGGGACAGAGTCAGACCTAAATGAACCTCTTGAGTTTTATGTTTAAATGCATCAAGTTTAAAGTTTTAGAGCTGTGGATGTGGGAGGCACGGAGAGAGCAGCGGGTGGTAAAATAAATATGAACTAATTACGTAATTAATGAATTTGTGTTTTAATTAACGAATTTACACGATCAGCAATTCTCTGTCAGCATTCATCTCTCACTGTATTTGCAGCAACAGCGTTGCTTTTTTCTGTGATATTGTATTTATATTATTCATAGCTCTCTGTTATATTGACCTGTTCCTGACTGAAGGAGGCGGCATGCAAGCAGTCCATTTTAAGCGGAAAAGGAGTCAAATGACGCGCCAAACGCCCCTTGTTATGGGGACACGCACAGAGCCTGAAGCAGAAAGCCTGAGTTAACAAATAAAGTTCATATCCACCGTTGTGATACCACTTATCTCTGATCTTCAGTTTCGGGTTTGTCGAGCCAGCTCACACAAAGAAAGCCTGGGTATGTTGAACCGGCTTCGTAGTACACCCCTCTGGAGTTAAGCGCGCGCGCCACAACTATAAAAAGCCAGCATCAATGGAGCCCCGATTCAACGAGTCACATGGCAACAGGGAAGCGGAGGGCGGGGTTTTTCACCCCACTAGAATTAGAAATCTTGATGCGCTCATATGGCGAGTTTGAACGTATTTTCAGAAAGAAATGCAACACTGCTGCAGCTGCAAAAGAGACACTGCTTCTCGGGTCAGTGTGTAAGTTTAAATTTAGTCCTTTGCAATCACAATAATATTACAGTGAAACTGCTTCAATGGCAGAATATTAATTTATTTAATTTCGGTGCATCCCGCGGAGGAGAAGTGCACTTGGCAGCAGTTTAGGATGAAAAACATAACAAACAGTTAAGACCTCGGCATAATCTCATGTCACCACATTTTGACCATGTTTTACATTGTAAGATAAATATTAAGTGGCTGTTTGACTGTGCAGTTGTTTTATCCCCAACATAATGCTGGTTTCACACACATAAATGTTTCATATATATTATGTTCTCTTAAATAATTAAGCCTATTAAAACTTAATTTAAACAGCCAAAGAAACGCAGCGCAACACAATATCTGCTGGGATGTGAGAGCATGACTATGATAGAAAATGTTGCAAATGTAAAGACGGATTAGGTTGTGTAGGTCTATATAGTTGATGGACTATGACGTGAAACGGTACCGCTCTAAAAGATAACTGTCTGGAAATGCTAGATCATCTATGCGACCAATATTTAATTCTCTGCGCAGTAATGCTGCACTTTCATCCACGGGATCATTATCAAAAGGAGATGTTAGTGAAAAAAGTCACAACCTACTGTGACTTATGGACTTCTAATAGCCTATACTGACTCTGATTTTTATTTTTTAATTTTAAATAACAGACAGCAGGACTAGGTCAAACTCGCCTGCTGACTGAATGAATGAGGAAATGAAACGGAGTGTGTGGCTCTGAGGGCGGAGACAGAGAGAAACTCGAGGTTCATTGATAAAAACCTGAGGGGTGTACTACGAAGCCGGTTCAACATACCCAGGCTTTCTTTGTGTGAGCTGGCTCGACAAACCCTAAACTCAGCAATCAGAGATAATTGGTATCACGACGGTGGTTATGAACTTTCTTTGTTAACTCAGGCTTTCTGCTTCAGGTTCTGTGCGCGTCCCCATAAAAAGGGGCGTGTGGCGCGTCATTTGACACTTTGGAAAAATGGATAGATCTCGTACGGCTTACTTCAATGAAGCAGAGCAGATGGCCATCATAGAAGGCTATGAAAACTTCAAACCAATTAAGACGTAAGTAGTAACACAGTTGCAGCCAATAAGGCACGAGAGGAATGCTGGCAGAAAATTGCAGATCGTGTAAATTCGTAAGTTTATATATACACTCACCGGCCACTTTATTAGGCACACCTGTCCAACTGCTCGTTAATGCAAATTCCTAATCAGCCAATTACATGGCAGCAACTCAATGCATTTGGGCATGTAGACATGGTCAAGACGATCTCCTGCAGTTCAAACCGAGCATCAGAATGGGGAAGAAAGGTGATTTAAGTGACTTTGAACGCGACATGGTTGTTGGTGCCAGACGGGCTGGTCTGAGTATTTCAGAAACTGCTGATCTACTGGGATTTTCACGCACAACCATCTCTAGGGTTTACAGAGAATAGTCCAAAAAAGAGAAAATATCCAGTGAGCGGCAGTTCTGTGGGCGAAAATACCTTGTTAATGCCAGAGGTCAGAGGAGAATGGCCAGACTGGTTCAAGCTGATAGAAAGGCAACAGTAACTCAAATAACCACTTGTTACAACCAAGGTATGCAGAAGAGCATCTCTGAACGTACAACACGTCGAACCTTGGGGCAGATGGGCTACAGCAGCAGAAGACCACACCGGGTGCCACTCCTGTCAGCTAAGAACAGGAAACTAAGGCTACAATTCGCACAGGCTCACCGAAATTGGACAATAGAAGATTGGAAAAACGTTGCCTGGTCTGATGAGTCTTGATTTCTGCTGCAACATTCGGATAGTAGGGTCAGAATTTGGCGTCAACAACATGAAAGCATGGATCCATCCTCCCTTGTATCAACAGTTCAGTTGGTGGTGGTGGTGTAATGGTGTGGGGTATATTTTCTTGGCACTCTTTGGACCCCTTAGTACCAACTGAGCATTGTTGCAACGCCACAGCCTACCTGAGTATTGTTGCTGACCATGTCCATCCCTTTATGACCACAGTGTACCCATGTTCTGATGGCTACTTCCAGCAGGATAACGCGCCATGTCATAAAGCTTGAATCATCTCAGACTGGTTTCTTGAACATGACAATGAGTTCACTGTACTCAAATGGCCTCCACAGTCACCAGATCTCAATCCAATATAGCACCTTTGGGATGTGGTGGAACAGGAGACTTGCATCATTGTTACGCCCGGGTCTAGGGGCATGAATGCGTAACATAAAACAAAGGCAAAACAACGAGAAACAGGGGTGGATGAGTACAAGACAGAGACAACTTATTGCTTTGCCACAACCAAAATGTAACAACAGCAAACAACAACGTGTCAAAAAAAAACTGTACAGTGAGTGAAGCTGGGCTTCAGGGTGAATCCAGGCCAAAATAACAAACAAAACCAACCTATCTATCGCAAGCAAAACCTAGCTAATCCCTAACCGAACAAAAGAACAAACAAAAATACATTCGCTAAGCCTAACTCCCTACGCTAACAAAAAACAGGAGAAAACTGTGCAAAAGAAAAGGCAATTCACCCCTACTGCTTCCGTGCTCTGTGAATACTATATACAAGTGCAAGATCTACAATATCTACAAAGGGGCACTAGCGACCGGCTAGGCTACCCTGGATGACACGATAGCGGATGGTATCCACTGTCTACCACGACACAAAACCACAACACAAAGCAACAGTATGAAGGTACAGTTCTGAACACAAAACGCAAAGCAAGCAACGAGGAGGGACGACACTCCGCTGTCAGCTCCGGACCCTCCGCGTCATCTGGGAAATCCCGGAGGCTAAAAAGACCGGCATTTGCGGCCAGCCAATCCCCGGCGGCCGCGGCATGGAGGGAGCAGCCAATCCGATCGGGAACCGGCATCTGTGGGAACATAGATTAACGAAACCAAAACACGGGACAGAGTTCTCACTCTGTCGTTAAACTTGACAACAAAAGACAGAAAACAACAAAAGACAGAGCGTTCACTCCAACCTTCAAATACTGTACAAAAACACACAACAAAATACGGCGGAGCCGTAACACCCCCCTTCCTAAAGAACAAACCTCTCCTCCCCAAAAAGAAGTTAATTAGGACCGGGCTGGACACGGGACAGAGCATCTGCCAACACATTTTTGGCTCCCTTTTTGTGGAGTATTTCCAGGTTGAAGTCCTGGACCAGTAAGGACCATCTCATTAGCCTCTGGTTCGAGTTCCGCATCTGGCTCAAGAACACGAGGGGGTTATGATCAGTGTACACAGCAATTGCAAGCGGGCTGGAGCCAAGGTAGACCTCAAAGTGTGCAGACAGCAGGGAGAGAGCTTCTTTCTCGATCGTGCTGTAGTTCATCTGAGAAGTACTGAACATCGATACCTTGCTTGTCCTCCTGCAGCAACACAGCACCGGCCCCACTGGCACTGGCATCCACCTCCAGCTTGAAAGGGCGCGTGAAGTCCGGAGCTGCAAGGATGGGAGTACTGCAGAGGAGAGCTTTACAAGATTCAAAGGCTTTTTGACAAGCAAGTGACCAAGCGAAATTCTTTTTTACACTGGTGAGACTGGTGAGGGGAGCAACAACATCGGCACAGTTTGTGCAGAAACTACGGTAATATCCAGCCATGCCCAGAAAGCGGCGGAGCTCGCGCCTGGTCTGAGGGACAGGATAATCCAGGATGGCTTGGACTTTGGCGGCCACTGGGCGCACCTGACCTTGACCCACCTGTTTGCCAAGGTAGGTGACAGTAGCCCTGCCAAACTCACATTTGGCCAGGTTCAACGTGAGGGTGGCCTCCTTCAACTTCCTAAAAATCACCTCCAAAGTTTTTATGTGTTCAGACCACGTGTCTGAGTAGGCCACCACATCGTCAAGGTAAACCTCACAATTGTTCACCCCAGCTAAAACCATATGTATGAGCCTCTGGAAAGTTGCAGGGGCATTGCGCAGGCCGAAAGGCATCACTGTGTACTGGAGGAAACTATCTGGGGTGACGAAGGCAGAAATCTCTGAAGCACGAGGTGTTAGTGGAACTTGCCAGTAGCCCTTTAGAAGATCTAATTTGGTGACAAATGTGGCAGAACCAACCCTGTCAACACAGTCTTCCATCCGGGGCAGAGGGTAAGAGTCAGGTTTTGTGGCATTATTTACTTTTCTGAAGTCTGTACAAAAGCGAGGTGTTTGGTCTGACTTGGGCACAAGCAGACAAGGAGAACTCCACGCACTAGAGCTGGGGACAGCCAGACCGTTCTCTAACAGATATTCTACCTCTTTTTTAAGGAGGGACCGCTTGGTGGGATTGACACGGTATGCATGCTGCTTAATAGGTAGGTGACCATCAACATCAATATCATGTGCGAGAACAGTGGTGTGAGAGGGAGTGTCTGAAAACAGGGCAAGATTATTTCTTATCAAATGGGTGATGTCTGATCTGGCGGAAGCATCCAAATGACTTAAGTGAGCTGACAAATTTCTCAACATTTCAGAATTTTGTAGCCGCGAACAGGGTGAGCCACTCACACGGAGACCATCACTTTCAGGTGAGTATGAGGAGGAAGACACAGAGGCTACAGCTGTGACAGTGGCCACAGCAGGCGGCGGAGGCGAAGGAGCGCTAGCGGTGACGTCATCACGTGCGATATATGCCTTAAGCATATTCAGGTGGCAGATGCGTGTTTTCCTTCAACGGTCTGGGGTACGAACAACATAATCAGTATCACTGAGCTTCTTCTCAATCGCATAGGGACCACAGAATTTTGCCTGAAGAGCAGAACCGGAAAATGGAAGAAGAGCGAGCACTTTGTCACCGATGTGAAAAACTCTCTTAACGGACTTTTTGTCGAATTGTCTTTTCATCTCCTCCTGTGAGGCATTCAGGATGCTGCGTGCAGCTTCACGTGCTTTGTGCAACCTCTCTTTAAAGTGGCTCACATAATCTAGTACGTTGGAGTCGGGACAAGTGGGTTTAGACATAAGTTTTTCCCTGAAAAGGTACAGTGGACCACGCACTGTGTGCCCGAACACCAACTCTGCAGGACTAAAACCGGTGGACTCTTGCACACTTTCCCTTACGGCTAACAGGAGAAAAGGTAAACCTTCATCCCAGTCTTTCTCAGTCTCAAGGCAGTACTTCTTCATCATTGATTTTAGCGTCTGGTGAAAACGTTCAAGCGCGCCCTGGGATTGGGGGATGATATGCGCTGGACTTTCGATGGCTAATGGACAATGATGAAATCACTTGATTGAAAAGTTTAGACATGAAGTTTGTTCCCTGATCGGTTTGTATGTACTTAGGCAACCCAAAAGTGGAAAAGAAATTTACGAGAGCCTTGACAACAGCTTTGGTTTTTAGTGTGCGCAGCGGAATGGCTTCGGGGTAACAGGTTGCGATGCACATTAGTGTTAGCAGATACTGGTGGCCGGACTTAGTTTTTGGAAGTGGACCCACACAGTCCAGGATGATATGTTCGAAGGGCTCTCCAATCACCGGAATTGGCTGTAGCGGAGCAGGAGGGATTATCTGGTTTGGTTTACCGCTGAGTTGGCACACATGACACGAGCGGCAAAATCTGGCTACATCTGACTTCACCCCGGGCCAAAAGAAGTAACGTAAGATGCGATGGTAAGTTTTCTTAATTCCTAAATGGTCAGAAAAACTATCGTGAGCGAGGCTCAGAATTTGCAAACAAAAATTTTTAGGAACCACAACCTGCTGAAAAGAATTCCACGTCGCATCGTCAGCAGCGGGAGGGTGCCAGTGACGTTTTAAAATACCATCCACAACACTGTACACAGAGGGAGTTTCAGCTTTCGGGGTAACTGCGGCTGACAGACACGTAGCCAGGGTCGAGTCACTCTGTTGAGCCTGAATAAACACATCCCTGTCCACCTCAAAGTTTAATTCTGCCTCAACGGGCAGCAAATTATCCATTACCCTCTTGTCAGGTTTAACAGCGTGTGGTTCTTTTTTTTCAGACTCGTTGGTGGGAGACATGAAGGACTCAGACAGATTCAGCACATCATCAAATTTCCCGACTGAGCGTGCGTTACAGCACAGACAGGGAACACAGAGGGCAGACTGTCATCAGAAGGCACAGATTGGCTGGAGTCAGGCTCAGGGTTGTCAACTACCTCGGGTGCCGGAAAAACTTTCTTCCCTGCCAAATCATTCCCGAGAATAAGAGCAACCCCCTGAACTGGCAAACGAGCACGGATCCCAATTTTCATGGGGCCCGAAACAAGAGCTGAACGAAGAAACACAGTATGTAACGGGGCTCTCAAAGGACTCATCTCCACCCCCCACACGAGAGCATCAGAACCACAGAACGAGTCATCAGAGAAAGGCAGAACGCTCTGCAGCAGGAGGGACTGAGTGGCTCCCGTATCACGCAAAATCGTGATCGGCACCTGATCTCCATCCTTCCCAGTCAGAGAAACTGAACCTTTCAAAATGAACGGTCGATAACACTCATCCACCTCATCTTCATCTGAACTGTCAGGAGACGGGGTAGGAACAGACTGAACGAAACCCACACTTTTTGGCTTTCTGCTAGCCGAATTACTCTCTTTCCGCTGAAGAGTGGGGCATGCAGCAATTAAGTGGCCTGTTTCATGGCAGTAGAAACACTCTCGGCCGTCAAGAGAAGCTGTGTTGGAGCGCTGTGAACTTTTAGATGGAGTTTTTGGACTCTTCCCGACATGAACACCAGGAGCATATTCACGGCGGTCCGAGGGAAAAACAACACGGTGAGTCAGAGTAAACTCATCCGCAAGAACAGCAGCTTTGGACAGCGAATCGACTTTCTGCTCATTCAAATACACCACAATTTTTTCCGAAAGACAGGTTTTAAATTCCTCCAACAGAAGAAGCTCACGTAACTGAGCAAAGGTTGTTACCTTGCTCGCTGCACACCACTTATCAAACAAGACATTTTTCTCTCTTGCGAACTCCACATAAGTTTGGTTGGCAGATTTTTCACATGCGCGGAACTTTTGGCGGTATGCCTCAGGCACTAGTTCATATGCTCGCAACACAGTGGCCTTTACAACTTCGTAATCTAAACTTTCCTCAATGGACAGACTCGCACACACCTCCTGGGCTTTCCCAACTAATTTGCACTGGAGCAACAACGTCCACACATCTCTTGGCCAATTTAATGATTTTGCAATTCGCTCAAAAGCACTAAAGTATGAATCAACCTCACTCTCTCGGAAAGGTGGGACTAACGAAATGTGCCTACTCACATCAAAAAATTGCTCGGAGGAAGTGGTGGAAAAACGCATACTCACAGGGGTAGATGACTGCCGTGGAGATCTGTCAAGCTCCAATGCCCTTACGCGGAGATGCATAAGCTCAACCTCACGGGTTTTGGTTTCGAGCTCCACTTCAAGCGGAGGGCTAGCTTCAGATCCTCCCTGTCAACCCCGGCCTGTATTAGCGCCATCGGATCTGTGCCTGAAGCCTGAGTGACTGCTGGAGCCTCCGCCCCTGCCTCCACCCAGCTACTGAGAGCTTGTGTGGCCGTGGCAGCCGCCGCTCCCACTTCCACGTTTAAACCCTCAGGTGCACTGACCGTTTTAGGCTTTTCAGGCTTAACTATACCCTTCTCCACCAACCGTTCCGCCAAACATTTTTTGATTTCCACCTTACGTGCGTTCAAAGGCACAGATATATTGAAAAAAATTGCAACCAGTAACAGATCTGCTTTCGTGCATCTATCCAATTTATCCAGAGAAGGCCCTTGTGTAAAGTCGTCCATGTTGAAAGCAAGTCGAGACATTTTATACCCTCCACACAAAATGAAAAACTGCCAACCAAAAGAGAAAAAGAACGGACGAGCCCCCAATTTATGTTACGCCCGGGTCTAGGGGCATGAATGCGTAACATAAAACAAAGGCAAAACAACGAGAAACAGGGGTGACAACAACGTGTCAAAAAAAAACTGTACAGTGAGTGAAGCTGGGCTTCAGGGTGAATCCAGGCCAAAATAACAAACAAAACCAACCTATCTATCGCAAGCAAAACCTAGCTAATCCCTAACCGAACAAAAGAACAAACAAAAATACATTCGCTAAGCCTAACTCCCTACGCTAACAAAAAACAGGAGAAAACTGTGCAAAAGAAAAGGCGATTCACCCCTACTGCTTCCGTGCTCTGTGAATACTATATACAAGTGCAAGATCTACAATATCTACAAAGGGGCACTAGCGACCGGCTAGGCTACCCTGGATGACACGATAGCGGATGGTATCCACTGTCTACCACGACACAAAACCACAACACAAAGCAACAGTATGAAGGTACAGTTCTGAACACAAAACGCAAAGCAAGCAACGAGGAGGGACAACACTCCGCTGTCAGCTCCGGACCCTCCGCGTCATCTGGGAAATCCCGGAGGCTAAAAAGACCGGCATTTGCGGCCAGCCAATCCCCGGCGGCCGCGGCATGGAGGGAGCAGCCAATCCGATCGGGAACCGGCATCTGTGGGAACATAGATTAACGAAACCAAAACACGGGACAGAGTTCTCACTCTGTCGTTAAACTTGACAACAAAAGACAGAAAACAACAAAAGACAGAGCGTTCACTCCATCTTTCAAATACTGTACAAAAACACACAACAAAATACGGCGGAGCCGTAACAATCATGGATGTGCAGCCGACAAATCTGCAGCAACTGCGTGATGCTATCATGTCAATATGGACCAAACTCTCTGAGGAATGTTTCCAGTACTTTGATGAATCTATGCCACGAAGGATTAAGGCAGTTCTGAAGGCAAGGTGTACCTAATAAAGTGGCCGATGAGTGTATATTTTATCACTCAATGTACTCTCAATGATTCTCACATTCATAGCTCTTAAACTTTTAACCTGATGCATCAGATTTAAAGATGCTCAAAAGGTACATTTAGGTCTGACTCTGTCCCATGATAAAGGATAAGTGGAAACACTTAAGTTTTTGAAATTAATTTAAATTAATTCCATAGCTTGAATATTATCTGTGATAAATACCAATAGACTATACATTTTCTTTCAAAGTATTGTCTACATTAGTGGTTAGTTTTCTGTTATTTTCTTTTTAAAATTTGAAATACAGTTTAATATATTTCAACAAAATCCCATCCCACAACCAGCCCTAAAACGACCTTTACAACATGACATATCAAAACAATGGTAAATATAATAAGACAGGCAGCTCCCAGCAACATTTGTTTGTCCTGGGTATGTATAAGTGGTTTAATAGTAAACTTCTAAATGCATATCTGTCTAGGCCATCATGTGTGAAAAGTCTTTATCTAAATTACAGTTGACGGAGAGACTATGGTTTTGCCGGAGCCGCTAGCACAAATCCTCATTGACCCCCACACAGAGGTAAATGTCAAAGCATGGTGTCATGTACTCTTATCAATATTTGCTAATGTGTTGAATCCACTTTATGCAGTTCTCTGAAATTATTTCAGGAGGAGATCAATGATGAGGAGACCCTGTCAGTACACTCAGGGATGGCTGTGATGGTAAACTCTTTAATCATATGTTGAATTTGTGAACACATTTATCACTAATGTATCAATGACATGCATGTGATAGTCTGCACATAGGTTTAACAGCTTCAGGTGACCTCAACACTTAAAATAATTAAATTGCTTCATTTGCTGGTTCAGCCTGTGGCCTCCACCTCAAGGTCTTCAAGAACGCCAAGAGTAAGTTCTTTTTATATTTTCTAGTAGTCCTATGTCTTTTTAAAGCGAGCTTTACTAAATATATGCTATGCTAGGTGAATCATCAACACACTACACCAATGACTGAAAAGTCTATCCCAGTGATTTCTGTTGCTTGATGAACACTTTAATGTCCTATCAACTAATACTATTTATGCAGGTTGGAGCAGACACTGTGAGGGCCTTATATAAAAGGAATCTGGAGCTGAACATAAAAAAAGAACTTGAAATAAAAAAACTGAAGTTGGAGAACGTATTTCAGTAAATGACACAATGAATTTTATTGGTTAAGCATGATTAACATTGTATACTTTTTCTCTTTTCCCAGCAAAGGCAGAACAACTAAATAAAAATGTAAAACACATCCTGTGATTGGTGTTTTCTTTTTCTTTTTTTTTTCAAGGTTCAACTTATCAACCTAACTTGTCAACAGGGTTGCAAAATGAAATGAGAGTTGTAGATCTTTCATGCTAGACACATAGGCTGTCTAGACTGCAGTATTTACAGATAATTACATTTGGAATAAAAATCTAAATTATAGATGAAATAAAATATTTCTTTTTTTTTTCTTTTACACAAAAAACTGCGCTGTAATGGCCTGTCTAACGGCTGCTCCAGAGGGGTGATCCAGGGTGATTGGATCTACAATGTCCGGTGCCACCAATGGCACATGAGGGGCTCTCTCCTTGCGGATGGTGGCAATGTTGTGCAGCACCACGCATGCTGCTGTTATCTGGCAGGCGCGCTCAGGAGACACTCTCAGACCCCGGAGGCAGTTAAATCTAGACTTGATGATGCCAAACGTCATCTCTATCCTAACCTGGCATCTGTTGAGGGCCACATTAAATCGCCTCTCTGATGGTGTCTGTGGGTCAGGATGAGGGGTCATCAAGAACCTTGTGCATGGGTATCCTCTGTCCCCCAGCAGAAGCCCATCATAGTGCCCTGTTAATAAAAGGAGAGGAAATTAGTGTCACAATTAAAACAACAGTATTAATTACATATATTTGCCATACCTTGCTCAAACCGATGACCCAGTGATGACTCCTGGAAAATGCGGGAGTCATGGACCGAGCCAGGCCATTTAGCCTCCACACTTGTGACCATCAGTTGATGGTCACAAGTCATCTGCAAAGGCATTGAGGTTAATTTCACAATGAAAGCACTAAAACAAGGAAACAATACCAGTTAAGGCTTTTAAAGGGATAATTATAATTATACATAATTATTATAATATATACAATTATGCAAAGTCTAATGTGCAGCACTATTAAAAAGCTTTAGTGTACCTGCATGCTATGTGCCACCAATCACCTTACAAAAATGAGCACCAGATACTTTAACTGAACATTGATACTATGAAAGGACTTTCTGTTCACAAAGTCACCCTCATGTTCCCCTAAGGCTCCACTAATGGGGATGTGGGTACAATCAATTGCACCTATCACCCTAGGGAATCCTATGAGGGAATTAAATTTAAACATTATATTTCACATGCAAGTATTCGTCATACTGATAATTAATATAGTGAACTATAAACGTGTGTTACCTGCGATTTTGTAGAAACCCTCTTTTATAGACATTGTGGGCAAATGGCCAGGGAACACTACAAACATATTCAGTAGTTCAGTGAGAGCAAGGACAACTTTGCGAATAGCGCGGCATACAGTATTCTTGCTCAGATTTTCCGCATCACCAACTGAATGCATGTAGGTTCCCGTGGCAAAAAACCGCAATGATAGGCACACTGTCTGTGCAACAGTGAGCGCATGGCTCCTTTTTGTGGAGTTACTGATGTATGGCTCCAGCAGTTTGCATAAATAACGTATTCCCTCAGCTGAGAATCTGTAGCGTTCATGGAGAATAACGTCAGGAAAAGCGAGCGGATCACTCCGGTCTCTGAATACTCTCTCTCTGCGAAGGGAACCTTGAACAATAATTGCTCCGAGGTCCACCGGATTATTTAAAAATGGGGATGCCATTTTCAAAAGAGGTGGTTAGTGAAGGGCAGCGCCTTTTATAGCCGATTTAAGCCAAAACTCGGAACATAACCTGCTCCGGACCAGGTTATGTTTGCCGCATCAGTTACCACGGTGATCTAGCCAGGTTAAAAGAGAGCCACCTTCGTGACATCGAAAACCCTGGCTTTAGTCTCAACATACCTCGCTAACCCACTAATCTCACTTCATAGTATACCCCTCTGGTCCCGACCAGGTTAATTTCACACAGTCTGTTACTACGGTAACTGACCGAGAGTTTAAATTACCTCTTTGTGAAACAGGCTAGAGTTACCCTTCTTTCTCTGGTTTGAGTTACCTCGCTTTGTGAAACGGAAAACTCTGAGTTTCCCTCATTTCCGGGTTAACAAACTCAGAGTTTTCGATAAACCTGCTTTGTGAAACGGACCTCTGTTTGTCTAAGGTGTGTTCTGTTTCAATATTTGAAATGTATTCATAATGTACAGGTGTGCTCCTGGTGATGTAGAAAACCCATAAATTATATTTATTATGTACATGTTGTGACTCCACATCATGACTTAAAAGTCAATGTAGTATATAGTATTATTAGAATTATATATATGTTTATATATATTTTTATGTTTTGGGTATACATGATACACAAAAAACACAAAGTGTAATTATTGATCAGCACTAATAATTAACAGCCATACCGCTGCCTGAAATCATAACAGAGCATCAATGACACAAATACCATCAGCTCCTCCCTGATAAGTGTTCCCCATCAGCTGCTGGGGCTCCCTCACACATGACCCAAAACACTCTCAAAATTTCTGCTGCAGGAATTTTCGAGTTAATAATAATAATAATAATAATAACTAGAAAATTCCTGCAGCAGAAATTTTGAGAGTGACACGGGCCGATGCCGGTGGGTCATGTGTGAGGAGCCCCAGCAGCTGATGGGGAACACTTATCAGGGAGGAGCTGATAGTATTTGTGTCATTGATGCTCTGTTATGATTTCAGTGGTATGGCCGTTAATTATTAGTGCTGATCAATAATTACACTTAGTGTGTTTTAAACATGAAAATATATATAAACATATATATAATTCTAATAATACTATATATTACATTGACTTTTAAGTCATGATGTGGAGTCACAACATGTACATAATAAATATAATTTATGGGTTTTCTACATCATCAGGAGCACATCTGTACATTATGAATACATTTCTTAATACATTTCAAATATTGAAACAGAACACACCTTAGACCAACAGTTGTTTTCATGTGTTTATTTATATGACAATCTGCCCTTTCACCCTCAAATGTGATTAGAGAAACTGCCCCATAAAAACCTTTTACATGGACAAAATGAAAGAAACTTTAGGAGGAGCAGCAGAAGTGAGATGTCTCTTATGGGACAGACAGAGGAGGGAAATTTGGCTGCAAGGTGATCATCTTGCATGTTCTCTGAAAATACACAAAAACAAAGAAATCAGTAAGACAGACAACATTATGGTAGCATGAATTAACTCAAATTAAACTCATCCTCATGGATACATTTATAAATGCTCCTTACTTGTCTCTCTCTCTCTCTCTCTCTCTCTACATATATATATATATATATATATATATATATTCAACCAGCAAGTTTTTTCTTGATATGACACAGGCATCTATCAGAAGATAATAAGAGGATGTAAAAAAAAAAAAAGGCATCGTGTGGAAATAAATATTTCTCAGCTTTTATTTTCCAGTCAAAATAATATGCTTGAATAAAAGTAACTTTAAGACAAAATTCGCGCAAGGGGTATGAATCATTTCAGGCTTGACTGTATGTATATAGTCCAATAGATAGTATAATATAGATATGAAGCAATATATACGTAGTTCTCCGGGTGTGTAATTTTAAGTCGGGTGTTTATATGAACAGTAAAAGAAGGTTTTTTTTCTCATAGCGGACTTTTACTTGTAATAAAATAATCTGAATACTTCTTCAACCAACAGCATTACGTTACTACACTAACAGTATTTACAGCACGAAGGTCAGTTTTAATCTGTGATATCATCTACCTGTTTGGCCAGTGAGCCTCACTGCCGTTCAAATACACCAGACTCCTTTGACAGAAAGACTAAATTTACTTAGCAGAGCACAGATCTACCACACAGTCTCTTTTTGGGCGTTAATGTGAGGTACTTTGCTTCAGGAAGGGATCTGATAACTTCTTCAACCGCTGAAACTCACCCAGTCACACACACAGACTAAGCAGCTAGCTGCGCTACAGCAGCACCTCCCGTTACCTTACCATCTTAAATGTGTGTTTTTTTCAAAGGAGTCTGGCGCTGCTATATAGCGCGGCTATTTTCGGTTAACGTAAACAAAACGGACCTTACTTTTCAACAGAGACGGTCTATCTCGATACAAATCATATTAATGATGTCCTCAAACACTTTTCACACCACTCTGAAAGTGACAGAAGCAAACTCAGCACTTTAATGGACGTTGACAGCACACTGAGTCACAGTTCAGCTATATGTATAGTGTTCTTGCTCAGCACCGACTGTATATTTTTTGTACATATTAATAATTTATTCCCAAAAATATGAGAGAATAATGTCTAGATTCAAGAATAACGTAATGCTACTAAGATAACAAAGTTGAAGAGAAAAATATTCACTTACCTCAATAAGATGACTGTTGTCTTTGTGGTTGATGCAGCGCCCTCTGATTCAGGCAGATTAGCTAGCACACAGCTCCGTGCACATAGCTTCGCACACACCGGGACACTCACACGCACGCCCGCAGGCACGGCCACACGCAACCCCACACACATACATGGAGATTTACTCTGCTCCCCATGGCAACCCGTGCATGTGTGCGTCCTCGTACGCGTGCGTGTGTGTGTTAGATTGTAAATTTGTCAAAGTAGCTAAAAATGTTAGCTCCGTGAGCCTGTCAAAAAAGGCATTTTTGTGAAGGAACCGTAAATCCTATCAGAAATCTGAGCAGACCAGGACTACCACAAGATCTTTCTGCACAATATTGGTGACCTTCAAGTCCCTAGACCCAAAAATGTTGACAGGAGAGCGAGAGAAAAAAGGGTGTCGGTTCAACTCTCCTCCTGAAATCTCCTCCTTAATTAATATGGGAGTCTATGGGACAGTTGGCCGGTAAACCCTTCACAAAAGGGCTGACAGTTCAAATTCTGTGTGTGTCTGAGCTACGATTGGTGAATTAAATGACAGAGCACAAGTGTGCCTACTACTGTGGAAAAATTTATTTGTGTAGACCAAAATATGTGGCTGAAAGTACGATTTATCCAGAAATTTTTCAGAAAAATTTAAACAGCTTCTTCCACTCTAAGCGATGACATCACGCACTCTAGCTCTGAACATTCCAGCAATACACACTAATGTTAAACTCAAAATTTATCTAAAATTGCACATGAAACTTTAAAAGTCACAGATCAAAAAGTATAAAGAATACTCAAAAAGTTGAATACAAGTTTAATAGCTGACAACTTTGTGAACATTTTAAAGTTTGAATGAAGTCTGTAGCTCAAAGTATGGCGAAGTAGTTGAAGCTTGAAATTGCCCCTAAAATGTGGACATTTTTTTACCCCTCCCCATTCATTTCCTATGGGAAATTTCTCGCAGTTTTTCGCGACTTGCGTCGCGAAAAATTTCAATATCTTCACCAAAAGTCATAGCACACCATTCCCGAACGAGCCGCACGTTTTGATGTATAATTCGCATGGGTTTTCTCAAAGCTGCGGGACAAGTTACGCGCCGAAATTTTGTACGGAAGAGGAATAATAAGAAGTGGAAGAAACATGACGAATAACAATAGTGACTCGGGCTTTGCCCGAGTCACTACGCTCCATTGCTATTGCATAGCTATGGAGCGTAGTGACTCGTGCAATACCCCGTGTCACTAATAATAATAATATATTTAAAATAAATAAAGTTATTTTAAATTGATTAATTACATTTTGTAAAATAAATACATTCAAAAATATATTTTCAATTTTAAAAAAAATATTGAGAGAATTAACATAACAAACCAGGTCCATAGGTCATTATGAATTCACTCAGTTATAGGTTTGACTGGAAAACTCAATACATGAGTTGATACATAAAAGATCCAACCATCTTAACCTGCTTGACCAGCTTACCAGCTGAGTTTTGCTGGTCATTCCAGCCAATCGCTTGACCAGCAGACACCAGCTTAGCTTTACTGGGTGACCAGCCATACCAAGCTGGCCAATTATAATGACAAACCAGCAAGACCAGCCTGACCAGCCAACTAAACCAGCTAAGACCAGCTAAAACCAGCAAAGGCTGGTCTGGGCTGTTTTTTTTTTTCAGCAGGGTAATGACAGGCTCTTTTGAGCGAGATAGACCGTGTGTGTGTGTGTGTGTGTGTGTGTGTGTAAAGTTCCCCCTACATTAGACATGGATCCGTTTTTGTGTTTGGTCAGATCTGCAACCTCTCTACCTATCATGATATTTTGGACGATGTAGGCTGTGGAATCAGTATTGCTTATCTGGCGATATAGCAGTGATAATACTTGAAACCCTAAAAACTCCAGCTCTAACTATTCCTCTGTCTACTTACTGCTGATGTACTCAATCGTACTCCAGCCCAGGTGGTGGCGGAGAAGTGTAGCTCATTTGCCCAAGAGCTAACGTTAGAAGGAGGAGAACCAACACAGACGCAGCTAAGCTGAACCAGCGGTCCTTACGGTGAGGGCAGAGCCTCGCTGTTTGTTGTCACTGGCCACTTTAATAACTACCATTATTTGTGACTTATTGTAGCTGTTATAGCTAGACAGTAACAGCTCACAGCCAAAAAGCTTATAATGCTACTGCTTAATATGCTAGCGAGAGAAGCTAACTGGAGCCATGTTTTCTTGCTGTCATTGAATAGAAGTCACTCGGCAAACAAAGCTAAAGTATTAGCTAATCTTACTGTAGGGAAGATATGGCCTATTTTTGTTTGCTCAGTACATTAACCGTGGTCATTGTTAACGTTGTATTATATCGTTTGGCAGTTGGTTTGATGGCCTGGTGGTGTGTAGCCTTTAGTTGTCATGAAAAAGAGCTTACTATAGCTAACAAGCAACTTTACAGAAATATCTGCTTCATCCTGTAGTTTAGAATGTGTCAAAGAGCATTACTGATGAACTTTGTTAACATTGATTTCCTGTTGCGGTGTCAGGGGCGTGTACCACGAAGCTTAGTGTTAGCCAGCTATCTTTAGGCATTATGAAGCTGGCTCACTTTCAACCGGTGTTACAGATCAGCTGGTTTTCCTGTTAACTGGTTACCTTTGTTAGTAAACGTCATGAGTTTCTCATGGCGACAGATGTTTCAGTCACGGAGAGGAAACATTGCTCACCTTGCAAATGCCTGATCGTGATATTATTATTAAATTATTATATTATTCATTATTCCGTAGACTAGGCTATTCATCTGATTATTTCAGCCTATTGATGTTTTATGGATCAACGAAAAATGTTTAACTTCAGAAGTGCAACAAATTGGGCTTGTGTGGCTGTAAGAGTGGTCACAAGTTAATCTAAGCAGAGGTATTTTAAAACCCAAAGGTAATATATGGTTGTTTTTGCTTTGAAATAGACTGTGTGTTTTGGTATGTTGATAATTCTCAAAAGCTGCATTGCTCAGTGGTGTAGCACAATGTACCATAAGTTTTCCTTTAGATTGAATGTTTAAGAATATATCTAATCACACAGTTTCATTGAACTCCATAAACCATAAACTGAATTAATCAGATGGATAGTCTAATCTATGAAATTATGAATGATATAAAATCATAATCAGGCATTTGCAAAGTCAGCAATGTTTCCGCTCTGTGATTTTTAGGACCCTATTGTTCACATAATACATCCTTGATTGTTCCCTGTCTGTTACTTTCTTCTTTCTTTCTTATTATACCGCCACTTCAAACCTGAATTTGACCTGCTCAAAAACCCACCAAATTTGGCACACACATCTCCCCACAGTGCCAGTGCTGTTTAGGTATCTAATCTGGCCGCTACGGTCTGTAGAAAGTCATAGACAGATGGAACCAACACTAAATTGTTTGTCTCCTCCAGACCTACAAATCATACGCTGACATCTCAGACCTAAATCCAACAGGAAATCCACAAACTTTTATCAGGACATGTGGGTTACAATTCTTTACTTTTCTAAAAATGCACTTGATGAAAATTAGGGAATTAATTTCTTTTACACACAAACTCATCACATCTTTCTATATATTAATTGAAATTGTAGTAAAGGGTCCAAAACTTGTATGCTTTCCCTTACAGTGGTGTGAGCCACACACCCTGCAGAAAATTGTCATCCTCACGCCGCTGAAATTTGATGTTTCGCTGTGACAGGGGAAGTTGCTGTGATTTCAAAGTACATGCTCCTATCTGTACCGTACTTCACCTCACCCTGCAGAAAAATGTCATCCTCACACCGTTGACATTTGATATTTTGGCGCGACAGGGGAAGTAGCTATAACTTTACTGTACATGGTCCTATCTGCACTGCACTGCCAAGTCACACCCCTCAGCCTGGGTCTGGAGATATTTACACTAGTGTGACGGACACCCACGGACGGTGCCACGTCCTGGCATGTGTGTGGGGCAAAGGCCCATCCAGCACTGCTTGCAGCTTAAAATTGAACCTGTAGCCTTATCTTTAATATTTGGGAATTGTTTCTCATGTTTCCACATTGTACGACTTGCTGTCATTATAACCAAAATTTGCAGTATCACTGTTTCATTTCATATCATATTAAGTACATTATTCATGGATCTGCTGATATTGCCCATAATTAACAATCCCACCTCTTTCACATGAACACACTCCTAGCTGGAAAACCCAGAGTTCACTGAGCTAGTTCCTAGCCAGCTTCCAGATACCACTTATCCAGGACAGGTTAGATGTAGTGAAGCCAGCCAACCATAACAGAGCCAGGCTAAACATAGCTTACTTCATGGTACAGGCCTCTGGTTATAGTGAGGCGATGTGTATATTAATGTTTCCCGACATACTGCTGAAAGCTGTACTGTCCTGATGACAGATGCTGTGTGATAATTTGGCAAAATCATGTCTTTTGATATCAGAACTGTTGATGGACTGGCTGCAAAGGTCATGATTTAAGGCTCATCTGCTGACAAACAGCATCAGCAATGTCTGTCAACTCCCTCCTGCGCTGCACCATCAGGTAACAACTCCCTCAGGATGTAAGACAGGACTGTGTTAATGGTATTATTTTAGTTGTATCAACTTGAGAACAGCTGAAGCTCACATGTACTTGGTCATCACCACAAACTCTGAGCCTAAACCCTGAACTCTTGATAAATCCTGAGATGTGAAACTGAGTTTTTGGTTCCAGAACAGATGATCAGAGTCACTTTGTTCAACTCTGACTGTGTTCACTCTGACTTAAGTGCATGCATTATGAGTGAAAAAAGCTACAATTAAACTCCTATAGTACAATTCATCATGACAACAGGTAAATAAAAAGCAGAGCTTCCATTTTAATACAGTTGAAGTAGAAGCATTAATGTATGTCGACTGTGCACTTATTGTATATCTTCAATAAACAGTAGCAGTGACAGAGGCTTAGGAAAAGTGTCAGTAGGTAAGGTCAAGGTCATCCATTAAATGATCATTAACCAGACCTGAATTTCCTTAATGAATGATAAAGTGGTGGAATCTGTCAGTGTATAAGGCTGCAGCTACATTACAGCTACATTTTAAATATATTTGTTCAGCTTTAATCTGATGGGCAAAACACAGGAGGTAGCAACTGAAGATGTAAAATATAGTTGAAGATAGATGAAAAAGGTAAGAGATATTTTACATAGAGACACAATTCTAAGCTCAGTCTGATCTAGTAGTAATGAGTTTGGTGATTTGCAGTTGAAAAAGCATTGAGGTGAGGCTGAGGGTACATTGTTAGAAGTTTATTTGTAGCTTGGCTCATAAGCATTCACTGACTATATTTCAATAAATGTAAATTTAAACAACATGCTGCCTACATACAGACTATACACAGCCTAAAAAGAAACTCAATTTCAAACTACATTTATTTTTAAAATCTTAAAGTCTGCAGCTGCATCACAATCCTTCTCATTCAGAAATATTAACATGTAATCTCCAATTTGACATGAAAACTGTGATAGGAATGTTCCATCAGTGTGATTACAACATGAGAAATATAAGATGATTATTCAGTGATCATATGTGTCTAAAGTTTCATACAGAACCACATTATATACAATACACATTTCAGTCCAATTTTGTGTTGAGATCATAGATATACAGGTATATGTATGACTGAATAAGCTGTGTCGACTTCTTGGATATTCACTAGTGTGATTTTGGGATGTTTTGTCATGTGAAAATAAAGTTTACCACCAACTCTTTGGTGTTGTTTGCACTGATCTGGAGGCAGTTCTGCAGACTGCCATATTCACTATTAGAGTCAACAATAGGCTGAAAAACAAGCAATAGATTAATCAAATAATCATTAGTTACAACCCTAGTTAGACACAAGTCTGACAATATCCCCGCACCACCTCTGACTACAATTATACCTCTAAGATTTTATTTCTAACTCTGGACTATGAAAACCCCTTAACTTCCATATCTTTTTCTCCATAGACTGGAGCGGACACATGTGGCCACACATTTAGTGCAGCAGAGAGCTCTGTCAGGTGCAGATGCTGTCAACGCACTCAGACCATTTTACTTTGCAGTCCATCCTGACTTTTTCGGTCAATATCCCAAGGAACGGGTAGGTCTCTTATTGTTTAGTAAAACATAAATACAACCAAATATCAAACAAATCTGAAATAATTGAATTGTGACTGTTAACTTATGGTCAGACTGACATGAGGTGTCGTAAGGTTGTATTCAGACAGTAGCGCAGTGTGTCCTTGCGATGATTAAGGGAATCATCGCCATGCAAAGAGTTTGTGGAAGAGGCAGCTTCACCACATTGTGTGTAGAACATTTGATGCTGTGTTTTGCAGGAAGTGAATGAAAATTCATTAAAGAGACTAAATGGCTATTTGGAAAACCTGCAGAAGCCCAGATCAGGTTCAGTTCAGCCAATGAAGCTCACCTTTTATGTGAGGGACACAAAGGACAGCAGTGATGTACCACCAGACCTAGTCAACTCAGGTACAGTTTCTGATAATATTGCTTATAATATTCAGAAGGTCTGTTTAGGAATCTTAATCCTCCCATTGGTTTACAGGGTTCCGTTCAGTGAGTTTCACCCTGCACACAAACGATGTTTTGAGCACGGTGATGAATGTGTTGAAGTCCTGCAGCCTGCCCATGGAGCACATGAAGGGACTGAAAGCCAATGCAGAGACGTCTAAACATCAAGCTGAGACAGGCATTCCTTTCTACAGACCCATCAAATGGGATAAGAGTTACTACACCTTCACTGGCTACAGAGACCCTGAGCAGGAGTTGCAACAGGCTAAGAGAGTAGAGCCTACACTCAAGTTAGTAACAGTGCAGTGTTTTCCTTAGGTTGGCTGCTTTGGCCTGGTGGGTGGAAAGGGTGGGGTGGGTGGGATGGTGGCACTTATTAACTGACGCACTGTAGTCTGTACTGTATTTACTGCCAGATTGACAACTTACTGCTAACCTTCCTCTGTTCAGCTTGCCTTCACCATCACTTTGCTGCCACTGGCTCCCTCTCTTAACCACTCACTCGCTTACACACTGCCGTATGCCAACGCTACCAGGAGTTTCCCAGGCATTGACACAGATGTGGACTCACGTTTCAAACATTGCTGCTCAGAGCCTCCCAAACTTGATTTGATTTCTGAATGAATAGGTATTTGGCATTATTTTTGGCATTTAAAAAAAATAGTTTTTGGCCTGGCAGGGTTTCTTGTTGGCCTGGCACCCTGCACTACACCGGACCTCAGCTCTGTATCACAATACAATTACAACTGAACCCTAGTACTTTTTGATACAAACAGAAATATCATACATTGTAAGAAACAGTTCAGCACATAACTGCCCTCTAGAACCACAAACTATTGGTTTTACTTTTAGTTTTGTGTACAGATTAAACAAACAAGTTAAAACATGTTCACTAGTGAGATTTAGAGATATTGGTGGGTGTATTTTTTTTGAACATTTATTGATACGAGAAGTAAAGCAACAAGATCTAGTAAGCAGCAAGGCCTAGTATGCCATTAGTGAATGGTAAATCCCTGAATGCCTGCCAAATTTCACACATTCATTTGAATCAAATGAACTTTGGCATAAGAGGGATAGACCGTTGCCAAACTCTAAAGAGGAACAGGAAAATATTAAGTACATTTTATGTATATTTCATGTCTGAGTTGTTTTATTTTGTCTTTGTCAGTTTGTGGCTAAGAAACAACGAGCCTGAGGCAACGAAGAAGCATAGTGCTAGTCTCCCTCGGAGAGAAGAGTTACACAGACTGAAGAAGGAACTAGGCCTCAAATTTCACCTGGCTGACATCAGGTACACTCACCACTACTGTGTCCCCCAATACTTATGGCAGAAAGACACAGAAAGCACTTTGAAATGCTGCTCTTACTGTTACTGCTGTTCTTCTATTACAATGATACAGATCAGTAAAGGAGTTTCACCTGATCAGAGAGATGTAAAATCTAAGCTCCAAATTACATTATTTACAAGAAACATATGAGAGGTATAATTGGTTAAATTCCTCACAATTTTCCAGGTCATAGTTCAGTTGTTTGACATTAGCTCTCTGCACTACCTGTCTCTTGCTGCCCACTTCCCATCAGGCTCCTCATGTGGTATTCATTGTGCCTCCTAGAAAATGAAGCCCTGGTTAACACTTGTGTGTTTCCACCTTCAGTACATAACACACACCTGCTACCTGAGTCTAGTCACCTGTCTGACGGCATCTGATCAGCCTTGCTCCCTACAAAAGAATCACAATTTCCCATTTCCAGCATACTTGTTCTTTAGTTTAAGGAGTGAGCAGTCAGACATGCATGTCATGACAGAATAATACCTTTAATTTCAGTTCTTATGGGCAGTAAGACTGGTTATCAAAGTTTTTATTGGACTTCAATAGCTGTAAATACACTTTTTACACTTTTTAATGAATACATTGTAGTACAACTATAAAGGTATTGCATATTAATGTACTGAGAGTATTTAAAACAATTTGGTTAAAGTACACTATGACATTACATTAAAACACAAATTTGATACAAAAAGTAATATTGTGTGTTAAATGTACTTAAGGCTGTTCTTTTACATTTTGAGCACACTTAAGGGTATTTTATTTTTACTCTGGAATTAGGTCAGTTCTGGTCAAAATGGCAGGCAGGTGGGTATGTGTGCATGATACAGACACAACTTTTTTGTTTTATTGTTTTTTTTGTATTGTTGAAGCCAGGCTGCTGTCCTTATTTTCTCCTTTTTGTATGGATGCAGACGCTAGGTAGACTATTGTTTTAGCCTTCTTTAAGTACACATTGTAGTTCCATCAGCTCATGTGAGGGAATGTTGCCACCTGCTGGTGTAGCTAGTGACTGCACCTTATGTTCGTGGATTGTTTCTAGTTGAGCTGTGGTACAAATTGGGCAAAAATTCACAAATAAATAGAAGAGAAGTCACAAATGTCACATTGCCCACAAATTGGTGGAAAGCTAACCACAAATGTGCGAAACCAGTTTCAAATGCACAGATTGATCCACAAATGCGTAAATGTTTACAAAGTTATATGTATTGGCAAATCGCTATATGATTTTACACAACACAAATAAAAAATACATGTTTGTGGATAGTGAAATATTTGTGGATCATGGTACACATTTGTGGATTGTCTTTTGTTGGCTTACAACTATTAAAGTCCAATAAAAACTTCCATAACTGGTGAGACTAAATTGAACGTTGTGCATGAAGCAATACAAATTTCTATATATTTACATGATGATGACATCAGTTATGTTGTACAGGTGGCAGCGCAGCTGGGGAGTGGCCCACAGGTGCTGTCAGCTTCAGAGTCTGAGCCGGCTGTCTCAGCAGAACCCAGAGGCCCTGATCAACCTGCAAGGTATAGAGTCTCACTGAGGACAGTTGATAAGCCAAATCTCTGCAGTCAGTCTTTCTGTCTGGACAAGATCATAGCATGTGATTAAAGAAGTGTCAGGTGTTCAGTCAATCAAGAGCTAAAGAACACATCAGTCTGTAAGGATATGGTCACATGGGATTAATATTCATCACATCTCTCATTAATTTAAAGACCATACAACTGAAGAATTCAAAGATGCATGTTTTGTTTCAGTGTGATCTCCTGGGATTCTTTTTATTTGTCAGAAGTGTCTCCTTGTTTTCCTTCACACAGTCTCCTCCATTTAAGACACAACATGGCAGGATGCATGGTACATGGTCAGAGTGGATACATTTAAAGGAATTAAATCTGTGTTTCTTCTGTCACATGCATCCCTATATATTATCTCTATATAGTAATACATGTCCAGTTCTGTTGAAATTTGTGTTGCACACAAATCTGCTTTCTCTCGGTTACTTGTAATGAAGTTCATGTTTGACCATACCATAAAAAAAGTACTTTCTGATTCAAAATTTTACTCTTGAATATCTACTAAAATTTATTCAGGTGATGTCAATTGAGTTGTTTTCCCAGATTTCTTTAGGGCCTGAGCCCCACAATGGCGAAGACCTCTTGTATTTTGTGTATTTGTTTGTTTCTTCTTTCTTTCTTTGTTATTCTGCCACTTCAGACCTAATTTTGACCCCCTAAACATGCTCAAAAACTCACCAAATTTGGCACACACATCAGGTCTAGTGAAAAAATGATGAATGGCTGTTACAGCCTGTAGGAATGTCATAGAGAGATTCAACTAAAACTCAATTATTTGTCTCATCAAGACCTACAAATCATATGCTGACACCCCTGAACGAAATCCAACAGGAAGTCTGCAATACACCCATCAAAGTACAACTTTGTGTGAATTTTGGACCCCGAACAAATGCTATCTCCTCTGAGGCCGTTAATGGTATGGGCTTCAAATTTGAATAGGTGACTTATCACACTGTACTGTACAAAAGTTCAAAACTTTGTAATAACTCAAAAGTCTTAAAAACTTAAAAGTCTTTCCTTTTCTAAAAAAATACACTTGTTAATTTCTTTCACAAGTTAATATCTTTTACACACAAACTCATCAAAAGTTTTCAATTTATTAATTGAAATTACAGTGAAAAGGCCCAAAACTTGCACAATTTTGATGACACTGGTGTGAGCAAGACAGACATGTCTCACACCTGTGAGATTTGATGTTTCACCATGACAGAGGAAGGTGCTATAACTTTATTGTACATGCTCCAATCTGCACCAAACTTTACATATTTGTTAAGTCAGACCTGTCAGCCCAGGTCTAAAAATATCCACATGCCCGTGATGGAAGCCCTTCGACTGTGCTGCACCCTGACGTGCATGAGGATATGAAGGCCTCAACATTGTTTGCAGCTTTAATTGTTTTTTTATTTTAGGTCCCTCCTCAATCATGGATCACTTTCTTGTACTGTTTTCACTTATTGAGAACCCAGCAGACAGGTGTGTAAAATTGTTGAACTCCCCGTTTAACCTGCTCCCCTACCTTCCCTCCAGGACATGTTGTTGTGTTTGGTGACCAGTCAGGGATGAATGCTTCAGGACATGTCATGCTGGGAACCATGGATGTTCATCATCAGTGGACCAAAGTAATGCAGCTGCAGTTCTCCTGCTGTCATATGTTCTCTGCGTGTTTCCTCTTTGTTTCCTGACCTCCTCTGCCTGTGTGTCTCCAAGCTATTTGAGCAGCTTCCCAGCTATCGCAGCCTGCAGCAGCAGACAGAGTGGTTGAAGGAGAGGATCAGCCTGCTCCTTGGTGGGACTCAGGTGGTCCACGTGGAGAGGCTGGGACCAGTCCAGCCCATCGCCGAACATTATAGCACCCTCAACACCTTCCACAAGAGTCTGCTGTCCCGACGGCTTCGTCTGCACCCCAGGAGCCTGCAGGGGCTCACAATGATGTTGGAGAAGTACGCTGTCACACACCATCAACACCTAAAACACATGACTCTTAGCTGTTTCAGTAACGAAGACATGATTTGTCGTTTGTGTCACAGTGATCGCTCTTCCCCCAGTCTTCATGAGATGGGCCACTTTATTATCCCCACCAACTGTGACCCTCCCAAGCTGCAGGCCTTCCTTCAGAGCCATGCCCCCAAAGCTAGACAACACACCCACCGCAAAAACCAGTGAGTCAAACAAACCACTTAATTTATGTTATAAAGCTTGAGAGCTCCCCTGAGACTCTGTCTGAAAATCAGGTGACCTTGTATGAGACACAGGGACAAGAGACTGAAAATAGCCCACCCCCCATCCCCCTTTTCTAGAGTCTAGAGAATTGAATCGAATTGTGAGATTCTCAAAGATTTCCACCCTAATACTGTTATGGAAATTTTCCATAAGTAAGGGTGACATATTTTAAGAGGTCACACCGTTCCTCTGTCTTCTCAGACAGAAGACTGTGTTTTGTTTGAAAAGCAAGATCCTTACTGCCAAACTAAGGCCAGAGCAGGCCTTTGCTAGACAACACAAAACAAAAAGAACCTGAGACATGATGCAATGTGGCTAGAGGTCACAGATTTATGTCTTGAAACCAATGAACAAATTCGACTAAAATCTCTGCTTGGGTTATAGACTAGACTTGGACTTTCAGAACTCAGAACGGAAGAGACAGCATCTGAGTTAGATGAACTTGGATGCTCTCTGTTTGCATACTCCTTGATCAAGTAAACAATTTAACTTTCTCAGCCTAAGTCATTAAAATTGTGTGTTCCTCTCCTTCAACTGGAACTGCCAACAGCAGCTCAGAAAATCCACAACAAATACCATCTAGACTTATGTTCATAATCCTTCAGAATAAAAGCCTCATTCCTGTAAGCATTAATTTGTGGAGCAGAGTGCTCTGTGTTGCCGCTGGTAGTTGGAGGATGTAGAGGACAACAATTTTATTCAGATGTATTTCTGTAATATATCAGCTGGTCACAGCAAACATCATGTCAGAAAGTGAGTGAGAAGAAATCCTGCACCATCATTGATTTTACATGGTTCCTCTATGGGTATGACCTTTCTTGAGCTGAGTAAAATTTTTATAATTTTATATAATTTATAAAAATATAACTTTTATTTTTATTTTGAATTTGCACTGCTGATATCCTTTCCCCCACTTTAAATGTTGATAAGAATATTACTAATCATGAGGTGAGTTTGGAACCTTCTTCCCATTACAAATTCTATGAGCCACTGAGTTCCAGAAAATTACTATCCAGTACCATCATACTACATACATATCACAGTATCTAGTATTGAGTATTCAGTGCTTTCAGTTAGTTTCACAATCAAATGCCTTATTACTGAACTTTCAAACCATGTCAATGTTTTGTGATGGAAAATAAAAGTGAAAGAGTACAAAAGAGACCATTGTGTTCCCACTGAAATGCTGTCTAATGAACATTGTCCTGTCATCTGTATTATGTTTGTCCCATAGTAAAGCACAGCTCATATTTGTTATTGTCACATACTTCTTTGTGTGTCCAGGCTGGAGGCTGAGGAGGAGGCTGTGATGAAGCTGTGTCTCCATAGTCTGTCTCTGAGGAGTCTGTCCAAGGAGCCCAGTGTCAGCTCCAGCCAGATGATCCTGTGTTGTAAAAGGCTGGTTGAGCAGCGCTCGCCCCTCATGCAGGGCCTCCACATCTGTGTATCTCACTTCTACTCAGTCATGCAGGATGGTGACCTGTGTGTCCCCTGGGACTGGAAGAGCTGAGCCCAAGTGTTGGAAACAAGTATTTTTTAGCACTTTAATGTCGAGGCAGCATTTAGACATGTTTAACAGGATCATTTGTTAGAAATCAGGAAATAAGCCAAAGAAGAAGAAAAATTGGATGCACATCAGAGATTAATGGTTCCCAACCTGGGGGTCAGGCAAGATGGTAGGCAAAATGATTCACAAGAAAGAGAAAAAGAAGAAAAACATTTCTGTTGCAGAAAATCATGATTTTTCTGACTTTTCTCAATTGCTTTTTCTTCGTAAGTATTGGAGACTTTGACCTCTTCAGGAATTCAAATATAAAAGTCTGAGAACCATATAGTGTTTGGTTGAACTGCACGAATGGAACCTATGGTAAGCAATGAGGGTAGAAATTGTTTCGCTGTGAAGGGCCCAAAAAGCCAAGAGGGTTGGGAACCAGTGGCAGAAGTGCAATATGAAGTTTTTTGATTTGACATGTGCGTGGTTTGAGAAGAAGTCAGTATTATTTATTGCTGTGAGGATAGCACTGAGAAAGAATCTAAAGATGGTTCTGATGATGGTTCTGTTAAAGGCACAATCTGTGAGCTAAATGTAAACTAAAACCAGTTCAATACAGAGCTGATTGGCAGATTAACACTAGACAGCAGTGCAGTTGAAAGGGCTCAGTATGCTTTAAATGAAGTAGTTAGTCCACCCACATCTAAAGATATAACCGAGATATATCTGAATGGCCACACTAGAGGAGGGTCAAAAGCCTGCCTGCAGCAATTTTAATCTCACCGCAGACATTCATGTTGCAGTTCTCATGTGTTCACATGTAAAGTGATACAAGTTGTTGTGTGAAGAATGAAAACAGAGAGCTTGAGAGAGTTCAAACCAGGCCTACTTTCTTTCCTCCACACTCCTGACCAATCACTTCAAAGAGTGAGTATGGTTGTCTGTTTCAGTTACAAAAATTGTCAGACATTTCTTAACAGAACAGTGCTGACGATACTAAAAGCACTTCATTTGAAGCATACTGATGCCCTAAGTTCCCCGTTTTGCTAATGTAGTGGTATAAAATACAGATTTTTCATCCAGAAGTCAAATTCTAGTATGTGTATATTTATAGTATATATACAAATATAACTGTAGCTGATCAGCCAGAAACTGAGAAAAGACTCATTACTTCACCAAACAATTCATGAACATTAACAAAGACTCCTACAGTGTTCTACTACAAATTGGATTCAGCACCTGACACCTTTGTGTCATTTTACTTTTTTAATATTGACTAACCAGGACTGTGTGATCCAGAATGTGGACTAAGATATGTGTTGAGTTGCTTCACTGGATGGAGCTGTTTGATACACAAGTGTATTTAACATGTCAGATACTGTAGTAAAGAGTGGACACACACTTACTGTGGCACAGACATTTGAAACACTGTCACTATTACATATCTGTGGAGGTGGCGTACACTTGGAATCTAGATTTGAGCTATTTTTGTAAAGGTACTATAGCTGTGAAATGGATGGTTCTTATAAAATAAAACTAATTTTAGACTGGACTGTGGATTGATGGTTAATTAAATACACTCCCTGATTCTGACACTCCCCAGACTTTCCTGTGGCTCACTGTCAACTGTTACTTCCTGTACTTCATTTAAATATTAAGATTTTTACAACTGAGCAAAATCAAAATGTCCTCATTACATCCACTATGACTTCCATTCCAATTCCATTCCACTATAAATAGTACATTGTAGCCAAACACTAGATCTACATGACCGGTACAATAGTTAATAAAAGTGATGAACACAGCCTCCCTTGCAAAAAATAAAATGTAGGTATCCAAAAGAGTCACACGTCATACAGTAAATAAAATTTATTTTCATAGTTCAGATAACACACAAACTCCTTAGTCAAATGAAAATAAAAAGGTCAGAGTGATCCCAGCTAGTCTCAGTCCATGGACACTTCTCTCCTCAGTCAGCTGTCAGACCTGCATTTCATATGGCTCCTGATGCTGAGGGGAAGCAGCTTTATAAATATCAAGACTCCTTGGAGGTGTTTGTGTATGTGTGTGGGTGTAGTTTGTGTGGCGTGGAGTTGGGGTGAGGAGGTGGTTGTGGAAGCTCATTTGCGCTGAACTTGTGTGAACGATGAAGGTAGCTGGATGGGCTGGACAGAGGGGAATGGCTGGACGGGTTTCTTACGGGAGTCTGGGGAGACCCTCTGGACTGCCGTGGGCAGCAGCTGGTTCCGTTTGATGATCTGCAGGGCAAGCTGGGTGTTTCCTGAGGACACACAACACACACTCATATAATAAACAATGCAACTGCTATGGGCTAATACCCAGGGCTTTTTGAAATCTGATGATAGCTGACTGACTATCATTATGAGCATGAGCAGTACGTTTTTATCAAAGTGATACTTACTAATCAAACGTTTTTAAAATACGCCAAACTACTCAGATATATCAGTGTGTAGTCAGTGCTGTTTAATAGCTGTACAAGAACTTACCATTCCTTCTCTCTCTGCTCCCTCATTTCTTAACAACTCACTACTACTACTGTATGTTATGTAATAAAAAAGGCAAAATCTCTCTTTCAACCTAGCTGTTGCATCAAATAGAAAAACAGAGGGTGTGGGAGGGCTGACCGTTCTGAAGCTCCAAGTAGACTCCCAACAGAATGGCTTCAGGGGGAATCTCCTTGGTGTTTACCATAGACGCAGCCTGATGAAAACAACACGAATCACAGTGCATTCAGCTCAGAATTATTGGTTCCCTGTGAAATTATTTGAACAAGAAAAGCTTTTTCCTGATTTCTTTCAACCATTCAAAAGGCTGGAAGCACAGGACCTTAGCATGGCAGCACAGTAAGTTGACATTCAGTTAGAAGTGTTTTGTCAAACTCATTCCATGGTCAAGAACTTTGTTTTCCATGGAATGTGAATGCAACATGGTGTCTGCAAACATGAAAGAGTAATATCTTTGTAAAACCAACTATAAAACAGCTGTATTATACTACGTTTCTTATTGTCAACAAATCACATGAGATGACCCAAAACCACTGTGTCTGTCTATCAACACTTTCTAACTTGTATACCCTGTCTGTGGCTGTCAACACCAAGCCCATTGGTCCTAAATCTTTAAAAACAGCTCACAAATACATAGCTTCATTTTAGAAAAGTCTCAGTAATTTCTGAAAACAGCTGCTGAAAATGGAGCACTTGTTGGCGACTATTTTCAGTGGCAGATTAATTCACATTTGTGCTCTAATGAGTAGCTATTTTTGGCTGCAGGACAGTGTATGTTTGACTGTTTCAAAATAAACTACAGTGTGTGCGTGCCTGTTCATGGTTCATAATGAAGGAACATGTCAACATTATGGCTCACTGATGTGTTTTTATAGCCTGGCATTGCCAGACTAATTCGCAAATGCATATTAGTCTGGAACCTCTTAATTTGGGTGTTATCAATGGGCACAGACTGAAATGCTTTTGGACGCAAGTGGGTAGACCTACAACCCATCAGAGCAACGAAACGCGTGATGTAGCGCTGAGTGACACATGCAAGTTGGGTGGTGCTTCGTCCATTTTTAAGAACGAAAAATGGTATCATAAACTTTCTCATATTACAACTAAACAGTACACTAAAATGTGTTTCTAAAAACATCTGAGGTGGGAATTAGGCAATGCAGTAACAGAATCTTGATTCACATTTGATCAGCTCTGCCTAGTTTGACAGTTCTAAGTTTTGTGTGCCTGATGCATTGCACTGAATGGACTTAAGATGGAGTTTAGTGACATTAAATCAATCACACTGTAATATCTCCATGTGGGCACCCCCATACGTGCCCACGCATGTAAATAAATGGTTGTGATTGGCCAGTCACCAGCCAGGATGGGTGGGAATCTGTCTGAATGGGAGGGGGCCAGACATATCTGCCAAAGCAAATAAAACATGAACTCATCACATTCATCTGGTACCCAGGCTAGTGTTTTTAATAGTTGAGACAACAATTGAGTTCTATGGCACAGAGGAATAAGATATATACACACACACTACTTTTTGATGCTAAGAAAAGTATAGAATATCACTAGACTTACTCATTTAAAATGCTGTATCTAGAGAAAATACAACTTGAGACATTTAATTTGCACTCCCACGTGCTGCTAATATCATGGGAGGTTGCCATGGTTACCTGATGCAGGCACTTGCGGGCCTTGTCATACTCGCTCCTCAAACAGTAGGCGCTGCCTAGATTGAAGAGCATCATGGCCCGAGCTGATGTCACACTGCTGGGGTAACACAGAGGGGTCTGCTTCCCTGCTGCAAACACACACACACACACACACACACACACACACACACACACACACACACACACACACACACACACACACACACACACACACACACACACAAAACGGGAAGTATTATTGAAATATCCTTCATATTTTTCCATTCATTTATTCATCATGATATGCTGATGTGTAATTTATCTAATTGTATCTGTTTAAACTGAATAAAGCGTAACTGCCTGTTGGACTGTTCTGGGTAAAAATTATGCATTTAGGTTTGAACGAAGTCCACTTACAGGACTCGACAGGCTCATCTCCTTTGTCAGACCCTGTTGACAAAAACAAACCAAGCATTACTATTAAACTGAGACAGAGCAAAGAAGACTGGGGTGACTCAGTGTATTGATATGTTTTTTTCCTTGTTTTGTTCAATAATGTGTGAAATCAGCAGACCTTGGTCTTGCTCGCTGGTCAGCACCCCCATTGACACGTCGCTGACATTCTCGGGGTTGAGGTGAGCAATAGCGTCAGAGATCCTGTCCAATGAGATGAGGGCTTCAGCAGCATACAGGTGACCCAGGAATCTGAACATGCAGCAGAAAGAGGAGGAAGGTTCAGTGATTTTAAGTGGACAGTGGTGAATCAATTCTTTGAAAAACTTTGAAAAAGACTTGAAATGATGATGTGTCGTTGCTGAAGAAAAGCCAGCACTTACTTCAGGGATCCTGAAACCTTTGTTTGATGGAGCAGTTTCTCAGCATGGTTTAGAGCCATCAGGTTGTCTCCCAGTGCTAAAGCCACATAGGCGCTACAGGCCAGGATGGAGCACCTACACATCAATAAATGGCATTACTCATCAACTGTACAGCTCTCTGTCTTCTGCGGGATATTTGATGTTTCTGAGTAATGACTGGAGAAAAGGAGAAGAGAAGGACATGTAATGTCTCACTACCTGAGGTTTTCTACCTCCTGTTTTCTGAGAGGAGACGATGGAGCTGCAGACAAGAACTTATCTGCCTCCTGACCTTTCCCACTGCAAAACACAGACAACATTAATCAGAACATGTGTGAACCAGTCCACATTCTGAGCCAATCATAACGACCAAAAAGTCAACATAGCGACAATACACACAAGAACACAGTGATCTCTGTTCTTAGCAGCTGATCACATGGCATCATCTCAAATGAAGAGTGGTGGTGTGAAATATAGACAAGGTTACCATTATGATATGTCAACAAGTTAAAACACTGACTCAAATAATTAAGTGTTTCACTAGAAATCTTTTTATTATAATCTGATGTAAATAAAAATGATAAAAAATCTAAAGTATGTAACTCACTTGCAGTTGTTCACTTTGTATAATGAAAAAAAAAACATTTTTGGGGTATTTCCTAAGTAGTCTAAGACATGTAATGTAATTTAGCTCACAAGAGCGTCCACTTGTTCCATTATCCAACTTGTACAATGAAAACTGAAACAGGAAGTCCTACTAAAATATGATTTTTAATGTAAGATTTAGCCAAAGTCATGGGATTTATGAAGACATTTCTACAAGAAGAGCATTCTAACATTCTGCTCTCCAACTGACAGGGAGAAAGAGGGAAAGGGGTGGGTGGGGAAGTTATTGTATTTCGTTTGTTTCTTTCTTTATTATTACACCACTTCAACCCTAAATTTGACCCCCCTAAACATGCTCAAAAACTCACAAAATTTGGTGCTATACAAAAGTTGTTAAAAACTTTGTAATAACTCTTACAGTTTAGATTTTGTAAGTCCTGAAAGTTGAAGTACCACATTGCACCTTACAATGTAAACCAATGGGGAGGCAATCTCTGGGCATGACTGAGGCTTCTGACGTCTAAACTATAACTCTGATCACTTTCAAACCTGTATCAATGGATTAGAAAAAAGACTTTAAAACTCACACTCTGACATCTCAAAAACACAGAAGATAGAAAACATATGCATGCCGTGGGTTCGCTCACACTCTCCATTCAGACATACGAGTACTTTTCTGTGTCCAGCTGTAGTTACTTATTGCCTCACCTGACAGTACACATCAATCAATCTTTCAAAATAAAAGCACACCACACTTGTAAGAAATATCCCTCATTTTTAAAAAGCAAAATTATCTGCTCCCGACGGTGATAGATCAATAACTGTAATGATCCAGCACCATGTGTATTTTAGTCCTTTGCACTGAAAAGCAACTGTGTTTTGCTGTGAAAGACAAACTTGGTAGGTACATTTAGGGACTCAGAAAGCAGACGTGTGAAGCCACAGCAAAAGCATTCAAGGATGAGCAACACTCCATCTACAGCTGTCTACTCTTTACTGGTCTTCTAGAAATTTTGTAATAAAAGAAAATGTTTTAAGCATGTCCCTTATGTCCTGAGTGCTGGTACATCTTACCAGCTTGCAACAAGTCTTGTACTACTGTACAATAGGGGTGCACAAAAAAAAAAATCAATTCACATAAGAATCGCGATTCTATCTCTGCCGATTCAGAATTGATTCAAAAATTCCAAAAATCAATTCACATTTTTCAATTCAGCCACAACGCTGTTTTCCATTTTTCCTGACATGAGTTAGGTCGCTAAATCCCATAGATGGTGCAATGACGCCACACCGGTTTTCACAGACTCAAATCTGGAGTCAAGAAGGAAGTGAAGTGTGTGTCACAGAAACAGATCGCAAGCAAGGAGTACCTGACAGTAAAACAAATCCAACCTGATCCGCCGGCTATGAAAGAGATCATTTGGACATATTTTGGATTTTATTATCTTGAAGGGAAGAAGGAGCTTGACAAGACTAATGTCATTATCAGGTGCTGCAGAGCACCTCCGCAGGTTAGTGTTATTGTGGGTTTATTCATTTTTAATCGCTGTAAAACAGTCGAAAAATAACATTTTATTGATTTGATCACCAGCTTCCTCATTAACGTTACTAGCGCTCTCTCTCTATTTACTTGCTCGCTCGCTCGACCACTGCTTCTCTCTGGTCTATAAGTGAGTCAGTAAGCTGTCAGCAGAGCCTAACTTTACTTTTAACGTTATCAAATGGTTATGTTTTTGTCATATGGCAGGTTCTTCAAACATTGATTCTGGTTCAACTTTCTCAACTTTCTCTCTGCAGCCCCTGCAGCCCCCTCCCCCGCAGATTAACGCACAGCACACAGCAGGTCTGCTGCCAGCTGGTTATCTGAGGACAGGAATGAGAAATTAATTTTCTCTCAGTGAAAAACTCTGAAAATCTCCTTGAATCATATGAAAAACTGCCAAAAACAAGTCAATAAGATGTAGCAGTATAATACGTTATACCTATGTAGTAAGTATATAAATATCAATTAGATGATAATCTGCACGAGAAATTTTTGCAAACATTTTTATTTTTGTATTAAATATTAATTTGACCCTTTGTCTTTTTTTTCTTTGAGACCTATAAAAGTGTCTGTTGCAGTCAAATGGAAAGAGAAACTCAAAACATCAATCTAGAATCAAATTTATGAATGTACTGAATTGAGAATTGATTTTGAATCACGAATTGGTTGTGAATCAAATTTACACCCCTAGAAATCAAATCGAATTGTGAGATTTCTTGAATCGTGCACCCCTATTGTACAAGTTGGTTGATGGAACAAGTGGTGGCTCTCATGCACTGAATTGCATTGCATGTCTGAAGACAATGAACTTATGAAATACCCCCAAAAATGGGATTTTTCATTATACAATAATGACCATGACATGTCATTTTGTTTTGCAGTAGTTCCAATCCAGCTGTTGACATCACACCTCCAAATACCACTTACTGAACTCTAGATGTCATCTGACAGTGAAGAGATTTAGAGTTCAGAGGTGTTCTGATAGCGAACAGATGTGTGTAAGTTGTGTGTGTGTGTGCGTCTGACCTGCAGGCATCACTGTTCTCACTGCCGCTCTCAGTGCTTCCTGACTGACTGGAGCTCTTGGAGCCGTTTTCTGTCTTCATGTCTTGCTGCTGGTGTTCAGGCAGCAGCAACAGAGCATTCCTCAGGCAGATGGCTGCAAACTCCATACTGGCTACTGGGATGGCTGCTGACTGGCCCTCACTGCAAACACATACACACACACACACATTCAGTGCAGTCACTGGGCCCAATTCTAATGATATCAGGCAATTATAAGCATGATTATTACCTATAAGACATCAATCTGTCAGCGTTGTCTGATGCAATATAGTTAGGCTAATTACACAGTAATGTCTCCAACACCTGCCACTGTCTCCATCTTTACAGACTCATGTTCAAACCAACAGAATTTTATTTTAAATTCTAGCGGAGATTACGCTTCTAAAGATAGCCAATATGTCAGAATGAAGGTTGGGGAAATGATTGACTGGTGCACACATAGAGACAGCTTAGGTTTGAATATTTAACAGCAGAAACAACAATACTGTCATACAATATGGACAATATTTTCCAGAAAACCATTGGTTTCCACTCATTTCTGTATGACAGAAAAAGCTTTTAGCAGACAGTGAACATCAAGTCAATGGTTAAATCAATTCAACGATTAAATTATCACCATGAAGTAATTAAACAAAACTGCATTTACACTGCATTGAAACATAATGAAAATATAAAATGGACAAAGGGTATTAATTGCACATTTTATGAGTCTACCAATAAGATTTTTGCATCATACTGAAAATAAAAGAAATTAAAATCTGTATGGTTTGCAAAATATGTAGCTGTGATGTAAAGTACATGACATTTGTAGTAAATAAGATAAAATACGCAAAGGCACTAGCATGGCCCTTTAATGGAAAATTCAAGAAGAAAACCAAGACATCAAGTTAAGAGTATGAACAAATGTCTACTTTAGGTGATGGCGGATGGCCTAGCATGGCTGCTGCTGAGAAAAACATTTTTGACCGAGCTTTCTTTTTTTGCTGGTAAAATCGTAAAGTCACTTTGGGGTCACCCAATTATTATTATTTTTTTTTTCTCTTAAATAAATGACGCAATTTGCTGAACTCGGGCCATGATTTTATCCTGGGCAAAGGCACCATTTTATGCGTGAAAAGTATAAAATAAAACATTTAACCTTCAAAACCTATGCTACTGGAATGGAATGGATGGAATCCTATATTTCTCTCCTTACTGGACAAAAGACTTGTAGGTCTGCTTATTTTAACTGTCTAACTATATTATATAACACACATATCTGTACCTATTATCTCTATCACTTTTAAAAGGCAAACAGAATCTACATCAGTCAGTAAAAGAAAAAAGTTCAAATTCTTATCACTTTCATATTAACATATGTGACTGCACACTGACAATCACTACTCTTATCAATACTCCTCATTTGTTCGGTTCTTGATCAATACTCTTATCAGTTCTTTTTCGTTACTGAATAATTGCTTTTAAAAAATATATATAGTTTTTTTTTTTATTTATTTTTTTAAAAGAACAAATTCAGAACAGGATTAGGATTTATTTATATTTTAAATATAACTAAACCTTGTTTCTAGAGCAGCAACAGTAATCTTTACAACAACAAAGTAACTATATAAACTCAATAATATCTTACTGGGAACAAATCTAAAATGTCAATAACAAATAATATACCTGATAAAAACACTGAGTGAAGTTTATAAAGAATGAAGTACACAGACATCAGTCACAATCAGTCATTGATCCTGTCCTCAGTCCTTGATGTTTGGAACAACAAGCGTTTCTTTCTCTAGTCATTTAATCTATAAAAAGCAAAAGGTGGAAATGCAGTGGCAGAGTAAAATCTTTTTTTGTGTTAGCAGTAAAAGATAAACAGACTTCACTTTTGACGGAAATCCGTGTGTAGACGGAGCTCTTGCACCCTTGGACTGGTTTGAGTGGACACTGACCTGTAGATAGTGTTCTGGGTAGACTGTGATGCCAGGACGATCTTGCGGTGATAGCCCTGCCCGACAATAGACTGAACTATACCTTTTTTACAAGGTAAACCTTTGCTCTCCTGCTCCGACCCCTGTAAACAAACACAGAACCATAAATATCATGAGGAAGAACCACTCTGCTTTCTGGATTATTTCATGTCTGTGAATAATAACTGAAATAGTGTCCTAATTAGATATCACTCTGCTTAAGGTGACATAACCTTGATTCTGAACCCACTGTTTTAAGATTTTCATAACCTATGGAGCCCAGGAAGGGCCATTGAGAAAAAAGAAGGCACATTTTTACTCTCGATTTAATAATTTGTGATACAAATTGTGATACTTAATTTACTTATTTTGCCAGTTCCCTTCTTGTATAGGGCAACATTTATTGTGCATCCACATATACCCTTGAAGGACACCAGAATAATGAAGCTGGGTTTTTATGATCCAGATCACATCTGCAGAAGATATGAAAGTGAAACGGCATGAGGGTGATTTCTGTTAAATCGAGAGCACAAAGGAGTTCTTTCCCCCTCCATGGCTCCATAATAACCAGTAAAAACAAAGCATAACAGGAAAAATAAATCAAAAATGCCTACGAACCATAAAAAATGGTAAATGGTAAATGGACCATACTTGTATAGCGCTTTTCTAGTCTTCTGACCACTCAAAGCACTTTTACATTACAAATCACATTCACACACATTCATACACTGCCCATCAGAGAGGGGCTAACCATTTATACATATTCACACACTGATGGCACATCAGGAGCAATTTGGGGTTAAGTGTCTTGCCCAAGGACACATCGACATGCGGACCGGAAGAGCCGGGAATCGAACCCCCAATCCTCCGATTAGAGGACGACCTGCTCTACCTCCTGAGCCACAGCCACCCCGTAATCCAGTAGATTCCAATTGGAATGCTAAAAATGTTCAACAAACAATGAATTCCAGTTAAACTCTTAATGTTGATGTTATTCAAGTCATACCCCCTTGTTAGCGGAGATGCAGCACTCTGCCAGTCGCAGCCACAGTCGAGGGTTGGAATGGTAGACCTGCACCGCCTCCATCAGACACTCGAATGCTGCCAGAGGCCTGCCGATGTGCAGCAGCTGAATTCCACAGTTATAAAGTAGCTCATAGCGCTTGTTGGCTAGTAGAGCACACATGGGGATACCTGTGAACTTCTTAGCTGGAGAATAAAAGCAACAGAGGAAGAAAGGGACTTGTTACTATTTGGGGACACAGAATCTTTCCTCAATTTCTTAGCCGAAACTGAAGTGAACACTTTACATAATAATATAGAATGGATTTGCACTTGTTTGAATGATTGGAAGTTTGAAAAAAGTTAAATGTGAGGATGAAAATTATATGTAGATTAAAACAACACCAAAAGGGAATAAGTGTATAAAGGCATTTATATTCTTGTGCCATGATAAAAGCTAATGCTCTCCACACAGTCCACATAAATACAATGGTGATGAAACTTAGTTTATGGTGCTCACCCTCAATGGTTAACATGGGAATTATTTCTTTGGTAGAAAGTTCCAGGGAAAATTCTGACAATGAGTAACAGACAATGTTTCTGTAATGTATTGTATAATGTATGTTTCTGTAACCATGATGTTTTTCTTTCTCCTCTTTTCTCCTCCATTTTACTGGTGTGGAGGCGGAAATCTCATATCACATATCTCAACCTGAACAAATACAAACAAAACTATTGGCATAGAGCCATACCACTGGAGAAAAGTGTGAAAATATGTATGTTTGTTGGTTTTTGGGGGTCAACTGACCATTTAAACATTGCTGTACAAAGTAGCTTGTTTTCAGTGGTGACCAGATACAATCACGAAAAAAAACGCCATATAATATCATTGAGCCATATTTTGATGAAAATTCTGGAAAAAGAATAACTGTTTTGAAGATTTTGCACAGGGAATCATGATGATTACCCTGCACTGGTGTGTTGAGAGGTTTTGATAAAGCTTGTTAAAGCCGCAATTCACTGTAACCACTGTTCATCGAAGATGAATAGAGCTGCTGGATGGAGTGTCACTTGAAAGCTTAACAGATTCAGCCAGGAGAAAGTGCTGGCTGTGACTCACATTGCCCGTTGCTGCCATCTCCCAGCTGTGCACAGGTGTGGTCGTTCTCTTGCAGTGCCTTCTTGAAGTAGAAAATGCCTAGGTTATGTTTCCCCATTGCAAAGTGAATGCAGCCCAGATTGTTCCAGAACATACATCGAACACATTCACCTGAATGAGACGGGACAATACATCAGCTAGTAACCGAATGAAGCAGTATTGATCCAACAATGACACATGAACAGCCTGAACCAGGACAAGTCAAACCAAAACTAGCTGTATGGCCTTTTAACGCCAGGCTTATCAAAGGAAGCCATCAATTTTGAGAGGTACAGTCGTTGTCACCTGTCTTGATGGGACCAGGATGCTCTGCGATGTTGGAGCTGTTCAGCAGCTTAACTGCTTTCCGGTAGTTTCCTCTCAGGTACTCAAAGTTACTCTTAAGGAAGAGTGAGGATGCAGACTGATGAAGAGGACAGAAAACAGGTGAGGGAGATGATCAGGAGAAGGTATGCACTTTCATATGTTGGGACAAAAACACAAATAATATCAGCTTTTGAGTAACATTCTTCATTGACCTTCTCTAATGAATTATGAGTGAATGTGCAGCACAAGAGATGAAAGCCAGCTTGCACACCCCACATACTCATACTGGCTTATGGCAGTTTCAGACCAAATATGTAGGAGCAAATAATTTGTGTGAGCACAAAATGAAGAGCAACACTTAATCTTACAGAGCTGCCAACTAGGATCTGAACATAAATACTGAATATAATTATAATTTAATATCATATTAAAACTTAAAGCAGCAATGATCGTGCACCTTCATGCACGTCAGGGTGACCGCAGTCTAATATAACACTTGTCGTGTTGGTATTGGAGAGCAGACTTACAGAACTCTGGGAATTCAGAAATACATAAAATGTACTTTTCACAGTAATATTACTGTTGCCTCATATCAGAAACCCATTGGACACACATTGTAGAGATCTGCACCACATAACCTGGCAGAAAGTCAGCACAGTTGCAATGGCTGAGGCAGCTATATTCCGCTGCCTTTCAGCACCAAATAATGAGACTCACATTTCCTGCTGTGTTCATCACTGACTTGATCTCCCTTTTACAGGCTTTGGAGGACTTCATCTGGATGTAGGCTCTCACTTTGTACTGTACAGGAAACAACAATCATGGTTAGAACCTGAAACAGCCAGGCTGTGGATGTTCATATACATGAATAGAGCTCTTACCTGGTGCATCTTTGATTTAGCTGCCTCGATCATGGCTGTGAACTCTGCCCGCTGGTTTGCTCCATCTTTGTTTGAGCTGTTGTTCTGGAATCAAACACAGCACTCAATAAACAGTAAACTGTATGCTTTCAAATCTGCATGATATGATTCATTTCTTGATAGAAAACATCTTCAGTGATCTCAGACACAACTGCATGATGACTAAATCAAATTCTTCCCAGCCATAGCCATTCAGGTGTCACAGCTCAGATATATAATTAGTTTGGTTAGATAATGGAATAAAACTATTAGCTCTTTGAGAATTTTTTTTTTTCAAAAAGCAGTCCCTGTTGACAGGGAGGTCTATAGATTATCCATTAGGCTTGGGTGGTATCTTTTTTTCATACCTTCCTAACATCTCACTGGGGTATGTTTTTCCTGGATTTTTTTTTTTTAAGACAAAGGTGGAGAATGTGTATGGCACAGTATACACAGTTTGTGTGCGCACCTTTAGAGGGTTGTGTATTTAAGTGAAAACAATCAAGATTGGACAGACAAACCCTGGTCTATTTCACACAGGATCTACCTGTCTTTGTATCCTTTAAGGTCAGATCCTTTTTAAAATGTATTCTTTCCTCATTCTTTTTTAAATTCATTTATGCATTATGGGTTCAGATAGGTTTTGTCTGATATCTGGGATGAACTAGGAAGTCTTTACGTCCTAAGTGATCCTATGACTGCTAAAATGGAATCCAGTAGGACTTGCTGCATCCACAGATCTCAGCAATAACTGTATCGGGTAAAATGTGAGTAATTAACAGGAATAACATACAGAACTATGAAAATGAGAGCAGGTTGTGTAAAACCATTTTTCTTAAATGACTTCTGTGTTTGAAGTGGGGTACCTCTCCTTTGCCGTTCTTGTTGCTTCCTTGCACAGAGAGTTTGTCCAGCACAGCCAGCAGATGGAGAGCCTTCTCTGGCTGGAAGGTGAGCAGGTAGAGATCCACCAGCAGGAAACACACAGCTTGAGCAAACTTCTCTTCTAGGACAAATAACACAATGACTCCACGCCAAACTGTGGCTGCAAATTAAATAAACTTTTGAAAGGTCCATGACTGTTATATTAACTGGAATATTGTGGAGCTGTCTGCTCCTGTGGAGAGACAGAATAACACAACTGACTGCCTGGATCTCTCCCCTGAGCTATGACCACATCTATTATAGGTCCTTTTTACATTACACATTACTTCAAGTCAATTTATTTATAGAACAAATTTAAAAACAGCAGACACTCTCTGTAAAGCTTTGCTTTAAAGTGCTTTACAGAGAGAGTCAAATTATGGGGCAATTTGATTGATGGTAACAATCAAACAAAAACACACTCACACATAAGACAGAAAATTAGATAAAATTACAACACAAACAGAATTGCACAAACAACAAATAAAATACAACCAAATAAGTTGGTCAGGCATGACTTCATGACAATAACTGAATGGCAAAAGAGAAGAGATCGGTCCTTAGATCTAATTGTCAGTGGCAAACTATTCCACAATTTAGGGCCAACAACTGAGAATGCTTGATCACCTGTAATTTTTAACTGGGTGCGTGGACAAATCTGAGGGGACTAGAGATGGAATAGGGGGTGTAGCCAGGTGCCAGTCCATAAAGTGATTTAAAAACAAATAAAAGGATCATGAAATAAATTCTGCACTTCACTGGTAACGAGTGAAGAGAGGCCATAACAGGGGAGATATGGTCTCTCTTCAGGGTACCAGTGAGGAGTCTTGCTGCTGCACTTTAAACCACCTGCAGGTGAGAAAGGGCTGACTGACTGATTCCTGCATAGAGATAGTCTCTCAATCTTTAATAGATAGGAATGATTTTAACTGTGCAAGCAAGTGATCTATGATGGAAGAAGCCAGTACTAACAAATGAGTTAAATAATTTGTCAAATTTTAAATTAGAATCAAAAATAATACCAAGCTTTCTTGCATGGGACCTCAGATTCAATGACACAGACCGGAGGGCACTGAATGTGGTTGCAGAGTTGTCCACAGGGTGGAAGATTAAATCTCAAGTTTTCTGGTTTAGCTTAAGGAAGCTTTTTGCCATGCAGGATTTTACACCCTCAATGCAATTTAGGAGGGAGTTAACACTGCATGGATCACATGGTTTCAGTGGGAGGTATAGCTAGGTGTTGTCAGTGTAACAGTAGGAATAGGGCTGTCATTGTGAAGGATTTTCCCCTGCAATGACTCAGAGTGGCTAAACATATTGCATAGACCACCCTGTGGTATTAGTGCATATTAGTGCAGTGTTTCCCCTATAATAGTACAGGTCTGACGGGCCACCAGGCCAATGAGAACCCCTGTCAGGCCAAAAAATATTTTTTCATTGCCTCAAATAAAGCCAAATATCCATTCAATTGCAAATCAATAGTGTGTAGGAGCCTCTGAGCAGCGCTGTTTCGCAACGTGAGTCAACCTCTGTGTTTTAAGAAATAGGGCAGTGTGTAAGTGAGCGAGTCAAAAAAATGACAGTGAATGCAAGCGGAGCAGAGGAACAATTTAGCAGCAAGTTGTCAATCTGGCAGTAACTGTACCAGACTACAGTGTGTCAGTTAATAAATGCTGCAGCTTCTCAAGACCAAGAAAAATCAAGTCTGTTGTTTACCCAACTGCTGGAAAAGTGAAGGGGTTAGCTCAAAATGTAACAATAATGGGTTAGCTTAACTTGACAACGCTAAACAGAGAAATAGAGAATGGAGAAAAGTGTGGCTGCTCCTAAATCTCTGAGGAGGAGCCCACGTTAAATCTAAAATAATTTAAGAGAAAGTCCAGGTTAAGTCTAAAATAATTGGAACTTGGGTTTATTAGGTTAGGGAAATGTTGGCCTGCGCATCCCTGTTACAGTATCAATTATTCATACTAGTTTGGCATAGCTCAGAAAGGCAAAACTACACAGAGCCCAGCATTTTTCAATTAGGACAGCAGCGATTATTTTCATTATTGATTCATCTGATGATTACTTTCTGAATTAATTGTTTTGTCTATGTTAGAAAATAGTGTAAATTCCATTACACAGCACAGCAAAGTAAAATAAGTAGTTTACCCATTGGAGGTGTGCTGGTTGTCTGCAGCTCTTTATCAAACACCATCACTGTGACTGTTTCTGCTTGTACTATTCCTCCCTGCCTTATTTCTAACTGATCTGCTGATAAAATAGTTCCAAATATGTATGTATGTTATTGTTTTGGCCGTTTTTTTAGTGCTGCTAAGAAAGTTCCACTAATTCCATGAGGTACAGATTTCATTCCCTGTAAATTCTTCACAATAAAACTCTCTGTTATCAAGCCATTTAGTTTTTAATCTTTAATTTAAAGCAGTAAAGCAGGAAATGTTGGGTTTGTATCGGTGGTAACTTTACATAACTGAGTAAGGCTGACCAATCAGAACAGAGTGGGCTCATTGGAAGGAGTGGGTCTTAAGGAGACAAGAGTTAAAACAGGCTGTAAAGAGACACAGGAGGAGCTGCATAAAGGATCAATATAAGATAAATAAAAGTTTTTTTGAACTGTAAATCATGTAAAGCTACTCTAGTGGAGTCCAGAAATAAAAATTTAGAGCTAGAAATTAGCAACAAGTCATCTTTAAGCTATTCACTAACAAAGATACAATATTTTAAAAAGCAGCAAACCCTCACATTTGAGATTATTTAAAATGACATGAATCAAGTATCTGCTGATCAACTAATTATCTAATTAATGATTTTAACAATAGACTTTAGTAAGCCCATGCAAAGCACAACAACATACCAAATGGTTCCAGAAACTGGTAGAGCTTCTCTCCAATGGAGATGGCTTCAGAGTACTGACGCATATGATAGTGGATGATGGCTTGATTATAGTACAACAAACTATTTTCAACATCATCCAATCCATCAACATCCTCTGATGACGTATGAACCTGAAAGAACAAAGTCAGGATGATTAATGAAATCATGTAAAAGCAGAAACTGCTGCATTTGTCTTGAGCTTTCACTGAAAACTAATGCAACATGAACACATGAGAAAATGTGACCCACAGTTCAGCAGTTACCTGGTTCTTCATTGCCATCATGGTCTGTTTCAGATGCCCAGTGGTAGTCTGACCACTTTTGTAAAACTCTACAACAGATTTATTCATGGCAATCTTGTAGTCCTCTTTGTTCAGCTCCTGCAGGGCTTCAAGATGCTTGAGAGAGTCGTCATACTTCCCCATCTGTGAGGAACACAGCAGAGTGAATATAGCATAGTCTGTGTCTCTCTGTGTATGTGTGTGTCTCTCTCTGTGTGTGCGTCTGTGTGTGTGTGTCTCTCTCTCACTGTGTGTGTGTGTGTCTCTGTGTGTGTGTGTGTGTCTCTCTCACTGTGTGTGTGTGTCTCTCTCACTGTGTGTGTGTGTCTGTGTCTCTCTCTGTGTGTGTGTGTGTGTCTGTGTGTGTCTCTGTGTGTGTGTGTGTGTGTCTGTGTGTCTGTGTGTGTCTGTGTGTGTGTGTGTGTCTCTGTGTGTGTGTGTGTCTCTGTGTGTGTGTGTGTCTCTGTGTGTGTGTGTGTCTCTCTCTCTCTCTCTCTGTGTGTGTCTGTAAATTAACGAGCCTGGTCTAGACCTGCTCCATGTAAAACTGCCCTGACATGACTTTGTGTTGTGATTTGGCACTATATAAATAAAAAACTTTGTACTTTAAATTCATATTCAGAATATAGAGTTGGGTGATATGATGATCTACATACTAGGGATGTGCAGAGGGCCCGGTATTCGTATTTGTATCTGTATTTGGTGAGGCAGCAAAATTATTTGTATTCAAGTAAAAGTGGAAAGAGGCTTAAAAATTCTGTTTTTTTTTTTTTAAGGCTTTTAATTGTAAAGTATTAAAGTGTGACTGATTCTGAATGACAATATTGTCTTTGTATGTAACTTGATTACTCAGGTATTGCTGGATCAGTCAAAAACAGGCATTCCTGTCTGGTTATTGAATCTATAAAAAGATTTTCACTTGGCTTTCCACAAAATTTACTTAACTATGATTTATACTCATTCCCCTATATCATGATTTTGGATCAGCACACTGCCACTGGAAAATTATGAGCACTGCTGCTAAAATTTGACAAGATCATTAATATCAATGGGCTACTAATGATTTTCGCTCACACTCTGCATGCACGATAACACCCTACATTAAGCATCTCCCCTGTGTGAGTGTGTGTGTGTGTGTGTGTGTGTGTGTGTGTCTGTGTGTGTGAGTGGTGAGTGTGTGGTTGAACAAGCGGCAGTAACATGACAGTGAATGCGAAAGGAGTAGAGGAAAAGGCCCAAAACCTCTGTTTTTAATAATTTTAGACCAATTTCTAAACTTCCCTTTTTAAGCAAAGGTTTAGAAAAGGTTATTTCTTTTATGTGTCAAAACAACATCTTTGAGAAATTTCAGTCTGGTTTTAGAGCTTTACATAGCACGGAAACTGCCCTCCTCAAGGTAACTGATGAACTCCTTTTAGCAGCTGACAGAGGAGAGAGCGCAATTTTCATTCTTTTAGATTTAAGTGCTGCCTTTGACACAGTAGCCGGATATGGATAATCCATAACTGACCAGGACAACAAAATGTCAAGCTGTACTTTTCTGTTCTCTCTGACAGAAGATAACATGCATTGTTTGATAAACCAGGAGCCTCATGGCGATGCCAAGGTCAGAACGCAGGCCATCGCCAGACGAGACAAGACAAAAGCAAAAGGTACAAATTGAGGTTAAAGAGTTATGATTCGGGACTGATGACCTAAAACGCTTTGACTCGCTTAAAGGCTGGGTTTTGGACTGTCAGGGTCAGACGAGTTTAGGGACACCGTCCAACCAAATGGAGTGTGTGTCTCCTCAGTCGTTCTCCCTTGCAAGATTTTGTTTCATTAAAGCGATTCCAGAAACTTTCAAACAGATGCCTCTCTGGTCTTCTCTTCTTCAACCTGAAAACTGCCAGTGAATCAGCTCCAAAATTCCACAACATAGACCACGCTGGGCGATATGACCAAAATATAAATAAATAAATATATATATATATATATATATATATATATATATATATATATATATATAGGCCTAGAATGAAGTTATTTTTAGGGCAAGGCCACTTTGGCCTTTGATAAATATAAATTTATTTGGGCATCAAGGCCAAAATCAATGGTGCAATAACAATAAGTGATAATTACATTGTATGAGGACAAAACAGTACAATCAACAATTAAGTCAGTGTATTGAAAAACAGTTCTGAGTTTATTAAAATTACACTGAATGTTTGAATTTTCCACAAAATGCTGCCGGAAAAAAATGTGAACTATTATTAATTGTTATTGTTATATTTAATATTTAAAGTCTATAAATGGGTAAGGGTGATCAATATTAAATCGAAACATGTCTGCAACTATTAGCATTTGAGTCTGAGATCACTTTGTCAGTGGATTTAACGTTAGTACCGGTGTGAAACCGACTTCAACACGCAGTTAAGCATTACTGGTTGTTTTTAGCATTAATGTTGCTAAGCTAGCGAGTGTCTTGAAGTCTGTTTATCGTGTGTGTTAGAGTCAGTCAACGCTAAAACTGTTTCCTTAGTCCGTTTTAACCAGCAGCAGTTGCTGAAGGATCGTGTAACGTGTTTTTCTGCCACGGAGGAAATAAATTCATGTCTAGTGAAAACGAGTCTAAAGTGTCTTCAGACTGCAGAAACGGAAAATATCAAAGTGCCAGATGAGTTAAGACAGCTGACATAAGAAGTCTCATAAATACTAACTGCTAGAGAGAATAATGTTTGACCACTTCCCAGAGCCTGTGACTGAACTTGAAACACAATGTGTATTAATTCTTGGACTGTACAGTGTTTAGCTGCTTGTGCTTATCACATAATGTTAGCTGGTAGCTAATGTAAGCTAGCGGGCTAGCTGTTACACACGTATTTGCGAGAAATATTCCACTACTGTTGTTATACAGCGTGATGACAGAGGCACTGGGTAATATTCAGTCTGTTTATTTGCTTCGTCATATGTAGTTTTAAATTAGGAAATCCGCAAAGGGCACAACAGCCAGTTCAAAACAAGGCACGTAAAACTGGACATGTGAGTAGTTAGATTTTTAAAGGGCATTACTGCCACACAGTGGAACATCTAAAGCACTGACCGTTTGGCCGTGGTAACGTATAACTCCTGCTCTGTTATGTACTCGACAAATAACAGCTACTTACTCGTATTTGATTATTTTCTCCGTTTAGTTTACAAAACGTCGTCAAATGATGACAGCTATTGCCGTAAAGAGTGTGATTTGCAACACCACGATATAAACAATATAGCAAAAAATGGAACGATATACATTTTTTATATCGTCAAACGATATATATCTCCCAGCCCTAGACCACACCATTTTAATTGACCGTCTTAAAACCAGGGTGGGCATCAAGGACACTGCACTTGATTGGTTTTATTCTTACCTTTTAGAAAGAACCTTCTCGGTCACCATTGGTAATTTTACTTCTTCCACAGCCCACATTACCTGTGGCGTACTGCAAGGTTCAATTTCAGGTCCAATTTTATTTTCTATCTACATGCTTCCACTTGGCCAAATCATTCAGCAACACAACATTTCTTTTCATTGCTATGCAGATGACACACAGATATACCTTCCCCTGAGACCCGGTGACCCAAGAAGCCTCGCTGCTGCTGTAGATTGTCTCACTGATGTCAACTGTTGGATGGCACAAAATTTCCTTCAACTCAACAATTCAAAAACAGAAGTCATACTGTTCAGTCCCTAATCTAAATAACCCCATCAGTCTTGGTCCCCTATCCACCTACATGAAGCCCACCGCCAGAAATCTTGGAGTATTGTTTGATTCCGGTTTAAGCTTCAAACCACACATCAACAAAGTTGTCTAGTCCGGTTTCCTCCAAATCAGAACCATCTCTAGAATCAAGCCCATGCTCTACCACTCTGACCTTGAAAAAAATCATCCATATTTTCATTTTCTCCAGATTAGATTATTGTAACTCTCTCCTTTCCAGCATAACACACAAAAATCCCTGTTTTGCCTCCAACTAGTTCAGAACGCAGCAGCTTGGCTTCTTACTGGTTTTAACAGACATCACATCACCATTTCTGGCTTCTCTCCATTGGCTCCCTGTTTGTTTTAGAATTGATTTTAAGATTTTACTGATCACTTTTAAAGCATGTCTGGGTCTGGCTCCAAGCTACATAACAGATATGCTGACCCCATACCAGCTAGCCCGCAGCCTTAGATCCTCAGGTGGGGCCTTTCTGGTTGTTCCAAAGTCGAGGCTTAAATCTAAAGATGACCGAGCTTTTTTCCATCAGGGCCCCTCGACTTTGGAACGACCTGCCTGAGGAGAAAAGGCTTGCAGATTCAGTAACTTCTTTTAAATCACTTCTTAAAACCCATTTCTACGGACTTGCTTTTATGTGTCTTTTAATCATCTTTCTTTTAAACTTTTTAAAACTTTTCATCTTTATTTTAAACTTTTTTATCATTTCTTTATTGTCTCTCTGTGTTTCTGACCACCATTTTTTTTATATATAAAAAAGGTCAGATCTGTTATTGTATTCAGTTTTATGTCTTTGCTTTGCATTGTCCTGTTTTTGCTTTGTTTGTCAAAGCACTTTGTAAACTCTGTTTTGAAAAGGTGCTATATAAATAAAGATATTACTACTACTACTACTACTACTACTACTATTATTATTATTATCGTTATTATTATTATTAAGAAAGAGTGGAGATAATTTACCGAAAATGCTTCATATGCACTGGCTGCCATTTCTTTCTCTTGGTCTGTCATTCCAGGGGACGATGAGTTGTCATGCTTTGTCTCATTTTGTTCTGATCAAAATGAAAAGGAGAGGGGAAAAAAAACGTGAAACTTACATAACATTGGTTTCCAACGAAAGCTAACGTTAAATGTGCAGTGGTGATGAGCAGTGTTAACAGACTGTTGACTGAAGCTACATGACAATTCAATTCAAAAATCGGACACTTTGTAGCCTCAGGCACATAATATATATTCGTGAGCATACAAGGTTCATTCTGATATAGCAACACCTTTAGAAAATCTTTGAGAACTATCTTTAATTCAGGGTGCATTTAACCCATCTTAAACCAATTTCTATGAGTAACTTTTCAATCAAAGAACTGGTTCACCTTGACGAGGCTGAAGTTGGCGTTCGATTCACAGCTTCCAATAGGAATTTATTTTATATATATATATATATATATATATATATATATATATATATATATATATATATATATATATATATATATATATACACACACACACACACACACATTATATAAATAAAAAGGTTTTTCGCTAATAGAGTAAAGGGTTTGAGATCATTAAGAAAAATACTACAGTAGACATGAATTAAACTCAGCATTATGATACCCTTTGACATTTAAGTTAAGCCCACAGCAAATAGGACAATATGACTGAAAAACAGTTTACCATGAGTAAGGGCAAAAAGAAAAATATGCTACAGTTAAAATGATCAAAATTTACGACAATTTCAGTCTACTGATCATCCTCATTTCATGTCCCCACTATTTGTTACTTATTCACTTCATGAACTAGCTCAAAAATGCCAGAACAACGCCATCTACAGTTATGCCGATTTTAAGGTGGACTGGGAAATTCCATTCGGAGGCTGTGAATTGTATGCCAACTTCAGCCTCGTTTCACCTTGTTGAGTTAACACAAGTCGTTACTCTTGGCAGTAGACTATTGACTACAGCTAAAATGCATTCTGCACGATGGAGCACATGCGAGCCGAATTTAGAAAAAGGAACTAAACGTTTACGCTAGAGTTCTTATGGTATATTTCGGTCATTTATAATGTGCTAGCAAGAAAGGCAATTCGACAATATGAAATGTCTGAATGAAGTTTTGCCTGAACGTGTCCTCAAGACAGCACGCACCTCGGCTAGGCTAACAGTAACTCAGAGAGCCGTTGTGAAGATTCACATGGGCAGTTAGGCTTCAAGAGCACTACATAACCTAATGACCAGCTGAGTGTATCCTGGACCTACAAAGTACAATTATTATTGTTATATTATCGGAATGCATTAAAGTGCAGCTCTTGAATGAGTTGAAGTTAAATTAAAACAAGCTCAGATTGACCCGAACTAGCTACGTAGCTAACATTAGCTAATACACTCACCTGTATTGTCTGCCATTGTAGGAATCTTTTCAAGGACAGTTAGAAGTCCTATATTTGCTATTAAGGTCCACTCAACCGTGATTTCCGTTGACCAGCGGAGGAAATGTTTTATTGACAGGACTTAATATCCAGTGTTTCACATAGACGATTGGCTAGTCAAACTCTATCTGTTCGGCTCTAAATACATTCTTCTTTGCGGTTTGGTGACAGTTTGCAACCAGTGAGTTATAATTCAACAGCGCCCCTTTTGGACTGGAGTTTAATAATATATAATATTATGTCCCTTTTTTAAATTGACCCTTTTCCGTGTTTATCCATAAAATATTTTCCTTAAAAGGTATTTATCATAAAATATTTTATTTGTGTGGCCCGTTTGGAAAAGACAGTACAGAATTATAACTATGGTCTACATTTTGCGTGTTTGCAGCAACGCGTTGAAGGTCAGAAAGGTGAAAGACGGAAGGTTTTTCCTGTTTGATTTTACGGAACGTGCACTGTGCAGCGTGTGTAACTATACATGATCCATAAATAACCCACAATGAGCCGTTAGCTGACACCTGTGGGTGTTGGTAGTTTGGGGGTGGGGACTGAGTGCGGACGACAGACTGATATTAAAAAAGAAAATGTAGAAGTGAAAGTGTGACTGTTACTCTGTCACACAGCAATCAGAAATGGATAAGTTTAGGACGGTTCTGAACATTTCCAACAAATAGTCCAGCCTTGGTTTCGGCTTGGTTGCCCTGCTGACAGCTGGAGGGGAGCAGATCTTCTCCTCAGTAGTGTTCGAGTGTCCCTGCAATGAGCTGAACTTCCTGTACGGCATGGTATTCTTGCTGGTCCTTGCCCTGGCTCTGCTGCTGCTGGGCTACATCATGAGTAAGAGGACGTGGAAGCTGGCAACAGGTCTGTGCCAACGCAGGGCCAAACTGTGCCGCTGGAGATCCTTGGTAACCTGCGGCATGGTCGTCTTCCAGATCAGCACCTCCGCGATGGTGGCTCCATCCTGCTGGATTGCTGTGGCTCTGCTCAACGGCAAATACTATGAGTGCGTGATGACTGGTACCAATCTGAGCGCTTACAACGCGCATCTGTGTGGAGACAGCAAATCTCAGGATCAGTGTCAGAAAGAGCTACACACGTTCCCCTGCGGGAGAGGCAACAGTGTCCCGCAGGCTGTGAAAGAGGATGTTCTGTTCACCCTGAGAGCCCATTCTCAGGTCAGTGCTGATGTGTTCCCACTCTTCTCCTGAAATACTTCTCGTCATATACATGTATTTTCATTTCATTATATTAAATACAACTGAATACGCTATATCAGGAATGTCAACTGATAGGAAAAAGTTTGCATCTTAGTAGTTAGTAGTACAGTATCTTGGAAGAGGGCTGACAAGAATAATACAGTGTAAAAGGCATAATTATAAAAGCAAGGATTCAGGAGTTTAGGGTATACATGTGCCATATTTATTGTCTTTGTATATGCGCACTTTTTAAAGATTTGATTAAGCAATACACTTAAGTTATGATGATTTCTTCAGGCTGTAAGCATGACATTTTCCTGAAGGCTATGTTCTGTTAATATTTTACATATTAAGTGATGGTACAATTTGCTCCTAGATTTCTGCAACTTCTGCCTCCAAAATCTGCCCCTTTTTTGTGTACAAAAGTCATGTTTCAAGTTCAGACTTCACACAATGGTGAGTGGAAATTCATCACATAATAATAATTATTATTAGTTATTAGGGGTTCAAGCCTAAAAGGCCATCCTGGCATTTTAAATTTTTTTGAAAAACACATTTTTTACATCTCATCTGATCGCTACCAAATTTTCAGTGGATCATTCTTGGACCAAGCCCATTAAATACATATATATATATATATATATATATATATATATATATATATATATATATATATATATATATATATATAAGAGATAGATAGATAGATAAAGTCTGTTTATATCTTCTCTAACTATCTCTATATCTTCTCTAAACTATCTCTAGTTTTCAAGAAAAAAAGCAAAAAAGACCAATGTCAACAACCGTTGGGCCACTCATCACAAAACTTGCAGGATATATCCGCATAAGTACCTGAACTTTCATTCAGACCACTAGGGAGAAATACAAAAGCATGAAATTGGCGTAACATAACACAAATCAGACTCTATATCAGAAATTGTTTCTCCAATCATTACAGAACTGCCATGTTAAGTTTCATAACAATGATGAACCACGTGTGTAAAACTATTTTGAAATTGCTCAATAGGGGGAACCACCAGTTCCAAACATGTGCATGGGCCTGGAAAATTTGGCCATAAACCAGTTTGTCCAAACTAGGGATGTGCATTGGTATTTGTATTTGTTGAGGCAGCAAAATTATTTGTATTTTTATTCGAATAAAAGTGGGAAAATATCTCCTGTACCTCATTATAAATCCATTATGTGTGCGTGATGACCACAGATTCTGGGTTGGATGCTCATCGCCTCCATCATGTTGTCCAACCTGCTGCTGACCTGTGTGGCTCGGTGCACATCCCCCATCAGCTACAACCAGCTCAAGTTCTGGAGGGCGTATGCTGAGGAGGAGAACAACCTGATGGATTCATACACTGCTGAACATGCTAAGGAGCTCGCAGAGAGAAACCTGAAGAGCTTCTTCAAACAGACACCACCTGAATACATCATCACTCCCTCCAACAAGGACTGGGAGAAAATCTCCTACCTCTACAATTTTAGCACCAAAGACCACTACTACAGCACATTACACCAGTATGTGGAGAACTGCCAGGAGACTGACAACAGGATGATTAGAATGGCTAGGAACCACCAGTAGGCCTGCATTCTGGGAGCGCAGTGCTCTAGTGGGATAATATGGTACTATGAGTTCTTTCAGATATAATGGTGCCTGACCATTAAGGGCTTTGTAAGTGAGGAGGAGGATTTCAATTCTATTCTTGATTTTATTGCAAGCCAATCCAGAGAAGCTAAAATGGATCAGCTGGAGAGTCTTTATAGACTTGTTAGGGAGGGCAGCCTAGAAGTAACAACAATGCGTGAACTATTTTTTCTGCATCTTGTTGAGATAGGATGTGAAAAAGGCAGTCCTTGAAATGTGTTTTATGTGGGAGTTAAAGGACATGTCCTGATCAAAGATAACTCCCATATTCTTTACGGTGGTGCTGGAGGCTAAGATAACACCATCTAGATTAGTTAAATCATTAGATAATGTGTGTCTAAGGTGTTTAAGGCCAAGCACAATAACTTCAGTTTTTTCTGAGTTTAATGGTAGAAAATTACAGGTCACCCAGGTCTTTATGTCTTTGGAGTCTAGATAACTGATTGGATTCATCTGGCTTCATTGATAAATATATTTGGGTATCATCTGCATAACAATGAAATTTTATGGAGTGTTTCCAAATAATATTACCTAAAGGTAGCATATACAAAATGAATAGTGTAGGTCCAAGAACAGAACCTTGTGGAACTCCATGTCTAACTTTCGCTTTTATGGAGGATTCATCATTAATGCATATATCATTGTGATAGATATGGTGGTTAAAGAGTTTGGAGAACTGAGCTTATTACCATCCTTGGACCAGCTAGATGAATTAAATACAGTCGACCACATGCTAAAACTGTTATTATGAAGAAAAACTCAATTGAATCCAAAATTCATTGAGATTTGACCACGCATTTTTGCTCAAACCATGACCAAAATTCAAGGTCAGGTCTGTAACCTTGGTTGCATCATATCATTTGACATGCAACAATGCCTGTAGCACATACCAGATGCATCACACAGAAGAAGTAGTGAAGGTAGGACAGAAGCCAGATGTGTTGATCAGGGGAGGTGGCTAAATAATATTTCTGTATTTCTCAAGAGCTGATGTGGATCAAAACTAGGAAATAAGACAGCACTACATCCCCAAGAGTCCATGTGAGTCACTTACTTTCAGCTCCTTTGGTGTTTTTTTTGCTATTATGAAATTGTTCCATGCAGCTTTCTGATTACATCACTATCAAAGGATGCAGAGGGGTGATCATGAAAACTAGACCAGCAGGATTTTTGCAAATAACCATTGGAGCTGGGGGGGAAGTAGCCCATAGAACAAGGAAGTGGAGTGAAGTTTACAGTGTTTGGTGAAGTTTTACAGTGATCTGGGGTTGTATCGTTTCAGTGGCAGCTCAGCAGGGACTTTCCTTTGGAGAAGAGCAGATATGAATTAAGAGGCACTGAGTAGGAGGGAGTTCCAGACTGACTGACGGAGGAGTCTGAAGGGAAGAGAGCCAGCCAAAGGGAGGGGCACAGGCAGATGTGTTTTGACTTCAGCTGTGAAAAGACGAGGGACAGGAAATCACTGCAGGCTGCACAGTCCACTTTTTCACTTGTCACTCATTTGCTGGCTTTCAATTTCTTGTTCATTTCTCGTGGAGTGTGTCTGAAACGTCTCTGCTGACGCCATGGATAACTTCCAGACTGTCCTGCATTTCTTCATGAACCAGAAATACACCATTGGCTACAGTTTCATGGCTCTTCTGACTATAGGCGGGGAGCGAGTTTTTTCCATGGTCTCTTTTCAGTGCCCCTGCAACCACGACCATAATTTTGTCTACGGGCTGATGTTCCTGCTGGGCCCAGCTGCAGTGCTGCTTGCGTTCAGTCTGTTCTTCAGTAGCAGGTTGTGGAGACTCTACACTGGCTGCTGCCTCAATCCATTGAAGCTATGTCCCCGTGGGAACTGCTTCTCTTGCTTCAGGGTGTTCATGAGCACCTTCACCGGGGCTTGTGTGGCTCCCATAATGTGGCTCTGTGTTGCCCTTCTCAACGGGACCTTTTATGAGTGCGCTGTCAGTGGTCTTGATGATAACCTGGTGGTCGATCTGTTCTGCAAAAACAAGACTGTGAAGTGTCGGGAGGAGCTAGCCCGAGTGCCCTGTGACAGGTCGAAACTGTCCAATGATGAGCGCATGGAGCTCCTACTGATGTTCAGAGCCCAGTCACAGGTAAGGGACATCAGAATCTGTGATTTATTTCCCTCATATGTGACATATACATTAGGATAACTGTGGCTGTCAAATCTGAGAAAATAACCCAGATGACATCACTGTGACATAATCAAGGTTCTCACTTTGGACTTGGAGACTAACTAATTATAACAGAACGAGTGTGTAACAAACTGGAGGTGTGGTGTTTAAAAGACTTGGGTGTTTACTAGAGTGGAGGGTCTAATGAAAAGATCAAGTCCCAACTTTATGGAACTGTACTAGATTACTGGAGAATGTCTTTAAGTACCCACCACAAATAAATAAAATCACTTTGAATTTTTTTTTTGTGATTTGGAACACTTCCATGTGTGTTTCTGAATCTGATCTGTATCTGATTTTCGGTAATGCAACCTCAGTCTTAAATGTCATAGCTGTTAACTGATTTTATAAATTTACTTGAATCTTTTGCTCTCCAACAATCTGTGAATAGCCCAATCCATGTTAAGGGACACCCCCAAGATTTAGTTTTTTCCCCAGGTCTCTCTATCTCCAACCCTGTCATAGAGGATTTTCAATAATCTGTTCACAGGGCAATCATTTTTTACCTTGTTTTGCCACATGCTCCTAGTATTTTGTTCCCTAATCTTTCAAACATGTAGTAGTCCAGCCACTTTAAAAAAAAAAAAAAAGAAAGAAAAAAAAAGCAGAATCAAGGCCCTTCAATCCTCAATAATTATGAACCAATCTCATCCTTTTTTTCTAAAATCCGTGAAAAAGTGGTTTGTTTGTTTTTTTGTTTTATTGGACACATCTAGAGGACAACTGTGTTACTTGTGTTACTACAAATTATTTTATTTTGTTAGACTTTATTTTGTTAGGTTTTGTTAGACTTCTGTGAGTAACAGTTTTCCAGTCTGATGCTTAGAAAACGCAGAACATTAATTACTGTAGATCCTGGCCAACCCTGTTGCTGTGTTGGAAGATTTAAATAATGTTTCTTCTGCTGTGGCATCCATGTATTAAATGAAATGAATGGTCTGAAAGCAATGTATAAACCTCACAAATTTTCATTGTGATTTTTTAATTTTTCAAGCTCCGTATTTCTAACTTATACCCTTAAAGTAATTAAGAAGTTGCTATAATCAGATTGCAATTCAACACATTTTTTAAGAATCTATAGAATGAAAGAAGCATCTGTATGCTGGAAAACTTCCAAAGCTACTTTTGTTTTAAAGATATATAGTCTAGTGCATTAGCACCATAGGTGTTATGTCTTTGGTATTGTTCTTTTGCAATTGAAGGTCTTGCAATTCAGGAGCTCTTCAGCCCGGTTCCTTGTATTTCCTTTCTGTCATCACAATTGTCAATATTAAAGCTATAATATTAAAACAGACAAAATAATCTGAATTTGAGGTCCACACACTATTTTTTCCTCATGAAAGCACCTCTAGCAGCATTTGTGTATGAAATTAAATTATGCAAATTAAATGTTTCATTTATCTATTATTAGTTATCAGTATGTTTATCCATTAGTACAGAGGTAATAAACTGTTGTTCAAGTCTAAAGAATGAATAAGTGTTTTTCTTCTATGCTGCCGTTTTCAACTTGTATCATCATTAATCAATTTGTTTTTTGCCTTTGTTTTTACACCCTCTGTTCCAGCTCCAGGCAAAAATCCAATAAGTGGACTTTCATTGAAGATTATGTCAGTGGAGGGTTTTTTTTTTTTACAACCTGATGCTTTTACACCCTTACAAGAATAGAGTCTTGAGATTTGTAGTCTTTTGGTTATTTGTAAAAGAAAGAAAGTGTAGAAGCTGCAGAGTAAAAGTATTACCATCAGCTTTCAAGCAATTATCAGTGTAACAACTGAATTTATTTAAAGTACATATTCCCTAGTGGGATTTCATAATACTGTGTAAGCATTAGTTCCTATTGATCCTCTATCGTCTGCAGATCCTGGGTTGGTGCATCATCATCATTGCTACAACTGTTGGTCTCCTGGGTACCTGTTATACAAACTGCCGCTCCAAAGTCAGCTTCCTGCAGCTAACATTCTGGAAACGCTATATGGAGAAGGAGAAGGAGCGCTTTGACACCTTTGCTGTGGAATACGCCAACAAACTGGCTGAGAGAAACCTCCAGAGCTTCTTTGAGAACAAGAATCCTGATCCATTCCCTTTCCCCAACCACAAGGCATGGGAGGAGATCTCTGCACTCCACACCTTCTCCAGTAGTAAGCAGTATTACAGCACCCTGCAGCAGTACATAGAGAAGACGGACAGGGACTTCACACAGGAGAAGAGACCTGTCCTGGACTTTGAGGATGAAATAGAGATGAGCTAGATGAGGAGGACCTGTTTTGTTTGCCATGTCATCAGTGAATAACACACAAGCATGCAAGGAAAAGACAGTGGTGAGACTGACAGACTGGTATTTAAGTCTATGGTATGTGCAAGTTTGACTCAGGACAAGCTGTCACAGGCTGCCTCCTCACTAACAAAGCGGCCTTTTCATTATTTTAATTAAAATAATGTGGCTATTTCCAAACTGCAATGGTACAACTTCAACTAAAAACAGTGAATAGTGAAGGGTATTACCACTATTTTATACACACTATTTTACCTTCCTTTGTAATAAAGCATGCAGTAACTTCCATCCAGGACACTGAGGTCATGTCCTTTATATTTTTTTCTGAGAATCTGAGGGTTGTAGCAACCTTCAGGATGGTACATTCTACAATTTAAAAGCAGTGGTCACCTTTTTTGGGCCAGCCCCCTCTATCCATTATCCAGGTCTCTTACTGCTCCCCATTAAATAAAATGTAGGCTAATTGTCCTCTGAATATCTGAATATTCCCCCCTGAATGTTCATGTTGATTATTATTCTGTGGTATATCATTAAAAAAAACATGGCATTGGATGCCAAATAACTGATTTGTTTAACTGAATAATTGGAATATCATTAGGGCCCAAGCACCGACCGGTGCAAAGGCACCCATAGTAAATGAATGGGGAGGGGTCAAAAAATGTCCACATTTTAGGGGCAATTTCAAGCTTCAACTACTTCGCCATACTTTGAGCTACAGACTTCATTCAAATTTTAAAATGTTCACATTGTCAGCTATTAAACTTGTATACAACTTTTGATGTCTTTTATGCTTTTGATCTGTGACTTTTAAAGTTTCTTGCCCAATTATGGACAAATTTTGAGTTTAACATTAGTGTGTATTGCTGGAATGATCAGAGCTAGTGTGCATGATGTCATCGCTAGAGTGGAGAAGGCTGTTTCAATTTTTCTGAAAAATTTCTGGATAAATCGTCCTTTCAGCCACATATTTTGGTCTACACAAATAATTTTTTCCACAGTAATAGGCACACTTGTGCTCTGTCATTTAAATCGCCAACCGTAGCTCAGACACTAACAGAATTTGAACTGTCAGCCCTTTTGTGAAGGGTTTACCGGCCAACTGTCCCATAGACTCCCATATTAATTAAGGAGGAGATTTCAGGAGGAGAGTTGAACTGACTTTTTTCTGTCGCTCTCCTGTCCACATTTTTGGGTCTAGGGACTTGAAGATCACCAATATTGTGCAGAAAGATCTTGCGGTGGTCCTGGTCTGCTCAGATTTCTGATAGGACTTACGGTTCTTTTACAAAAATGCCTTTTTGACAGGCTCGCGGAGCTAACATTTGGACTCTGCTTTGACAAATTTACACACCAACACACACACGCACGCATACACTCGCGCGCTCACGCACGGGTTGCCATGGGGAGCAGAGTAAATCTCTGTGTATGTGTGTGGGATTGCGTGTGGGCGTGCCTGTGGGTGTGCGTGTGTGTGTGTCCCTGTGTATGCGAAGCTATGTGCACAAAGTGCACTAGAATCAGAGGGCACTGCTACAAACCACAAAGTCATCAGTCATCTGATTGAGGTAAGTGAATATTTTTCTCTTCAACTTCTTATCTTAGTAGCATTAGCCTACATTATTCTTGAATCTAGATTTTATTCACTCATATTTTTGGGAATAAATGATTAATATGGACAAAAAGTATACAGTCCATGCTGAGCAAAAACAGTATACATATGGCGCTAAACTGTGACTCAGTGTGCTGTCAACGTCCATTAAAGTGCTGTGTTTGCTTCTGTCACGTTCAGAGTGATGTTAAAAGTGTTTGAGGACATCATAAATATGATTTGTATCGAGATAGACATTCTCTGTTTAAAAGTAAGGTCCGTTTTGTTTAAATTAACCAGAAATAGCCGTGCTATATAGCAGCCAGACTCTTATGGGGAAAAAAAACACACATTTAAGATGGTAAGGTAACGGGAGGTGCTGCTGTAGCGCAGCTAGCTGCTTAGTCTGTGTGTGTGACTGGGTGAGTTTCAGCAGTTGAAGAAGTAATCAGATCCCTTCCTGAAGCAAAGTACCTCACAGTAACTCCAAAAAAGAGACTGTGTGAGGTTGTGGTGTCCTGCTAAGTAAATTTAGTCTTTCTGTCAAAGGAGTCTGGTGTATTTGAACGGCAGTGAGGCTCACTGGCCAAACAGGTAGATGCGATATCACAGAGACCTTCGTGCTGTAAATACTGTTAGTGTAGTAACGTAAAGCTGTTGGTTGAAGAAGTATTTACATTATTTTATTACAAGTAAAAGTCCACTATGAGAAATCCTATTTTGGTGAGATAAAAAAAACCCTTCTTTTACTGTTCATATAAACACCCGACTGTAAGTTACACACCCGGAGAGCTATGTATATATATTGTTTCATATCTATATTATACTATCTATTGGACTATATACATACAGTCAAGCCTGAAATGATTAATACCCCTTGCACAAATTTTGTCTTAAAGTTACTTTTATTCAAGCAGAAAAAAATTTTGACTGGAAATTAAAAGCTGAGAAATATTTATATCCACAATGATGCCTCTTTTACACTGTCTTATTATCTTCTATTAGATACCTGATTTCACACACACACACACACACACACATGTGACCTAATGCTTAAACAACACTTTGAAAAGTGTAACTGAATGATGTCTTTGTTATTGTAGGAAGGATGACAACAGATCCTGGAAGAAGACCTCCAGAGGACCACAGCTAAAGACAGCAATCCAGCAGAAGACAAGTAAGGAGCATTTACAAATGTGTCCATGTGATGAGTTTAATTTGAGTTAATTCATGCTACCATAATGTTGTCTGTCTTACTGATGTCTTTGTTTTTGTGTATTTTCAGAGAACATGCAAGATGATCACTGCCATGCAGCCAAATTTCCCTCTGCCTGTCTCTGCCTGTCCTGTAAGAGACATGCCACTTCTGTTGCTCCTACCAAAGTTTCTTCCATTTTGTCCATGTAAAAGGTTTTTATGAGGCAGTTTCTCTTAACCCATTTGAGGGTCAGAGGGCAGAGATTCTCATATAAATAAACAAACTGAAAATAAATGTTATTATCTGTTAGAAGAAAACGAACAAAACAAGAAAATATAAACCACACAGTTTTAGATAAGGGTCTTTTGAACTTTAAATGAGTCACAAGACTTTGACCTACAAATCACCAGTAGCAGTTAGAGTAGAGGACTTAAGAGAACACTTCTTGTGAAATATTTTCATAAAACTTCATAAATCCAATGACTTTGGCCAAGTCTTACATTAAAAATATTTTTGTCGGTGTTGTGAATCCATTGATACAGGTTTGAAAGTGTTCAGACTTATAGTTTAGACGTCAGAAGTCTCAGTTTCACACAAAGTCCATGCCCAGAGAGCCTCCCCATTTGTTTACAAGGTGTAAGGTGCAATGTGGCACTTCAACTTTAAGGGGTTACAAAATCTAAACCATTCAAGTTATTACAGAGTTTTAAACAACTTTTGTTCAGCACAGTCTTATAAGTCATGCATTAAATTGTGGCGCTGATACCATTCACGCCCTCAGAGGTGATGGCGTTTGTTTGGAGTCTAAAATTGGGGCAAAATGAGATTGCGGACTTCCAAATAGATTTACATCAAGAGTGTCAGTGATTTGTAGGTCTTGATGAGACGAATAATTGAGTTTTGATGTGATCTCTCTACGACATTCCTGACAGCCATTTTAGCACATTTTGGCACTTTTGGGGTTAATTTTTACATTTTTGAGCATGTTTAGGGGGTCAAATTTAGGGTTAAAGTGGCGTAATAATAAAAAAAAAGAAACAAACAAATGTATAAAAAACAATAGGGTCCTTGCCCTTACTGTTTTACGGTAGTCCTCTGCCTTTTGGCCTCAGTCCCTAATTAAAGCTGCAAGCAGCGTTGGACGGGCTTTTGCCCCGCACGCACACTGGGACATAGCGCTGTCCGAAGGGCATCTGTCTTCGGACATGGCAGCCATGTGATGTGCAGTGCAGATAGGAGCATTTACAGTAAAGTTATAGCAACTTCCCCTGTCACAGCGAAATATCAAATGTCAACGGTGTGAGGATGACAGTTTCCTGATAGGTGTGAAATGTCTGCCTGGCTCACACCAGTAAAGCAAGTTTTGTGCCCCTGTGCAGTAAGTTCAATTAATACATTGAAAGCTTGTGGTGAGTTTGTTTGTAAAAGAAATTTCCTAATTTTCATCAAATGCATTTTTAGAAAAGTGGAGTTGTAACCCACATGACTGGATAAAGGTTTGATGGAAATGTCTACCATCAAGTGTGCACAGACAATGAGAAACTCTGCAGCCAGACACATAGAAATACTAATGTATTTGAATGGAGAGTGTGAGTGAAGGCACAATTTGTTGTGTGGAGACAAGAACTAAGTGGTGGACACAGGAATACTGTAGTATGATTATTTATTTATGACTATTTATCTACAGCATTACTCATCAGGCAGCCTCAGTCATGACAGTGAACTGCAGGCCGCTCCCCCCCTTCTGCATTGTTAGGAATGGGTAGGAGTGCGTTTGGTTATTAGCAGTAATTCATAATTGTCAGACAATTATGAATTATGAAAAGGAAATATTGTCAATGTTGATCAATAATTCATCAAATGTTAAAGCACCTCACAGGGGGTGAGAAGCACAGTTGATTAAGGGCAATAATTACTAATTATCAAGGATAATCAATTATTACAAATTGATAGAATTAGTATGAATTAACAATTACAGGGCACCACCTGGAAACCAGGACCAATAACCAAACAAGGTAGTCTCATAAAGAGTTCACCTGGAATGTCAATATCTGAAGGATATCAATGTTCACATTTAAACAAAGAAGGATGAAGTTGAGCTCTCACTCCTTCAATCAGCCACCTTTTAACAATATGTTGCACAATAATCACAGAAGGACTTCTCTTTAAAGATAAAACAGTGTTTATTAAATTAAGCAAAATCAACAAAGTTAATGAATGCTACAGTCAATAAACAAACTATTCTAAATCTAGTCTACCAAAGCAAAACACAAACTGCTATGTACAGGTGTAAACACATGCATGGGCATGCATGGACGTGATGACGTCAGCGGTCTGCAACGCGGACCATGACTATGGGAGGAAGTCACATCACGCCAGACAAGAACCGGATGGCTGAAAGATGGCAATGTTTAGGTCAGCACCAAGCGGCAACCTCCGGGCTTGTAAAATGAAACCTATGTGGAAGTGCCAAAAACTGCAGTTCCTCGAATGGCTACTAGAGGCAGGTTCCAGAAGTGAGTCATTCCCCATAGACCCCCATGTTAAAATACCCAACTTTACAGCAGAAATAGACATGTTTACAGCCTGGTACAAAAAACGGTTTCGGTCTCTATAGCTAATTTCCCCTTTCATGACAACCGTACGGGGGTGAATTTTTTTTATAACTCATCTGTTTAAATTTTGTTAAGGCTTAAAGTTGTGCATAAATTAGGGCGTGGCCACTTTGAGTGACAGGTGGCGCCATCACGGGTGGCTAACTAGCCGCTGGCTCTCTGCTAGTCCCATCTCAGCTAATTCACAACGTTCATGTTCATTGAACCTGAGTGAACCTGACCTCAGCCTGTTTCTGCTTTTTGTCAAACAAATATTGTAGTAATATATGGCTTGCTGTTCGATTAATTGTACCAACAGACCATCCAAGAAATGTGCTCCAGTTTTTTCGGTGAGTAAAATTCAGAATTTCTAATAGTATTTGATTTATATGTTGTAGCACTAATTAGCGGGTATCGGTGTCTGCGGTCCGCGCATATTGTCTGTGGTCACTATACCTAGCCTGTTAACTAGCTAACTAGCCAGCTAACGGTTAACCTTCGAGTAAAACGCCACAATTACTGATCCAGGATGCATCGAAGTCATAATCTAACATTGTTAGGACTCAGGTAC